>CM060934.1:11458534-12658534 GCA_030765085.1 Allium cepa | reverse complement strand
GCCATTTCATACGGATGTTGCACCTTGCACCGTGGTTGTTGCACCCTGTAGATATCGATTATTCAAACGGCCATAACTTCTGGCTCGTTTAGAGTTACGGGAGCCATAACCTGTCAAAACGAAGGCCTCGATGAGTTCTACGGTTTTGACCGCTTTCAGCCGTCAACGAATAGATTAATGCCCAAAAAGGACAACCCGAATCTCAATCGGGTCTCGTAAGTTTTTTACCCTTCGTTTTTTCGACACGTGGATTTTTACGGTAAAACGGGATTACCGTGGCTGGCCTTTGATTTACCATCGCTGGAGACTTGTGCACCATGGTACTGTTCCATTTCAAATCCATGCACGCATTTCTAAAAGTCGTACGGCACTGTTTCGCCATTTCGGACGGATGTTGCACCTTGCACCGTGGATGTTGCACCCTGTAGATATCGATTATTCGGACGGCCATAACTTCTGGCTCGTTTAGAGTTACGGGAGCCATAACTTGTCAAAACGAAGGCCTCGATGAGTTCTACGGCTTTGACAGCTTTCAGCCATCAACGGATAGATTAATGCCCAAAAAGGACAACTCGAATCTCAATCGGGTCTCGTAAGTTTTTTACCCTTCGTTTTTTCGACACGTGGATTTTTACGGTAAAACGGGATTACCGTGGCCCGTCTTCGACTTCCCATCGCTGGTGAGTGGTGCACCATGGTACTGTTCCGTTTGAAATCCATGCACGCATTTCTAAAAGTCGTACGGCACTGTTTCGCCATTTTGGACGGATGTTGCACCTTGCACCGTGGATGTTGCACCCTGTAGATATCGATTATTCGGACGGTCATAACTTCTGGCTCGTTTAGAGTTACGGGAGCCATAACCTGCAAAAACGAAGGCCGCGACGACTTCTACGGCTTTGACAGCTTTCAGCCGTCAACGGATAGATTAATGCCCAAAAAGGATAACCCGAATCTCAATCGGGTCTCGTAAGTTTTTTACCCTTCGTTTTTCGACACGTGGATTTTTGCAGTAAAACGGGATTACCGTGGCCCGTCTTCGACTTCACGTCGCTAGAGAGTGGTGCATCATGGTACTGTTCCGTTTCAAATCCATGCACGCATTTCTAAAAGTCGTACGGCACTGTTTCACCATTTCGGACGGATGTTGCACCTTGCACCGTGGATGTTGCACCCTGTAGATATCGATTATTCAAACGACCATAACTTCTGACCCGTTTGGAGTTATGGGAGCCATAACCTGTCAAAACGAAGGCCTCGATGAGTTCAACGGCTTTGACAGCTTTCAGCCGTCAACGAATTGATTAATGCCCAAAAAGGACAACCCGAATCTCAATCGGGACTCGTAAGTTTTTTACCCTTCGTTTTTTCGACACGTGGATTTTTACAGTAAAACGGGATTACCGTGGCCCGTCTTCGACTTCCCATAGCTGGAGAGTGGTGCACCATGGTACTGTTCCGTTTCAAATCCATGCGTGCATTTCTAAAAGTCGTACGGCACTGTTTCGCCATTTCGGACGGATGTTGCACCTTGCACCGTGGATGTTGCACCCTGTAGATATCGATTATTCAAACGGCCATAACTTCTGGCTCGTTTAGAGTTACGGGAGCCATAACCTGTCAAAACGAAGGCCTCGATGAGTTCTACGGCTTTGACTGCTTTCAGCCGTCAACGGATAGATTAATGCCCAAAAAGTACAACCCAAATCTCAATCGGGTCTCGTAAGTTTTTGACCCTTCGTTTTTTCGACACGTGGATTTTTACGGTAAAACGGGATTACCGTGGATGGCCTTCGATTTACCATCGCTGGAGACTGGTGCACCAAGGTACTGTTCCATTTCAAATCCATGCATGCATTTCTAAAAGTTGTACGGCACTGTTTCGCCATTTCGGACGGATGTTGCACCTTGCACCGTGGATGTTGCACCCTGTAGATATCGATTATTCGGACGGCCATAACTTCTGGCTTGTTTAGAGTTCCGGGAGCCATAACCTGTCAAAATGAAGGCCTCGATGAGTTCAACGGCTTTGATGGCTTTCAGCCGTCAACGGATAGATTAATGCCCAAAAAGGACAACCCGAATCTCAATCGGGTCTCGTAAGTTTTTTACCCTTCGTTTTTTCGACACGTGGATTTTTACGATAAAACAGGATTACAGTTGCTGGTCTTCGATATACCATCGCTGGAGAGTGGTGCACCATGGTATTGTTCCGTTTCAAATCCATGCACGCATTTCTAAAGGTCGTACGACACTGTTTCGCCATTTTGGACGGATGTTGCACCTTGCACCGTGGATGTTGCACCCTGTAGATATCGATTATTCGGGCGGACATAACTTCTGGCTCATTTAGAGTTACGGGAGCCATAACCTGTAAAAATGAAGGCCTCGATGAGTTCTACGGCTTTCACAGCTTTCAGCCGTCAACGGATAGATTAATGCCCGAAAAGTAGAACCCGAATCTCAATCGGGTCTCGTAACTTTTTTACCCTTCGTTTTTTCGACACGTGGATTTTTACTGTAAAACGGGATTACCTTGGCCCGTCTTCGACTTCCCATCGCTGGAGAGTGGTGCATCATGGTACTGTTCCGTTTCAAATCCATGCACGCATTTCTAAAAGTCGTACGGCACTGTTTCACCATTTCGGACGGATGTTGCACCTTGCACCGTCGATGTTGCACCCTGTAGATATCGATTATTCAAACGACCATAACTTCTGACTCGTTTAGAGTTACGGGAGCCATAACCTGTCAAAACGAAGGCCTCGATGAGTTCTACGGCTTTGACAGATTTCAGCCGTCAACGGATAGATTAATGCCCAAAAAGGAGAACCCGAATCTCGATCGGGTCTCGTAAGTTTTTTACCCTTCGTTTTTTCGACACGTGGATTTTTACGGTAAAACGGGATTACCGTGGCTCGTCTTCGACTTCACATCGCTGGAGAGCGGTGCATCATGGTACTGTTCCGTTTCAAATCCATGCACGCATTTCTAAAAGTCGTACGGCACTGTTTCACCATTTCAGACGGATGTTGCACCTTGCACCGTGGATGTTGCACCCTGTAGATATCGATTATTCAAACGACCATAACTTCTGACTCGTTTAGAGTTACGGGAGCCATAACCTGTCAAAACGAAGGCATCGACGAGTTCTACGGCTTTGACAGATTTTAGCCGTCAACGTATAGATTCGTGCCCAAAAAGGACAACCCGAATCTCAATCGGGTCTCGTAAGTTTTTTACCCTTCGTTTTTTCGACACGTGGATTTTTATGGTAAAACGGGATTACCGTGGCCCGTCTTCGACTTCACATCGCTCGAGAGTGGTGCATCATGGTACTGTTCCGTTTCAAATCCATGCACGCATTTCTAAAAGTCGTACGGCACTGTTTCGCCATTTCGGACGGATGTTGCACCTTGCACCGTGGATGTTGCACCCTGTAGATATCGATTATTCAAACGGCCATAACTTCTGGCTCGTTTAGAGTTACGGGAGCCATAACCTGTCAAAACGAAGGCCTCGATGAGTTCTACGGCTTTGACCGCTTTCATCCGTCAACGGATAGATTAATGCCCAAAAAGGACAACCCGAATCTCAATCGGGTCTCGTAAGTTTTTTACCTTCGTTTTTTCGACACGTCGATTTTTACGGTAAAACGGGATTACCGTGGCTGGCCTTCGATTTACCATCGCTGGAGACTTGTGTACATTGGTACTGTTCCATTTCAAATCCATGCACGCATTTCTAAACGTCGTACGGCACTGTTTCGCCATTTCGTACGGATGTTGCGCCTTGCACCGTGGATGTTGCACCCTGTAGATATCGATTATTCGAACGGCCATAACTTCTGGCTCGTTTAGAGTTACGGGACCTATAACCTGTCAAAACGAAGGCCTCGATGAGTTCTACGGCTTTGACAGCTTTCAGCCGTCAACGGATAGATTAATGCCCAAAAAGGACAACTCGAATCACTATCGGGTCTCATTAGTTTTTTACCCTTCGTTTTTTCGACACGTGGATTTTTATGGTAAAACGGGATTACCGTGGCCCGTCTTCGACTTCCCATCGCTGGAGAGTGGTGCACCATGGTACTGTTCCATTTCAAATCCATGCACGCATTTCTAAAAGTCGTACGGCACTGTTTCGCCATTTTGGACGGATGTTGCACCTTGCACCGTGGATGTTGCACCCTGTATATATCGATTATTCGGACGGTCATAACTTCTGACTCGTTTAGAGTTACGGGAGCCATAACCTGTAAAAACGAAGGCCTCGATGACTTCTACGGCTTTGACAGCTTTCAGCCGTCAACGGATATATTAATGCCCAAAAAGGACAACTCGAATCTCAATCGGGTCTCGTAAGTTTTTTACCCTTCGTTTTCGACACGTGGATTTTTACGGTAAAACGGGATTACCGTGGCCCGTCTTCGACTTCACATCGCTGGAGAGTGGTGCATCATGGTACTATTCCGTTTCAAATCCATGCACGTGTTGGGCGAATTTTCACCCAGAAGACCTCGAGACCAAGAAGCCACAGTTTCACCCGGGCTTGCAACCTCCACCTCGTTCGATGAACACAAGGCTCGGTACAAGCATGGAAGTCAATCCGGCATTCCCATTCGGCAGAGTTACGTCCGGCCTCTCCCTGTTATGCCGGACCAGAATCCATTCGGCAAAGCCCAACCATTGGTCCATTCGGCAAAAGCAAGGCATAAGGCATTTCCATCCGGCACATCCCATTCGGTAGCCGGACCATACCCCACCGAACCAACCATCACCCCACTACCGAACCAACTCCACGGCCGGACCAAACAAGTACCGAACCACCTCACTGCCGGTCCACCTCCACACTCATTACCACCGGTCCACACTTATTGCCGGACCACGCCTACCACCGGACCAAACTCCATGCCGAATGACCTCCGCCGAACCAGGTGATTACCATTCCAGATTGCTTCAGCCCGGGCCCACCAGCAGTTATATACTTCCAAGACCCCTGCCCCCTACCTCATTCTATAAATAGAGGGGCAGGGGTACAACAATGGCAGAAAAGTTTGAGAGCTCAAGCAAGGAAGGAACTTTCAAACTACTTTCATACACTTGTATACAACGCATTGTACTTGTAACCTGAAAGAAAGAAGATAATAACATATAAAGTGGACGTAGGCACATTCTGGCTGAACCACTATAAATCTGTGTGTCTTTTACATTTCAGCCCCTACTTTTCTCATATTTACATACTCATCTAAAATCATTGAAAATCACATATAATCAACTAAATAATACGACTTGGAGGTGTTTGTCCATTTTTTGTGCAAACATTTTTGGTGCTTTCATTGAGAGTTGAACTCAAGCTTCATCTTCTCCCACTCAACCTTTTTCCTAACGACATCACTCGTTGCTTAGAAATCATGCCTTCCAAACAAGGAAGGGATGTTAACAAAGGAAAGAACATCGCAACTAGCAGCCTTCCAGATCCAGCAATCACAGATCATCCCACTTCAACAGCAGTACCAGATGAAAATCAGGAAAATCCAACTGGTCCCGCAACGGAACAACCAATCACTAGGGCAGATCTGGACAGGGTTGTGGCTGAAGTAACTAACCGCTTCACATCCCAACAAGAAACTTTGGTGGACCAACTCATGACACGCTTAAGGGACGCTGAAGAGTCCAACCGCAACACTGAATCATGGGGTGAATCCCAATCCGGAGGATCCCGGAGGCAACAAAGGTCTTCACTCTTCGAACAAGCTATCAACAGGAAAAACGATGATAGGGGCCGCGCCCGGACTCAGCCCGAATTCCGACTCGAGGAAGCCCTTGGAACCGAACCTAGCGGGGGAGGCACCAGGCGAGGGTCGGATGTAGCTGAGCCAGTCATGCCACCTAATCATAGAAACCCCGCTGAACGGAGCCGAGCTAGAACCCAGCTCGAAGTTGACCCCATGGATGTGCTCGAAACAGAACCCCATAGGGGAAGATCAAGGCAGGGGGCAACTGTAGCTGGTCCTAGCGTGCATCCAAGCAGCCAAAGACAACCACTGGATAATGCTAGAGGTGATAGACTGTACCATCCCTACAGGTCATCTGGACGAGATAGATCCCGCAGGGAAGAACCGAGCTCATTTTTGTCCGCTCCAAGTTCTGACGAGCGGATGGCACGATTATTCAGAGAATGTGTCCAACGGGAGCAAAGGGACCGGGGAATAGGCGCTAGGGTCACCAGTCCCTTTACCCGAAATATCGAAACTGCCATCACTCCCCGGGAATGGAAAATGCCAACCATGGAACCTTACAAAGGAACTTCCGACCCCATCGTACACCTGCAGAGATACACCCAGCATATGCTCATGAGTGGAGCAACAGAAGGAGTATTATGTAAATGCTTTCCGCTATTCCTATCAGATCTAGCTACCTCCTGGTTCTGCCATCTACCCCAAGGATCCATCAACTCATGGGAGATGTTAAAAGACAGGTTTATTAGCCAGTTCCGCATCCATGTGGAACAACCCAGGGATGCTTATTCTCTATCCAATGTCAAACAGAAAACCGGAGAGACGCTGCAACAATATCTAACACGGTTCAACGCCGCAGCGGCAGCAGTTCAAGATGCCGATGAAAAACTCACTCTAGTGGCCCTCTGTAGTGGTGTGCATCCAGACACCAAGTTTGCCAGAAGATTAACTAAGGAAAAACCAGCTACCTTGCCTGATTTCTTCCATGAAGCTGGAAAGTATATGAGACTTGAAGACGCTGCTACGGAGAGGCAGCCAGGGCAACAAGGCAAGATAATTCAGGACAAGGTTCCCACTGCAGCTAAGGACGCTCGAAGAAATGAATCTAGAGACAATGCTGGGGGCAGAAAGGTTGAGAAGCGCCAATATCGACCAGGGCCAAGATTTGACTCCTACACTCCTTTGAATGAAACAATCGAAAACATCTACCTAGCCACTCAGGGCGAACTCGGATACAAGCGCCCCCCGCACAAGAAAGAATCAGATAACGCACTCAAGTCCGGAAAGTTCTGTCGCTTCCACGAATCCCACGGACATGACACCAATGAATGCCACCATCTTCGGGACTTGATCGAAGAACACATTAGAAGAAGAAGACTGGAACGTTATGTGAAAAGTCAGAACAGGACTCCAACTCCTGCCAATGAGAACTCAAAGCAACCCCTCCCAGAAGTAGGCGGAGGGAGTCGCAACAATCACAACACCAGTGGCTCTAGTCAAGAGAAGATAGTAGTCCTTACCATCTCAGGAGGACCACACATTGCCGACAGAAGTTGGGCAGAGATGGAAAGGTACGGCAAGTCGCTTAGAAATGCCGAAGGATATGTTAACTCCATTACGGAGGAACGCCACCCGAAACGAAAAGAAAACGACGACATCATATTCAGTAGGCGTGATTTGGAAGGAAGACAGTACCCACATATGGATCCTATGGTCATCTCTGCCTGGTTTGGTCCAGCTAAAGTTTTTCGGATTCTAATAGACACAGGAAGCTCCGTAAATATCCTATTCAGACATGCTTTCGACAAAATGAAGTTATCAATGAAGGATGTATCCCCCTGTGACAAACCACTGCACGGTTTCACTGGAGATGCAAAAATGCCCCTCGGGCAACTTGACCTATTCGTCGAGATAGGAAGTCATCCCCGCTCCGTTGTGCGAAAACAAACGTTCGTACTAATAGAAAACCACTCGGCTTACAACGCTTTCTTGGGAAGACCAGCCTTGTCTGACTTTCAGATTGTATTAGCCCCCTGGTGCCTGAAAATGAAATTTCCAACAGACAACGGAGTAGGAGAAGTAGAAGGAGATCAAGGTGCTGCCCGAGACTGCTACGTAACTGAACTTCGCAATAACCGCAGAAAGAATAAAGGAAAAGATGCAGAGACTACTCTCTGCATGAAAAGCTTGGAGGCATAGCAACTAAAGAAAGCCCCTCCTCTTCGATACACAAGCGATCCCTTCAATGAACTAGACCCCAGGGATAAAGAGGAGGAGGCTACCGCCGAGCCTGCAGAGGCTATGGAATTCGTATCGGTAGATAAGCATGATTCAAGTAGACTATTAAAAATCGGATCTCAGCTGAAAACGGAATTGAAGGATCGACTCATTGACTTTCTCCGCCACAACTTAGATGTATTTGCGTGGACCCATGCCGATATGACAGGAATCTCCCCAGACGTAGCATGCCACATGTTGAACATCGATCCCACCAAGGTACCAGTAAAGCAGAAAAAGAGGAGCATGGGGGCAGAGCGATCAGCAGCCCTTGATGAGGAAGTAAAAAATCTACTTGCTAATGACTTCATACGGGAAGCCATCTACCCAGAATGGATCGCTAACCCAGTGCTAGTAAAAAAGGCCAATGGAAAGTGGCGAACATGTATTGACTTCTCCAATCTGAATGACGCTTGCCCGAAAGACTGCTTCCCACTTCCCCGAATTGACCAACTCGTGGACAGCACAGCTGGGCACGAACTCCTATCTTTTATGGATGCATACTCCGGATATAACCAGATCCCCATGCACGCTCCCGATCAGGACCACACTAGCTTCATCACCGACCGCGGATTATATTGTTACAAAGTCATGCCTTTTGGACTCAAAAATGCTGGAGCTACCTATCAACGCCTCGTCAACAAAATGTTCGCAGAACTGATAGGACGTACTATGGAAGTGTATGTGGATGACATGTTGGTGAAGTCCAGGAAAGCCAACGACCATGTAAGCCATCTGGACGATATGTTTCGGGTACTTCGCCGATATGGAATGAAGCTGAATCCTCTAAAGTGCTCCTTCGGAGTATCATCGGGAAAATTCTTAGGATTCATCGTCCACGCCAGAGGAATCGAAGCAAACCCTGAGCAAATCCGAGCTTTAAAAGAAATAAGGATGCCTTCCACTCGAAAAGAAATGCAGAGCCTAAACGGAAAGGTGGCCGCCCTAAGCAGATTCATTTCCAAGGCAACTGACAAGTGTGTCCCTTTCTTCGAAGCACTCAAGAAAGACAAAGGGAGGTTCGAGTGGACCGACGAATGCTTAAAAGCTTTCCTCAACCTCATCGAACACCTTCAGAGACCACCAGTACTCTCAACTCCAAATGAAGGTGAAGTGTTATACCTATACCTCGCTGTATCATCTCATGCTCTAAGCGCCGCCTTGGTAAGAGAAGAAGACCGCACACAATGCCCGGTTTACTTTGTAAGTAAGAGATTTACAGGGGCAGAGGCCAGATATCCTAAACTTGAGAAATTAGCATATTGTTTATTGATCGCGTCACGAAAACTGCGCCACTACTTCCAGTCTCACTCCATCAGGGTTCTAACCGATCAACCACTGAGACGAGTGCTCCATCGTCCTGACACTTCTGGGCGACTCCTCAAATGGTGCATCGAACTAAGTCAGTATGATATCACCTACCATCCTCGTACCGCTATCAAAGGACAAGCCATGGCTGATTTCATTGCCGAATTCACTATAAACGAAGGCGAGGAACAATCTGAAGTAGCAAAAAACATCAAGTGGAACCTCTTTGTAGACGGAGCATCGAACGAACAAGGCTCGGGGGCAGGTATTGTGATCATCACCCCCAGGGGAAGAAAGTTGTACTATGCATTGAGATTGGAGTTCACGGCCACTAACAACGATGCTGAATATGAAGCAGTAATAGCGGGATTGGAACTGGCCCTAGAAATTGGAATCAATTCCTTATGTATTCATAGTGATTCTCAGCTTATCGTAAACCAGGTACTAGGAGAATTCCAGACTCGAGGAGAACGACTCACAGCATACCTAAAGAAAACCAAACTGCTACTCGATCAATTGGACCATTATCTAATCAAACACATTCCTCGAGAAGAAAACCAAGAGGCAGATGAACTTGCAAAGCAAGCTAGTATGAAGGACAGCACCATTCCCGGAGCACCAGCAATCTCAAGGCAGCTAGCCCCAAGTTTCGAACAAGTAAATCTGATAACTGCAATCGAAGAAGGAACCTGGATGACCCCTATCCGGAAATATTTGCAAGATGGCATACTACCCGACAGGCGTGACGAAGCCAAGAAGATCTTGAGAAAAGTTCCCCACTACACAACACAAGAAGGCATCCTCTACCGGCGTGGCTTCTCTGGCCCCTTATTAAGATGCGTCGCCGGAAGGGAAGCCAAGGAGATATTAACAAACATCCATCAGGGAGGATGCGGAGATCACACTGGAGGACAGACTTTGGCAAGAAAGATACTCCGATATGGATATTACTGGCCCACACTAAACAAAGATACCCTAGACTTCGTTAAGAAATGCGACAGATGTCAGAAGTTCGCCAAGATCCCTCGACTGCCCACAAACGAAATTACTCAAATGACCAGCCCTTGGCCCTTTGCTGTATGGGGAATCGACTTAATTGGCGAACTGCCAACGGGCCGAGGCGGAGCCAAATATGCTATAGTGACAGTCGATTATTTCACCAAATGGGTGGAAGCGGAACCTTTAAATAAAATATCTTCAGCAAAAGTTATCAACTTCTTGATCAAAAACATTCTGTGCAGGTATGGAATCCCCCTCAAGATCGTATCAGACAACGGACTCCAATTTGACAGCGAAGAATTTGCCGACTGGTGCCAAGAGCATGGAATTCATAAAAGCTTCTCATCAGTAGCTTACCCTCAGGCAAACGGACAAGTTGAAGCTGTCAACAAAATTCTCAAAACCCTAATCAAGAAGAAACTTGAAAAGTCAAAAGGCGCTTGGGTGGACGAACTTCCTACGGCACTATGGGCATACCGCACATCTTTCAGAACATCAACGGGACATACTCCTTTCTCTTTGGCATATGGATCGGAGGCAATGCTCCCAGTTGAGACTATTGTGCCTTCCCACCGTAGGATCCACTACAACCCAGAAGAAAACGAAGAACTCCTCCTCATGTCTTTGGATCTGATTGAGGAAAGGAGAAACGATGCAGCACTCAAAGCAGCAGCTCACAAACAAAAAGTGGCAGCACTATGCAATTCCAAAGTCAAGCATCACAGCTTACAAGAAGGAGATCTTTTCCTCAGGCGAATCTTTCCGCGCCCCGGGGCACTGGACCCCATCTGGGACGGACCATATGTAATTCACAAAGATCTCCACAACGGAGCTTACATTTTGTCAACAGTGGACGGAGAGGTGTTCCAGAGGGCATGGAACATCCGACACCTCCGTCGATACTTTTCTTAACTTGTACTGCCCATGTGAAGTGAATTAACAAAGAGAATCAGTGGACGTAGGCATTTTCGTGCCGAACCACTTTAAAAAATCTTGTCTCTTTTTAACTTGTTCCTTTATGTCTTGGCTACTTGTTAAGTTTTATCCCTTTCTGTTGAACAAAATCCTATGGCATCTCCACTCAAGACGCACCGCGGCCTCATCTAGACTAGGCCTAACAGGTACGCCACGATTCTATGCACTCGCCAATGAGACTCTTTTGCTCCAGCATCCCTCTGCTGCGGGTTAACTCATTGCGCGCCTGCCCTCAAAGCCAACTGTAATGAGCCGATTATAAGTCATCATAAAGGCCGACTATAGCCGATGGCAGCTCATTACGGCGTTCGGCTCGTCGGTAACCGTGAACCTACTTTAAGCCCCAACATAAGGTGTGGCCAGCCAGGGGTAGTTCACGGCCAACGGCACCCACGCTAGCCGGCCACGGTAAATCGAATAATACCCACGATTACGGACCATAACGGTTCGGGTAGTTACCGTGCGCGATCTCGGCTCCGATGTGTCTTAAGTGCGGCTGTGGTAAAAAAGAAAACTCCCCGCGGAGGCGTAAGATGGGTGACAAATGTCTCCAAGACCCACAGCTAGGGAAAGTGACTACAAAACCCGTTTGCCACGAACTTAAGCACATCGACGGCCTTCCGTGACTGGAAGTTTTACTTTTACTATATTTCCATTTCATTTAAATATTTTTCTCCTATCCTGTGTAACAAACTCTAAAGTACAGGAAACCAAATAGGAAGCATTCACTCATGAGGCTCTAAGCCTGCGTACTGGGTGGCAGGGCGCTCAGCTATACCCGTAAACAGTTACACAAGACACTCAAAGCTACCGCCTGCGAAGAAAACATAAAGGGCGGTACTCTCTTCTCTTGTACATAAATGCGTAACTATAGCTTATTCATACAATGACATTGCAAAACGTGAAGTTATATTTCAAGCAAAAACTTAACATCAAACACAACTAGAATCACAGGCATATACATAATTATACTTCTCACACGGCACATAAAGATAGCAACAACATTTAAACATGACAAAATCAGCTTATATTATAAGATCACGCGAAGTTATTCTTTGCAAATAATTTTATTACAGTTGCATATCAAAGACTAACATGAACAGTGATAAAAAAAAAAGAAACAAAAAGATGGCAGATGCATCCACACTCCATCACCAACTCCCCCAGCCTACTTAGCCGCAGGATCGGAGCCCCCAGCATGTGGATCTGAAGTCCCACCTGTCCAGATCAGAAGAGGAATTCATTAAACGAACGATCAAGTTATGAAAACACGAAAAGAAAAGAAAGGGAAAAGAATAACTCACCAGCATCCGCCGCTTGATCCTCATCATCCAACTGCACGCCCGCTTCCTCTGCAGCGAGTAGCCGCATCCCCTCCTTCACCGCCGCTTGCTCCTCCTTTGAGAACTGAGCAGTAACCGCACTCAAGTTGAAAGCCTCTCCGCCTTCCTTACCCGCATTCACCCTGGCCTCCTCTAAAGCCTGGAGATACACCTTGGCCATGACCCGAGGGTAATCGTCCATCCAAGACAAGCCGCCCTCCTTCCAAGTGTGGAAGTACATATCCTGCAACATCTCATCCATCATCCCCTCGTTTTCCTCAAACTCCCTCACCCGGGCCTCGGAAGCTTGCAACTTGGTGATGGCGACGTCCCTCTCTGATTGGTATCTCAAGCAGTCAGCCTGGAGTGACCTCCTCATTTCCTCTTCCTTCAACTTGAGGGACCTCCTCATCTCCTCCATCTCCTCCTTCAACTCGGCCTGAGCCATCTCCGCAGCCTCGAGCCTCCCTGACAACTCCTCTACCCGCTCGAGATCCGCATTTCGAACCTCATCCACCGTTGCGATAGCTATGTTAATCCGTTCCCTGCAAGCGACCTCCATCTTCCGTAATTCCGCCCTACTGGCCTTCTCCATGGTCTCTTTCAGACGCTTGGAGGCTTCCTCATGCTGGGAAATCTGGATGGCTTGGTCGGCGAGTTGCTTGGCCTGATCGGCAACCTTTAACCTCAACCGAATGTTAGCACTCCCGATCTCTTCCCCGGCCTTGACCAACTTAGCATGATGCTCCATTAACTTCTTGGTCTCTGCGGCCACCCGGTCGATATTAGCCTTGGCCTCATCCCCCATGGTGACTACCCGTGTAGTAAGTAAATCAAGATCTAAAGATTTGGCCTCGTCCAGCACTCTTACCATGGGGTTGCGGGGAAGTAGGTGCTCGCCCGTGGTCTCATCGAATGAAATGTCCCGAAAACTTGGGTCTAAATCAGGATGGCCGGCAAAAGGGTCACGAGGCACGGGGCGAGGCACATCGGGACGCCTTATATGAATGACAGTAGAACTCTTGGAAGGAGGAGGAGGGGGGCAGGGCTCCGTGCTCTCCTCCGTAGTATCACGAAGAGGCTGAGTAGGGGGAGACTGAGTAGGAAGCTGCGAAGCAGAAGAAGACTCAAATAAGGAACGGCTCCGCTTCCTTTTCTGAATGCCCTCTTCGATGACCCCAAGAAGAGGGCGGTACTTGACTACGTCCCCAGTGCGATCAGTAGAAGGTTTCGCGGAAGCTCTCCTCGACTTAAATTGTTCAAGGCGGTGTCGAACACCCGACGTTTTACCCGCCTGGCCTGCCCCTGGAATAAAGAACAAGTGTTACGAACATACAATAATCCGCAATTCAAAAAATGTGCTAAGTTAAAAAGAAAGAAAAGTGAGGAGACACTTCTGTTATACAAACCCGGCGGAGGAGTGGGATACTGCAATAAGTCCTGGATCTCATTCCAGGACGGAAGTGAACCGTAAAAAATTTCTAAGTCCTTATCGAAAATAGAATCGGCAGAAGACAAAAGTTCACCTTGCACCGCCGGAATCACCCTAGCTGAGGAACCCTTAGAGGATGGGTCAGTGCCAGCCACAGCTTTGCCGGTTTCCTTTGCCTTCTCCGTTCCCTTCTCCGTTTCCGACTCTCCCTCCGACTCCCCGAAGGCCCGACGGAGAGCCTCATCCAGTTCGAGGTCTTGTTCAGAGGTTAGAGCAGCAACACCACTACCACCTTGACCGTCGCCATCTCCTCCACCCTCCGACCCTTCTCCAACTTCGCCTCCTTCCTCCTCTTCTACACCTTCCTCCTCCGGGACAGTCGGGCAAGTACTTGGAGAAGGGCCATCGGACTTCTTCAGTTTCTTCCCCCCAACCGCAGGACGCGCTGCGAAAGGCTCCCTCTTACCGCTCTTTACCGTAGCCCCCTCCTTAGCTTTAGCAGCCCTCTCCTCAGCCGTATCCCTTTGCTTAACCACGGACTGGCGCGGTAAGATCAAATTATACTCCAAGAGAGTTGCGTTCCTGATCAAGAAAGAGGCCGACCGGTCCCGTGCCGGAATAGCCTTTAGTTCAGTAGCCATTCGCACTAAGGAATCGTCCTCCACGACTGCAATACCACCTGTCGCTAGCCAGAAATAGAAGCATGTCAGAAAAAACACTACAGTCAAAACGCATGAAAAATATAAATGAAATCAATCTTACAGCCGGAAGTGAAAAGGCGGAAAGAAACAGCATCGTCCTTGACGAAGAACCACTCCTTCTTGAACATGGTGAACTTGGAATACAAGTCCAGAACTGGTTTGAAGGGTACGGCCGCCTCCAGACTAATATACGGAGACCCCTTCTTATAGCCTCTCAGGTTGTACAAGTATCGGATTTCCCGGTTAGAAGGAGGACGCCCGTACCTCCTCTGGAAGATGACAAAGAGGCTCACCAGGATAGCATATGAGTTAGGCTGAAGCTGGAAGGGAGCCACCTTCAAATATGTGGTGAAGCTTACTATCCAAGCGTTGATAGGAGGAATGGCCCCACACATGCAATGATATCGGCTATAGGCAAAATACCCCTCGGGAGGGTTGTACGGCATGACACCAGCCTCCGGCAGCAACATAAGCGCTCTGTCAATCCCGAAGGAACGAGATATGACATCAAGTTGCTCCTCTTTCAGAGAGCTAGGATAGCAATCAGGAGGAGAGACAAGAAGCTCCTGGGGACCATACCCATCGACTAGTGACCTCGGAGCAGGTCCGTGCTGTGCTGGATCTGGCTGAGCTGGGGGCACGGCAGAAGTTTCTCCGCTATCCCTGGATTTCTTCTTGCCCGATCGAGTTTCAACTTTGCGAGACATTTATCTGCATACACAAAAGTAAAAAGCATGATGTTAGAACGACAGTATAAACAAACAAGCATACATAAGTCCGGAGTTCCACTCAAAGTCCAGACACAAAGTTCGTTCGGCACTGGAGGTTCAAGACCATTCGGCACTAGGGTCTTACGTTCATTCGGCAGTACAAGTTCATTCGGCAATGGGATCTGACTTCCATTCGGCAATGGAATCTGAGGTTCATTCGGCAAAGCAAAGCTTCCGTGCCCATTCGGCATAAGCCCATCCGGTTATAGAGTTCATTCGGTAAAAGAGTATATACCTGGTTCGGCGAATATTTGATTCGGCAAATAGTTGGTTCGGTGGGCTTTTGATTCGGCTTCCTCTTGTTCGGTAGAGAAAAACTAAGGGGGGTGTAGCCTCTATATATAGGCGAGCTCTGGAATACCGGACGAGAACCTACTGCCGGACCAACCCCATGCCGGACGAGAACCTATCACCGGACCAACAACAACCGGACCAACAACAACCGGACCAACTATGTACCGAATGAAACCTTCCATACCCAACCAACCTCCAAACGAATAAGAATATATGCCTACTCGAAACCGAATAAAACTGTCTCTACCAGCAGAAGCCAGAAACAGGGGGCATGTAGGGCGCCTCACTCAGATAAGTCCCGAACCCCAGATCTTACTAATAAAATAAAGAATATGATAACAATGGATAAGTCGTGAATCTCTCACTAACATGGGTTAATCGTTCACACGTGCACGCGACCACGAACGGTCCATAAGCATGCTCTGAATGGCTATTAACCCTATCACCGTGAGAATTTACACTTTGACATCCCTTTTTAAGCTCACCGGTTAAAAGGATCCTTGATTCTGATAATTATGAAATGGCTAAGCTACTTACACATGTACGGGGTTGCGAACGATCCCTAGGCATGCTCTGAGCTGGCAATAAACCATCTTCACAAACATAGACCGGGCATCGACGATGCCGAGCCCCTTCGGGACTCACTCTCTCGTCCTGAACGGCACAGTTCACTTCATCTCGAATATTTCGATCATGAACGGCCGTTATTCGAAATCACACTAAAACTGTAAATTCCTTTGCAGGACATTAACAGAATACGAACGTCCAATCGCTGGCGTTACAAAGCCAATCTTCCTGCCACAAGAAAAACAAAGCGCGACACATGCAAGCACGTGCCCCACTTTGGGGGGCAAATGTTGGGCGAATTTTCACCCAGAAGACCTCGAGACCAAGAAGCCACAGTTTCACCCGGGCTTGCAACCTCCACCTCGTTCGATGAACACAAGGCTCGGTACAAGCATGGAAGTCAATCCGGCATTCCCATTCGGCAGAGTTACGTCCGGCCTCTCCCTGTTATGCCGGACCAGAATCCATTCGGCAAAGCCCAACCATTGGTCCATTCGGCAAAAGCAAGGCATAAGGCATTTCCATCCGGCACATCCCATTCGGTAGCCGGACCATACCCCACCGAACCAACCATCACCCCACTACCGAACCAACTCCACGGCCGGACCAAACAAGTACCGAACCACCTCACTGCCGGTCCACCTCCACACTCATTACCACCGGTCCACACTTATTGCCGGACCACGCTTACCACCGGAGCAAACTCCATGCCGAATGACCTCCGCCGAACCAGGTGATTACCATTCCAGATTGCTTCAGCCCGGGCCCACCAGCAGTTATATACTTCCAAGACCCCTGCCCCCTACCTCATTCTATAAATAGAGGGGCAGGGGTACAACAATGGCAGAAAAGTTTGAGAGCTCAAGCAAGGAAGGAACTTTCAAACTACTTTCATACACTTGTATACAACGCATTGTACTTGTAACCTGAAAGAAAGAAGATAATAACATATAAAGTGGACGTAGGCACATTCTGGCTGAACCACTATAAATCTGTGTGTCTTTTACATTTCAGCCCCTACTTTTCTCATATTTACATACTCATCTAAAATCATTGAAAATCACATATAATCAACTAAATAATACGACTTGGAGGTGTTTGTCCATTTTTTGTGCAAACAGCACGCATTTCTAAAAGTCGTAAGGCACTGTTTCACCATTTCGGACGGATGTTGCACCTTGCACCGTGGATGTTGCACCCTGTAGATATCGATTATTCAAACGACGATAACTTCTGACTCGTTTGGAGTTACGGGAGCCATAACCTGTCAAAACGAAGGCCTCGATGAGTTCAACGGCTTTGACAGCTTTCAGCCGTCAACGGATAGATTAATGCCCAAAAAGGACAACCCGAATCTCAATCGGGACTCGTAAGTTTTTTACCCTTCGTTTTTTCAGCACGTGGATTTTTACAGTAAAACGGGATTACCGTGGCTCGTCTTTTACTTCCCATAGCTGGAGAGTGGTGCACCATGGTACTGTTCCGTTTCAAATCCATGCGCGCATTTCTAAAAGTCGTACGGCACTGTTTCGCCATTTCGGACGGATGTTGCACCTTGCACCGTGGATGTTGCACCCTGTAGATATCGATTATTCAAATGGCCATAACTTCTGGCTCGTTTAGAGTTAAGGGAGCCATAACCTGTCAAAACGTAGGCCTCGATGATTTCTACGGCTTTGACTTCTTTCAGCCGTCAACGGACAGATTAATGCCCAAAAAGTACAACCCGAATCTCAATCGGGTCTCGTAAGTTTTTTACCCTTCGTTTTTTCGATACGTGGATTTTTACGGTAAAACGGGATTACCGTGGTTGGCCTTCGATTTACCATCGTTGGAGACTGGTGCACCATGGTACTGTTCCATTTCAAATCCATGCATGCATTTCTAAAAGTTGTACGACACTGTTTCGCCATGGATGTTGCACCCTGTAGATATCGATTATTCGGACGGCCATAACTTCTGGCTCGTTTAGAGTAACAGGAGCCATAACCTGTCAACATGAAGGCCTCGATGAGTTCAACGGCTTTGACAGCTTTCAGCCGTCAACGGATAGATTAATGCCCAAAAAGGACAACCCGAATCTCAATCGGGACACGTAAGTTTTTTACCCTTCGTTTTTTCGACACGTTGATTTTTACAGTAAAACGGGATTACCGTGGCCCGTCTTCGACTTCCCATCGCTGTGAGTGGTGCACCATGGTACTGTTCCGTTTCAAATCCATGCACACATTTCTAAAAGTTGTACGGCACTGTTTCGCCATTTCGGACGGATGTTGCAACTTGCACCGTGGATGTTGCACCCTGTAGATATCGATTATTCAAACGGCCATAACTTCTGGCTCGTTTAGAGTTATGGGAGCCATAACCTGTCAAAACGAATGCCTCGATGAGTTCTACGGCTTTGACTGCTTTCAGCCGTCAACGGATAGATTAATGCCCAAAAAGGACAACCCGAATCTCAATCGGGTCTCGTAAGTTTTTTACCCTTCGTTTTTTAGACACGTGGATTTTTATGGTAAAACGGGATTACCGTAGCCCGTCTTCGACTTCACATCGCTGGAGAGTGGTGCATCATGGTACTGTTCCATTTCAAATCCATGCACGCATTTCTAAAAGTCGTACGGTACTGTTTCACCATTTCGGACGGATGTTGCACCTTGCACCGTGGATGTTGCACCCTGTAGATATCGATTATTCAAACGACCATAACTTCTGACTCGTTTAGAGTTACGGGAGCCATAACCTGTCAAAACGAAGGCCTCGATGAGTTCAACGGCTGTGACAGCTTTCAGCCGTCAACGGATAGATTAATGCCCAAAAAGGACAACCCGAATCTCAATTGGGACTCGTAAGTTTTTTACCCTTCGTTTTTTCGACACGTGAATTTTTACAGTAAAACGGGATTACCGTGGCCCGTCTTCGACTACCCATCGCTGGAGAGTGGTGAACCATGGTACTGTTCCGTTTCAAATCCATGCACGCATTTCTAAAAGCCGTACGGCACTGTTTCACCATTTCGGACGGATGTTGCACCTTGCACCGTGGATGTTGCACCCTGTAGATATCGATTATTCAAACGGCCATAACTTCTGGCTCGTTTAGAGTTACGGGAGCCATAACCTGTCAAAACGAAGGCCTCGATGAGTTCTACGGTTTTGACCGCTTTCAGCCGTCAACGGGTAGATTAATGCCCAAAAAGGACAACCCGAATCTCAATCGGGTCTCGTAAGTTTTTTACCCTTCGTTTTTTCGACACGTGGATTTTTACGGTAAAACGGGATTACCGTGGATGGCCTTCGATTTACCATCGCTGGAGACTTGTGCACCATGGTACTGTTCCATTTCAAATCCATGCACGCATTTCTAAAAGTCGTACGGCACTGTTTCGCCATTTCCGACGGATGTTGCACATTGCACCGTGGATGTTGCACCCTGTAGATATCGATAATTCGGACGGCCATAACTTCTGGCTCGTTCAGAGTTACGGGAGCCATAACCTGTAAAAACGAAGGCCTCGATGACTTCTACGGCTTTGACAGTTTTCAGCCGTCAACGGATAGATTAATGCCCAAAAAGGACAACCCGAATCTCAATCGGGTCTCCTAAGTTTTTTACCCTTCGTTTTTCGACACGTGGATTTTTACGGTAAAACGGGATTACCGTGGCCCGTCTTCAACTTCACATCGCTGGAGAGTGGTGCATCATGGTACTGTTCCGTTTCAAATCCATGCACGCATTTCTAAAAGTCGTACGGCACTGTTTCACCATTTCGGACGGATGTTGCACCTTGCACCGTGGATGTTGCACACTGTAGATATCGATTATTCAAACGACCATAACTTCTGACTCGTTTGGAGTTACGGGAGCCATAACCTGTCAAAACGAAGGACTCGATGAGTTCAACGGCTTTGACAGCTTTCAGCCATCAACGGATAGATTAATACCCAAAAAGGACAACCCGAATCTCAATCGGGACTCGTAAGTTTTTTACCCTTCGTTTTTTCGACACGTGGATTTTTACAGTAAAACGGGATTACCGTGGCCTATCTTAGACTTCCCATAGCTGGAGAGTGGTGCACCATTGTACTGTTCCGTTTCAAATCCATGCGTGCATTTCTAAAAGTTGTACGGCACTGTTTCGCCATTTCGGACGGATGTTGCACCTTGCACCGTGGATGTTGCACCCTGTAGATATCGATTATTCAAACGGCCATAACTTCTGGCTCGTTTAGAGTAACGGGAGCCATAACCTGTCAAAACGAAGGCCTCGATGAGTTCTACGGCTTTGACTGCTTTCAGCCGTCAACGGATAGATTAATGCCCAAAAAGTACAACCCGAATCTCAATCGGGTCTCGTAAGTTTTTTACCCTTCGTTTTTTCGACACGTGGATTTTTACGGTAAAACAGGATTACCGTGGCTGGCCTTCGATTTACCATCGCTGGAGACTGGTGAACCATGGTACTGTTCCATTTCAAATCCATGCATGCATTTCTAAAAGTTGTACGGCACTGTTTCGCCATTTCGGACGGATGTTGCACCTTGCACCGTGGATGTTGCACCCTGTAGATATCGATTATTCGGACGGCCATAACTTCTGGCTCGTTTAGAGTTACGGGAGCCATAACCTGTCAAAACGAAGGCCTCGATGAGTTCAACGGCTTTGACAGCTTTCAGCGGTCAACGGATACATTAATGCCCAAAAAGGACAACCCGAATCTCAATCGGGTCTCGTAAGTTTTTTACCCTTCGTTTTTTCGACACGTGGATTTTTATGGTAAAACAGGATTACGGTGGCTGGTCTTCGATTTACCATCGCTGGAGAGTGGTGCACCATGGTATTGTTCCGTTTCAAATCCATGCACGCATTTCTAAAAGTCGTATGGCACAGTTTCGCCATTTCGGACGTATGTTGCACCTTGCACCGTGGATGTTGGACCCTGTAGATATCGATTATTCGGGCGGCCATAACTTCTGGCTCGTTTAGAGTTACGGGAGCCATAATCTGTCAAAACGAAGGCCTCGATGAGTTCTATGGCTTTGACAGCTTTCAGCCGTCAACGGATAGATTAATGCCCAAAAAGGACAACTCGAATCTCAATCGGGTCTCGTAAGTTTTTTACCCTTCGTTTTTTCGACACGTGGTTTTTTACTGTAAAACGGGATTATTGTGGCTGGTCTTCGATTTACCATCGCTGGAGAGTGGTACACCATGGTACTGTTCCGTTTCAAATCCATGCACGCATTTCTAAAAGTCGTACGGCACTGTTTCGCCATTTCGGACGGATGTTGCACCTTGCACCGTGGATATTGCACCCTGTAGATATCGATTATTCGGACGGCCATAACTTCTGACTTGTTTAGAGTTACGGGAGCCATAACCTGTCAAAACGAAGGCCTCGATGAGTTCAACTGCTTTGACAGCTTTCAGCCGTCAACGGATAGATTAATGCCCAAAAAGGACAACCCGAATCTCAATCGCGACTCGTAAGTTTTTTACCGTTCGTTTTTTTGAAACGTGGATTTTTACGGTAAAACGGGATTACCGTGGCCCATCTTCGACTTCCCATCGCTGGAGAGTGGTGCACCATGGTACTGTTCCGTTTCAAATCCATGCACGCATTTCTAAAAGTCGTACGGCACTGTTTCGCCATTTCGGACGGATGTTGCACCTTGCACCTTGCACCGTGGATGTTGCACCCTGTAGATATCGATTATTCGGACGGCCATAACTTCTGGCTCGTTTAGAGTAACAGGAGCCATAACCTGTCAAAATGAAGGCCTCGATGAGTTCAACGGCTTTGACAGCTTTCAGCCGTCAACGGATAGATTAATGCCCAAAAAGGACAACCCGAATCTCAATCGGGTCTCGTAAGTTTTTTACCCTTCGTTTTCGACACGTGGATTTTTACGGTAAAACGGGATTACCGTGGCCCGTCTTCGACTTCACATCGCTGGAGAGTGGTGCATCATGGTACTGTTCCGTTTCAAATCCATGCACGCATTTCTAAAAGTCGTACGACACTGTTTCACCATTTCGGACGGATGTTGCACCTTGCACCGTGGATGTTGCACCCTGTAGATATCGATTATTCAAACGACGATAACTTCTGACACGTTTGGAGTTACGGGAGCCATAACCTGTCAAAACGAAGGCCTCGATGAGTTCAACGGCTTTGACAGCTTTCAGCCGTCAACGGATAGATTAATGCCCAAAAAGGACAACCCGAATCTCAATCGGGACTCGTAAGTTTTTTACCCTTCGTTTTTTCGGCACGTGGATTTTTACAGCAAAACGGGATTACCGTGGCTCGTCTTCTACTTCCCATAGCTGGAGAGTGGTGCACCATGGTACTGTTCCGTTTCAAATCCATGCGCGCATTTCTAAAAGTCGTACGGCACTGTTTCGCCATTTCGGACGGATGTTGCACCTTGCACCGTGGATGTTGCACCCTGTAGATATCGATTATTCAAACGGCCATAACTTCTGGCTCGTTTAGAGTTACGGGAGCCATAACCTGTCAAAACGTAGGCCTCGATGAGTTCTACGGCTTTGACTTCTTTCAGCCGTCAACGGATAGATTAATGCCCAAAAAGTACAACCCGAATCTCAATCGGGTCTCGTAAGTTTTTTACCCTTCGTTTTTTCGACACATGGATTTTTACGGTAAAACATGATTACCGTGGCTGGCCTTCGATTTACCATCGCTGGAGAGTGGTGCACCATGGTACTGTTCCATTTCAAATCCATGCACGCATTTCTAAAAGTCGTACGACACTGTTTCGCCATTTCGGACGCATGTTGCACCTTGCACGTGGATGTTGCACCCTGTAGATATCGATTATTCGGACGGCCATAACTTCTGGCTCGTTTAGAGTTACGGGAGCCATAACCTGTCAAAACGAAGGCCACGATGAGTTCTACGGCTTTGACAGCTTTCAGCCGTCAACGGATAGATTAATGCCCAAAAAGTACAACCCGAATCTCAATCGGGTCTCGTAAGTTTTTACCCTTCGTTTTTCCGACACTTGGATTTTTACGGTAAAACAGGATTACGGTGGCTGGTCTTCGATTTACCATCGCTGGAGAGTGGTACACCATGGTACTGTTCCGTTTCAAATCCATGCACGCATTTCTGAAAGTCGTACGACACTGTTTCGCCATTTCGGACGGATGTTGCACCTTGCACCGTGGAAGTTGCACCTTGTAGATATCAATTATTCGGACGGCCATAACTTCTGCCTCGTTTAGAGTTACGGGAGCCATAACCTATTAAAACGAAGGCCGCGATGAGTTCTACGGCTTTGAAAGTTTTCAGCCATCAATGGATAGATTAATGCCCAAAAAGGACAACCCGAATCTCATTCGGGTCTCGTATGTTTTTTACCCTTCGTTTTTTCGACACGTGGATTTTCACGGTAAAACGGGATTATCGTGGCCCGTCTTCGACTTCCCATCGCTGGAGAGTGATGCACCTTGGTACTGTTCCGTTTCAAATCCATGCACGCATTTCTAAAAGTCGTACGACACTGTTTCACCATTTCAGACGGATGTTGCACCATGCACCATGGATGTTGCACCCTGTAGATATCGATTATTCAAATGGCCACAACTTCTAGCTCGTTTAGAGTTACGGGAGCCATAACCTGTCAAAACGAAGGCCTCGATGAGTTCTACGGCTTTGACAGCTTTCACCCATCAATGGATAGAATAATTCCCAAAAAGGACAGCCCAAATCTCAATCGGGTATCGTAAGTTTTTTACCCTTCGTTTTTTCGACACGTGGATTTTTACGGTAAAACGGGATTACCGTGGCCCGTCTTCGACTTCCCATCGCTGAAGAGTGGTGCACCATGGTACTGTTCCGTTTCAAATCCATGCACGCATTTTAAAAGTCATACGGCACTGTTTCACCATTTCGGACGGATGTTGCACCATGCACCGTGGATGTTGCACCCTGTAGATATCGGTTATTCAAACGGCCATAACTTCTGGCTCGTTTAGAGTTACGGGAGCCATAACCTGTCAAAACGAAGGCCTCGATGAGTTCTACGGCTTTGACTGCTTTCAGCCATCAACGGATAGATTAATGCCCAAAAAGTACAACCCGAATCTCAATCGGGTCTCGTAAGTTTTTTACCCTTCGTTTTTTCGACACGTGGATTTTTACGTTAAAACGGGATTACCGTGGCTGGCCTTCGATTTACCATCGCTGGAGACTGGTGCACCATGGTACTGTTCCATTTCAAATCCATGCATGCATTTCTAAAAGTTGTACGGCACTGTTTCGCCATTTCGGACGGATGTTGCACCTTGCACCGTGGATGTTGCACCCTGTAGATATCGATTATTCGGACGGCCATAACTTCTGGCTCGTTTTGAGATACGGGAGCCATAACCTGTCAAAACGAAGGCCTCGATTAGTTCAACGGCTTTGACAGCTTTCAGCCATCAACGGATAGATTAATGCCCAAAAAGGACAACACGAAACTCAATCGGGTCTCATAAGTTTTTTACCCTTCCTTTTTTCGACACGTGGATTTTTACGGTAAAATAGGATTACGGTGGCTGGTCTTCGATTTACCATCGCTGGAGAGTGGTGCACCATGGTATTGTTCCGTTTCAAATCCATGCACGCATATCTAAAAGTCGTACGGCACAGTTTCGCCATTTCGGACGTATGTTGCACCTTGCACCGTGGATGTTGCACCCTGTAGATATCGATTATTCGGGCGGCCATAACTTCTGGCTCGTTTAGAGTTACGGGAGCCATAATCTGTCAAAAGGAAGGCCTCGATGAGTTCTATGGCTTTGACAGCTTTCAGCCGTCAACGGATAGATTAGTGCCCAAAAAGGACAACCCGAATCTCAATCGGGTCTCGTAAGTTTTTTACCCTTCGTTTTTTCGACACGTGGTTTTTTATGGTAAAACGGGATTATTGTGGCTGGTCTTCGATTTACCATCACTGGAGAGTGGTGCACCATGGTACTGTTCCGTTTCAAATCCATGCATGCATTTCTAAAAGTCGTACGGCACTGTTTCGCCATTTCTGACGGATGTTGCACCTTGCACCGTGGATGTTGCACCCTGTAGATATCGATTATTCGGACGGCCATAACTTCTGACTTGTTTAGAGTTACGGGAGCCATAACCTGTCAAAACGAAGGCATCGATGAGTTCAACGGGTTTGATAGCTTTCAGCCATCAACGGACAGATTAATGCCCAAAAAGGACAACCCGAATCTCAATCGCGACTCGTAAGTTTTTTACCGTTCGTTTTTTTGACACGTGGATTTTTACGGTAAAACGGGATTACCGTGGCCCGTCTTCGACTTCCCATCGCTGGAGAGTGGTGCACCATGGTACTGTTCCGTTTCAAATCCATGCACGCATTTCAAAAAGTCGTACGGCACTGTTTCGCCATTTCGGACGGATGTTGCACCTTGCACCTTGCACCGTGGATGTTGCACCCTGTAGATATCGATTATTCGGACGGCCATAACTTCTGGCTCGTTTAGAATTACAAAAGCCATAACCTGTCAAAACGAAGGCCTTGATGAGTTCTATGGCTTTGATAGCTTATGGCCGTCAACGGATAGATTAATGCCCAAAAAGGACAACCCGAATCTCAATCGGGTCTCGTAAGTTTTTTACCCTTCGTTTTTTCGACACGTGGATTTTTACGGTAAAACATGATTACCGTGGCTGGCCTTCGATTTACCATCGCTGGAGAGTGGTGCACCATGGTACTGTTCCATTTCAAATCCATGCACGCATTTCTAAAAGTCGTACGACACTGTTTCGCCATTTCGGACGCTTGTTGCAACTTGCACGTGGATGTTGCACCCTGTAGATATCGATTATTCGGACGGCCATAACTTCTGGCTCGTTTAGAGTTACGGGAGCCATAAACTGTGAAAACGAAGGCCTCGATGAGTTCTACGGCTTTGATAGCTTTCAGCCGTCAACAGATAGATTAATGCCCAAAAAGTACAACCCGAATCTCAATCGGGTCCCGTAAGTTTTTACCCTTCGTTTTTCCGACACGTGGATTTTTACGGTAAAACAGGATTACGGTGGCTGGTCTTCGATTTACCATCGCTGGAGAGTGGTATACCATGGTACTGTACCATTTCAAATCCATGCACGCATTTCTGAAAGTCGTACGGCACTGTTTCGCTATTTCGGACGGATGTTGCACCTTGCACCGTGGATGTTGCACCCTGTAGATATCAATTATTCGGACGGCCATAACTTCTGCCTCGTTTTGAGTTACGGGAGCCATAACCTATTAAAACGAAGGCCTCGATGAGTTCTACGGTTTTGACAGCTTTCAGCCATCAATGGATAGATTAATGCCCAAAAAGGACAACCCGAATCTCAATCGGGTCTCGTATGTTTTTTACCCTTCGTTTTTTCGACACGTGGATTTTCACGGTAAAACGGGATTACCGTGGCCCGTCTTCGACTTCCCGTCGCTGGAGAGTGGTGCATCTCGGTACTGTTCCGTTTCAAATCCATGCACGCATTTCTAAAAGTCGTACGGCACTGTTTCACCATTTCAGACGGATGTTGCACCATGCACCATGGATGTTGCACCCTGTAGATATCGATTATTCAAACAGCCATAACTTCTAGCTCGTTTAGAGTTACGGGAGCCATAACCTGTCAAAACGAAGGCCTCGATGAGTTCTACGGCTTTGACAGCTTTCACCCATCAACGGATAGATTAATTCCCAAAAAGGACAACCCGAATCTCAATCGGGTATCGTAAGTTTTTTACCCTTCGTTTTTTCGACACGTGGATTTTTACGGTAAAACGGGATTACCGTGGCCCGTCTTCGACTTCCCATCGCCGAAGAGTGGTGCACCATGGTACTGTTCCGTTTCAAATCCATGCACGCATTTTTAAAAGTCATACGGCACTGTTTCACCATTTCGGACGGATGTTGCACCATGCACCGTGGATGTTGCACCCTGTAGATATCGGTTATTCAAACGGCCATAACTTCTGGCTCGTTTAGAGTTACGGGAGCCATAACATGTCAAAACGAAGGCCTCGATGAGTTCTACGGCCTTGATAGCTTTCAGCCGTCAATGGATAGATGAATGCCCAAAAAGGACTACCCGAATCTCAGTCGGGTCTCGTAAGTTTTTTACCCTTCGTTTTTTGACGCGTGGTGTTTTACGGTAAAACAGGATTACGGTGGCTGGTCTTCGAGTTACCATCGCTGGAGAGTGGTGCACCATGGTACTGCTCCGTTTTAAATCCGTGCATGCATTTCTAAAAGTCGTACGGCACGGTTTCGCCATTTCGGACGGATGTTGCACCTTGCACCGTGGATGTTGCACCCTGTAGATATCGATGATTCGGACGGCCATAACTTCTGGCTCGTTTAGAGTTACGCGAGCCATAGCCTGTCAAAACGAAGACCTCGATGTGTTCTACGGCTTTGACAGCTTTCAGCCGTCAACGGATAGATGAATGCCCAAAAGGACAACCCGAATCTCAATCGGGTCTCGTAAGTTTTTTACCCTTCGTTTTTTCGACACGTGGATTTTTGCGGTAAAACAGGATTACGGTGGCTGGTCTTCGATTTACCATCGTTGGAGAGTGGTGCACCATGGCATTGTTCCGTTTCAAATCCATGCACGCATTTCTAAAAGTCGTACGGCACTGTTTCGCTATTTCGGACGTATGTTGCACCTAGCACCGTGGATGTTGCACCCTGTAGATATCGATTATTCGGGCGGCCATAACTTCTGGCTCGTTTAGAGTTACGGGAGCCATAATCTGTCAAAACGAAGGCCTCGATGAGTTCTATGGCTTTGACAGCTTTCAGCCGTCAACGGATAGATTAGTGCCCAAAAAGGACAACCCGAATCTCAATCGGGTCTCGTAAGTTTTTTACCCTTCGTTTTTTCGACACGTGGTTTTTTATGGTAAAACAGGATTATTGTGGCTGGTCTTCGATTTACCATCACTGGAGAGTGGTGCACCATGGTACTGTTTCGTTTCAAATCCATGCACGCATTTCTAAAAGTCGTACGGCACTGTCTCGCGATTTCGGATGGATGTTGCACCTTGCACCGTGGATGTTGCACCCTGTGGATATCGATTATTCGGACGGCCATAACTTCTGACTTGTTTAGAGTTACGGGAGCCATAACCTGTCAAAACGAAGGCCTCGATGAGTTCAACGGCTTTGACTGCTTTCAGCCGTCAACGGATGGATTAATACCCAAAAAGGACAACCCGAATCTCAATCGCGACTCGTAAGTTTTTTACCGTTCGTTTTTTTGACACGTGGATTTTTACGGTAAAACGGGATTACCGTGGCCCGTCTTCGACTTCCCATCGCTGGAGAGTGGTGCACCATGGTACTGTTCCGTTTCAAATCCTTGCACGCATTTCTAAAAGTCGTACGGCACTGTTTCGCCATTTCGGACGGATGTTGCACCTTGCACCGTGGATGTTGCACCCTGTAGATATCGATTATTCGGACGACCATAACTTCTGGCTCGTTTAGAATTACAAAAGCCATAACCTGTCAAAACGAAGGCCTCGATGAGTTCTACGGCTTTGACAGCTTATGGCCATCAACGGATAGATTAATGCCCAAAAGGACAACCCGAATCTCAATCGGGTCTCGTAAGTTTTTTACCCTTCGTTTTTTCGACACGTGGATTTTTACGGTAAAACATGATTACCGTGGCTGGTCTTCGATTTACCATCGCTAGAGAGTGGTGCACAATGGTACTGTTCCATTTCAAATCCATGCACGCATTTCTAAAAGTCGTACGACACGGTTTCGCCATTTCGGACGCTTGTTGCACCTTGCACGTGGATGTTGCACCCTATAGATATCGATTATTCGGACGGCCATAACTTCTGGCTCGTTTAGAGTTACGGGAGCCATAACCTGTCAAAACGAAGGCCTCGATGAGTTCTATGGCTTTGACAGCTTTCAGCCATCAACGGATAGATTAATTCCCAAAAAGGACAACCCGAATCTCAATCGGGTATCGTAAGTTTTTTACCCTTCCTTTTTTCGACACGTGGATTTTTACGGTAAAACGGGATTACCGTGGCCCGTCTTCGACTTCCCATCGCTGAAGAGTGGTGCACCATGGTACCGTTCCGTTTCAAATCCATGCACGCATTTTTAAAAGTCATACGGCACTGTTTCACCATTTCGGACGGATGTTGCACCATGCACCGTGGATCTTGCACCCTATAGATATCGGTTATTCAAACGGCCATAACTTCTGGCTCGTTTAGAGTTACGGGAGCCATAACATGTCAAAACGAAGGCCTCGATGAGTTCTACGGCTTTGATAGCTTTCAGCCGTCAATGGATAGATGAATGCCCAAAAAGGACAACCCGAATCTCAATCGGGTCTCGTAAGTTTTTTACCCTTCGTTTTTTCGACACGTGGATTTTTACGGTAAAACAGGATTACGGTGGCTGGTCTTCGAGTTGCCATCGCTGGAGAGTGGTGCACCATGGTACTGCTCCGTTTTAAATCCATGCATGCATTTCTAAAAGTCGTACGGCACGGTTTCGCCATTTCGGACGGATGTTGCACCTTGCACCGTGGATGTTGCACCCTGTAGATATCGATTATTCGGACGGCCATAACTTCTGGCTCGTTTAGAGCTACGCGAGCCATAACCTGTCAAAACGAAGACCTCGATGAGTTCTACGGCTTTGACAGCTTTCAGCCGTCAATGGATAGATGAATGTCCAAAAGGACAACCCGAATCTCAATCGGGTCTCGTAAGTTTTTTACCCTTCGTTTTTTCGACACGTGGATTTTTACGGTAAAACAGGATTACGGTGGCTGTTCTTCGATTTACCATCGCTGGAGAGTGGTGCACCATGGTACTGCTCCGTTTCAAATCCATGCATGCATTTCTAAAAGTCGTACGGCACTGTTTCGCCATTTCGGACGGATGTTCCAACTTGCACCGTGGATGTTGCACCCTGTAGATATCGATTATTCGGACGGCCATAACTTCTGGCTCGTTTAGAGTTAGGGGAGCCATAACCTGTCAAAACGAAGGCCTCGATGATTTATACGGCTTTTACAGCTTTTAGCCGTCAACGGATAGATTAATGCCCAAAAAGGACAACCCGAATCTCAATCGGGACTTGTAAGTTTTTTACCTTTCGTTTTTTCGACACGTGGATTTTTACGGTAAAACAGGATTACGATGGCTGGCCTTCGATTTACCATCGTTGGAGAGTGGTGCACCATAGTACTGTTCTGTTTCAAATCCATGCACGCATTTCTAAAAGTCGTACGGCACTGTTTCGCCATTTCGGACGGATGTTGCACCTTGCACCGCGGATGTTGCACCCTGTAAATATCGATTATTCTAACGGCCGTAACTTCTGGCTCGTTTAGAGTTACGGGAGCGATAACCTATCAAAACAAAGGACTCGATGAGTTCTGCGGCTTTGACAGCTTTCAGCCGTCAACGGATAGATTAATGCCCAAAAAGGACAACTCGAATCTCAATCGGGTCTCGTAAGTTTTTTACCCTTTGTTTTTTCAACACGTGGATTTTTACGGTAAAACAGGATTACCGTGGCCCGTCTTCGACTTCCCATCGCTGGAGAGTGGTGCACCATGGTACTGTTCCGTTTCAAATCCATGCACGTGTTTGTGCCAAAATTGGTCACAAACCCCAAATACCGTGAAAGCACCAGTGTATGAATACAAACCAACAATATTCAAACACAAATAACAGATCTCAGCAAATATTGAACAATAATCCCAAAGTAAAGAACAGAGACACAAGTTTTATAGTGGTTCGGCTATCTCCAGCCTACGTCCACTCCAAAGTTTTTATCCTTTTCTTGATTATCCTTGATGATTACAGATGATTACAGCAGTTACAATGTCCAAAACTTGAAATAAATAGCAACAATGTTGATATGGAATGATTCTGGCAGCATCCAAGCGTTCTTTCACTCTCTAGAACCTCCGACCCCTTTTCTGAATGACCAGGGGCTCTATTTATAAGCGTAGGAGGCTGATATTTCTCCTAAAATCCGGGAAGACCACTTCAGGCACGTGAAGGGGCCCACATGCCCGAAATCTGGAGGTCCGGGCACACCTCGGGATCGATTCGAAGTAAGGTTCGAATCGATCAAGAGATCATCCAATTGAACTGAAATTTGGTGAGAACATTCTTCAACATGTATGTAAGCTCCTGTAAAAATTTCATTGCATTTGGATCAACGGTTTGGAAGATATGATCGATTCAAGATCAGAGCTCCGTGCGTTCCGCTAGGTTCGAACCCATGCTTCGAAACCATCCATTTCGAAACCATCCCCTTCGTATCCATAAGGCCGACTCCTTCGAATCCATACTTTTCGAATCCATGCTCTTCGAAGCCGCCCCCTTCGAGTCCACATCCTCCGAGTCCATCCTCTTCGAATCCATCATCTTCGATTCCATGTCCATTGCTTCGTATCCATCATCTTCGAGTCCATGTCCATTGTCCGAATCCATCATCTTCGAGTCCAAACCCATCGACTCCATGACCTTCGAATCCATCTCCAATCCTTCGACTCCATGACCTTCGAATCCATCTCCAATCCTTCGAATCCATGTTCTTTGTATCCATCGAGTCCCCATAGATTCGAAGTACCATCGATGCGAGCTTGGTGGGTTCGAATCCAACTTGATGGGTTCGAATCTGATGGATTCGAACTGAGCACTCCATCTTGAAGGATTCGAACAGCATACCTCTCCCACCTTGAATCCATCATATTTCCTTCATACGAACTCCGATTAACCTGAAATTTGAAACATAGCCTTTTCTAGTCCTTATCATTGTCTCCAACTAATTTCGTCTCAATCGAAGTTTAACAAAATTTTGACGATATCGATCGCAGCCTTGATTCCAACTGATCTCCAGTCCTGATATCCATCATTCCTCGTCCATTTGTTGATATCCCAGTTTTGACCAAAAATGGGATAACACTTTGCCCCCCAAAACATGCCTTGTGACAACAAGACGTGTTTTGAATAGTTCCGCATCCAATATCCGAAGTCCGAAGCCATATTGCTTGAGTATATAATCCTTGACTGCTTCGAGTCGATGTCCAATTCCAGATCCAACAGCCAATGCCTTAGCCAATTCCGTATCCATTCGAACTCGACAACTGAGTTCCAATCCATCCTTATCCCATAGCCAATAACCGAATCCGGGACCTCTCCGGGTCGATATCCAAATCCATAACCTCTTCGGGTTCTTGCCAAGCATAATCCACATTTGATGTCCTTGGTCCAGTGTCCCTGGACGTTGAGCTAACCTCTCCGGGTTCTTGCCAAGCGTAATCCACACTTGACGACCTTGGCCCAGTGTCCCTGGGCGCTAAACAATGCCATGGCTTAAGTCCTAAGCTGAATCCTGATCTCTTCGGACCCTTGTTGAGCATAGTCCATACTCAACGACCTGAAAATAACAATTGATAATAGAGGGCCTAAGTCCTAGGCCGAATCCTGGTCACTCCGGACCCTTGCCGAGCATAGTGCATACTCGACGACCTGAATGAGCCAATTTACCACGTTCGGGCAAAGTGACTCACCCCTTGCCAGGCATAATCCATACCCGACGACCATTTGTCAAAAACCAGATAAAAATCCAATCAAAATCCAATCCAAAATCTAAATCAAAACCAGAAAACCAAAAAACCAAACCAGCATCCAAAACCGAAAACAATCATCCGAAGGAAAATCCAAGTCAAAAAGCAAGCAAAACCGGGGGCTCAATCCAAGCTCCAAAACTAAAATCCAAACAGAAAAGTAATGTCCAATCAAAAAGCAAAAGATAGATTTCACAAACCATGGCGTTGCAGCTTTATCGTCATTCAGAGCATGCCTAGGGGCTATCTCCGTCCCCGTACATGTGTAAATGACTTGGTTGCTTGCTAATAGTTCGTTACTTATTCCATATTATCCCGATTAGTGAATGATCAATCGACCACCATCCCTGGGTCTCTCATCATCACGGCGAGAGGTTGTCGGTGGTTGCTCCTGCTCCACCGTTGCATTCCGAGCTCTGACATACTGTTGTAACTGTCCATTCCTTACATGCTCCTCGATTATATCCTTCAAGTGCCTGCAGCTGTTGGTGTCATGTCCGTCTAAGTCATGAAAGAGACAATGCCTCCCTGATGCCTTCTCTCGTTCAGAAGGTTCTCTCCTGGCTGGCCTTCGGTAGGGAAGGCGATTCCGAGTATCCATGTTTATCCGCTCCAGCGTCTCGTTCAATCCTGTGTATGTGGAAAACTTTGGATCCTTCCATCGCTTCCTAGCGTTTCCAGAATCATTATCCAATTTCCTTTTTCCTTTGTCTTTATCCGAACCACCGCTGGATACTGCTCCAACCTCGATTGCACTGACCTTTTTCACCTTTAAATCCGTACTTGCATCTTCTTGCCGAAGGAATCTTTCTGCCTCGTGAAAGAATTCATCGAGATCTTGTGGGGGATCTCGTATCAGAGATACCTTGAAATCAGAGTCCTCCCTGACTCCTGATACTGCTGCCATTAAAACAATCGATGGATCAGGCCGATCCACCGAAGCGACTGCTGCACTGAATCGAGTTAGAAAAGCTCTAAGCGACTCATCCATTCTTTGCTTCACCGATGTTAGTGTCATCACGTTCTTCGGTTTCTTGACATGAACCCGAAACTGCCCCAAAAACCTTTCCACTAACTCCCTCCAAGTCCTGATAGATCCTTCTTCCAGCTGCCTAAACCACATCGCAGCTATGTCCGTCAAATACAAAGGGAAGCATCGGGCCATCACTTCCTCCGATGCCCCCAGCACCTCCATGTGTCTGGTGTACCTCATCAAGTGATCTGTTGGATCTGTCTTGCCATCATATATCTCCACGCTAGGTAACTTAAAATTAGGTGGGTTCTGAGCCATCCTTATTTCCTGAGCGAACGGACTCCTATTTACTCCTTCCAAGTCTTTGTTGGCCAAACCACCTCGTACAGTTCTTCTAATGATTTCTGCTAATCCAGCATTGTCTGTTGGGGGTTGCCCCCGAGGGAATTCCGGTACATACTCTTCATTAGGCTCGTTAGTGGCAACGTTGGTTCTAGCCTGTTGAACTCCTTCCAGAGGTCCTCCTGTGTTGGATCCCCTGGGTCTGCCCCCAAGCCCTGTAAAAATTTGGTGAGAACATTCTTCACATGTATGTAAGCTCCTGTAAAAATTTCATTGCATTTGGATCAACGGTTTGGAAGATATGATCGATTCAAGATCAGAGCTCCGTGCGTTCTACTAGGTTCGAACCCATGCTTCGAAACCATCCATTTCGAAACCATCCCCTTCGTATCCAAACGGCCGACTCCTTCGAATCCATACTTTTCGAATCCATGCTCTTCGAAGCCGCCTCCTTCGAGTCCACATCCTCCGAGTCCATCCTCTTCGAATCCATCATCTTCGAATCCATGTCCATTGCTTCGTATCCATCATCTTCGAGTCCATGTCCATTGTCCGAATCCATCATCTTCGAGTCCAAACCCTTCGACTCCATGACCTTCGAATCCATCTCCAATCCTTCGAAACCATCCCCTTCGAATCCACCTCCAATCCTTCGAATCCATGTTCTTTGTATCCATTGAGTCCGCATCGATTCGAAGTACCATCGATGCGAGCTTGGTGGGTTCGAATCCATCTTGATGGGTTCGAATCTGATGGATTCGAACTGAGCACTCCATCTTGAAGGATTCGAACAGCATACCTCTCCCACCTTGAATCCATCATATTTCCTTCATACGAACTCCGATTAACCTGAATTTTGAAACATAGCCTTTTCTAGTCCTTATCATTGTCTCCAACCAATTTCGTCTCAATCGGAGTTTAACAAAATTTTGACGATATCGATCGCAGCCTTGATTCCAACTGATCTCCAGTCTTGATATCCATCATTCCTCGTCCATTTGTTGATATCCAAGTTTTGACCAAAAATGGGATAACACTTTGCCCCCCAAAACATGCCTTGTGACAACAAGACGTGTTTTGAATAGTTCCGCATCCAATATCCGAAGTCCGAAGCCATATTGCCTGAGTATATAATCCTTTACTGCTTCGAGTCGATGTCCAATTCCAGATCCAATAGCCAAAGCCTTAGCCAATTCCGTATCCATTCGAACTCGACAACTGAGTTCCAATCCATCCTTATCCCATAGCCAATAACCGAATCCGGGACCTCTCCGGGTCGATATCCAAATCCATAACCTCTCCGGGTTCTTGCCAAGCGTAATCCACAATTGATGTCCTTGGTCCAGTGTCCCTGGACGTTGAGCTAACCTCTCCGGGTTCTTGCCAAGCGTAATCCACACTTGACGACCTTGGTCCAGTGTCCCTGGACGTTGAGCTAACCTCTCCGGGTTCTTGCCAAGCGTAATCCACACTTGACGACCTTGGCCTAGTGTCTCTGGGCGCTAAACAATGCCATGGCTTAAGTCCTACGCCGAATCCTGATCTCTCCGGACCCTTGTTGAGCATAGTCCATACTCAACGACCTGAAAATAACAATTGATAATAGAGGGCCTAATTCCTAGGCCGAATCCTGGTCACTCCGGACCCTTGCCGAGCATAGTGCATACTCGACGACCTAAATGAGCCAATTTACCACGTTCGGGCAAAGTGACTCACCCCTTGCCAGGCATAATACATACCCGACGACCATTTGTCAAAAACCAGATAAAAATCCAATCAAAATCCAATCCAAAATCTAAATCAAAACCAGAAAACCAAAAAACCAAACCAGCATCCATAACCGAAAACAATCATCCAAAGGAAAATCCAAGTCAAAAAGCAAGCAAAACCGGGGGCTCAATCCAAGCTCCAAAACTAAAATCCAAACAGAAAAGTAATGTCCAATCGAAAAGCAAAAGATAGATTTCACAAACCATAGCGTTGCAGCTTTATCGTCATTCAGAGCATGCCTAGGGGCTATCTCCGTCCCCGTACATGTGTAAATGACTTGGTTGCTTGCTAATAGTTCGTTACTTATTCCATATTATCCCGATTAGTGAATGATCAATCGACCACCATCCCTGGGTCTCTCATCATCACGGCGAGAGGTTGTCGGTGGTTGCTTCTGCTCCACCGTTGCATTCCGAGCTCCGACATACTGTTGTAACTGTCCATTCCTTACATGCTCCTCGATTATATCCTTCAAGTGCCTGCAGCTGTTGGTGTCATGTCCGTCTAAGTCATGGAAGAGACAATGCCTCCCTGATGCCTTCTCTCGTTCAGAAGGTTCTCTCCTGGCTGGCCTTCGGTAGGGAAGGCGATTCCGAGTATCCATGTATATCCGCTCCAGCGTCTCGTTCAATCCTGTGTATGTGGAAAACTTTGGATCCTTCCATCGCTTCCTAGCGTTTCCAGAATCATTATCCAATTTCCTTTTTCCTTTGTCTTTATCCGAACCACCGCTGGATACTGCTCCAACCTCGATTGCACTGACCTTTTTCACCTTTAAATCCGTACTTGCATCTTCTTGCCGAAGGAATTTTTCTGCCTCGTGAAAGAATTCATCGAGATCTTGCGGGGGATCTCGAATCAGAGATACCTTGAAATCAGAGTCCTCCCTGACTCCTGATACTGCTGCCATTAAAACCATCGATGGATCAGGCCGATCCACCGAAGCGACTGCTGCACTGAATCGAGTTAGAAAAGCTCTAAGCGACTCATCCATTCTTTGCTTCACCGATGTTAGTGTCATCACGTTCTTCGGTCTCTTGACATGAACCCGAAACTGCCCCAAAAACCTTTCCACTAACTCCCTCCAAGTCCTGATAGATCCTTCTTCCAGCTGCCTAAACCACATCGCAGCTATGTCCGTCAAATACAAAGGGAAGCATCGGGCCATCACTTCCTCCGATGCCCCCAGCACCTCCATGTGTCTGGTGTACCTCATCAAGTGATCTGTTGGATCTGTCTTGCCATCATATATCTCCACGCTAGGTAACTTAAACTTAGGTGGGTTCTGAGCCATCCTTATTTCCTGAGCGAACGGACTCTTATTTACTCCTTCCAAGTCTTTGTTGGCCAAACCACCTCGTACAGTTCTTCTAATGATTTCTGCTAATCCAGCATTGTCTTTTGGGGGTTGCCCCCGAGGGAATTTCGGTACATACTCTTCAGGTGGCTCGTTAGTAGCAACGTTGGTTCTAGCCTGTTGAACTCCTTCCAGTGGTCCTCCTGTGTTGGATCCCGTGGGTCTGCACCATAGTACTGTTCCGTTTCAAATCCATGCACGCATTTTTAAAAGTCGTATGACACTGTTTCGCCATTTCGGACGGATGTTGCACCTTGCACCGTGGATGTTGCACCATGTAGATATCGATTATTCGGACGGCCATAACTTCTGGCTCGTTTAGAGTTACGGGAGCCATAATCTGTCAAAACGAAGGCCTCGATGAGTTCTATGGCTTTGACAGCTTTCAGCCGTCAACGGATAGATTAATGCCCAAAAAGGACAACGCGAATCTTAATCGGGTCTCGTAAGTTTTTTACCCTTCGTTTTTTCGACACGTGGAATTTTACGGTAAAACGGGATTACGGTGGCTGGTCTTCGATTTACCATCGCTGGAGAGTGGTGCACCACGGTACTGTTCCGCTTCAAATCCATGCACGCATTTCTAAAAGTCATACAACCCTGTTTCCCCATTTCGGACGGATGTTGCACCTTGCACCGTGGATGTTGCACCCTGTAGATATCGATTATTCGGACGGCCATAACTTCTGGCTCGTTTAGAGTTACGTGAGCCATAACCTGTCGAAACGAAGGCCTCGATGAGTTCAACGGCTTTGACAGCTTTCAGCCGTCAACGGATAGATTGACGCCCAAAAAGGACAACCCGAATCTCAATCGGATCTCGTAAGTTTTTTACCCTTCGTTTTTTCGACAACGGATTTTTATGGTAAAACGAGATTACCGTGCCTCGTCTTCGATTTACCATCGCTAGAAAGTGGTGAACCATGGTACTGTTCCGTTTGAAATCCATGCACGCATTTCTAAAAGTCGTACGACACTGTTTCGCCATTTCGGGCGGATGTTGCACCTTGCACCGTGGATGTTGCACCCTGTAAATATCGATTATTCGGACGGCCGTAACTTCTGGCTCGTTTAGAGTTACGGGAGCCATAACCTATCAAAACGAAGGACTCGATGAGTTCTGCGGCTTTGACCGCTTTCAGCCGTCAACGGATAGATTAATGCCCAAAAAGGACAACCCGAATCTCAATCGGGTCTCGTAAGTTTTTTACCCTTTGTTTTTTCAACACGTGGATTTTTACGGTAAAACAGGATTACCTTGGCCCATCTTCGACTTCCCATCGCTGGAGAGTGGTGCACCATGGTACTGTTCCGTTTCAAATCCATGCACGCATTTTTAAAAGTCGTAAGGCACTGTTTCGCCATTTCGGACTGATGTTGCACCTTGCACCGTGGATGTTGCACCCTGTAGATATCGATTATTCGGAGGGCCATAACTTCTGGCTCGTTTAGAGTTACGGGAGCCATAATCTGTCAAAACAAAGGCCTCGATGAGTTCTATGGCTTTGACAGCTTTCAGCCGTCAACGGATAGATTAATGCCCAAAAAGGACAACGCGAATCTTAATCGGGTCTCGTAAGTTTTTTACCCTTCGTTTTTTGGACACATGGAATTTTACGGTAAAACGGGATTACGGTGGCTGGTCTTCGATTTACCATCGCTGGAGAGTGGTGTACCATGGTACTGTTCCGCTTCAAATCCGTGCACGCATTTCTAAAAGTCATACAACCCTGTTTCCCCATTTCGGACGGATGTTGCACCTTGCACCGTGGATGTTGCACCCTGTAGATATCGATTATTCGGACGGCCATAACTTCTGGCTCGTTTAGAGTTACGGGAGCCATAACCTGTCGAAACGAAGGTCTCGATGAGTTCAACGGCTTTGACTGCTTTCAGCCGTCAACGGATAGATTGACGCCCAAAAAGGACAACCCGAATCTCAATCGGATCTCCTAAGTTTTTTACCCTTCGTTTTTTCGACAACGGATTTTTACGGTAAAACGAGATTACCGTGCCTCGTTTTCGATTTACCATCGCTAGAGAGTGATGCACCATAGTACTGTTCCATTTCAAATCCATGCACGCATTTCTAAAAGTCGTACGGCACTATTTCGCCATTTCGGACGGATGTTGCACCTTGCACCTTACACCGTGGATGTTGCACCCTGTACATATCGATTATTCGGACGGCGATAACTTCTGGCTCGTTTAGAATTACAAAAGCCATAACCAGTCAAAACGAAGGCCTCGATGAGTTCTACGGCTTTGACAGCTTATGGCCGTCAACGGACAGATTAATGCCCAAAAAGGACAACCCGAATCTCAATCGGGTCTCGTAAGTTTTTTACCCTTCGTTTTTTCGACACGTGGAATTTTACGGTAAAACGGGATTACGGTGGCTGGCCTTCGATTTACCATCGCTGTAGAGTGGTGCACCATGGTACTGTTCCGCTTCAAATCCATGCACGCATTTCTAAAAGTCATACAACCCTGTTTCCCAATTTCAGACGGATGTTGCACCTTGCACCGTGGATGTTGCACCCTGTAGATAACGATTATTCAGAAGGCCATAACTTCTGGCTCGTTTAGAATTACAAAAGCCATAACCTGTCAAAACGAAGGCCTCGATGAGTTCTACGGCTTTGACAGCTTATGGCCGTCAACGGATAGATTAATTCCCAAAAAGGACAACCCGAATCTCAATCGGGTCTCGTAAGTTTCTTACCCTTCATTTTTTCGACACGTGGATTTTTACGGTAAAACGAGTTACCGTGCCTTGTCTTCGATTTACCATCGCTGGAGAGTGGTGCACCATGGTACTGTTCCGTTTCAAATCTATTTACGCATTTCTAAAAGTCGTACGACACTGTTTCGCCATTTCGGACGGATGTTGCACCTTGCACCGTGGATGTTGTACCCTCTAGATATCGATTATTCGGACGGCCATAACTTCTGGCTCGTTTAGAGTTACGGGAGCCATAACCTGTCAAAACGAAGGCCTCGATGAGTTCTACTGCTTTGACAACTTTCAGCCGTCAACGGATAGATTAACGTACAAAAAGGACAACCCGAATCTCAATCGGGTCTCGTAAGTTTTCTCCCTTCGTTTTTTCGACATGTGGATTTTTACGGTAAAACGGGATTGCCGTAGCCCGTCTTCGACTTCCCATCGCTGGAGAGTGGTGCACCATGGTACTATTCCGTTTCAAATCCATGCACACATTTCTAAAAGTCGTACGGCACTGTTTCGCCATTTCGGACGGATGTTGCACCTTGCACCGTGGATGTTGCACCCTGTAGATATCGATTATTCAAACGGCCATAACTTCTGGCTCGTTTAGAGTTACGGGAGCCATAACATGTCAAAACGAAGGCCTCGATGAGTTCTACGGGTTTGACTGCTTTCAGCCGTCAACGGATAGATTAATGCCCAAAAAGGACAACCCGAATCTCAATCGGATCTCGTAAGTTTTTTACCCTTCGTTTTTTCGACACGTGGATTTTTACGGTAAAACAGGATTCCCGTGGCCCGTCTTCGACTTCCCATCGCTGGAGAGTGGTGCACCATGGTACTGTTCCGTTTCAAATCCATACACGCATTTATAAAAGTCGTACGGCACTGTTTCGCCATTTCGGACGGATGTTGCACCTTGCACCGTGGATGTTGCACCCTGTAGATATCGATTATTCGGACGGCCATAACTTCTGGCTCGTTTAGAGTTACGGGAGCCATAACCTTTAAAAACAAAGGCCTCGATGAGTTCTATGGCTTTGACAGCTTTCAGCCGTCAACGGGTAGATTAATGTCCAAAAAGGACAACCCGAATCTCAATCGGGTCTCGTAAGTTTTTTACCCTTCGTTTTTTCGACACGTGGATTTTTACGGTAAAACAGGATTACCGTAGCTGGCCTTCGATTTACCATCGCTGGAGAGTGGTGCACCAAGGTACTGTTCCGTTTCAAATCCATGCATGCATTGCTAAATGTCGTACGGCACTGTTTCGCCATTTCGGACGGATGTTGCACCTTGCACCGTGGATGTTGCACCCTGTAGATATCGATTATACGGACGACCATAACTTCTGGCTCGTTTAGAGTTACGGAAGCCACAACCTGTCAAAACAAAGGCCTTGATGAGTTCTACGGGTTTGACTGCTTTCAGCCGTCAACGGATAGATTAATGCCCAATATGGACAACCTGAATCTCAATCAGGTCTCGTAAGTTTTTTTACCCTTCGTTTTTTCGACACGTGGATTTTTACGGTAAAACGGGATTACCGTGGCCCGTCTTCGACTTTCCATCAATGGAGAGTGGTGCACCATGGTACTGTTCGTTACAAATCCATGCACGCATTTCTAAAAGTCGTACGACACTGTTTTCCCATTTCGGACGGATGTTGCACCATGCACCATGGATGTTGCAACTTGTAGATATCGATTATTCGAACGACCATAACTTCTGGCTCGTTTAGAGGTACGGGAGCCATAACCTGTCAAAACGAAGGCCTCGATGAGTTCTACGGCTTTGACCGCTTTCAGCCGTCAACGGATAGATTAATGCCCAAAAAGGACAACCTGAATCTCAATCGGGTCTCGTAAGTTTTTTACCCTTCGTTTTTTCGACACGTGGATTTTTACGGTAGAACAGGATTACCGTGGCCCATCTTCGACTTCCCATCGTTGGAGAGTGGTGCACCATGGTGCTGTTCCGTTTCAAATCCATGCACGCATTTATAAAAGTCGTACGGCACTGTTTCGCCATTTCGGACGGATGTTGCAGCTTGCACCGTGGATGTTGCACCCTGTAGATATCGATTATTCGGACGGCCATAACTTCTGGCTCGTTTAGAGTTACGGGAGCCATAACCTGTCAAAACGAAGGCCTTGATGAGTTCTACGGCTTTGACAGCTTTCAGCCGTCAATGGATAGATTAATGGCCAAAAAGGACAACCCGAATCTCAATCGGGTCTCGTAAGTTTTTTACCCTTCGTTTTTTCGACACGTGGATTTTTACGGTAAAACAGGATTACCGTGGCCCGTCTTTGACTTACCATCACTAGAGAGTGGTGCACCATGGTACTGTTCCGCTTCAAATCCACTCACACATTTCTAAAAGTCGTACGGCACTGTTTTGCCATTTCGGACGGATGTCGCACCTTGCACCGTGGATGTTGCACCGTGTAGATATCGACTATTCGAACGGCCATAACTTCTGGCTCGTTTAGAGTTATGAGAGCCATAATCTGTCAAAACGAAGGCCTCGATGAGTTCTATGGCTTTGACAACTTTCAGTCGTCAACGGATAGATTAATGCCCAAAAAGGACAACCCGAATCTCTATCGGGTCTCGTAAGTTTTTTACCCTTCGTTTTTTCGACACGTGGAATTTTACGGTAAAACGGGATTACGGTGGCTGGTCTTCGATTTACCATCGTTGGAGAGTGGTGCACCATGGTACTGTTCCGCTTCAAATCCATGCATGCATTTCTAAAAGTCGTGCGGCACTGTTTTGCCATTTCGGATGGATGTTGCACCTTGCACGGTGGATGTTGCACCCTATAGATATCGATTATTCGGACGGCCATAACTTCTGGCTCGTTTAGAGTTACGGGAGCCATAACCTGTCAAAACGAAGGCCTCGATGAGTTCAACGTGTTTGATAGCTTTCAGCCGTCAACGGATAGACTAATGCCCAAAAAGGACAACCCGAATCTCAATCGGGTCTCGTAAGTTTTTTACCCTTCGTTTTTTCGACACGTGGATTTTTACAGTAAAACGGGATTACCGTGGCCCGTCTTCGACTTTCCATCGCTGGAGAGTGGTGCACCATGGTACTGTTCCGTTTCAAATCCATGCACGCATTTCTAAAAGTCGTACGGCACTGTTTCACCATTTCGGACGGATGTTGCACCTTGCACCGTGGATGTTGCACCCTGTAGATATCGATTATTCAAACGACCATAACTTCTGGCTCGTTTAGAGTTACGGGAGCCATAACCTATCAAAACGAAGGCCTCGATGTGTTCTACGTCTTTGACAGCATTCAGCCGTCAACGGATAGATTAATGCCCAAAAAGGACAACCCGAATCTCAATCGGGTCTCGTAAGTTTATTACCCTTCGTTTTTTCGACACGTGGATTTTTACGGTAAAACAGGATTACCGTGGATGGCCTTCGATTTACCATCGCTGGAGAGTGGTGCACCATGGTACTGTTCCGTTTCAAATCCATGATCGCATTTCTAAAAGTCGTACGGCACTGTTTCTCTATTTCGGACGGATGTTGCACCTTGCAGCGTGGATGTTGCACCCTGTAGATATCGATTATTCGGACGGCCATAACTTCTGGCTCGTTTAGAGTTACGGGAGTGATAACCTGTCAAAACGAAGGCCTCGATGAGTTCTACGACTTTGACAGCTTTCAGCCATCAACGGATAGATTAATGCCCAAAAAGGACAACCCGAATCTCAATCGGGTCTAGTAAGTTTTTTACCCTTCGTTTTTTCGACACGTGGATTTTTACGGTAAAACGGGATTACCGTGGCCCATCTTCGACTTCCCATCGCTGGAGAGTGGTGCACCATGGTACAGTTCGTTTCAAATCCATGCACACATTTCTAAAAGTCGTACGGCACTGTTTTACCATTTCGGACGGATGTTGCACCATGCACCGTGGATGTTGCAACCTGTAGATATCCATTATTCGAACGGCCATAACTTCTGGCTCGTTTAGAGGTACGGGAGCCATAACTTGTCAAAACGAAGGCCTCGATGAGTTCTACGGCTATGACAGCTTTCAGCCATCAACGGATAGATTAATGCCCAAAAAGGACAACCCGAATCTCAATCGGGTCTCGTAAGTTTTTACCCTTCGTTTTTTCGACACGTGGATTTTTACGGTAAAACAGGATTACCGTGGCCCGTCTTCGACTTCCCATCGTTGGAGAGTGGTGCACCATGGTGCTGTTCCGTTTCAAATCCATGCACACATTTCTAAAAGTCATACGGCACTGTTTCGCCATTTCGGACGGATGTTGCACCTTGCACCGTGGATGTTGCACCCTGTAGATATCGATTATTCGGATGACCATAACTTCTGGTTCGTTTAGAGTTACGGGAGCCATAACCTGTCAAAACGAAGGCCTCGATGAGTTCTACGGCTTTGACAGCTTTCAGCCGTCAATGGATAGATTAATGGCCAAAAAGGACAACCCGAATCTCAATCGGGTCTCGTAAGTTTTTTACCCTTGTTTTTTCGACACCGGATTTTTACGGTAAAACGGGATTACCGTGCCTCGTCTTCGATTTGCCATCGATGTAGAGAGGTGCACCATGGTACTGTTCCGTTTCAAATCCATGCACGCATTTCTAAAAGTCGTACGACACTGTTTCGCCATTTCGGACGGATGTCGCACCTTGCACCGGGGATGTTGCACCCTGTAGATATCGATTATTCGGACGGCCATAACTTCTGGCTCGTTTAGAGTTACGGGAGCCATAATCTATCAAAACGAAGGCCTCGATGAGTTCTATGGCTTTGACAACTTTCAGCCGTCAACGGATAGATTAATGCACAAAAAGGACAACCCGAATCTCTATCGGGTCTCGTAAGTTTTTTACCCTTCGTTTTTTCGACACGTGGAATTTTACGGTAAAACGGGATTACGGTGGCTGGTCTTCGATTTACCATCGTTGGAGAGTGGTGCACCATGGTACTGTTCCGCTTCGAATCCATGCACGCATTTCTAAAAGTCGTACGGCACTGTTTCTCCATTTCGGATGGATGTTGCACCTTGCACCGTGGATGTTGCACCCTGTAGATATCGATTATTCGGACGGCCATAACTTCTGGCTCGTTTAGAGTTACGGGAGCCATAACCTGTCAAAACGAAGGCCTCGACGAGTTCAACGGGTTTGACAGCTTTCATCCGTCAACGGATAGAGTAATGCCCAAATAGGACAACCCGAATCTCAATCAGGTCTCGTAAGTTTTTTACACTTCGTTTTATCGACACGTGGATTTTTACGGTAAAACGGGATTACCGTGGCCCGTCTTCGACTTTCCATCGCTGGAGAGTGGTGCACCATGGTACTGTTCTGTTTCAAATCCATGCACGCATTTCTAAAAGTCGTACGGCACTGTTTCCCCATTTCGGACGGATGTTGCACCTTGCACCGTGGATGTCGCACCCTGTAGATATCGATTATTCGGACGGCCATAACTTCTGGCTCGTTAAGAGCTACAAAAGCCATAACCTGTCAAAACGAAGGCCTCGATGAGTTCTACGGTTTTGACTGCTTTCAGCCGTCAACGGATAGATTAATGCCCAAAAAGGACAACCCTAATCTCAATCGGGTCTCGTAAGTTTTTTACCCTACGTTTTTTCGACACGTGGATTTTTACGGTAAAACAGGATTACCGTGGATGGCCTTCGATTTACCATCGCTGGAGAGTGGTGCACCATGGTACTGTTCCATTTCAAATCCATGCACGCATCTCTAAAAGTCGTACGACACTGTTTCGCCATTTCGGACGGATGTTGCACGTTGCACCGTGGATGTTGCACCCTGTAGATATCGATTATTCGGACGGCAATAACTTCTGGCTCGTTTAGAGTTACGGGAGTCATAACCTGTCAAAACGAAGGCCTAGATGAGTTCTACGGCTTTGACAGCTTTCAGCATTCAATGGATAGATTAATGCACAAAAAGGACAACCCGAATCTCAATCAGGTCTCGTATGATTTTTACCCATCGTTTTTTCGACACGTGGATTTTTACGGTAAAACAGGATTACCGTGGCCCGTCTTCGACTTTCCATCGCTGGAGAGTGGTGCACCATGGTACTGTTCCATTTCAAATCCATGCACGCATTTCTAAAAGTCGTACGACACTGTTTCGCCATTTCGGACGGATGTTGCACCTTGCACCGTGGATGTTGCACCCTGTAGATATCGATTATTCGGACGGCCATAACTTCTGGCTCGTTTAGAGTTACGGGCGCCATAACATGTCAAAACGAAGGCGTCGATGAGTTCTACGGCTTTGACAGCTTTCAGCCGTCAACGGATAGATTAATGCCCAAAAAGGACAACCCGAATCTCAATCGGGTCTCGTAAGTTTTTTACCCTTCGTATTTTCGACACGTGGATTTTTACGGTAAAACGGGATTATCGTGGCCCGTCTTCGACTTCCCATCGCTGGAGAGTGTTGCAGCATGGTACCGTTGCGTTTCAAATCCATACACGCATTTCTAAAAGTCGTACGGCACGGTTTCGCCATTTCGGACGGATGTTGAACCTTGCACCGTGGATGTTGCACCCTGTAGATATCGATTAATCGGACGGCCATAACTTTTGGCTCATTTAGAGTTACGGGCGCCATAACATGTCAAAACGAAGGCCTCGATGAGTTCTATGGCTTTGACTGCTTTCAGCCGTCAACGGATAGATTAATGCCCAAAAAGGACAACCCGAATCTCAATCGGGTCTCGTAAGTTTTTTTCCCTTCGTTTTTTCGACACGTGGATTTTTACGGTAAAACGGGATAACGGTGGCTGGTACTCGATTTACCATCACCGGAGAGTGGTGCACCATGGTACTGTTCCATTTCAAATCCATTCACGCATTTCTAAAAGTCGTACGGCACTGTTTCGCCATTTCGGACGGATGTTGCACCTTGCACCGTGGATGTTGCACCCTGTAGATATAGATTATTCAAACGGCCATAACTTCTGGCTCGTTTAGAGTTACGGGAGCCATAACCTATCAAAATGAAGGCCTCGATGAGTTCTACGTCTATGACAGCATTCAGCCGTCAACGGATAGATTAATGCCCAAAAAGGACAACCCGAATCTCAATCGGGTCTCGTAAGTTTTTTACCCTTCGTTTTTTCGACACGTGGATTTTTACGGTAAAACAGGATTACCGTGGCCCGTCTTCGACTTCCCATCGCTGGAGAGTGGTGCACCATGGTATTGTTCCATTTCAAATCCATACACGCATTTCTAAAAGTCGTACGACACTGTTTCGCCATTTCGGACGGATGTTGCAACTTGCACCGTGGATGTTGCACCCTGTAGATTTCGATTATTCGGACGGCCATAACTTCTGGCTCGTTTAGAGTTACGGGAGCCATAACCTGTCAAAACGAAGGCCTCGATGAGTTCTACGGCTTTGATAGCTTTCAGCCATCAACGGATAGATTAATTCCCAAAAAGGACAACCCGAATCTCAATCGGGTCTCGTAAGTTTTTTACCCTTCATATTTTCGACATGTGGATTTTTACGGTAAAACGGGATTACCGTGGCCCGTCTTCGACTTCCCATCGCTGGAGAGTGTTGCACCATGGTACTGTTGCGTTTCAAATCCATGCACGCATTTCTAAAAGTTGTACGACACCGTTTCACCATTTCGGACGGATGTTGCACCATGCACCGTGGACGTTGCACCCTTTAGATATCGATTATTCAAACGGCCATAACTTCTGGCTCGTTTAGAGTTACAAGAGCCATAACCTGTCAAAACGAAGGCCTCGATGAGTTCTACAGCTTTGACAGCTTTCAGCCGTCAACGGATAGATTAATGCCCAACAAGGACAACCCGAATCTCAATCGGGTCTCGTAAGTTTTTTACCCTTCGTTTTTTCGACACGTGGATTTTTACGGTAAAACAGGATTACCGTGGCCCGTCTTCGACTTCCCATTGCTGGAGAGTTGTGCACCATGGTACTATTCCATTTCAAATCCATACACAAATTTCTAAAAGTCGTACAGCACTGTTTCTCCGTTTCGGACGGATGTTGCACCTTGCACCATGGATATTGCACCCTGTAGATATCGATTATTCGGACGGCAATAACTTCTGGCTTGTTTAGAGTTACATGAGCCATAACCTGTCAAAACGAAGGCCTCGATGAGTTCTACAGCCTTTACAGCTTTTAGCTGTCAATGGATAGATTAATGCACAAAAAGGACAACCCGAATCTCAATCGGGTCTCGTATGTCTTTTACCCTTCGTTTTTTCGACACGTGGATTTTTACGGTAAAACAGGATTACCGTGGCCCGTCTTCGACTTTCCATCGCTGGAGAGTGGTGGACCATGGTACTGTTCCGTTTCAAATCCATGCACGCATTTCTAAAAGTCGTACGACACTGTTTCGCCATTTCGGACGGATGTTGCACCTTGCACCGTGGATGTTGCACCCTGTAGATATCGATTATTCGGACGGCCATAACTTCTGGCTCGTTTAGAATTACGGGAGCCATAACCTGTCAAAACGAAGGCCTCGATGAGTTCTACGGCTTTGACAGCTTTAAGCCATCAACGGATAGATTAATGCCCAGAAAGGACTACCCAAATCTCAGTCGGGTCTCGTAAGTTTTTTACCCTTCGTTTTTTCGACACGTGGATTTTTACGGTAAAACAGGATTACGGTGGCCCGTCTTCGACTTACCATCGCTGGAGAGTGGTGAACCATGGTACCATTCCATTTCAAATCCATACACGCATTTCTAAAAGTCGTACGGCACTGTTTCGCCATTTCGGACGGATGTTGCACCTTGCACCGTGGATGTTGCACCCTGTACATATCGACTATTCGGACGGCCATATCTTCTGGCTCGTTTAGAGTTACGAGCGCCATAACATGTCAAAACGAAGGCCTCGATGAGTTCTTTGGCTTTGATTGCTTTCAGCCATCAACGGATGGATTAATGCCCAAAAAGGACAACCCGAATCTCTATCGGGTCTCGTAAGTTTTTTACCCTTCGTTTTTTCGACACGTGGGATTTTATGGTAAAACGGGATTACGGTGGATGGTCTTCGATTTACCATTATTGGAGAGTGGTGCACCATGGTACTATTCCGCTTCAAATCCATGCACGCATTCCTAAAAGTCGTACGGCACTGTTTCGCCATTTCGGATGGATGTTGCACCTTGCACCGTGGATGTTGCACCCTGTAGATATCGATTATTCGGACGGCCATAACTTCAGGCTCGTTTAGAGTTACGGGAGCCATAACCTGTCAAAACGAATGCCTCGATGAGTTCAACGGCTTTGACAGCTTTCAGCCATCAACGGATAGAGTAATGCCCAAAACGGACAACCTGAATCTCAATCGGGTCTCGTAAGTTTTTTACCCTTCGTTTTTTCGACACGTGGATTTTTACGGTAAAACGGGATTACCGTGGCCCGTCTTCGACTTTCCATCGCTGGAGAGTGGTGCACCATGGTACTGTTCTATTTCAAATCCATGCACGCATTTCTAAAAGTCGTACGGCACTGTTTCTCCATTTCGGACGGATGTTGCACCTTGCACCGTGGATGTTGCACCCTGTAGATATCGATTATTCGGACGGCCATAACTTCTGGCTCGTTTAGAGCTACAAAATCCATAACCTGTCAAAACGAAGGCCTCGATGAGTTCTACGGTTTTGACAGCTTTCAGCCGTCAACGGATAGATTAATGCCCAAAAAGGACAACCCTTATCTCAATCGGGTCTCGTAAGTTTTTTACCCTACGTTTCTTCGACACGTGGATTTTTACGGTAAAACAGGATTACCGTGGCTGGCCTTCGATTTACCATCGCTGGAGAGTGGTGCACCATGGTACTGTTCCATTTCAAATCCATGCACGCATTTCTAAAAGTCGTACGACACTGTTTCGCCATTTCGGACGGATGTTGCACCTTGCACGGTGGATGTTGCACCCTGTAGATATCGATTATTCGGGCGGCAATAACTTCTGGCTCGTTTAGAGTTACGGGAGCCATAACCTGTCAAAACAAAGGCCTAGATGAGTTCTACGGCTTTGACAGCTTTCAGCAGTCAATGGATAGATTAATGCACAAAAAGGACAACCCGAATCTCAATCAGGTCTCGTATGTTTTTTACCCTTCGTTTTTTCGACACGTGGATTTTTACGGTAAAACAGGATTACCGTGGCCCGTCTTCGACTTTCCATAGCTGGAGAGTGGTGCACCATGGTACTGTTCCGTTTCAAATCCATGCACGCATTTCTAAAAGTCGTACGACACTGTTTCGCTATTTCGGACGGATGTTGCACCTTGCACCGTGGATGTTGCACCCTGTAGATATCGATTATTCGGACGGCCATAACTTCTGGCTCGTTTAGAATTGCGGGAGCCATAACCTGTCAAAACGAAGGCATCGATGAGTTCTACGGCTTTGACTGCTTTCAGCCATCAACGGATAGATTAATGCCCAAAAAGGACAACCCGAATCTCAATCGGGTCTCGTAAGTTTTTTACCCTTCGTATTTTCGACATGTGGATTTTTACGGTAAAACGGGATTCCCGTGGCCCGTCTTCGAATTCCCATCGCTGGAGAGTGTTGCACCATGGTACAGTTGCGTTTCAAATCCATGCACGTATTTCTAAAAGTCGTACGGCACCGTTACACCATTTCGGACGGATGTTGCACCATGCACCGTGGACGTTGCACCCTGTAGATATCGATTATTCAAACGGCCATAACTTCTGGCTCGTTTAGAGTTACAGGAGCCATGACCTGTCAAAACAAAGGCGTCGATGAATTCTACAGCTTTGACAGCTTTCCGCCGTCAACGCATAGATTAATGCCCAACAAGGACAACCCAAATCTCAATCGGGTCTCGTAAGTTTTTTACCCTTCGTTTTTTCGACACGTGGATTTTTACGGTAAAACAGGATTACCGTGGCCCGTCTTCGACTTCCCATCGCTGGAGAGTGGTGCACCATGGTACTGTTCCATTTCAAATCCATACACGTATTTCTAAAAGTCGTACGGGACTGTTTCCCCGTTTCGGACGGATGTTGCACCTTGCACCATGGATGTTGCACCCTGTAGATATCGATTATTCGGACGGCAATAACTTCTGGCTCGTTTAGAGTTACGGGAGCCATAACCTGTCAAAACGAAGGCCTCGATGAGTTCTACGGCTTTGACAGCTTTCAGCTGTCAATGGATAGATTAATGCACAAAAAGGACAACCCGAATCTCAATCGGGTCTCGTATGTTTTTTACCCTTCGTTTTTTCGACACGTGGATTTTTACGGTAAAACAGGATTACCGTGGCCCGTCTTCGACTTTCCATCACTGGAGATTGGTGCACCATGGTACTGTTCCGTTTCAAATCCATGCACGCATTTCTAAAAGTCGTACGACACTGTTTCGCCATTTTGGACGGATGTTGCACCTTGCACCGTGGATGTTGCACCCTGTAGATATCGATTATTCGGACGGCCATAACTTCTGGCTCGTTTAGAATTACGGGAGCCATAACCTGTCAAAACGAAGGCCTCGATGAGTTCTACGGCTTTGATAGCTTTCAGCCATCAACGGATAGATTAATGCCCAGAAAGGACAACCCGAATCTCAATCGGGTCTCGTAAGTTTTTTACCCTTCGTTTTTTCGACACGTGGATTTTTACGGTAAAACAGGATTACGGTGGCCCGTCTTCGACTTACCATCGCTGGAGAGTGGTGCACCATGGTACCGTTCCATTTGAAATACATACACGGATTTCTAAAAGTCGTACGGCACTGTTTCGCCATTTCGGACGGATGTTGCACCTTGCACCGTGGATGTTGCACCCTGTAGATATCGATTATTCGGACGGCCATAACTTCTGGCTCGTTTAGAGTTACGGGCACCATAACATGTCAAAACGAAGGCCTCGATGAGTTCTATGGCTTTGATTGCTTTCAGCCGTCAATGGATATATTAATGCCCAAAAAGGTCAACCCGAATCTCTATCGGGTCTCGTAAGTTTTTTACCTTTCGTTTTTTCGACGCGTGGGATTTTACGGTAAAACGGGATTACGGTGGCTGGTCTTTGATTTACCATCGTTGGAGAGTGGTGCACCATGGTACTGTTCCGCTTCAAATCCATGCACGCATTTCTAAAAGTCGTACGGCACTGTTTCGTCATTTCGGACGGATGTTGCACCTTGCACCGTGGATGTTGCACCCTGTAGATATCGATTATTCGGACGGCCATAACTTCTGGCTCGTTTAGAGTTACGGGAGCCATAACCTGTCAAAACGAAGGCCTCGATGAGTTCAACGGCTTTGACAGCTTTCAGCTGTCAACGGATAGAGTAATGCCCAAAAAGGACAACCCGAATCTCAATCGGGTCTCGTAAGTTTTTTACCCTTTGTTTTTTCGACACGTGGATTTTTACGGTAAAACGGGATTACCGTGGCTGGCCTTCGATTTACCATCGCTGGAGAGTGGTGCACCATGGTACTGTTCCGTTTCAAATCCATGCACGCATTTCTAAAAGTCGTACGGCACTGTTTCTCCATTTCGGACGGATGTTGCACCTTGCACCGTGGATGTTGCACCCTGTAGATATCGATTATTCGGACGGCCATAACTTCTGGCTCGTTTAGAGCTACAAAAGCCATAACCTGTCAAAACGAAGGCCTCGATGAGTTCTATGGTTTTGACAGCTTTCAGCCGTCAACGGATAGATTAATGCCCAAAAAGGACAACCCTTATCTCAATCGGGTCTCGTAAGTTTTTTACCCTTCGTTTTTTGGACACGTGGATTTTTACGGTAAAACGGGATTACCGTGGCCCGTCTTCGACTTCCCATCGCTGGAGAGTGGTGCACCATGGCACTGTTCGTTTCAAATCCATGCACGCATTTCTAAAAGTCGTACGGCACTTTTTTACCATTTCAGACGGATGTTGCACCATGCATCGTGGATGTTGCAACCTGTAGATATCGATTATTCAAACGGCCATAACTTCTGGCTCGTTTAGAGGTACGGGAGCCATAACCTGTCAAAATGAAGGCCTCGATGAGTTCTACGGCTTTGACAGCTTTCAGCCGTCAACGGATAGATTAATGCCCAAAAAGGACAACCCGAATCTCAATCGGGTCTCGTAAGTTTTTTACCCTTCGTTTTTTCGACACGTGGATTTTTACGGTAAAACAGGATTACCGTGGCCCGTCTTCGACTTCCCATCACTGGAGAGTGGTGCACCATGGTACTGTTCCATTTCAAATCCATACACGCATTTCTAAAAGTCGTACGGCACTGTTTCGCCATTTCGGACGGATGTTGCAACTTGCACCGTGGATGTTGCACCCTGTAGATTTCGATTATTCGGACGACCATAACTTCTGGCTCGTTTAGAGTTACGGGAGCCATAAACTGTCAAAACGAAGGCCTCGATGAGTTCTACGGCTTTGACTTCTTTCAGCCGTCAACGGATAGATTAATGCCCAAAAAGGACAACCCGAATCTCAATCGGGTCTCGTAAATTTTTTTCCCTTCATATTTTCGACATGTGGATTTTTACGGTAAAACGGGATTACCGTGGCCCGTCTTCGACTTCCCATCGCTGGAGAGTGTTTCACCATGGTACTGTTGCGTTTCAAATCCATGCACGCATTTCTAAAAGTCGTACGGCACCGTTTCACCATTTCGGACGGATGTTGCCCCATGCACCGTGGACGTTGCACCCTGTAGATATCGATTATTCAAACTGCCATAACTTCTGGCTCGTTTAGAGTTACAGGAGCCATAACCTGTCAAAACGAAGGCCTCGATGAGTTCTACAGCTTTGACAGCTTTCATCCGTCAACGGATAGATTAATGCCCAACAAGGACAACCCGAATCTCAATCGGGTCTCGTAAGTTTTTTACCCTTCGTTTTTTCGACACGTGGATTTTTACGGTAAAACAGGATTGCTGCGGCCCGTCTCGACTTCCCATCGCTGGAGAGTGGTGCACCATGGTACTGTTCCATTTCAAATCCATACACGCATTTCTAAAAGTCGTACGGCACTGTTTCGCCGTTTCGGACGGATGTTGCACCTTGCACCATGGATATTGCACCCTGTAGATATCGATTATTCGGACGGCAATAACTTCTGGCTCGTTTAGATTTACGGGAGCCATAACCTGTCAAAACGAAGGCGTCGATGAGTTCTACGACTATGACAGCTTTCAGCTGTCAATGGATAGATTAATGCACAAAAATGACTGTTATCCCATTTTTTGGTCAAAACTGGACTATCGACAAATTAGCAAGGAATAATGGATGCCGGGATTGAAAATCGATTGGAAGCAAGGCTCAACGCTAGCCTAGAAGTCCATCCTACATTCTCAGTGCAGAGGCTCATTCGGCCCCAGGAACATTCGGCCCCAAGCTTCATTCGGCCCCAAGACCATTCGGCCCCAAGCTTCATTCGGCCCCAAGCTTCATTCGGCCCAAGCCCTCCAATACCGAACCAACATGCTCTACAGCCGAACCAAGATCACCACCGGACCAATACCACTACCGGATCCACTCCACTACCGGACCAGCCACCTACCTCAATGCCGAATGGACCTCCATTCCACTCCTTCACCGGTCCAACACCACCCATTCCAAACCGAATGAAGCCTCACCGAACCAGACAATTGCCAGTCCAGATTGCTTCAGCCCGGGCCCACCAGCAGCTATATACTTCCAAGACCCCTGCCCCCTACCTCACTCTATAAATAGAGGGGCAGGGGTACAACAATGGCAGACAAGTTTGAGAGCTCAAACCGGGAAGGAACTTTCAAACAACTTTCATACACTTGTACTACAAGCTTTGTACTTGTAATCGGATCGGAAAAGGAGAATAACATATAAAGTGGACGTAGGCACATTCTGGCCGAACCACTATAAATCTGTGTGTCTTTTACAGTTTAGTCCCTGCTTTTTACGCATTTGCATAAACCACCTAAATCACTACGAACAACATAAAATCAACTAAATCATACGACTTGGAGTTTTTTGCCCATCTTTTGTGCAAACGTATTTGAGTTATTTGCTGAGATCTGTGATTTGTGTTTGAATATCGCTGACTTATATTCATACACTGGTGCTTTCACGGTATTGGGTGTTTGTGGCCATTTTTTACGCAAACATTTTGGTGCTTTCATTGAGAGGGACCAGCTCCCACTACATCGGATAGAAGTTTGGATTTGGAAGACAATGACTAGGCAAAACAGTAGAAGGCTAAGGGCTGAGAGAAGCCAACAAGGAGGAAGTCAACAAGCATCCTCCGGAGGTGAGGAAGGACCGGCTTCGATCTATATAACCCGGGATGAAATGGAAGCCATAACAAATTCACTGCAAGAGAGGTTGCTGAAAAGTCAACAGGAAATGATGCAAACTTTCTTGGAGCAAATGAGAGTTGCAGGGATGCAGAACCTAGGAACAGCTACAACGGCTGTGGATGCAGGACAAGAAGCTAGGGTTATGGAACCCAATGAAGGACAGGATACGGAGCCAGGCGGCAATCGACAAGGGCTTGGGGGCAGGCCCACAGGATTCAACACAGGAGAACCTTTGGAAGGAGTTCAACAGGCTAGAACCAACGTTGCTGCTAACGAGCCACACGAAGAGTATGTACCGGAGTTCCCTCGGGGGCAACCCCCGACAGATAACGGTGGATTGGTAGATATAATCAGGAAGACTGTGCGAGGTGGTTTGACCAACGGAGACTTGGAAGGAGTAAACAGGAGTCCGTTCACCCGGGAAATAAGGATGGCTCAGAATCCACCTAAGTTCAAGCTACCTAGCGTGGAGGCATACAATGGCAAGGAAGACCCTACGGATCACTTGATGAGATACACCAGACACATGGAGGTGCTGGGGGCATCGGAGGAGGTGATGGCCCGATGCTTCCCTTTGTACTTGACGGACTTAGCTGCAATGTGGTTCAGGCAGCTGGAAGAAGGATCTATCAGGACTTGGAGGGAATTGGTGGAAAGGTTTTTGGGACAGTTTCGGGTTCATGTCAAGAGACCGAAGAATGTGATGACGTTGACGTCGGTAAGGCAAAGGATGGATGAATCGCTTAGAGCTTTTCTAACTCGATTCAGTGCCGCAGTTACTTCGGTGGATCGGCCCGATCCATCGATGGTTTTGATGGCAGCAGTATCAGGAGTCAGGGAGAACTCGGATTTCAAGGTATCTCTGATACGAGATCCCCCACGGAATCTCGACGAATTTTTTCATGAGGCAGAAAGGTTCCTTCGACAAGAAGATGCGAGTACGGATTTAAAGCTGAAAAAGGTTAACGCGGTTGAGGGGGGAGGACCATCCAGCAATGGTTCGGATAAAAACAAAGGAAAAAGGAAGTTGGACAGTGATTCTGGAAATGCTAGGAAGCAATGGAAGGATCCAAAGTTTTCCACATACACAGGATTGAACGAGACACTGGAGCAGATATACCTGAATACTCGAAATCGCCTTCACTACCGGAGGCCGGCTAGGAGAGAACCAACAGAACGGGAAAGGACATCAGGAAGGCACTGTCTCTTTCATGATTTGGATGGACACGACACCAACAGCTGCAGGCACTTAAAGGACATAATTGAGGAACATGTAAGGAATGGACAACTGCCACAATATGTTGGACCGCGGAGTGCAACGGCGAGGCAGGAGCAACCGCCGCCTACCTCAAGCTACGATGGTGGGAGGCCCAGGAATGATGGTCGGTTGATCGTCCCTTGACCAGGTTAATATGAAATAAGTAGCAAACTATTGGCAAGCAACCAAGTCATTTACACATGTACGGGGATGGAGATAGCCCCTAGGCATGCTCTGAATGATAATAAACTGCGATGCTATGGTTTGTGAAATTTATCTTTCGCTTTTGGATTGGACACTGCTTTTCTTTTTGGTTTTCGGTTTTGGAGCTTGGATTGAGCTCCTGGTTTTTCTTGCTTTTTGATTTGGATTTTCCTTTGGACAATTGTTTTCGGTTTTGGATGTTAGTTTGGATTTCTGTTTTTATGGTTTTGGATTTGGATTTTGGATTTGGATTCTGGATTTGGATTCTGGATTTGGATTTTGGATTTGGATTCTGGATTTGGATTTTGGATTTGGATTCTCGATTTGGATTTTGGACTTGGATTTTGAGTTGGATTTTAATTGGATTTTTATCTGACTTTTGATAAACGGTCGTCGGGTATGGATTATGCCTGACAAGGGGTGAGTCGCTTTGCCCGAACGTGGTAAATTGACTCATTCAGGTCGTCGAGTATGGACTATGCTCGGCAAGGGTCCGGAGTGACCAGGATTCGGCCTAGGACTTAGGCCCTATATTATCAATCGATATTTTCAGGTCGTCGAGTATGGACTATGCTCGGCAAGGGTCCGGAGTGACCAGGATTCGGCCTAGGACTTAGGCCCTATATTATCAATCGATATTTTCAGGTCGTCGAGTATGGACTATGCTCGGTAAGGGTCCGGAGAGACCAGGATTCGGCCTAGGACTTAGGCCCTATATTATCAATCGATATTTTCAGGTCGTCGAGTATGGACTATGCTCGGTAAGGGTCCGGAGAGACCAGGATTCGGCTTAGGACTTAAGCCATGGCATTGTACAACATCCAGGGACACTGGACCAAGGTCGTCATGTGTGGATTAGGCATGGCAAGAACCCGGAGAGGTTAGCTCAAAGTCCAGGGACACTGGATCAAAATCGTCAAGTGTGGATTACGCATGGCAAGAACCCGGAGAGGTTAGCTCAACATCCAGGGACACGGGATCATGGCCGTCAGGTGTGGATTGCGCTTGGCAAGAGCCCGGAGAGGTTATGGGTTTGGATATCGACCCAGAGAGGTCCTGGATTCGGTTATTGGCTATTGGATAAGGATGATTTGAGGCTCGGCTGTCGAGTTCGGATGGACATGGAATTTGCTCAAGCTTTGGTTATTGGATTTGGAATTGGATATCGACTCGGAGCAGTCAAGGATGATCTACTCTACCGATATGGCTATGGACCTTGGATATTGGATTCGGAACTATTCAAAACACACCTTGTTATCACAAGGCATGTTTTGGGGGGCAAAGTGTTATCCCATTTTTTGGTCAAAACTGGACTATCGACAAATTAGCAAGGAATAATGGATGCCGGGATTGAAAATCGATTGGAAGCAAGGCTCAACGCTAGCCTAGAAGTCCATCCTACATTCTCAGTGCAGAGGCTCATTCGGCCCCAGGAACATTCGGCCCCAAGCTTCATTCGGCCCCAAGACCATTCGGCCCCAAGCTTCATTCGGCCCCAAGCTTCATTCGGCCCAAGCCCTCCAATACCGAACCAACATGCTCTACAGCCGAACCAAGATCACCACCGGACCAATACCACTACCGGATCCACTCCACTACCGGACCAGCCACCTACCTCAATGCCGAATGGACCTCCATTCCACTCCTTCACCGGTCCAACACCACCCATTCCAAACCGAATGAAGCCTCACCGAACCAGACAATTGCCAGTCCAGATTGCTTCAGCCCGGGCCCACCAGCAGCTATATACTTCCAAGACCCCTGCCCCCTACCTCACTCTATAAATAGAGGGGCAGGGGTACAACAATGGCAGACAAGTTTGAGAGCTCAAACCGGGAAGGAACTTTCAAACAACTTTCATACACTTGTACTACAAGCTTTGTACTTGTAATCGGATCGGAAAAGGAGAATAACATATAAAGTGGACGTAGGCACATTCTGGCCGAACCACTATAAATCTGTGTGTCTTTTACAGTTTAGTCCCTGCTTTTTACGCATTTGCATAAACCACCTAAATCACTACGAACAACATAAAATCAACTAAATCATACGACTTGGAGTTTTTTGCCCATCTTTTGTGCAAACGTATTTGAGTTATTTGCTGAGATCTGTGATTTGTGTTTGAATATCGCTGACTTATATTCATACACTGGTGCTTTCACGGTATTGGGTGTTTGTGGCCATTTTTTACGCAAACAATGACAACCCGAATCTCAATCGGGTCTCGTATGTTTTTTACCCTTCGTTTTTTCGACACGTGGATTTTTACGGTAAAACAGGATTACCGTGGCCCGTCTTCGACTTTCCATCGCTGGAGAGTGGTGCACCGTGGTACTGTTCCATTTCAAATCCATGCACGCATTTCTAAAAGTCGTACGACACTGTTTCGCCATTTCGGACTGGTGTTGCACCTTGCACCGTGGATGTTGCACCCTGTAGATATCGATTATTCGGACGGCCATAACTTCTGGCTCGTTTAGAATTACGGGAGCCATAACCTGTCAAAACGAAGGCCTCGATGAGTTCTACGGCTTTGACAGCTTTCAGCCATCAACGTTTAGATTAATGCCCAGAAAGGACAACCCGAATCTCAATCGGGTCTCGTAAGTTTTCTACCCTTCGTTTTTTCGACACGTGGATTTTTACGGTAAAACAGGATTACGGTGGCCCGTCTTCGACTTACTATCGCTGGAGAGTGGTGCACCATGGTACCGTTCCATTTCAAATACATACACGCATTTCTAAAAGTCGTACGGCACTGTTTCGCTATTTCGGACGGATGTTGCACCTTGCACTGTGGATGTTGCACCCTGTAGATATCGATTATTCGGACGGCCATAACTTCTGGCTCGTTTAGAGTTACGGGCGCCATAACATGTCAAAACGAAGGCCTCGATGAGTTCTATGGCTTTGATTGCTTTCAGCCGTCAACGGATGGATTAATGCCCAAAAAGGACAACCCGAATCTCTATCGGGTCTCGTAAGTTTTTTACCTTTCGTTTTTTCGATGCGTGGGATTTTACGGTAAAACGGGATTACGGTGGCTGGTCTTCGATTTACCATCGTTGGAGAGTGGTGCACCATGGTACTGTTCCGCTTCAAATCCATGCACGCATTTCTAAAAGTCGTACGGCACTGTTTCGCCATTTTCGGACGGATGTTGCACCTTGCACCGTGGATGTTGCACCCTGTAGATATCGATTTTTCGGACGGCCATAACTTCTGGCTCGTTTAGAGTTACGGGAGCCATAACCTGTCAAAACGAAGGCCTCGATGAGTTCAACGGCTTTGACCGCTTTCAGCGGTCAACGGATAGAGTAATGCCCAAAAAGGACAACCCGAATCTCTATCGGGTCTCGTATGTTTTTTACCCTTCGTTTTTTCGACACGTGGATTTTTACGGTAAAATGGGATTACCGTGGCTGGCCTTCGATTTACCATCGCTGGAGAGTGGTGCACCATGGTACTATTCCGTTTCAAATCCATGCACGCATTTCTAAAAGTCGTACGGCACTGTTTCTCCATTTCGGACGGATGTTGCACCTTGCACCGTGGATGTTGCACCCTGTAGATTTCGATTATTCGGACGGCCATAACTTCTGGCTCGTTTAGAGTTACGGGAGGCATAACTTGTCAAAACGAAGGCCTCGATGAGTTCTAAGGCTTTGACAGCTTTCAGCCATCAACGGATAGATTAATACCCAAAAAGGACAACCCGAATCTCAATCGGGTCTCGTAAGTTTTTTACCCTTCGTTTTTTCGACACGTGGATTTTTACGGTAAAACGGGATTACCGTGGCCCATCTTCGACTTCCCATCGCTGGAGAGTGGTGCACCATGGTACTGTTCGTTTCAAATCCATGCACGCATTTCTAAAAGTCGTGCGGCACAGTTTTACCATTTCGGACGGATGTTGCACCATGCACCGTGGATGTTGCAACCTGTAGATATCGATTATTCAAACGGCCATAACTTTTGGCTCGTTTAGAGGTACAGGTGCCATAACCTGTCGAAATGAAGGCCTCGATGAGTTCTACGGGTTTGACAGCTTTCAGCCGTCAACGGATAGATTAATGCCCAAAAAGGACAACCCGAATCTCAATCGGGTCTCGTAAGTTTTTTACCCTTCGTTTTTTCGACACGTGGATTTTTACGGTAAAACAGGATTACCTTGGCCCGTCTTCGACTTCCATCGTTGGATAGTGGTGCACCATGGTACTGTTCCGTTTCAAATCCATGCACGCATTTCTAAAAGTCGTACGGCACTGTTTCTCCATTTCGGACGGATGCTGCACCTTGCACCGTGGATGTTGCACCCTGTAGATATCGATTATTCGGAAGGCCATAACTTCTGGCTCGTTTAGAGTTACGGGAGCCATAACCTGTCAAAACGAAGGCCTCGATGAGTTCAAGGGCTTTGACATCTTTCAGCCGTCAACGGATAGATTAATGCCCAAAAAGGACAACCCGAATCTCAATCGGGTCTCGTAAGTTTTTTCCCTTCATATTTTCGACACGTGGATTTTTACGGTAAAACGGGATTACCGTGGCCCGTCTTCGACTTCCCATCGCTGGAGAGTGGTGCAATGTGGTACCGTTGCATTTCAAATCCATACACGCATTTCTAAAAGTCGTACGGCACTCTTTCGCCATTTCGGACGGATGTTGCACCTTGCACCGTGGATGTTGCACCCTGTAGATATCGATTTTTCGGACGGCCATAACTTCTGGCTCGTTTAGAGTTACGGGCGCCATAACATGTCAAAACGAAGGCCTCGATGAGTTCTATGGCTTTGATTGCTTTCAGCCGTCAACGGATAGATTAATGCCCAAAAAGGACAACCCGAATCTCTATCAGGTATCGTAAGTTTTTAACCCTTTGTTTTTTCGACACGTGGAATTTTACGGTAAAACAGGATTACAGTGGCTGGTCTTCGATTTACCATCGTTGGAGAGTGGTGCACCATGGTACTATTCCGCTTCAAATCCATGCACGCATTTCTAAAAGTCGTACGGCACTGTTTCGCCATTTCGGATGGATGTTGCACCTTGCACCGTGGATGTTGCACCCTGTAGATATCGATTATTCGGACGGCCATAACTTCTGGCTCGTTTAGAGTTACGGGAGCCATAATCTGTCAAAACAAAGGCCTCGATGAGTTCAACGGCTTTGACAGCTTTCAGCCGTCAACGGATAGAGTAATGCCCAAAAAGGACAACCCGAATCTCAATCGGGTCTCGTAAGTTTTTTACCCTTCGTTTTTTCGACACGTGGATTTTTACGGTAAAACAGGATTACGGTGGCTGGTCTTTGATTTACCATCGCTGGAGAGTGGTGCACCATGGTACTGTTCCGTTTCAAATCCATGCACGCATTTCTAAAAGTCGTACGACACTGTTTCGCCATTTCGGACGGATGTTGCACCTTGCACCGTGGATGTTGCACCCTGTACATATCGATTATTCGGACGGCCATAACTTCTGGCTCGTTTAGAGTTACGGAAGCCAAAACCTGTCAAAACGAAGGCCTCGATGAGTTCTACGGCTTTGACAGCTTTCAGCCGTCAACGGATAGATTAATGCCCAAAAAGGACAACCCGAATCCCAATCGGGTCTCGTAAGTTTTTTACCCTTCGTTTTTTCGACACGTGGATTTTTACGGTAAAACGGGATTACCGTGGCCCGTCTTCGACTTCCCATCGCTGGAGAGTGGTGCACCATGGTAGTGTACCATTTCAAATCCATGCACGCATTTCTAAAAGTCGTACGGCACTGTTTCGCCATTTCGGACGGATGTTGCACCTTGCACCGTGGATGTTGCACCCTGTAGATATCGATTATTCGGACGGCCATAACTTCTGGCTCGTTTAGAGTTACGGGAGCCATAACCTGTCAAAACGAAGGCCTCAATGAGTTCTACGGCTGTGACAGCTTTCAGCCGTCAACGGATAGATTAATGCCCAAAAAGGACAACCCGAATCTCAATCGGGTCTCGTAAGTTTTTTACCCTTCATATTTTCGACATGTGGATTTTTACGGTAAAACGGGATTACCGTAGCCCGTCTGCGACTTCCCATCGCTGGAGAGTGTTGCACCATGGTACTGTTGCGTTTCAAATCCATGCACGCATTTCTAAAAGTCGTACGGCACCGTTTCACCATTTCGGACGGATGTTGCACCATGTACCATGGACGTTGCACCCTGTAGATATCGATTATTGAAACGGCCATAACTTCTGGCTCGTTTAGAGTTACAGGAGCCATAACCTGTCAAAACGAAGGCCTCGATGAGTTCTACGGCTTTGATAGCTTTCATCCGTCAAGGGATAGATTAATGCCCAAAAAGGACAACCCGAATCTCAATCGGGTCTCGTAAGTTTTTTACCCTTCATATTTTCGACATGTGGATTTTTACGGTAAAACGGGATTACCGTGGCCCGTCTTCGACTTCCCATCGCTGGAGAGTGTTGCACCATGGTACTGTTGCGTTTCAAATCCATGCACGCATTTCTAAAAGTCGTACGGCACCGTTTCACCATTTCGGACGGATGTTGCACCATGCACCGTGGACGTTGCACCCTATAGATATCGATTATTCAAACGGCCATAACTTCTGGCTCGTTTAGAGTTACATGAGCCATAACCTGTCAAAATGAAGGCCTCGATGAGTTCTACAGCTTTGACAGCTTTGATCCGTCAACGGATGGATTAATAACCAACAAGGACAACCCGAATCTCAATCGGGTCTCGTAAGTTTTTTACCCTTCGTTTTTTCGACACGTGGATTTTTACGGTAAAATAGGATTACCGTGGCCCGTCTTCGACTTTCCATCGCTGGAGAGTAGTGCACTATGGTACTGTTCCATTTCAAATCCATACACGAATTTCTAAAAGTCGTATGGCACTGTTTCGCCATTTCGGACGGATGTTTCAACTTGCACCGTGGATGTTGCACCCTGTATATTTCGATTATTCGGACGGCCATAACTTCTGGCTCGTTTAGAGTTACGGGAGCCATAACCTGTCAAAACGAAGGCCTAGATGAGTTCTACGGCTTTGACAGCTTTCAGCAGTCAATGGATAAATTAATACACAAAAAGGACAACCCGAATCTCAATCGGGTCTCGTATGTATTTTACCCTTCGTTTTTTCGACACGTGGATTTTTACGGTAAAACAGGATTACCGTGGCCCGTCTTCGACTTTCCATCGCTGGAGAGTGGTGCACCATGGTACTGTTCCGTTTCAAATCCATGCACGCATTTCTAAAAGTCGTACGGCACTGTTTCGCCATTTCGGACGGATGTTGCAATTTGCACCGTGGATGTTGCACCCTGTAGATTTCGATTATTCGGACGGCCATAACTTCTGGCTCGTTTAGAGTTTCGGGAGCCATAACCTGTCAAAACGAAGGCCTCGATGAGTTCTACGGCTTTGACAGCTTTCAGCCGTCAACGGATAGATTAATGCCCAAAAAGGACAACCCGAATCTCAATCGGGTCTCGTTAGTTTTTTACCCTTCCTATTTTCGACATGTGGATTTTTACGGTAAAACGGGATTACCGTGGCCTGTCTTCGACATCCCATCACTGGAGAGTGTTGCACCATGGTACTGTTGCATTTCAAATCCATGCACGCATTTCTAAAAGTCGTACGGCACCGTTTCACCATTTCGGACGGATGTTGCACCATGCACCGTGGACGTTGCACCCTGTATATATCGATTATTCAAACGGCCATAACTTCTGGCTCCTTTAGAGTTACAGGAGCCGTAACCTGTCAAAACGAAGGCCTTGATGAGTTCTACAGCTTTGACAGCTTTCAGCCGTCAACAGATAGATTAATGCCCAACAAGGACAACCCGAATCTCAATCGGGTCTCGTAAGTTTTTTACCCTTCGTTTTTTCGACACGTGGATTTTTACGGTAAAACAGGATTACCGTGGCCCGTCTTCGACTTCCCATCGCTGGAGAGTGGTGCACCATGGTACTGTTCCATTTCAAATCCATACACGCATTTCTAAAAGTCGTACGACACTGTTTCGCCGTTTCGGACGGATGTTGCACCTTGCACCATGGATATTGCACCCTGTAGATTTCGATTATTCGGACGGCCATAACTTCTGGCTCGTTTAGAGTTACGGGAGCCATAACCTGTTAAAACGAAGGCCTCGATGAGTTCTACGGCTTTGATAGCTTTCAGCCGTCAACGGATAAATTAATGCCCAAAAAGGACAACCCGAATCTCAATCGGGTCTCGTAAGTTTTTTACCCTTCATATTTTCGACATGTGGATTTTTATGGTAAAACGGGATTACGTGGCCCGTCTTCGACTTCCCATCGCTGGAGAGTGTTGCACCATGGTACTATTGCATTTCAAATCCATGCACGCATTTCTAAAAGTCGTACGGCACCGTTTCACCATTTCGGACGGATGTTGCACCATGCACCGTGGACGTTGCACCCTGTAGATATCGATTATTCAAACGGCCATAACTTCTGGCTCGTTTAGAGTTACATGAGCCATAACCTGTCAAAATGAAGGCCTCGATGAGTTCTACGGTTTTGACAGCTTTCAGCCATCAACAGATAGATTAATGCCCAGAAAGGACAACCCAAATCTCAATCGGGTCTCGTAAGTTTTTTACCCTTCGTTTTTTCGACACGTGGATTTTTACGGTAAAACAGGATTACCGTGGCCCGTCTTCGACTTCCCATCGCTGGAGAGTGGTGCACCATGGTACCGTTCCATTTCAAATCCATACACGCATTTCTAAAAGTCGTACAGCACTGTTTCGCCATTTCGGACGGATGTTGCACCTTGCACCGTGGATGTTGCACCCTGTAGATATCGATTATTCGGACGGCTATAACTTCTTGCTCGTTTAGAGTTACGGGCGCCATAACATGTCAAAACGAAGGCCTCGATGAGTTCTATGGCTTTGATTGCTTTCAGCCGTCAATGGATAGATTAATGCCCAAAAAGGACACCCCGAATCTCAATCGGGTCTCGTAAGTTTTTTACCCTTCGTTTTTTCGACACGTGGATTTTTATGGTTAAACGGGATAACGGTGGCTGGTTCTCGATTTACCATCGCTGGAGAGTGGTGCACCATGGTACTGTTCCATTTCAAATCCATGCACGCATTTCTAAAAGTCGTACGGCACTGTTTCGCCATTTCGGACGGATGTTGCACCTTGCACCGTGGATGTTGCACCCTGTAGATATCGATTATTCAAACGGCCATAACTTCTGGCTCGTTTAGAGTTACGGGAGCAATAACCTATCAAAACGAAGGCCTCGATGAGTTCTCTGTCTTTGACAGAATTCAGCCGTCAACGGATAGATTAATGCCCAAAATGGACAACCCGAATCTCAATCTAGTCTCGTAAGTTTTTTACCCTTCGTTTTTTCGACACGTGGATTTTTACGGTAAAACAGGATTACCGTGGCTGGCCTTCGGTTTACCATCGCTGGAGAGTGGTGCACCATGGTACTGTTCCGTTTCAAATCCATGCACGCATTTCTAAAAGTCGTACGGCACTGTTTCTCCATTTCGGACGGATGTTGCACCTTGCACCGTGGATGTTGAACCCTATAGATATCGATTATTCGGACGGCCATAACTTCTGGCTCGTTTAGAGTTACGGGAGTCATAACCTGTCAAAACTAAGACCTCGATGAGTTCTACGGCTTTGACAGTATTCAGCCATCAACGGATAGATTAATGCCCAAAAAGGACAACCCGAATCTCAATCGGGTCTCGTAAGTTTTTTACCCTTCGTTTTTTCGACACGTGGATTTTTACGGTAAAACGGGATTACCGTGGCCCGTCTTCGACTTCCCATCGCTGGAGAGTGGTGCACCATGGTACTGTTCGTTTCAAATCCATGCACGCATTTCTAAAAGTCGTACGACACTGTTTTACCATTTTGGGACGGATGTTGCACCATGCACCGTGGATGTTGCAACCTGTAGATATCGATTATTCAAACGGCCATAACTTCTGGCTCGTTTAGAGGTACGGGAGCCATAAACTGTCAAAACGAAGGCCTCGATGAGTTCTACGGCTTTGACGGCTTTCAGCCATCAACGGTTAGATTAATGCCCAAAAAGGACAACCCGAATCTCAATCGGGTCTCGTAAGTTTTTTACCCTTCGTTTTTTCGACACGTGGATTTTTACGGTAAAACAGGATTACCGTGGCCCGTCTTCGACTTCCCATCGCTGGAGAGTGGTGCACCATGGTATTGTTCCATTTCAAATCCATACACGCATTTCTAAAAATCGTAAGGCACTGTTTCGCCATTTCGGACGGATGTTGCAACTTGCACCGTGGATGTTGCACCCTGTAGATTTCGATTATTCGGACGGCCGTAACTTCTGTCTCGTTTAGAGTTACGGGAGCCATAACCTGTCAAAACGAAGGCCTCGATGAGTTCTACGGCTTTGATAGCTTTCAGCCGTCAACGGATAGATTAATGCCCAAAAAGGACAACCCGAATCTCAATCGGGTCTCATAAGTTTTTTACCCTTCATATTTTCGACATGTGGATTTTTATGGTAAAACGGGATTACCGTGGCCCGTCTTCGACTTCCCATTGCTGGAGAGTGTTGCACCGTGGTACTATTGCTTTTCAAATCCATGCACGCATTTCTAAAAGTCGTACGGCACCGTTTCACCATTTCGGACGGATGTTGCACCATGCACCGTGGACGTTGCACCCTGTAGATATCGATTATTCAAACGGCCATAACTTCTGGCTCGTTTAGAGTTACATGAGCCATAACCTGTCAAAACAAAGGCCTCGATGAGTTCTATAGCTTTGACAGCTTTCAGCCATCAACGGATAGATTAATGCCCAACAAGGACAACCCGAATCTCAATCGGGTCTCGTAAGTTTTTTACCCTTCGTTTTTTCGACACGTGGATTTTTACGGTAAAACAGGATTACCGTGGCCCGTCTTCGACTTCCCATCGCTGGAGAGTGGTGCACCATGGTACTGTTCCGTTTCAAATCCATACACGCATTTCTAAAAGTCGAACGGCACTGTTTCACCGTTTCGGACGGATGTTGCACCTTGCACCATGGATATTGCACCCTATAGATATCGATTATACGGACGGTAATAACTTCTGGCTCATTTAGAGTTACGGGAGCCATAACCTGTCAAAACGAAGGTCTCGATGAGTTCTACGGCTTTGATAGCTTTTAGCTGTCAATGGATAGATTAATGCACAAAAAGGACAACCCGAATCTCAATCGGGTCTCGTATGTTTTTTACCCTTCGTTTTTTCGACACGTGGATTTTTATGGTAAAACAGGATTACCGTGGCCCGTCTTCGACTTTCCATCGCTGGAGAGTGGTGCACAATGGTACTGTTCCATTTCAAATCCATGCACGCATTTCTAAAAATCGTACGACACTGTTTCGCCATTTCGGACGGATGTTGCACCTTGCACCGTGGATGTTGCACCCTGTAGATTTCGATTATTCGGACGGCCATAACTTCTGGCTCGTTTAGAATTACGGGAGCCATAACCTGTCAAAACGAAGGCCTCGATGAGTTCTACGGCTTTGACAGCTTTCAGCCATCAACGGATAGATTAATGCCCAGAAAGGACAACCCGAATCTCAATCGGGTCTCGTAAGTTTTTTACCCTTCGTTTTTTCGACCCGTGGATTTTTACGGTAAAACAGGATTACCGTGGCCCGTCTTCGACTTCCCATCGCTGGAGAGTGGTGCACCATGGTACTGTTCCATTTCAAATCCATACACGCATTTCTAAAAGTCGTACGGCATTATTTCGCCATTTCGGACGGATGTTGCACCTTGCACCGTGGATGTTGCACACTGTAGATATCGATTATTCGGACGGCCATAACTTCTGGCTCGTTTAGAGTTACGGGTGCCATAACATGTCAAAACGAAGGCCTCGATGAGTTCTATGGCTTTGATTGCTTTCAGCCGTGAACAGATAGATTAATGCCCAAAAAGGACAACCCGAATCTCAATCGGGTCTCGTAAGTTTTTTACCCTTCGTTTTTTCGACACGTGGATTTTTACGGTTAAACGGGATAACGGTGGCTGGTCCTCGATTTACCACCGCTGGAGAGTGGTGCACCATGGTACTGTTACATTTCAAATCCATGCACGCATTTCTAAAAGTCGTACGGCACTGTTTCGCCATTTCGGACGGATGTTGCACCTTGCACCGTGGATGTTGCACCCTGTAGATATCGATTATTCAAACGGCCATAACTTCTGGTTCGTTTAGAGTTACGGGAGCCATAACCTATCAAAACGAAGGCCTCGATGAGTTCTATGTCTTTGACAGCATTCAGCCGTCAACGGATAGATTAATGCCCAAAAAGGACAACCCGAATCTCAATCGGGTCTCGTAAGTTTTTTACCCTTCGTTTTTTCGACACGTGGATTTTTACGGTTAAACGGGATTACCGTGGCCCGTCTTCAACTTCCCATCGCTTGAGAGTGGTGCACCATGGTACTGTTCCGTTTCAAATCCATGCACGCATTTCCAAAGGTCGTACGACACTGTTTCTCCATTTCGGACGGATGTTGCACCTTGCACCGTGGATGTTGCACCCTGTAGATATCGATTATTCGGACGGCAATAACTTCTGGCTCGTTTAGAGTTACGGGAGTCATAACCTGTCAAAACGAATGCCTCGATGAGTTCTACGGCTTTGACAGCTTTAAGCCATCAACGGATAGATTAATGCCCAAAAAGGACAACCCGAATCTCAATCGGGTCTCGTAAGTTTTTTACCCTTCGTTTTTTCGACACGTGGATTTTTACGGTAAAACGGGATTACCGTGGCCCGTCTTCGACTTCCCATCGCTGGAGAGTGGTGAACCATGGTACTGTTCGTTTCAAATCCATGCACACATTTCTAAAAGTCGTACGACACTGTTTTACCATTTCGGACGGATGTTGCACCATGCACCGTGGATGTTGCAACCTGTAGATATCGATTATTCAAACGGCCATAACTTCTGGCTCGTTTAGAGGTACAGGAGCCATAACCTGTCAAAACGAAGGCTTCGATGAGTTCTACGGCTTTGACGGCTTTCAGCCGTCAACGGATAGATTAATGCCCAAAAAGGACAACCCGAATCTCAATCGGGTCTCGTAAGTTTTTTACCCTTCGTTTTTTCGACACGTGGATTTTTACGGTAAAACAGGATTACCGTGGCCCGTCTTCGACTTCCCATCGCTGAAGAGTGGTGCACCATGGTACTGTTCCATTTCAAATCCATACACGCATTTTTAAAAGTCGTACGGCATTGTTTCGCCATTTCGGACGGATGTTGCAACTTGCACCGTGGATGTTGCACCCTGTAGATTTCGATTATTCGGACGGCCATAAATTCTGGCTCGTTTAGAATTACGGGAGCCATAACCTGTCAAAACGAAGGCCTCGATGAGTTCTACGGCTTTGACAGCTTTTAGCTGTCAACGGATAGATTAATGCACAAAAAGGACAACCCGAATCTCAATCGGGTCTCGTAAGTTTTTTACCCTTCGTTTTTTCGAAACGTGGATTTTTATGGTAAAACAGGATTACCGTGGCCCATCTTCGACTTCCCATCGCTGGAGAGTGGTGCACCATGGTACTGTTTCGTTTCAAATCCATGCACGCATTTTTAAAAGTCGTACGACACTGTTTCGCCATTTCGGACATATGTTGCACCTTGCACCGTGGATGTTGCACCTTGTAGATATCGATTATTCGGACGGCCATAACTTCTGGCTCGTTTAGATTTACAGGAGCCATACCCTATCAAAACGAAGGCCTCGATGAGTTCTACGGCTTTGAGAGCATTCAGCCGTCAACGGATAGATTAATGGCCAAAAAGGACAACCCGAATATCAATCGGGTCTCGTAAGTTTTTTACACTTCGTTTTTTCGACACGTGGATTTTTACGGTAAAAAAGGATTACCGTGGTTGGCCTTCGATTTACCATCGCTGGAGAGTGGTGCACCATGGTACTGTTCCGTTTCAAATCCATGCACGCATTTCTAAAAGTCGTACGGCACTGTTTCGCCATTTCGGACGGATGTTGCACCTTGCACCGTGGATGTCGCACCCTGTAGATATCGATTATTCGGACGGCCATAACTTCTGGATCGTTCAGAGTTATGGGTGCCATAACCTGTCAAAACGATGGCCTCGATGAGTTCTACGGCTTTGACAGCTTTCAGTCGTCAACGGATAGATTAATGCCCAAAAAGGACAACCCGAATCTCAATCGGGTCTCGTAAGTTTTTTACCCTTCGTTTTTTCGACACGTGGATTTTTACGGTAAAACGGGATTACCGTGGCCCGTCTTCGACTTCCCATCGCTTGAGAGTGGTGCACCATGGTACTGTTCCGTTTCAAATCCATGCACGCATTTCTAAAAGTCGGACGACACTGTTTCGCCATTCCGGACGGATGTTGCACCTTGCACCGTGGATGTTGCACCCTGTAGATATCGATTATTCGGACGGCAATAACTTCTGGCTCGTTTAGAGTTACGGGAGTCATAACCTGTCAAAACGAATGCCTCGATGAGTTCTACGGCTTTGACAGCTTTAAGCCATCAACGGATAGATTAATGCCCAAAAAGGACAACCCGAATCTCAATCGGGTCTCGTAAGTTTTTTACCCTTCGTTTTTTCGACACGTGGATTTTTACGGTAAAACGGGATTACCGTGGCCCGTCTTCGACTTCCCATCGCTGGAGAGTGGTGCACCATGGTACTGTTCGTTTCAAATCCATGCACACATTTCTAAAAGTCGTACGACACTGTTTTACCATTTCGGACGGATGTTGCACCATGCACCGTAGATGTTGCAACCTGTAGATATCGATTATTCAAACGGCCATAACTTCTGGCTCGTTTAGAGGTACAGGAGCCATAACCTGTCAAAACGAAGGCCTCGATGAGTTCTACGGCTTTGATGGCTTTCAGCCGTCAACGGATAGATTAATGCCCAAAAAGGACAACCCGAATCTCAATCGGGTCTCGTAAGTTTTTTACCCTTCGTTTTTTCGACACGTGGATTTTTACGGTAAAACAGGATTACCGTGGCCCGTCTTCGACTTCCCATCGCTGAAGAGTGGTGCACCATGGTACTGTTCCATTTCAAATCCATACACGCATTTCTAAAAGTCGTACGGCATTGTTTCGCCATTTCGGACGGATGTTGCAACTTGCACCGTGGATGTTGCACCCTGTAGATTTCGATTATTCGGACGGCCATAACTTCTGGCTCGTTTAGAATTACGGGAGCCATAACCTGTCAAAACGAAAGCCTCGATGAGTTCTACGGCTTTGACAGCTTTTAGCCGTCAACGGATAGATTAATGCACAAAAAGGACAACCCAAATCTCAATCGGGTCTCGTAAGTTTTTTACCCTTCGTTTTTTCGAAATGTGGATTTTTATGGTAAAACAGGATTACCGTGGCCCATCTTCGACTTCCCATCGCTGGAGAGTGGTGCACCATGGTACTGTTCCATTTCAAATCCATGCACGCATTTTTAAAAGTCGTACGACACTGTTTCGCCATTTCGGACATATGTTGCACCTTGCACCGTGGATGTTGCACCTTGTAGATATCGATTATTCGGACGGCCATAACTTCTGGCTCGTTTAGATTTACGGGAGCCATACCCTATCAAAACGAAGGCCTCGATGAGTTCTACGGCTTTGAGAGCATTCAGCCGTCAACGGATAGATTAATGCCCAAAAAGGACAACCCGAATATCAATCGGGTCTCGTAAGTTTTTTACCCTTCGTTTTTTCGACACGTGGATTTTTACGGTAAAAAAGGATTACCGTGGCTGGCCTTCGATTTACCATCGCTGGAGAGTGGTGCACCATGGTACTGTTCCGTTTCAAATCCATGCACGCATTTCTAAAAGTCGTACGGCACTGTTTCGCCATTTCGGACGGATGTTGCACCTTGCACCGTGGATGTCGCACCCTGTAGATATCGATTATTCGGACGGCCATAACTTCTGGCTCGTTTAGAGTTATGGGTGCCATAACCTGTCAAAACGATGGCCACGATGAGTTCTACGGCTTTGACAGCTTTCAGTCGTCAACGGATAGATTAATGCCCAAAAAGGACAACCCGAATCTCAATCAGGTCTCGTAAGTTTTTTACACTTCGTTTTTTCGACACGTGGATTTTTACTGTAAAACGGGATTACCGTGGCCCGTCTTCGACTTCCCATCGCTTGAGAGTGGTGCACCATGGTACTGTTCCCTTTCAAATCCATGCACGCATTTCTAAAAGTCGTACGGCACTGTTTCGCCATTCCGGACGGATGTTGCACCTTGCACCGTGGATGTTGCACCCTGTAGATATCGATTATTCGGACGGCCATAACTTCTGGCTCGTTTAGAGTTACGGGACCGATAACCTGTCAAAACGAAGGCCTCGATGAGTTCTATGGCTTTGACAGCTTTCAGCCATCAACGGATGGATGAATGCCCAAAAAGGACAACCCGAATCTCAATCGGGTCTGGTAAGTTTTTTACCCTTCGTTTTTTCGACACGTGGATTTTTATGGTAAAACGGGATTACCGTGGCCCGTCTTCGACTTCCCATCGCTTGAGAGTGGTGCACCATGGTACTGTTCCGTTTCAAATCCATGCACGCATTTCTAAAAGTCGTACGGCACTGTTTCACCAGTTCGGACGGATGTTGCACCTTGCACCGTGGATGTTGCACCCTGTTGATATCGATTGTTCAAACGGCCATAACTTCTGGCTCGTTTAGCGTTACGGGAGCCATAACCTGTCAAAACGAAGGCCTCGATGAGTTCTACGGGTTTGAAAGCTTTCAGCCGTCAAAGGATAGATTAATGCCCAAAAAGGACAACCCGAATCTCAATCGGTTCTCGTAAGTTTTTTACCCTTCGTTTTTTCGACATGTGGATTTTTACGGTAAAACGGGATTACCGTGGCCCGTCTTCGACTTCCCATCGCTGGAGAGTGGTGCACCATGGTACTGTTCCGTTTCAAATCCATGCACGCATTTCTAAAAGACGTACGGCACTGTTTCGCCATTTCGAACGGATGTTGCACCTTGCACCGTGGATGTTGCAACCTGTAGATATCGATTATTCAAACGGCCATAACTTCTGGCTCGTTTAGAGTTACGGGAGCCATAACATGTCAAAATGAAGGCCTCGATGAGTTCTACGGCTTTGACAGCTTTTAGCCGTCAACGGATAGATTAATGCACAAAAAGGACAACCCGAATCTCAATCGGGTCTCGTAAGTTTTTTACCCTTCGTTTTTTCGAAACGTGGATTTTTATGGTAAAACAGGATTACCGTGGCCCATCTTCGACTTCCCATCGCTGGAGAGTGGTGCACCATGGTACTGTTTCGTTTCAAATCCATGCACGCATTTTTAAAAGTCGTACGACACTGTTTCGCCATTTCGGACATATGTTGCACCTTGCACCGTGGATGTTGCACCTTGTAGATATCGATTATTCGGACGGCCATAACTTCTGGCTCGTTTAGATTTACAGGAGCCATACCCTATCAAAACGAAGGCCTCGATGAGTTCTACGGCTTTGAGAGCATTCAGCCGTCAACGGATAGATTAATGGCCAAAAAGGACAACCCGAATATCAATCGGGTCTCGTAAGTTTTTTACACTTCGTTTTTTCGACACGTGGATTTTTACGGTAAAAAAGGATTACCGTGGCTGGCCTTCGATTTACCATCGCTGGAGAGTGGTGCACCATGGTACTGTTCCGTTTCAAATCCATGCACGCATTTCTAAAAGTCGTACGGCACTGTTTCGCCATTTCGGACGGATGTTGCACCTTGCACCGTGGATGTCGCACCCTGTAGATATCGATTATTCGGACGGCCATAACTTCTGGCTCGTTTAGAGTTATGGGTGCCATAACCTGTCAAAACGATGGCCTCGATGAGTTCTACGGCTTTGACAGCTTTCAGTCGTCAACGGATAGATTAATGCCCAAAAAGGACAACCCGAATCTCAATCGGGTCTCGTAAGTTTTTTACCCTTCGTTTTTTCGACACGTGGATTTTTACGGTAAAACGGGATTACCGTGGCCCGTCTTCGACTTCCCATCGCTTGAGAGTGGTGCACCATGGTACTGTTCCGTTTCAAATCCATGCACGCATTTCTAAAAGTCGTACGACACTGTTTCGCCATTCCGGACGGATGTTGCACCTTGCACCGTGGATGTTGCACCCTTTAGATATCGATTATTCGGACGGCAATAACTTCTGGCTCGTTTAGAGTTACGGGAGTCATAACCTGTCAAAACGAATGCCTCGATGAGTTCTACGGCTTTGACAGCTTTAAGCCATCAACGGATAGATTAATGCCCAAAAAGGACAATCCGAATCTCAATCGGGTCTCGTAAATTTTTTACCCTTCGTTTTTTCGACACGTGGATTTTTACGGTAAAACGGGATTACCGTGGCCCGTCTTCGACTTCCCATCGCTGGAGAGTGGTGCACCATGGTACTGTTCATTTCAAATCCATGCACACATTTCTAAAAGTCGTACGACACTGTTTTACCATTTCGGACGGATGTTGCACCATGCACCGTGGATGTTGCAACCTGTAGATATCGATTATTCAAACGGCCATAACTTCTGGCTCGTTTAGAGGTACAGGAGCCATAACCTGTCAAAACGAAGGCCTCGATGAGTTCTACGGCTTTGACGGCTTTCAGCCGTCAACGGATAGATTAATGCCCAAAAAGGACAACCCGAATCTCAATCGGGTCTCGTAAGTTTTTTACCCTTCGTTTTTTCGACATGTGGATTTTTACGGTAAAACAGGATTACAGTGGCCCGTCTTCGACTTCCCATCGCTGAAGAGTGGTGCACCATGGTACTGTTCCATTTCAAATCCATACACCCATTTCTAAAAGTCGTACGGCATTGTTTCGCCATTTCAGACGGATGTTGCAACTTGCACCGTGGATGTTGCACCCTGTAGATTTCGATTATTCGGACGGCCATAACTTCTGGCTCGTTTAGAATTACGGGAGTCATAACCTGTCAAAACGAAAGCCTCGATGAGTTCTACGGCTTTGACAGCTTTTAGCCGTCAACGGATAGATTAATGCACAAAAAGGACAACCCAAATCTCAATCGGGTCTCGTAAGTTTTTTACCCTTCGTTTTTTCGAAATGTGGATTTTTATGGTAAAACAGGATTACCGTGGCCCATCTTCGACTTCCCATCGCTGGAGAGTGGTGCACCATGGTACTGTTCCGTTTCAAATCCATGCACGCATTTTTAAAAGTCGTACGACACTGTTTCGCCATTTCGGACATATGTTGCACCTTGCACCGTGGATGTTGCACCTTGTAGATATCGATTATTCGGACGGCCATAACTTCTGGCTCGTTTAGATTTACGGGAGCCATACCCTATCAAAACGAAGGCCTCGATGAGTTCTACGGCTTTGAGAGCATTCAGCCGTCAACGGATAGATTAATGCCCAAAAAGGACAACCCGAATATCAATCGGGTCTCGTAAGTTTTTTACACTTCGTTTTTTCGACACGTGGATTTTTACTGTAAAAAGGGATTACCGTACCTCGCCATCGATTTACCATCGCTGGAGAGTGGTGCACCACGGTACTGTTACGTTTCAAATCCATGCACGCTTTTCTAAATGTCGTACGGCACAGTTTCGCCATTTCGGACGGATGTTGCCCTTGCACCGCGGACGTTGCACCCTGTAGATATCGATTATTCGAACGGCCATAACTTCTGGCTCGTTTAGAGTTACGGGAGCCATAACCTGTCAAAACGAAGGCAACGATGAGTTCTACGGCTTTGACAGCTTTCAGCCGTCAATGGATAGATTAATGCCCTAAAAGGACAACCTGAATCTCAATCGGGTCTCGTAAGTTTTTTACCCTTCGTTTTTTCGACACCGAATTTTTACGGTAAAACGGGATTACCGTGCCTCGTATTCGATTTACCATCGCTGGAAAGTGGTGCACCATGGTACTGTTCCGTTTCAAATCCATGCACGCATTTCTAAAAGTAGTACGACACTGTTTCGCCATTTCGGACGGATGTTGCACCTTGCACCGCGGTTGTTGCACCCTGTAGATATCGATTATTCGGACGGCCATAACTTCTGGCTCGTTTAGACTTACGGGAGCCACAACCTGTCAAAACGAAGGCCACGTTGTGTTCTACGGCTTTGACAGCTTTCAGCCGTCAACGGATAGATTAATTCCCAAAAAGGACAACCCGAATTTCAATCGGGTCTCATAAGTTTTTTACCCTTCGTTTTTTCGACACCGGATTTTTACGGTAAAACGGGATTACCGTGCCACGCCTTCGAATTACCATCACTGGAGAGTGGTGCACCATGGTACTGTTCCGTTTCAAATCCATGCACGCATTTCCAAAAGTCGTACGCCACTGTTTCGCCATTTCGGACGGATGTTGCACCTTGCACCGCGGATATTGCACCCTGTAGATATCGATTATTCGGACGGTCATAACTTCTGGCTCGTTTAGAGTTACGGGAGCCATAACCTATCAAAAGGAAGGCCACGATAAGTTCTACGGGTTTGACAGCTTTAAGCCGTCAACGGATAGATTAATGCCCAAAAAGGACAAACCGAATCTCAATCAGGTGTCGTAAGTTTTTTACCCTTCATTTTTTCGACACCGTATTTTTACGGTGGAACGGGATTACCGTGGCTCGTCTTCGATTTACCATCGCTGGAGAGTGGTGCACCATTGTACTGTTGCGTTTCAAATCCATGCATGCATTTCGAAAAGTCGTACGGCACTGTTTCGCCATTTCGGACAGATGTTGCAACTTGCACCGCGGATGTTGCACCCTGTAGATATCGATTATTCGGACGGCCATAACTTCTGGCTCGTTTAGAGTTACGGGAGCCATAACCTATCAAAACGAAGGCCACGATGAGTTCTACGGCTTTGACAGCTTTTAGCCGTCAACGGATAGATTAATGCCCAAAAAGGACAACCCGAATCTCAATTGCGTCTCGTAAGTTTTTTACCCTTCTTTTTTTCGACACCGGATTTTTACGGTAAAACGGGATTACCGTGCCTCGCCTTCGATTTTCCATCGCTGGAAAGTGGTGCACCATGGTACTTTTCCGTTTCAAATCCATGCACGCATTTCTAAAAGTCGTACGGCACTGTTTCGCCATTTCAAACGGATGTTGCACCTTGCACCGCGGATGTAGCACCCTGTAGATATCGATTATTCGGACGCCCAAAACTTCTGCCTCGTTTAGAGTTACGGGAGCCATAACCTGTCAAAACGAAGGCCACGATGAGTTCTACGGCTTTGATAGCATTCAGCCGTCAACGAATAGATTAATGTCCAAAATGGACAAACCGAATCTCAATTGGGTGTCGTAAGTTTTTTACCCTTCATTTTTTCGACACCGTGTTTTTACGGCAAAACGGGATTACCGTGGCTCGTCTTCGATTTACCATTGCTGGAGAGTGGTGCACCATGGTACTATTCCGTTTCAAATCCATGCACGCTTTTCTAAAAGTCGTACGGCACAGTTTCGCCATTTCGGACGGATGTTGCTCCTTGCACCGCGGATGTTGCACCTGTAGATATCGATTATTCGGACGGCCATAACTTCTGGCTCGTTTAGAGTTACGGGAGCCATAACCTGTCAAAACGAAGGCAACGATGAGTTCTACGGCTTTGAGAGCATTCAGCCGTCAACGGATAGATTAATGCCCAAAAAGGACAACCCGAATATCAATCGGGTCTCGTAAGTTTTTTACACTTCGTTTTTTCGACACGTGGATTTTTACTGTAAAAAGGGATTACCGTACCTCGCCATCGATTTACCATCGCTGGAGAGTGGTGCACCACGGTACTGTTACGTTTCAAATCCATGCACGCTTTTCTAAATGTCGTACGGCACAGTTTCGCCATTTCGGACGGATGTTGCCCTTGCACCGCGGACGTTGCACCCTGTAGATATCGATTATTCGAACGGCCATAACTTCTGGCTCGTTTAGAGTTACGGGAGCCATAACCTGTCAAAACGAAGGCAACGATGAGTTCTACGGCTTTGACAGCTTTCAGCCGTCAATGGATAGATTAATGCCCTAAAAGGACAACCTGAATCTCAATCGGGTCTCGTAAGTTTTTTACCCTTCGTTTTTTCGACACCGAATTTTTACGGTAAAACGGGATTACCGTGCCTCGTATTCGATTTACCATCGCTGGAAAGTGGTGCACCATGGTACTGTTCCGTTTCAAATCCATGCACGCATTTCTAAAAGTAGTACGACACTGTTTCGCCATTTCGGACGGATGTTGCACCTTGCACCGCGGTTGTTGCACCCTGTAGATATCGATTATTCGGACGGCCATAACTTCTGGCTCGTTTAGACTTACGGGAGCCACAACCTGTCAAAACGAAGGCCACGTTGTGTTCTACGGCTTTGACAGCTTTCAGCCGTCAACGGATAGATTAATTCCCAAAAAGGACAACCCGAATTTCAATCGGGTCTCATAAGTTTTTTACCCTTCGTTTTTTCGACACCGGATTTTTACGGTAAAACGGGATTACCGTGCCACGCCTTCGAATTACCATCACTGGAGAGTGGTGCACCATGGTACTGTTCCGTTTCAAATCCATGCACGCATTTCCAAAAGTCGTACGCCACTGTTTCGCCATTTCGGACGGATGTTGCACCTTGCACCGCGGATATTGCACCCTGTAGATATCGATTATTCGGACGGTCATAACTTCTGGCTCGTTTAGAGTTACGGGAGCCATAACCTATCAAAAGGAAGGCCACGATAAGTTCTACGGGTTTGACAGCTTTAAGCCGTCAACGGATAGATTAATGCCCAAAAAGGACAAACCGAATCTCAATCAGGTGTCGTAAGTTTTTTACCCTTCATTTTTTCGACACCGTATTTTTACGGTGGAACGGGATTACCGTGGCTCGTCTTCGATTTACCATCGCTGGAGAGTGGTGCACCATTGTACTGTTGCGTTTCAAATCCATGCATGCATTTCGAAAAGTCGTACGGCACTGTTTCGCCATTTCGGACAGATGTTGCAACTTGCACCGCGGATGTTGCACCCTGTAGATATCGATTATTCGGACGGCCATAACTTCTGGCTCGTTTAGAGTTACGGGAGCCATAACCTATCAAAACGAAGGCCACGATGAGTTCTACGGCTTTGACAGCTTTTAGCCGTCAACGGATAGATTAATGCCCAAAAAGGACAACCCGAATCTCAATTGCGTCTCGTAAGTTTTTTACCCTTCTTTTTTTCGACACCGGATTTTTACGGTAAAACGGGATTACCGTGCCTCGCCTTCGATTTTCCATCGCTGGAAAGTGGTGCACCATGGTACTTTTCCGTTTCAAATCCATGCACGCATTTCTAAAAGTCGTACGGCACTGTTTCGCCATTTCAAACGGATGTTGCACCTTGCACCGCGGATGTAGCACCCTGTAGATATCGATTATTCGGACGCCCAAAACTTCTGCCTCGTTTAGAGTTACGGGAGCCATAACCTGTCAAAACGAAGGCCACGATGAGTTCTACGGCTTTGATAGCATTCAGCCATCAACGAATAGATTAATGTCCAAAATGGACAAACCGAATCTCAATTGGGTGTCGTAAGTTTTTTACCCTTCATTTTTTCGACACCGTGTTTTTACGGCAAAACGGGATTACCGTGGCTCGTCTTCGATTTACCATTGCTGGAGAGTGGTGCACCATGGTACTATTCCGTTTCAAATCCATGCACGCTTTTCTAAAAGTCGTACGGCACAGTTTCGCCATTTCGGACGGATGTTGCTCCTTGCACCGCGGATGTTGCACCTGTAGATATCGATTATTCGGACGGCCATAACTTCTGGCTCGTTTAGAGTTACGGGAGCCATAACCTATCAAAACGAAGGCCACGATGAGTTCTACGACTTTGACAGCTTTCAGCCGTCAAGGGATAGACTAATGCCCAAAAAGGACAACCCGAATCTCAATCCGGTCTCGTAAGTTTTTTACACTTCGTTTTTTCGACACCGGATTTTTACGGTAAAACGGATTACCGTGCCTCGCCTTCGATTTACGATCGCTGGAGAGTGGTGCACCATGGCACTGTTCCGTTTCAAATCCATGCACGCATTTCTAAAAGTCATACGACACTGTTTCGCCATTTCAGACGGATGTTGCACCTTGCACTGCGGATGTTGCACCTTGTAGATATCGATTATTCGGACGGCCATAACTTCTGGCTCGTTTTGAGTTACGGGAGCCATAACCTATCAAAACGAAGGCCATGATGAGTTCTACAGCTTTGACCGCTTTCAGCCGTCAACGGATAGATTAATGCCCAAAAAGGCCAAACCGAATCTCGATCGGGTGTCATAGGTTTTTTACCCTTCATTTTTTCGACACCGTATTTTTACGGTAAAACGGGATTACCGTGGCTCGTCATCGATTTACCATCGCTGGAGAGTGGTGCACCATGGTATTGTTCCGTTTCAAATCCAAGCATGCATTTCTAAAAGTCGTACGACACTGTTTCTCCATTTCGGATGGATGTTGCACCTTGCACCGCGGATGTTGCACCCTGTAATATCAATTATTCGGACGGCCATAACTTCTGGCTCGTTTTGAGTTACAGAGCCATAACCTGTCAAAACGAAGGCCACGGTGAGTTCTACGGCTTTGACCACTTTCAGCCGTCAACTGAAAGATTAATGCCCAAAGAGGACAACCCGAATCTCAATCGGGTCTAGTAAGTTTTTTACCCTTCGTTTTTTCGACACCGGATTTTTACGGTAAAGCGGGATTACCGAGCCTCGTCTTCGATTTACCCTCGCTGGAGAGTGGTGCACTATGGTACTGTTCCGTTTTAAATCCATTCACGCATTTCTAAAAGTCGTACGGCACTGTTTCGCCATTTCGGACGGATGTTGCACCTTGCACCGCGAATGTTGCACCCTGTAGATATTGATTATTCGGACGGTCATAATTTCTGGCTCGTTTAGAGTTACGGCAGCCATAACCTGTCAAAACGAAGGCCACGGTGAGTTCTACATCTTTGACCGCTTTCAGCCGTCAACGAATAGATTAATGCCCGAAAAGGACAACCCGAATCTCAATCGGGTCTAGTAAGTTTTTTACCCTTCGTTTTTTCGACACCGGATTTTTATGGTAAAACGGGATTACCGTGCCACGCCTTCGATTTACCATCGCTGGAGAGTGATGCACCATGGTACTGTTCTGTTTCAAATCTATGCACACATTTCTAAAAGTCGTACGCCACTGTTTCGCCATTTCGGATGGATGTTGCACCTTGCATTGCGGATGTTGCACCATGTAGATATCGATTATTCGGACGGCCATAACTTCTGGCTCGTTTAGAGTTACGGGAACCATAACCTGTCAAATCAAAGGCCACGATGAGTTCTACGGCTTTGATAGCTTTAAGCCGTCAATGGATAGATTAATGCTCAAAAAGAACAACCCGAATCTCAATCGGGTCTCGTAAGTTTTTTACTCTTCGTTTTTTCGACACTGGATTTTTACGATAAAACGGGATTACCGTGCCTCGTCTTCGATTTACCATCGCTGGAAAGTGGTGCACCATGGTACTGTTCCATTTCAAATCCATGCACGCATTTCTAAAAGTCGTACGACACTGTTTCGCCATTTCGGACGGATGTTCCACCTTGCACCGCGGATGTTGCACCCTATAGATATCGATTATTCGGACGGCCATAACTTCGGGCTCGTTTAGAGTTACGGGAGCCATAAGCTATCAAAACGAAGGCCACAATGAGTTCTACAGCTTTGTCAGCTATCAGCCGTCAACAGATAGATTAATGCCCAAAAAGGACAACCCGAATCTCAATCGGGTCTCGTAAGTTTTTTACCCTTCGTTTTTTCGACACCGGATTTTTACGGTAAAACGAGATTACCGTGCCTCGCCTTCGATTTACCATCGTTGGAGAGTGGTGACCCATTGTATTGTTTCGTTTCAAATCCATGGACGCATTTCTAAAAGTCATACGGCACTGTTTCGCCATTTCAGACGGATGTTGCACCTTGCACCGCGGAAGTTGCACCCTGTAGATGTCGATTATTCGGACGACCATAACTTCTGGCTTGTTTAAAGTTACGGGAGCCATAATCTGTCAAAACGAAGGCCACGATGAGTTCTACGGCTTTGACAGCTTTCAGCCGTCAACGTATAGATTAATGCCCAAAAAGGACAAACCGAATCTCAATCGGGTGTCGTAAGTTTTTTTACCCTTCATTTTTTCGACACCGTATTTTTACGGTAAAACGGGATTACCGTGGCTCGTCTTCGATTTACCATCGCTGGAGAGTGGTACACCATGGTACTATTCCGTTTCAAATCCATGCGTGCATTTCTAAAAGTCGTACTGCACTGTTTCGCCATTTCGGACGGATGTTGCACCTTGCACCGCGGATGTTGCACCCTGTAGATATCGATTATTCGGACGGCCATAACTTTTGGCTCGTTTAGAGTTACGGGAGCCATAACCTATCAAAACGAAGGCCACGGTGAGTTCTACGGCTTTGATCGCTTTCAGCCGTCAACGGATAGATTAATGCCCAAAGAGGACAACCCGAATCTCAATCGGATCTCGTTAGTTTTTTACCCTTCGTTTTTTCGACACCGGATTTTTACGGTAAAACGGGATTACCGTACCTCGTCTTCGATTTACCATCGCTGGAGAGTGGTGCACCATGGTACTGTTCCGTTTCAAATCCATGCACGCATTTCTAAAAGTCGTACGACACTGTTTCGCCATTTCGGACGGATGTTGCATCTTGCACCGTGGATGTTGCACCCTACAGATATCGATTATTCGGACGGCCATAACTTCTGGCTCGTTTAGAGTTACGGGAGCCATAACCTATCAAAACGAAGGCCACGGTGAGTTCTACAGCTTTGTCAGCTTTCAGCCGTCAACAGATAGATTAATTCCCAAAAAGGACAACCCGAATCTCAATCGAGTCTCGTAAGTTTTTTACCCTTCGTTTTTTCGACACCGGATTCTTACGGTAAAACGGGATTACCGTGCCTCGCCTTCGATTTACCATCGCTGGAGAGTGGTGCACCATGGTTTTGTTTCGCTTCAAATCCATGCACGCATTTCTAAAAGTCGTACGGCACTGTTTTGCCATTTCAGACGGATGTTGCACCTTGCACCGCGGAAGTTGCACCCTGTAGATATCGATTATTCGGACGACCATAACTTCTGGCTCGTTTAAAGTTACGGGAGCCATAACCTGTCAAAACGAAGGCCACGATGAGTTCTACGGCTTTGACAGCTTTCAGCCGTCAACGTATAAATTAATGCCCAAAAAGGACAAACCGAATCTCAATCGGGTGTCGTAAGTTTTTTACCCTTCATTTTTTCGACACCGTATTTTTACGGTAAAACGGGATTACCGTGGCTCGTCTTCGATTTACCATCGCTGGAGAGTGGTGCACCATGGTACTATTCCGTTTCAAATCCATGCGTGCATTTCTAAAAGTCGTACTGCACTGTTTCGCCATTTCGGACGGATGTTGCACCTTGCACCGCGGATGTTGCACCTTGTAGATATCGATTATTCGGACGACCATAACTTCTGGCTCGTTTTGAGTTACGGGAGCCATAACCTATCAAAACGAAGGCCACGATGAGTTCTACAGCTTTGACCGCTTTCAGTCGTCAACGGATAGATTAATGCCCAAAAAGGACAAACCGAATCTCGATCGGGTGTCATAGGTTTTTTACCCTTCATTTTTTCGACACCGTATTTTTACGGTAAAACGGGATTACCGTGGCTCGTCATCGATTTACCATCGCTGGAGAGTGGTGCACCATGGTATTGTTCCGTTTCAAATCCATGCATGCATTTCTAAAAGTCGTACGACACTGTTTCTCCATTTCGGATGGATGTTGCACCTTGCACCGCGGATGTTGCACCCTGTAATATCAATTATTCGGACGGCCATAACTTCTGGCTCGTTTTGAGTTACAGAGCCATAACCTGTCAAAACGAAGGCCACGGTGAGTTCTACGGCTTTGACCGCTTTCAGCCGTCAACTGAAAGATTAATGCCCAAAGAGGACAACCCGAATCTCAATCGGGTCTAGTAAGTTTTTTACCCTTCGTTTTTTCGACACCGGATTTTTACGGTAAAGCGGGATTACCGAGCCTCGTCTTCGATTTACCCTCGCTGGAGAGTGGTGCACCATGGTACTGTTCCGTTTTAAATCCATTCACGCATTTCTAAAAGTCGTACGGCACTGTTTCGCCATTTCGGACGGATGTTGCACCTTGCACCGCGAATGTTGCACCCTGTAGATATTGATTATTCGGACGGTCATAATTTCTGGCTCGTTTAGAGTTACGGCAGCCATAACCTGTCAAAACGAAGGCCACGGTGAGTTCTACAGCTTTGACCGCTTTCAGCCGTCAACGAATAGATTAATGCCCGAAAAGGACAACCCGAATCTCAATCGGGTCTAGTAAGTTTTTTACCCTTCGTTTTTTCGACACTGGATTTTTACGGTAAAACGGGATTACCATGCCACGCCTTCGATTTACCATCGCTGGAGAGTGATGCACCATGGTACTGTTCTGTTTCAAATCTATGCACACATTTCTAAAAGTCGTACGCCACTGTTTCGCCATTTCAGACGGATGTTGCACCTTGCATTGCGGATGTTGCACCATGTAGATATCGATTATTCGGACGGCCATAACTTCTGGCTCGTTTAGAGTTACGGGAACCATAACCTGTCAAATCAAAGGCCACGATGAGTTCTACGGCTTTGATAGCTTTAAGCCGTCAATGGATAGATTAATGCTCAAAAAGAACAACCCGAATCTCAATCGGGTCTCGTAAGTTTTTTACTCTTCGTTTTTTCGACACTGGATTTTTACGATAAAACGGGATTACCGTGCCTCGTCTTCGATTTACCATCGCTGGAAAGTGGTGCACCATGGTACTGTTCCATTTCAAATCCATGCACGCATTTCTAAAAGTCGTACGACACTGTTTCGCCATTTCGGACGGATGTTCCACCTTGCACCGCGGATGTTGCACCCTATAGATATCGATTATTCGGACGGCCATAACTTCGGGCTCGTTTAGAGTTACGGGAGCCATAACCTATCAAAACGAAGGCCACAATGAGTTCTACAGCTTTGTCAGCTATCAGCCGTCAACAGATAGATTAATGCCCAAAAAGGACAACCCGAATCTCAATCGGGTCTCGTAAGTTTTTTACCCTTCGTTTTTTCGACACCGGATTTTTACGGTAAAACGGGATTACCGTGCCTCGCCTTCGATTTACCATCGCTGGAGAGTGGTGACCCATTGTATTGTTTCGTTTCAAATCCATGCACGCATTTCTAAAAGTCGTACGGCACTGTTTCGCCATTTCAGACGGATGTTGCACCTTGCACCGCGGAAGTTGCACCCTGTAGATGTCGATTATTCGGACGACCATAACTTCTGGCTTGTTTAAAGTTACGGGAGCCATAACCTGTCAAAACGAAGGCCACGATGAGTTCTACGGCTTTGACAGCTTTCAGCCGTCAACGTATAGATTAATGCCCAAAAAGGACAAACCGAATCTCAATCGGGTGTCGTAAGTTTTTTTACCCTTCATTTTTTCGACACCGTATTTTTACGGTAAAACGGGATTACCGTGGCTCGTCTTCGATTTACCATCGCTAAAGAGTGGTACACCATGGTACTATTCCGTTTCAAATCCATGCGTGCATTTCTAAAAGTCGTACTGCACTGTTTCGCCATTTCGGACGGATGTTGCACCTTGCACCGCGGATGTTGCACCCTGTAGATATCGATTATTCGGACGGCTATAACTTTTGGCTCGTTTAGAGTTACGGGAGCCATAACCTATCAAAACGAAGGCCACGGTGAGTTCTACGGCTTTGATCGCTTTCAGCCGTCAACGGATAGATTAATGCCCAAAGAGGACAACCCGAATCTCAATCGGATCTCGTTAGTTTTTTACCCTTCGTTTTTTCGACACCGGATTTTTACGGTAAAACGGGATTACCGTACCTCGTCTTCGATTTACCATCGCTGGAGAGTGGTGCACCATGGTACTGTTCCGTTTCAAATCCATGCACGCATTTCTAAAAGTCGTACGACACTGTTTCGCCATTTCGGACGGATGTTGCATCTTGCACCGCGGATGTTGCACCCTACAGATATCGATTATTCGGACGGCCATAACTTCTGGCTCGTTTAGAGTTACGGGAGCCATAACCTATCAAAACGAAGGCCACAGTGAGTTCTACAGCTTTGTCAGCTTTCAGCCGTCAACAGATAGATTAATTCCCAAAAAGGACAACCCGAATCTCAATCGAGTCTCGTAAGTTTTTTACCCTTCGTTTTTTCGACACCGGATTCTTACGGTAAAACGGGATTACCGTGCCTCGCCTTCGATTTACCATCGCTGGAGAGTGGTGCACCATGGTTTTGTTTCGTTTCAAATCCATGCACGCATTTCTAAAAGTCGTACGGCACTGTTTCGCGATTTCAGACGGATGTTGCACCTTGCACCGCGGAAGTTGCACCCTGTAGATATCGATTATTCGGACGACCATAACTTCTGGCTCGTTTAAAGTTACGGGAGCCATAACCTGTCAAAACGAAGGCCACGATGAGTTCTACGGCTTTGACAGCTTTCAGCCGTCAACGTATAGATTAATGCCCAAAAAGGACAAACCGAATCTCAATCGGGTGTCGTAAGTTTTTTACCCTTCATTTTTTCGACACCGTATTTTTTCGGTAAAACGGGATTACCGTGGCTTGTCTTCGATTTACCATCGCTGGAGAGTGGTGCACCATGGTACTATTCCGTTTCAAATCCATGCGTGCATTTCTAAAAGTCGTACTGCACTGTTTCGCCATTTCGGACGGATGTTGCACCTTGCACCGCGGATGTTGCACACTGCAGATATCGATTATTCGGACGGCCGTAACTTCTAGCTCTTTTAGAGTTACGGGAGCGATAACCTATCAAAACGAAGGCCACGGTGAGTTCTACGGCTTTGACCGCTTACAGCCGCCAACGGATAGATTAATGCCCAAAGAGGACAACCCGAATCTCAATCGGGTCTCGTTAGTTTTTTACCCTTCGTTTTTTCGACATCGGATTTTTACGGTAAAACGGGATTATCATGCCTCGTCTTCGATTTACCATTGCTGGAGAGTGGTGCACCATTGTTCCGTTTCAAATCCATGCTCGCATTTCTAAAAGTCGTACGGCACTGTTTCGCCATTTCGGACGGATGTTGCACCTTGCAACGCGGATGTTGCACCCTATAGATATCGATTATTCGGACGGCCATAACTTCTGGCTCGTTTAGAGTTACGGGAGCCATAACCTGTCAAAATGAAGGCCACGGTGAGTTCTACAGCTTTGACAGCTTTCAGCCAACAACGGATAGATTAATGCCCGAAAAGGACAACCCGAATCTCAATCAGGGTTCGTAAATTTTTTACCCCTGTTTTTTCGACACCGGATTTGTACGGTAAAACAGGATTACCGTGGCTCGTCTTCGATTTACCATCGCTGGAGAGTGGTGCACCATGGTACTGTTCCGTTTCAAATCCATGCACGCATTTGTAAAAGTCGTACGACATTGTTTCGCCATTTCGGACAGATGTTGCACCTTGCACCGCGGATGTTGCACCATGTATATATCGATTATTCGGATAGCCATAACTTCTGGCTCGTTTAGAGTTACGGGAGCCATAACTTGTCAAAACGAAGGCCACGGTGAGTTCTACAGCTTTCACAGCTTTCAGCGGTCAACGGATAGATTAATGCCCGAAAAGGACAACCCGAATCTCAATCGAGTCTCGTAAGTTTTTAACCCTTCGTTTTTTCGACACCGGATTTTTATGGTAAAACTGGATTACCGTGCCTCGCCTTCGATTTACCATCGCTGGAGAGTGGTGCACCATGGCACTGTTCCGTTTGAAATCCATGCACGCATTTCTAAAAGTCGTACGTCACTGTTTCGCCATTTCGGACGGATGTTGCACCTTGCACCGCGGATGTTGCACCCTATAGAGATCGATTATTCGGATGGTCATAACTTCTGGCTCGTTTAGAGTTACGGGAGCCATAACCCGTCAAAACGAAGGCCATGGTGAGTTCTACGGCTTTGACAGCTTTCAACCGTCAACGGATAGATTAATGCCCGAAAAGGAAAACCCGAATCTCAAACTGGGTTCGAAAGTTTTTTACCCTTCGTTTTTTCGACATCGGATTTTTACGGTAAAACGGGATTACCGTGGCTCGTCTTCGATTTACCATCGCTGGAGAGTGGTGCACCATGGTAATGTTCCGTTTCAAATCCATGCACGCATTTCTAAAAGTGGTACGACGCTGTTTCGCCATTTCGGACGGATGTTGCACCTTGCACCGCGGATGTTGCACCCTGTAGATATCGATTATTCGGACGGCCATAACTTCTGGCTCATTTAGAGTTACGGGAGCCATAACCTGTAAAAACGAAGGCCACGATGAGTTCTACGGCTTTGACTGCTTTCTACCGTCAACGGATAGATTAATGCCCGAAAAGAACAACCCGAATCTCAATCGGGTCTCGTAAGTTTTTTACCCTTCGTTTTTTCGACACAGGATTTTTACGGTAAAACGGGATTGCCGTGCCTCATCTTCGATTTACCATCGCTGGATAGTGGTGCACCATGGTACTGTTCCGTTTCAAATCCATGCACGCATTTCTAAAAGTCGTACGACACTGTTTCGCCATTTCGGACGGATGTTGCACCTTGCACCGCGGATGTTGCACCCTGTAGATATCGATTATTCGGACGGCCATTTCTTCTGCCTCGTTTAGAGTTACGGGAGCCATAACCTGTCAAAACGAAGGCCATGATGAACTATACGGTTTGGACCACTTTCAGTCGTCAACGGATAGATTCATTCCCAAAAAGGACAACTCGAATCTCAATCGGGTCTCGTAAGTTTTTTACCCATCGTTTTTTCGACACCGGATTTTTACGGTAAAACGGGATTACCGTGCCATGCCTTCGATTTACCATCGCTGGAGAGTGGTGCACCATGGTACTGTTCCGTTTCAAATCCATGCACGCATTTCTAAAAGTCGTACGCCACTGTTTCGCCATTTCGGATGGATGTTGCACCTTGCATCGTGGATGTTCCACCATGTAGATATCGATTATTCGGACGGCCATAACTTCTGGCTCGTTTAGAGTTACGGGAGCCATAACCTATCAAAACGAAGGCCAAGATGAGTTCTACGGCTTTGATAGCTTTCAGCCATCAACGGATAGATTAATGCCCAAAAAGTACAACCCGAATCTCAATCGGGTCTCGTAAGTTTTTTACTCTTTGTTTTTTCGACACTGGATTTTTACGGTAAAAAGGGATTACCGTGCCTCGTCTTCGATTTACCATCGCTGGAGAGTGGTGCACCATGGTACTGTTCCGTTTCAAATCCATGCACGCATTTCTAAAAGTCGTACGACAATGTTTCGCCATTTCGGACGGATGTTGCACCTTGCACCGTGGATGTTGCACCTATAGATATCGATTATTCGTACGGCCATAACTTCTGGCTCGTTTAGAGTTACGGGAGCCATAACCTATCAAAACGATGGTAACGATGAGTTCTATATCTTTGTCAGCTTTCAGCCGTCAACGGATAGATTAATGCCCAAAAAGGACAACCCGAATCTCAATCGGGTCTCGTAAGTTTTTTACCATTTGTTTTTTCGACACCGGATTTTTACGGTAAAACGGGATTACCGTGCCTCGCCTTTGATTTACCATCGCAGGAGAGTGGTGCACTATGGTACTGTTCCGTTTCAAATCCATGCACGCATTTCTAAAAGTCGTACGACATTGTTCCGCCATTTTAGACGGATGTTGCACCTTGCACCGCGGATGTTGCACCCCGTAGATATCGATTATTCGGACGGCCATAACTTCTGGCTCGTTTAGAGTTACGGAAGCCATAACCTGTCAAAACGAAGGCCACGATGAGTTCTACGGCTTTGACAGCTTTCAGCCGTCGACGTATAGATTAATGCCATAAAAGGACAAACCGAATCTCAATCGGGTGTCGTAAGTTTTCTACCCTTCATTTTTTCGACACCGTATTTTTACGGTAAAACGGGATTACCGTGGCTCGTCTTCGATTTACCATCGCTGGAGAGTGGTGCACCATGGTACTGTTCCACTTCAAATCCATGCGAGCATTTCTAAAAGTCGTACTGCACTGTTTCGCCATTTCGGACGGATGTTGCACCTTGCACCGCGGATGTTGCACCCTGTAGATATCGATTATTCGGACGGCCATAACTTCTGGCTCGTTTAGATTTACGGGAGCCATAACCTGTCAAAACGAAGGCCACGGTGAGTTCTACAGCTTTGACAGCTTTCAGCCATCAACGGATAGATTAATGCCAGAAAAGGACAACCCGAATCTCATTCTGGGTTCTTAAGTTTTTACCCTTCGTTTTTTCGACACTGGATTTTTACGGTAAAACGGGATTACCGTGGCTCGTCTTCGATTTACCATCGCTGGAGAGTGGTGCACCATTGTTCCGTTTCAAATCCATGCACGCATTTCTAAAAGTCGTACGGCACTGTTTCGCCATTTCGGACGGATGTTGCACCTTGCACCGCGGATGTTGCACTCTGTAGATATCGATTATTCGGACGGCCATAACTTCTGGCTCGTTTAGAGTTACAGGAGCCATAACCTGTCAAAATGAAGGCCACAGTGAGTTCTACAGCTTTGACAGCTTTCGGCCATCAACGGATAGATTAATGCCCGAAAAGGACAGCCCGAATCTCAATCGAGTCTCTTAAGTTTTTTACCCTTCGTTTTTTCGACACCGGATTTTTACGGTAAAATGGGATTACCGTGCCTCGCCTTCGATTTACCATCGCTGGAGAGTGGTGCACCATGGCACTGTTCCGTTTGAAATCCATGCACGCATTTCTAAAAGTCATACGGCTCTGTTTCGCCATTTAGGACGGATGTTGCACCTTGCACCGCCGATGTTGCACCCTGTAGATATCGATTATTCGGACGGTCATAACTTCTGGGTCGTTTAGAGTTACGGGAGCCATAACCCATCAAAACGAAGGCCACGGTGAGTTCTACAGCTTTGACAGCCTTCAACCGTCAACGAATAGATTAATGCCCGAAAAGGACAACCCGAATCTCAATCTGGGTTCGTAATTTTTTTACCCTTCGTTTTTTCGACACCGGATTTTTACGGTAAAACGGGATTACCGTGGCTCATCTTCGATTTACCATCGCTGGAGAGTGGTGCACCATGGTAATGTTCCGTTTCAAATCCATGCATGCATTTCTAAAAGTCGTACGACACTGTTTCGCCATTTCGGACGGGTTGCACCTTGCACCGCGGATGTTGCACCCTGTGGATATCGATTATTCGGACGGCCATAACTTCTGGCTCATTTAGAGTTACGGGAGCCATAACCTGTCAAAAAGAAGGCCACGATGCGTTCTACGACTTTGACAGCTTTCTGCCGTCAACTGATAGATTAATGCCCAAAAGGAACAACCCGAATCTCAATCGGGTCTCGTAAGTTTGTTACCCTTCGTTTTTTCGACACTGGATTTTTACGGTAAAACGGGATTACCGTACCTCGTCTTCGATTTACCATCGCTGGAGAGTGGTGCACCATGGTACTGCTCCATTTCAAATCCATGCACGCATTTCTAAAAGTCGTACGACATTTTTTCGCCATTTCGAACGGATGTTGCACCTTGCACCCCGGATGTTGCACCCTGTAGATATCGATTATTCGGACGGTCGTAACTTCTGGCTCTTTTAGAGTTACGGGAGCCATAACCTGTATAAACGAAGGCCGCGGTGAGTTCTACGGCTTTGACGGCTTTCAGCCGTCAACGGATTGATTAATACCCAAAAAGGACAACCCGAATCTCAATCGGGTCTTGTAAGTTTTTTACCCTTCGTTTTGTCGGCACCGGATTTTTACGGTAAAACGGGTTTGCCGTGCCTCGTCTTCGATTTACCATCGCTGGAGACTGGTGCACCATGGTACTGTTCCATTTCAAATCCATGCACGCATTTCTAAAAGTCGTACGACACTGTTTCGCCATTTCGGACGGATGTTGCACCTTGCACTGCGGATGTTGCACTCTGTAGATATCGATTATTCGGACGGTCATACCTTCTGGCTCGGTTAGAGTTACGGGAGCCATAACCTGTCAAAACGAAGGCCACGGTGAGTTCTACAGCTTTGATAGCTTTCAGCCGTCAACGGATAGATTAATGCCCGAAAAGGACAAACCGAATCTCAATCGGGGTTCGTAAGTTTTTTACCCTTCGTTTTTTCGACACCGGATTTTTACGGTAAAACGGGATTACCGTGGCTCGTCTTCGATTTACCATCGCTGGAGAGTGGTGCACCATGGTACTGTTCCGTTTCAAATCCATGCACGCATTTCTAAAAGTCGTACGACAATGTTTCGCCATTTCGGACGGATGTTGCACCTTGCACCGCGGATGTTGCACCCTGTAGATATCGATTATTCGGATGGCCATAACTTCTACCTCGTTTAGAGTTACGGGAGCCATAACCTGTCAAAACAAAGGCCACGATGAGTTCTACGGCTTTGTCAGCTTTCAGCCGTTAACGGATAGATTAGTGCCCAAAAAGGACAACCCGAATCTCAATCGGGTCCCGTAAGTTTTTTACCCTTCGTTTTTTTGACACCGGATTTTTACGGTAAAATGGTATTAGCGTGCCTCGTCTTCGATTTACCATCACTGGAGAGTGTGCACCATGGTACTGTTATGTTTCAAATCCATGCACGCATTTCTAAAAGTCGTACGACAATGTCTCGCCATTTCGGACGGATGTTGCACCTTGCACCGCGGATGTTGCACCCTGTAGATATCGATTATTCGGACAGCAATAACTTCTGGCTCGTTTAGAGTTATGGGAGCCATAACCTGTCAAAACGAAGGCCACGTTGAGTTCTACGGCTTTGACAGCTTTCAGCCGTCAACGGATAGATTATTTCCCAAAAAGGACAACCCGAATCTCAATCGGGTCTCGTAAGTTTTTTACCCTTCGTTTTTTCGACACCGGATTTTTACGGTAAAACGGGATTACCGTGCCTCGTCTTCGATTTACCATCGCTGGAGAGTGGTGCACCATGGTACTGTTCCATTTCAAATCCGTGCACGCATTTCTAAAAGTCGTACGACACTGTTTTGCCATTTCGGACGGATGTTGCACCTTGCACCGCGGATGTTGCACCCTGTAGATATCGATTATTCGGACGGCCATAACTTCTGGTTCGTTTAGAGTTATGGGAGCCATAACCTGTCAAAACGAAGGCCACGATGAGTTCTACGGCTTTGACCACTTTCAGCCGACAACGGATAGATTAATGCCCAAAAAGGACAACCTGAATCTCAATCGGGTCTCCTAAGTTTTTTACCCTTCGTTTTTTTGACACCGGATTTTTACGGTAAAACGGGATTACCGTGCCTCATCTTCGATTTACCATCGCTGGAGAGTGGTGCACCATGGTACTATTCCATTTCAAATCCATGCACGCATTTCTAAAAGTCGTACGGCACTGTTTCTCCATTTCGGACGGATGTTGCACCTTGCACCGCGGATGTCGCATCCTGTAGATATCGATTATTCGGACGGGCATAACTTCTGGCTCGTTTAGAATTACGGGAGCCATAACCTGTCAAAACGGAGGCCACGGTGAGTTCTACAGCTTTGACAGCTTTCAGCCGTCAACGGATAGATTAATGCCCGAAAAGGACAACCCGAATCTCAATCGAATCTCGTAAGTTTTTTACCCTTCGTTTTTTTCGACACCGGATTTTTACGGTAAAACGGGATTACCGTGCCTCGCCTTCGATTTACCATTGCTGGAGAGTGGTGCACCATGGCACTGTTCCGTTTGAAATCCATGCACGCATTTCTAAAAGTCGTACGGCACTGTTTCGCCATTTTGGACAGATGTCGCACATTGCACCGCGGATGTAGCACCCTGTAGATATCGATTATTCGGACGGTCATAACTTCTGGCTTGTTTAGAGTTACTGGAGCCATAACCTGTCAAAACGAAGGCCACGGTGAGTTCTACAGCTTTGATAGCTTTCGACCGTCAACGGATAGATTAATGCCCGAAAAGGACAACCCGAATCTCAATCTGGGTTTGTAAGTTTTTTACCCTTCGTTTTTTCGACACCGGATTTTTACGGTAAAACGGGATTACCGTGGCTCGTCTTCGATTTACCATCGCTGGAGAGTGGTGCACCATGGTAATGTTCCGTTTCAAATCCATGCACGCATTTATAAAAGTCGTACGACACTGTTTCGCCATTTCGGACGGATGTTGCACCTTGCACCGCGGTTGTTGCACCTGTAGATATCGATTATTCCGACGGCCATAACTTCTGGCTCGTTTAGAGTTACGGGAGCCATCACCTGTCAAAACTAAGGCCACGATGAGTTTTACGGCTTTGACCGCTTTCAGCCGTCAACGGATAGATTAATGCCCAAAAAGGTCAACCCGAATCTCAATCGGGTCTCGTAAGTTTTTTACCCTTCGTTTTTTCGACACCGGATTTTTACGGTAAAACGGGATTACCGTGCCCCGTCTTCGATTTACCATCGTTGGAGAGTAGTGCACCATGGTACTGTTCCGGTTCAAATCCATGCACGCATTTTTAAAAGTCGTACGACACTGTTTCGCCATTTCGGACGGAAGTTGCACCTTGCACCGCGGATGTTGCACCCTATAGATATCGATTATTCGGACGGCCATAACTTCTGGCTAGTTTAGAGTTACGGGAGCCATAACCTGTCAAAACGAAGGCCACGATGATTTCTACGGCTTTGTCAGCTTTCAGCCGTTAACGGATAGATTAATGCCCAAAAAAGACAACCCGAATCTCAATCGGGTCCCGTAAGTTTTTCACCCTTTGTTTTTTTGACACCGGATTTTTACGGTAAAACGGTATTAGCGTGCCTCGTCTTCGATTTACCATCACTGGAGAGTGTGCACCATGGTACTGTTCTGTTTCAAATCCATGCACGCATTTCTAAAAGTCGTACGACAATGTTTCGCCATTTCGGACGGATGTTGCACCTTGCACCGCGGATGTTGCACCCTGTAGATATCGATTATTCGGACGACAATAACTTCTGGCTCGTTTAGAGTTACGGGAGCCATAACCTGTCAAAACGAAGGCGACGTTGAGTTCTACGGCTTTGACAGCTTTCAGCCATCAGCGGATAGATTATTTCCCAAAAAGGACAACCGGAATCTCAATCGGGTCTCGTAAGTTTTTTACCCTTCGTTTTTTCGACACCGGATTTTTGCTGTGAAACAGGATTACCGTGCCTCGTCTTCGATTTACCATCGCTGGAGAGTGGTTCACCATGGTACTGTTCCGTTTCAAATCCATGCACGCATTTCTAAAAGTCGTACGACACTGTTTTACCATTTCGGACGGATGTTGCACCTTGCACCGCGGATGTTGCACCCTGTAGATATCGATTATTCGGACGGCCATAACTTCTGGCTCGTTTAGAGTTATGGGAGCCATAACCTGTCAAAACGAAGGCCACGATGAGTTCTACGGCTTTGACCACTTTCAGCCGACAACGGATAGATTAATGCCCAAAAAGGACAACCCGAATCTCAATCGGGTCTCGTAAGTTTTTTGCCCTTCGTTTTTTTGACACCGTATTTTTACGGTAAAACGGGATTACCGTGCCTCGTCTTCGATTTACCATCGCTGGAGAGTGGTGAACCATGGTACTGTTCCGTTTCAAATCCATGCACGCATTTCTTCAAGTCGTACGACACTGTTTCGACATTTCGGACGGATGTTGCACCTTGCACCGCGGATGTTGCACCCTGTATATATATCGATTATTCGGACAGCCATAACTTCTGGCTCGTTTATATTTACGGTAGGCATAACCTGTCAAAACGAAGGCCACGGTGAATTCTACAGCTTTGACAGCTTTCAGCCGTCAACGGATAGATTAATGCCCGAAAAGGACAACCCGAATCTCAATCGGGGTTCGTAAGTTTTTTACCCTTCGTTTTTTTGGCACCGGATTTTTACGGCAAAACGGGATTACCGCGGCTCGTCTTCGATTTACCATCGCTAGAGAGTGGTGCACCATGGTACTGTTCCGTTTCAAATCCATGCACGCATTTCTAAAAGTCGTACGGCACTGTTTCGTAATTTCGGACGGATGTTGCACCTTGCACCGCGGATGTTGCACCCTGTAAATATTGATTATTCGGACGGTCATAACTTCTGGTTTGTTTCGAGTTACGGGAGCCATAACCTGTCTAAATGAAGGCCACGATGAGTTCTACGGCTTCGACTGCTTTCAGCCGTCAATGGATAGATTAATGCCCAAAAAGGACAACCCGAATCTCAATCGGGCCTCGTAAGTTTTTTACCCTTCGTTTTTTCGACACCGGATTTTTACGGTAAAACGGGATTACCGTGCCTCGCCTTCGATTCACCATCGCTGGAGAGTGATGCACCATGGTAATGTTCTGTTTCAAATCCAAGAACGCTTTTCTAAAAGTCGTACGACACTGTTTCGCCATTTCGGACGGATGTTGCACCTTGCACCGCGGATGTTGCACCCTGTAGATATCGATTATTCGGACGACCATAACTTCTGGCTCGTTTAGAGCTACGGGAGTCATAACCTGTCAAAACGAAGGCCACAATGAGTTCTACGGCTTTGACAAGTTTCAGCCGTCAACGGATAGATTAATGCCCAAAATGTACAACCCGAATCTCAATCGGGTCTCGTAAGTTTTGTACCCTTCGTTTTTTCGACACCGGATTTTTACGATAAAATGGGATTACTGTGCCTCGTATTCGATTTACCATCGCTGGAGAGTGGTGCACCATGGCACTGTTCCGTTTCAAATCCATGCACGCATTTCTAAAAGTCGTACGACACTGTTTCGCCATTTCGGACGGATGTTGCACCTTGCACCGCGGATGTTGCACCCTGTAGATATCGATTATTCGGACGGCCACAACTTCTGGCTCGTTTAGAGTTAAGGGAGCCATAACCTGTCAAAACCAAGGCCACGATGAGTTCTACGGCTTTGACAGCTTTCAGCCGTCAACGGATAGACTAATGCCCAAAAAGGACAACCCGAATCTCAATCGAGCCTCGTAAGTTTTTTACCTTTCGTTTTTTCGACACCGGATTTTTACGGTAAAACGGGATTACCGTGCCTCGCCTTTGATCTACCATCGCTGGAGAGTGGTGCACCATGGTACTGTTCCGTTTCAAATCCATGCACGCATTTCTAAGAGTCGTACGACACTGTTTCGCCATTTCAGACGGATGTTGCACCTTGCACCGCGGATGTTGCACCCTGTAGATATCAATTATTCGGACAGACATAACTACTGGCTCGTTTAGAGTTACGGGAGCCATAACCTGTCAAAACGAAGGCCACGATGAGTTCAACGGCTTTGACAGCTTTCATCCGTCAACGGATAGATTAATGCCTAAAAAGGACAACCCGAATCTCTATCGGGACCTGTAAGTTTTTTACCCTTCGTTTTTTCGACACGTGGATTTTTACGGTAAAACGGGATTACGGTGGCTGGCCTTAGATTTACCATCGCTGGAGAGTGGTGAACCATGGAACTGTTCCGTTTCAAATCCATGCACGCATTTCTAAAAGTCGTACGGCACTGTTTCGCCATATCGGACGGATGTTGCACCCTGTAGATATCGATTATTCGGACGACCATAACTTCTGGCTCGTTTAGAGTTACGGAGCCATAACCTATCAAAACGAAGGCCATGGTGAGTTCTACCGCTTTGACAGCTTTCAGCCATCAACGGATAGATTAATTCCCGAAAAGGACAGCCCGAATCTCAATCGGGGTTCGTAAATTTTTTACCCTTCGTTTTTTTGACACCGGATTTGTACGGTAAAACGGGATTACCGTGCCTCGTCTTCGATTTACCATCGCTGGAGAGTGGTGAACCATGGTACTGTTCCGTTTCAAATCCATGCACGCATTTCTTCAAGTCGTACGACACTGTTTCGACATTTCGGACGGATGTTGCACCTTGCACCGCGGATGTTGCACCCTGTATATATATCGATTATTCGGACAGCCATAACTTCTGGCTCGTTTATATTTACGGTAGGCATAACCTGTCAAAACGAAGGCCACGGTGAATTCTACAGCTTTGACAGCTTTCAGCCGTCAACGGATAGATTAATGCCCGAAAAGGACAACCCGAATCTCAATCGGGGTTCGTAAGTTTTTTACCCTTCGTTTTTTTGGCACCGGATTTTTACGGCAAAACGGGATTACCGCGGCTCGTCTTCGATTTACCATCGCTGGAGAGTGGTGCACCATGGTACTGTTCCGTTTCAAATCCATGCACGCATTTCTAAAAGTCGTACGGCACTGTTTCGTAATTTCGGACGGATGTTGCACCTTGCACCGCGGATGTTGCACCCTGTAAATATTGATTATTCGGACGGTCATAACTTCTGGTTTGTTTCGAGTTACGGGAGCCATAACCTGTCTAAATGAAGGCCACGATGAGTTCTACGGCTTCGACTGCTTTCAGCCGTCAATGGATAGATTAATGCCCAAAAAGGACAACCCGAATCTCAATCGGGCCTCGTAAGTTTTTTACCCTTCGTTTTTTCGACACCGGATTTTTACGGTAAAACGGGATTACCGTGCCTCGCCTTCGATTCACCATCGCTGGAGAGTGATGCACCATGGTAATGTTCTGTTTCAAATCCAAGAACGCTTTTCTAAAAGTCGTACGACACTGTTTCGCCATTTCGGACGGATGTTGCACCTTGCACCGCGGATGTTGCACCCTGTAGATATCGATTATTCGGACGACCATAACTTCTGGCTCGTTTAGAGCTACGGGAGTCATAACCTGTCAAAACGAAGGCCACAATGAGTTCTACGGCTTTGACAAGTTTCAGCCGTCAACGGATAGATTAATGCCCAAAATGTACAACCCGAATCTCAATCGGGTCTCGTAAGTTTTGTACCCTTCGTTTTTTCGACACCGGATTTTTACGATAAAACGGGATTACTGTGCCTCGTATTCGATTTACCATCGCTGGAGAGTGGTGCACCATGGCACTGTTCCGTTTCAAATCCATGCACGCATTTCTAAAAGTCGTACGACACTGTTTCGCCATTTAGGACGGATGTTGCACCTTGCACCGCGGATGTTGCACCCTGTAGATATCGATTATTCGGACGGCCACAACTTCTGGCTCGTTTAGAGTTAAGGGAGCCATAACCTGTCAAAACCAAGGCCACGATGAGTTCTACGGCTTTGACAGCTTTCAGCCGTCAACGGATAGACTAATGCCCAAAAAGGACAACCCGAATCTCAATCGAGCCTCGTAAGTTTTTTACCTTTCGTTTTTTCGACACCGGATTTTTACGGTAAAACGGGATTACCGTGCCTCGCCTTTGATTTACCATCGCTGGAGAGTGGTGCACCATGGTACTGTTCCGTTTCAAATCCATGCACGCAATTCTAAGAGTCGTACGACACTGTTTCGCCATTTCAGACGGATGTTGCACCTTGCACCGCGGATGTTGCACCCTGTAGATATCAATTATTCGGACAGACATAACTACTGGCTCGTTTAGAGTTACGGGAGCCATAACCTGTCAAAACGAAGGCCACGATGAGTTCAACGGCTTTGACAGCTTTCATCCGTCAACGGATAGATTAATGCCTAAAAAGGACAACCCGAATCTCAATCGGGACCTGTAAGTTTTTTACCCTTCGTTTTTTCGACACGTGGATTTTTACGGTAAAACGGGATTACGGTGGCTGGCCTTAGATTTACCATCGCTGGAGAGTGGTGAACCATGGAACTGTTCCGTTTCAAATCCATGCACGCATTTCTAAAAGTCGTACGGCACTGTTTCGCCATATCGGACGGATGTTGCACCCTGTAGATATCGATTATTCGGACGGCCATAACTTCTGGCTCGTTTAGAGTTACAGGAGCCATAACCTATCAAAACGAAGGCCATGGTGAGTTCTACCGCTTTGACAGCTTTCAGCCATCAACGGATAGATTAATTCCCGAAAAGGACAGCCCGAATCTCAATCGGGGTTCGTAAATTTTTTACCCTTCGTTTTTTTGACACCGGATTTGTACGGTAAAACGGGATTACCGTGGCTCGTCTTCGATTTACCATCGCTGGAGAGTGGTGCACCAGGGTACTGTTCCGTTTCAAATACATGCACGCATTTGGAAAAGTCGTACGACACTGTTTCGCCATTTCGGATAGATGTTGCACCTTGCACCGCGGATGTTGCACCCTGTATATATCGATTATTCGGACAGCCATAACTTCTGGCTCGTTTAGAGTTACGAGAGCCATAACCTGTCAAAACGAAGGCCACGGTGAGTTCTACGGCTTTGACCGCTTTCAACCGTTAACGAATAGATTAATGCCCGAAAAGGACAACCCGAATCCCAATCGAGTCTCGTAAGTTTTTTACCCTTCGTTTTTTCGGCACCGGATTTTTGCGGTAAAACGGGATTTCCGTGCCTCGCCTTCCATTTACCATCGCTGGAGAGTGGGGCACCATGGCACTTTTCCGTTTGAAATCCATGCACGCATTTCTAAAAGTTGTACGGCACTGTTTCGCCATTTCGGACGGATGTTGCACCTTGCATCGCGGATGTTGCACCCTGTAGATATCGATTATTCGGACGGTCATAACTTTTGGCTCGTTTAGAGTTACGGGAGCCATAACCTGTCAAAACGAAGGCCACGGTGAGTTCTACAGCTTTGGCAGCTTTCAACCGTCAACGGATAGATTAATGCCCGAAAAGGACAACCCTAATCTCAATCTGGGTTCGTAAGTTTTTTACCCTTTGTTATCCCATTTTTTGGTCAAAACTGGAATATCGACAAATTGGCAAGGAATGATGGAGGTCCGGATTGAAAATTGATTGGAAGCAAGGCAAGAGTTCGTTCGACACTACACTCCCCGAGTTCAAGTGTCATCCGGTACTTAAAACCCCTCGGTTTCGTCCGGAAGTTCAAGTGTTTGAGTTCGTCCGGTATTCGAACTCCACATGGTTCATTCGGCATTCTCATGAATGAAGTCTCATTCGGCATTCTCATAAGTGGAGTCTCATTCGGCATTCCCAACACGAAGTCTCATTCGGCATTTCCTGCCCCCTTCCTACCGAACCAAACCCAAAGCAACTCCTAGCCGAACCAACCTTCTCCCTGTTCCTACCGAACCAACACCTCTAAACCCACTGCCGAATGGAACTCCTAGCCTACAACTACCGGACCAAGCATAGCCAAACCATGCTACCACCGAACCATGCTACCACCGATCCAACCTACCACCGAACCCCTATCTCCACTACCTGCCGAATCACCCATGTTACCACTCACCGCCGAACCAAGACGCCGCCGAACCAGAAAGCTGCCAAGCCAGATTGCTTCAGCCCAGGCCCACCAGCAGCTATATACTCCCAGGACCTCTGCCCCCTGCCTCACTCTATAAATAGAGGGGCAGGGGTACAACAATGGCAGACAAGTTTGAGAGCTCAAGCCTGGAAGGAACTTTCAAACAACTTTCGCACACTTGTACTACAAGCTTTGTACTTGTAATCAGATTGGAAAGGGAGAATAACACATAAAGTGGACGTAGGCACATTCTGGCCGAACCACTATAAATATGTGTGTCTTTTACAGTTTAGTCTCTGCTTTTTACGCATTTGCATAAACCACCTAAATCACTACGAACAACATAAAATCAATTAAATCACACGACTTGGAGTTGTTTGCCCATCTATTGTGCAAACGTATTTGGGTTATTTGCTGAGATCTGTGATCTGTGTTTGAATATCGTTGATTTATATTCATACACTGGTGCTTTCATGGTATTGGGTGTTTGTGACCATTTTTTACGCAAACATTTTGGTGCTTTCACTGAGAAGGACCAGCACCCGCTACATCGGATAGAAGTTTGGATTTGGAAGACAATGACTAGGCAAAACAGTAGAAGGCTAAGGGCTGAGAGAAGCCAACAAGGAGGAAGTCAACAAGCATCCTCCGGAGGTGAGGAAGGACCGGCTTCGATCTACATAACCCGGGATGAAATGGAAGCCATAACAAATTCACTGCAAGAGAGGTTGTTGAAAAGTCAACAGGAAATGATGCAAACTTTCTTGGAGCAAATGAGAGCTACAGGGAAGCAGAACTTAGGAACAGCTACAACGGATGTGGATGCAGGACAAGAAGCTAGGGTTACGGAACCCAATGAAGGACAGGATACAGAGCCAGGTGGCAATCAACAAGGGCTTAGGGGCAGGCCCACAGGATTCAACACAGGAGAACCTTTGGAAGGAGTTCAACAGGCTAAAACCAATGTTGCTACTAACGAGCTACACGAAGAGTATGTACCGGAGTTCCCTCGGGGGCAACCTCCGACAGACAACGGTGGATTGGTAGATATAATCAGGAAGACTGTGCGAGGTGGTTTGACCAACGGAGACTTGGAAGTAGTAAACAGGAGTCCGTTCACTCGGAAAATAAGGATGGCTCAGAATCCACCTAAGTTCAAGCTACCTAGCGTGGAGGTATACAATGGCAAGGAAGACTCTACGGATCACTTGATGAGATACACCAGACACATGGAGGTGCTGGGGGCATCAGAGGAGGTGATGGCCCGATGCTTCCTTTTGTACTTGACGGACTTAGCTGCGATGTGGTTCAGGCAGCTGGAAGAAGGATCTATCAGGACTTGGAGGGAATTGGTGGAAAGGTTTTTGGGACAATTTCGGGTTCATGTCAAGAGACCGAAGAACGGGAAAGGACATCGGGAAGGCACTGTCTCTTCCATGATTTGGATGGACACGACACCAACAGCTGCAGGCACTTAAAGGACATAATTGAGGAGCATGTGAGGAATGGACAGCTGCCACAATATGTTGGACCTCGGAATGCAACAGCGAGGCAGGAGCAACCGCCGCCTGCCTCAAGCTACGATGGTGGGAGGCCCAGGAATGATGGTCGGTTGATCGTCCCTTGACCAGGTTAATATGAAATAAGTAGCAAACTATTGGCAAGCAACCAAGTCATTTACACATGTACGGGGACGGAGATGGCCCCTAGGCATGCTCTGAATGATAATAAGCTGCGATGCTATGGTTTGTGAAATTTATCTTTTGCTTTTGGATTGGACATTGCTTTTCTTTTTGGTTTTCGGTTTTGGAGCTTGGATTGAGCTCCTGGTTTTTCTCGCCTTTTGATTTGGATTTTCCTCTGGACGATTATTTTCAACTTTGGATGCTGATTTGGATTTCTAGTTTTCTGGTTTTGGATTTGGATTTTGAATTTGGATTCTGGATTTGGATTTTCGGATTTGGATTCTGGATTTGGATTTTGGATTTGGATTTGGATTTTGGATAGGATTTTGACTGGATTTTTATCTGATTTTTGATAAACGGTCGTCGGGTATGGATTATACCTGGCAAGGGGTGAGTTGCTTTGCCCGAACGTGGTAAATTGACTCATTCAGGTCGTCGAGTATGGACTATGCTCGGCAAGGGTCCAGAGTGACCAGGATTCGGCCTAGGACTTAGGCCCTATATTATCAATTGTTACTTTCAGGTCGTCGAGTATGGACTATGCTCGGCAAGGGTCTGGAGTGACCAGGATTCGGCCTAGGACTTAGGCCCTATATTATCAATTGTTACTTTCAGGTCGTCGAGTATGGACTATGCTCGGCAAGGGTCCGAAGGGACCAGGATTCGGCTTAGGACTTAAGCCATGGCATTTTACAATGCCCAGGGACACTGGGCCAAGGTCGTCAACTGTGGATTACAATTGGCAAGAACCCGGAGAGGTTAGCTCAACGTCCAGGGACACTGGACCAAGGTCGTCATGTGTGGATTACGCTTGGCAAGAATCCGGAAAGAAGGTCGTCAAATGTGAATTACAATTGTCAAGAACCCGGAGAGGTTAGCTCAACGTCCAGGGACACTGGATCACGTCCGTCAGGTGTGGATTGCGCTTGGCAAGAGCCCGGAGAAGTTATGGATTTGGATATCAACCCAGAGAGGTCCTGGATTCGAATATTGGCTATTGGATAAGGATGGTTTGGGGATCGGTTGTCGAGTTCTGATGGACATGGAATTGGCTCAAGCTTTGGTCATTGGATTTGGAATTGGATATCGACTCGGAGCAGTCAAGGATGATCTACTCTGGCAATATGGCTATGAACTTTGGATATTGGATTCGGAACTATTCAAAACACGCCTTGTTATCACAAGGCATGTTTTGGGGGGCAAAGTGTTATCCCATTTTTTGGTCAAAACTGGAATATCGACAAATTGGCAAGGAATGATGGAGGTCCGGATTGAAAATCGATTGGAAGCAAGGCAAGAGTTCGTTCGACTACACTCGCCGAGTTCAAGTGTCATCCGGTACTTAAAACCCCTCGGTTTCGTCCGGAAGTTCAAGTGTTTGAGTTCGTCCGGTATTCGAACTCCACATGGTTCATTCGGCATTCTCATAAATGAAGTCTCATTCGGCATTCTCATAAGTGGAGTCTCATTCGGCATTCCCAACACGAAGTCTCATTCGGCATTTCCTGCCCCCTTCCTACCGAACCAAACACAAAGCAACTCCTAGCCGAACCAACCTTCTCCCTGTTCCTACCGAACCAACACCTCTAAACCCACTGCCGAATGGAACTCCTAGCCTAGAACTACCGGACCAAGCATAGCCAAACCATGCTACCACCGAACCATGCTACCACCGATCCAACCTACCACCGAACCCCTATCTCCACTACCTACCGAATCACCCATGTTACCACTCACCGCCGAACCAAGACGCCGCCGAACCAAGACGCCGCCGAACTAGAAAGCTGCCAGGCCAGATTGCTTCAGCCCAGGCCCACCAGCAGCTATATACTCCCAGGACCTCTGCCCCATGCCTCACTCTATAAATAGAGGGGCAGGGGTACAACAATGGCAGACAAGTTTGAGAGCTCAAGCCTGGAAGGAACTTTCAAACAACTTTCGCACACTTGTACTGCAAGCTTTGTACTTGTAATCGGATTGGAAAGGGAGAATAACATATAAAGTGGACGTAGGCACATTCTGGCCGAACGACTATAAATCTGTGTGTCTTTTACAGTTTAGTCCCTGCTTTTTACGCATTTGCATAAACCACCTAAATCACTACGAACAACATAAAATCAATTAAATCACACGACTTGGAGTTGTTTGCCCATCTATTGTGCAAACGTATTTGGGTTTTTTGCTGAGATCTGTGATCTGTGTTTGAATATCGTTGATTTATATTCATACACTGGTGCTTTCACGGTATTGGGTGTTTGTGACCATTTTTTACGCAAACACCCTTCGTTTTTTCGACACCGGATTTTTACGGTAAAATAGGATTACCGTGGCTCGTCTTCGATTTACCATCGCTGGTGAGTGGTGCACCATGGTAATGTTCCGTCTCAAATCCATGCACGCATTTCTAAAAGTCATACGACACTGTTTCGCCATTTCGGACGGATGTTGCACCTTGCACCGCGAATATTGCACACTGTAGATATCGATTATTCGGACGGTCATAACTTCTGGCTCGTTTAGAGTTACGGGAGCCATAACCTGTCTAAACGAAGGCCGCGGTGAGTTCTACGGCTTTGACAGCTTTCAGCCGTCAACGGATTGATTAATGCCCAAAAAGGACAACCCGAATCTCAATCGGGTCTCGTAAGTTTTTTACCCTTCATTTTTTCGGCATCGGATTTTTACGGTAAAACGGGTTTACTGTACCACGTCTTCGATTTACCATCGCTGGAGAGTGGTGCACCATGGTACTGTTCCGTTTCAAATCCATGCATGCATTTCTAAAAGTCGTACGGCACTGTTTCGCCATTTCGGACGGATGTTGCACCTTGCACCGCGGATGTTGCACCCTGTAGATATCGATTATTCGGACGGTCATAACTTCTGGCTCGGTTAGAGTTACGGGAGCCATAACCTGTCAAAACGAAGGCCACGGTGAGTTCTACAGCTTTGACAGCTTTCAGCCGTCAACGGATAGATTAATTCCCGAAAAAGACAACCCGAATCTTAATCGGGGTTCGTAAGTTTTTTACCCTTCTTTTTTTCGACATCGGATTTTTACGGTAAAACGGGATTACCGTGGCTCGTCTTCGATTTACCATCGCTGGAGAGTGGTGCACCATGGTACTGTTCCGTTTCAAATCCATGCACGCATTTCTAAAAGTCGTAAAACACTGTTTCGCCATTTCGGACGGATGTTGCACCTTGCACCGCGGATGTTGCACCTTGTATATATCTATTATTCGGACAGCCATAACCTCTGGCTCGTTTAGATTTAAGGAAGCCATAACCTGTCAAAACGAAGGCCATGGTGAGTTCTACAGCTTTGACAGCTTTCAGCCGTCAACGGATAGATTAATGCCCGAAAAGGACAACTCGAATCTCAATCGGGGTTCGTAAGTTTTTTGCCCTTCGTTTTTTCGACACCTGATTTTTACGGTAAAACGGGATTACCGTGGCTCGTCTTCGATTTACCATCGCTGGAGAGTGGTGCACCATGGTACTGTTCCGTTTCAAATCCATGCACGCATTTCTAAAAGTCGTACGACACTGTTTCGCCATTTTGGACGGATGTTGCACCTTGCTCCGTGGATGTTGCACCCTGTATATAGCGATTATTCGGACAGCCATAACTTCTGGCTCATTTAGAGTTACGAGAGCCATAACCTGTCAAAACGAAGGCCACGGTGATTTCTACGGCTTTGACAGCTTTCAGCCGTCAATGGATAGATTAATGCCCGAAAAGGACAACCGAATCTCAATCGGGTCTCGTAACTTTTTTACCCTTCGTTTTTTCGACACCGGATTTTTGAGGTAAACGGGATTACGATGCCTCGCGTTCGATTTGCCATCGCTGGAGAGTGGTGCACCATGGTACTGTTCCGTTTCAAATCCATGCACGCATTTATAAAAGTCGTACGACACTATTTCGCCATTTCGGACGAATGTTGCACCTTGCACCGCGGATGTTGCACCTTAAGGTAAACGGGATTACGATGCCTCGCGTTCGATTTGCCATCGCTGGAGAGTGGTGCACCATGGTACTGTTCCGTTTCAAATCCATGCACGCATTTATAAAAGTCGTACGACACTATTTCGCCATTTCGGACGAATGTTGCACCTTGCACCGCGGATGTTGCACCTGTAGATATCAATTATTCGGACGACCATAACTTCTGGCTCGTTTAGAGTTACGGGAGCCATAACCTGTCAAAACTAAGGCCACGATGAGTTCTACGGCTTTGACCGCTTTCAACCGTCAATTGATAGATTAATGCCCAAAAAGGTCAACCCGAATCTCAATCGGGTCTCGTAAGTTTTTTACCCTTCGTTTTTTCGACACCGGATTTTTACGGTAAAACGGGATTACCTTGCCCCGTCTTCGATTTACCATCGCTGGAGAGTGGTGCACCTTGGTACTCTTCCGTTTCATATCCATGCACGCATTTCTAAAAGTCGTACGACACTGTTTCGCCATTTTGGACGGATGTTGCACCTTGCACCGCGGTTGTTGCACCCTATAGATATCGATTATTCGGATGACCATAACTTCTGGCTCGTTTAGAGTTACGGGAGCCGTAACCTGTCAAAACGAAGGCCACGATGAGTTCTACGGCTTTGTTAGCTTTCAGCCGTCAACGGATAGATTAATGCCCAAAAAGGACAACCCGAATCTCAATCGGGTCCCGTAAGTTTTTTACCCTTCGTTTTTTGGACATCGGATTTTTACGGTAAAACGGTATTAGCGTTCCTCGTCTTCGATTTACTATCGCTGGAGAGTGTGTACTGTGGTACTGTTCCGTTTCAAATCCATGCACGCATTTTTAAAAGTCGTACGACACTGTTTCGCCATTTCGGACGGATGTTGCACACTGTAGATATCGATTATTCGGACGGCAATAACTTCTGGCTCGTTTAGAGTTATGGGAGCCATAGCCTGTCAAAACGAAGGCCACGTTGAGTTCTACGGCTTTGAAAGCTTTCAGCCGTCAACGGATAGATTAATGCCCAAAAAGGACAACCCGAATCTCAATCGGGTCTCATAAGTTTTTTACCCTTCGTTTTATCGACACCGGATTTTTACGGTAAAATGGGATTACCGTCCTCGTCTTCGATTTACCATCGCTGGAGACTGGTGCACCATGGTACTGTTCCGTTTCAAATCCATGCACGCATTTCTAAAAGTCATACGACACTGTTTGTCCATTTCGGACGGATGTTGCACCTTGCACCGCGGATGTTGCACCTGTAGATATCGGTTATTTGGACGGCCATAACTTCTGGCTCGTTTAGAGTTATGGGAGCCATAAACTGTCAAAACGAAGGCCACGATGAGTTCTACGGCTTTGACCACTTTCAGCCGACAATGGATAGATTAATGCCCAAAAAGGACAACCCGAATCTCAATCGGGACTCGTAAGTTTTTTACCCTTCGTTTTTTCGACACGTGGATTTTTACGGTAAAACGGGATTACGGTGGCTGGCCTTCGATTTACCATCGCTGGAGAGTGGTGCACCATGGAACTGTTCCGTTTCAAATCCATACACGCATTTCTAAAAGTCGTACGGCACTGTTTCGCCATTTCGGACGGATGTTGCACCTTGCACCGTGGATGTTGCACCCTGTAGATATCGATTATTCGAACGGACATAACTTCTGGCTTGTTTAGAGTTACGGGAGCCATAACCTGTCAAAACGAAGGCCACGGTGAGTTCTACAGCTTTGACAGCTTTCAACCGTCAACGGATAGATTAATGCCCACAAAGGACAACCCGAATCTCAATCGGGTCTCGTAAGTTTTTTACCCTTCGTTTTTTCGACACGTGGATTTTTACGGTAAAACAGGATTACCGTGGCCCGTCTTCGACTTTCCATCGCTGGAGAGTGGTGCACCATGGTACTGTTCCTTTTCAAATCCATGCACGCATGTCTAAATGTCGTACGGCACTGTTTCGCCATTTCGGACGGATGTTGCACCTTGCACCGTGGATGTTGCACCCTGTACATATCGACTATTCGGGCGGCCATAACTTCTGGCTCGTTTAGAGTTACGGGAGCCGTAACCTGTCAAAACGAAGGCCACGATGAGTTCTACGGCTTTGACAATTTTCAGCCGTCAACGGATAGATTAATGCCCAAAAAGGACAACCCGAATCTCAATCGGGTCCCGTAAGTTTTTTACCCTTCGTTTTTTGGACAACGGATTTTTACGGTAAAACGGTATTAGCGTTCCTCGTCTTCGATTTACCATCGCTGGAGAGTGTGTACCGTGGTACCGTTCCGTTTCAAATCCATGCACGCATTTCTAAAAGTCGTACGATACTGTTTCGCCATTTCGGACGGATGTTGCACACTGTAGATATCGATTATTCGGACGGCAATAACTTCTGGCTCGTTTAGAGTTACGGGAGCCATAACCTGTCAAAACAAAGGCCACGTTGATTTCTACGGCTTTGATAGCTTTCAGCCGTCAACGGATAGATTAATGCCCAAAAAGGACAACCCGAATCTCAATCAGGTCTCATAAGTTTTTTACCCTTCGTTTTTTCGACACCGGATTTTTACGGTAAAACGGGATTACCGTGCCCCGTCTTCGATTTACCATCGTTGGAGAGTGGTGCACCATGGTACTGTTCCGTTTCAAATCCATGCACGCATTTTTAAAAGTCGTACGACACTGTTTCGCCATTTCGGACGGAAGTTGCACCTTGCACCGCGGATGTTGCACCCTATAGATATCGATTATTCGGATGGCCATAACTTCTGGCTAGTTTAGAGTTACGGGAGCCATAACCTGTCAAAAAGAAGGCCACGGTGAGTTCTACGGCTTTGACGGCTTTCATCCGTCAACGGATAGATAAATGCCCAAAAAGGACAACCCGAATCTCAATCGGGTCCCGTAAGTTTTTCACCCTTCGTTTTTTTGACACCGGATTTTTACGGTAAAACGGTATTAGCGTGCCTCGTCTTCGATTTTCCATCGCTGGAGAGTGTGCACCATGGTACTGTTCTGTTTCAAATCCATGCATGCATTTCTAAAAGTCGTACGACACTGTTTCGCCATTTCGGACGGATGTTGCACCTTGCACCGCGGATGTTGCACCCTGTAGATATCGATTATTCGGACGGCAATAACTTCTGGCTCGTTTAGAGTTAGGGGAGCCATAACCTGTCAAAACATAGGCCACGTTGAGTTCTACGGCTTTGACAGCTTTCAGCCGTCAACGGATAGATTATTTCCCAAAAAGGACAACCCGAATCTCAATCGGGTCTCGTAAGTTTTTTACCCTTCGTTTTTTCGACACCGGATTTTTGCGGTAAAACGGGATTACCGTGCCTCGTCTTCGATTTACCATCGCTGGAGAGTGGTGCACCATGTTACTGTTCCGTGTCAAATCCATGCACGCATTTCTAAAAGTCGTACGACACTGTTTTGCAATTTCGGACGGATGTTGCACCTTGCACGGCGGATGTTGCACCCTGTAGATATCGATTATTCGGACGGCCTTAACTTCTGGCTCGTTTAGAGTTATGTGATCCATAACCTGTCAAAACGAAGGCCACGATGAGTTCTACGGCTTTGACCACTTTCAGCCGACAACGGATAGATTAATGCCTAAAAAAGACAACCCGAATCTCAATCGGGTCTCGTAAGTTTTTTGCCCTTCGTTTTTTTGACACCGGATTTTTACGGTAAAACGGGATTACCGTGCCTCGTCTTCGATTTGCCATCGCTGGAGAGTGGTGCACCGTGGTACTGTTCCATTTCAAATCTATGCACGCATTTCTAAAAGTCGTACGGCACTGTTTCTCCATTTCGGACGGATGTTGCACCTTGCACCGCGGATGTCGCATCCTGTAGATATCGATTATTCGAACGGGCATAACTTCTGGCTCGTTTAGAGGCACGGGAGCCATAACCTGTCAAAACGAAGGCCACTGTGAGTTCTACAGCTTTGACCGCTTTCAGCCGTCAACGGATAGATTAATGCCCTAAAAGGACAACCCGAATCTCAATCGGGGTTCGTAAGTTTTTTACCCTTCGTTTTTTCGACACCGGATTTTTACGGTAAAACGGGATTACCGCTGCTCGTCTTCGATTTACCATCGCTGGAGAGTGGTGCACCATGGTACTGTTCCGTTTCAAATCCATGCACGCATTTCTTAAAGTCGTACGACACTGTTTCGACATTTCGGACGGATGTTGCTCCTTGCACCGCGGATGTTGCACCCTGTATATATATCGATTATTCGGACGGCCATAACTTCTGGCTCGTTTAGATTTACGGGAGCCATAACCTGTCAAAACGAAGGCCACGGTGAGTTCTACAGCTTTGACAGCTTTCAGCCGTCAACGGATAGATTAATGCCCGAAAAGGACAACCCGAATCTCAATCGGGGTTCGTATGTTTTTTACCCTTCGTTTTTTTGGCACCGGATTTTTATGGTAAAACTGGATTACCGTGGCTCGTCTTCGATTTACCATCGCTGGAGAGTGGTGCACCATGGTACTGTTCCGTTTCAAATCCATGCACTTATTTCTAAAATTCGTACCTCACTGTTTCGTAATTTCGGACGGATGTTGCACCTTGCACCGCGGATGTTGCACCCTGTAGATATTGATTATTCGGACGATCATAACTTCTGGCTCGTTTCGAGTTACGGGAGCCATAACCTGTCTAAATGAAGGCCACGATGAGTTCTACGGCTTTGACTGCCTTCAGCCGTCAACGGATAGATTAATGCCCAAAAAGGACAACCCGAATCTCAATCGGGTCTCGTAAGTTTTTTACCCTTCGTTTTTTCGACACCGGATTTTTACGTTAAAACGGGATTACCGTGCCTCGCCTTCGATTTACCATCGCTGGAGAGTGGTGCACCAAGGCACTGTTCCGTTTCAAATCCATGCACGCATTTCTAAAAGTCGTACGACACTGTTTCGCCATTTCGGACGGATGTTGCACCTTGCACCGCGGATGTTGCACCCTGTAGATATCGATTATTCGGACGGCCATAACTTCTGGCTCGTTTAGAGTTAAGGGAGCCATAACCTGTCAAAACGAAGGCCACGATGAGTTCTACGGCTTTGACAGCTTTCAGCCGTCAACGGATAGACTAATTCCCAAAAAGGACAACCCGAATCTCAATCGAGCGTCGTAAGTTTTTTACCTTTCGTTTTTTCCACACCGGATTTTTACGGTAAAACGGGATTACCGTGCCTCGCCTTTGATTTACCATCGCTGGAGAGTGGTGCACCATGGTACTGTTCCGTTTCAAATCCATGCACGCATTTCTAAAAGTCATACGACACTTTCGCCATTTCGGACGGATGTTGCACCTTGCACCGCGGATGTTGCGCCCTGTAGATATCGATTATTCGGACGGGCATAACTTGTGGCTTTTTTAGAGTAACGGGAGTCATAACCTGTCAAAATGAAGGCCACGATGAGTTCTATGGCTTTGACGGCTTTCAGCCGTCAACGGATAGATTAATGCCTAAAAAGGACAACCCGAATCTCAATCGAATCTCGTAAATTTTTTACCCTTCGTTTTTTCGACACTTGATTCTTACGGTAAAACGGGATTACCGTGCCTCGCCTTCGATTTACCATCGCTGGAGAGTGGTGCACCATGGTAATGTTCCGTTCCGTATCCATGCACGCATTTCTAAAAGTCGAACGGCACTGTTTCGCCATTTCGGACGGATGTTGCACCTTGCACCGCGGATGTTGCACCCTGCCGATATCGATTATTCGGACGGCCATAACTTCTGGCTCGTTTAGAGTTACAGGAGCCATAACCTGTCAAAACGAAGACCACGATGAGTTCTACGGCTTTAACAGCTTTCACCCGTCAACGGATAGACTAATGCCCAAAAAGGGCAACACGAATCTCAATCGAGCCTCGTAAGTTTTTTACCTTTCGTTTTTTCGACACCGGATTTTTACGGTAAAACGGGATTACCGTGCCTCGCCTTTGATTTACCATCGCTGGAGAGTGGTGCACCATGGTACTGTTCCGTTTCAAATCCATGCACGCATTTCTAAGAGTCGTACGACACTGTTTCGCCATTTCAGACGGATGTTGCACCTTGCACCGCGGATGTTGCACCCTGTAGATATCGATTATTCGGACGGCCGTAACTTCTGGCTCGTTTAGAGTTACGGGAGCCATAAACCGTCAAAACGAAGGCCACGGTGAGTTCTACGGATTTGACCACTTTCAGCCATCAACGGATAGATTAATGCCCCAAAAGGACAACCCGAATCTCAATCGGGTCTCGTAAGTTTTTTACCCTTCGCTTTTTCGACACCGCATTTTTACGGTAAAACGGGATTACCGTGCCTCGTCTTCGATTTACCATCGCTGGAGAGTGGTGCACCATGGTACTGTTCCGTTTCAAATCCATGCACGTATTTCCACAAGTCGTACGACACTGTTTCGCCATGTCGGACGGATGTTGCACCTTGCACCGCGGATGTTGCACCCTGTAGATATCGATTATTCGGACGGGCATAACTTCTGGCTCGTTTAGAGTAACGGGAGCCATAACCTGTCAAAACGAAGGACACGATGAGTTCTACGGCTTTGACAGCTTTCAGCCGTCAACGGATAGATTAATGCCCAAAAAGGACAACCCGAATCTCAATCGAGTCTCGTAAGTTTTTTCCCTTCGTTTTTTCGACACCGGATTTTTACGGTAAAACGGGATTACCGTGCCTCGCCTTCGATTTACCATCGCTGGAGAGTGGTGCACCATGGCACTGTTCCGTTTCAAATCCATGCACGCATTTCTAAAAGTCGTACGGCATTGTTTCGCCATTTCGGACGGATGTTGCACCTTGCACCGCAGATGTTGCACCCTGTGGATATCGATTATTCGGACGGTCATAACTTCTGGCTCGTTTAGAGTTACGGGAGCCATAACCTATCAAAACGAAGGCCACGGTGAATTCTACAGCTTTGACATCTTCCAACCGTTGAAGAATAGATTTATGCCCGAAAAGGACAACCCGAATCTCAATCGGGGTTCGTAAGTTTTTTACCCTTCGTTTTTTCGACACCGGATTTTTACGGTAAAACGGGATTACCGTGGCTCGTCTTAGATTTACCATCGTTGGAGAGTGGTGCACCATGGTATTGTTCCGTTTCAAATCCATGCACGCATTTCTAAAAGTCGTACGGCACTGTTTCGCCAATTCGGACGGATGTTGCACCTTGCACCGCGGATGTTGCACCCTGTAGATATCGATTATTCGGACGGCCATAACTTCTGGCTCGTTTAGAGTTACAGGAGCCATAACCTTTCTAAAAGAAGGCCACGGTGAGTTCTACGGCTTTGACCGCTTTCAGCCGTCAATAGATAGATTAATGGCCAAAAAGGACAACCCGAATCTCAATCGGGTCTCGTAAGTTTTTTACCCTTCGTTTTTTCGACACCGGATTTTTACGGTAAAACGGGATTACCGTGCCTCGTCTTCGATTTACCATCGCTGGAAAGTGGTGCACCATGTTACTGTTCCGTTTCAAATCCATGCACGCATTTCTAAAAGTCGTAATGCACTATTTCGCCATTTCGGACGGATGTTGCACCTTGCACCGCGGATTTTGCACCCTGTAGGTATCGATTATTCGAACGGCCATAACTTCTGGCTCGTTTAGAGTTATGAGAGCCATAACCTGTCAAAACGAAGGAAATAATGAGTTCTAAAGCTTTGACAGCTTTCAGCCGTCAACTGATAGATTAATGCCCGAAAAGGACAACCAGAATCTCAATCGAGTCTCGTAAGTTTTTTACCCTTCATTTTTTCGACACCGGATATTTACAGTAAAACGGGATTACCGTGCCTCGCCTTTGATTTGCCATCGCTGGAGAGTGGTGCACCATGGCACTGTTCCGTTTCAAATCCATGCACGCATTTCTAAAAGTCGTATGAGTTCTATGGCTCGTTTAGAGTAACGGGAGCCATAACCTGTCGAAACGAAGGCCACGATGAGTTCTATGGCTTTGACGGCTTTCAGCCGTCAACGGATAGATTAATGCCCAAAAAGGACAACCCGAATCTCAATCGGGTCTCGTAAGTTTTTTACCCTTCGTTTTTTCGACACCGGATTTTTACGGTAAAATGGGATTACCGTGCCTCGTCTTCGATTTACCATCGCTGGAGAGTGGTGCACCATGGTACTGTTCCGTTTCAAATCGATGCACGCATTTCTAAAAGACGTAAGACACTGTTTCGTCATTTCGGTCGGATGTTGCACCTTGCACCGCTGATGTTGCACCCTGTAGATATCGGTTATTCGGACGGCCATAACTTCTGGCTCGTTTAGACTTACGGGAGCCATAACCTGTCAAAACGAAGGCCACGATGAGTTCTACGGCTTTGACAGCTTTCAACCGTCAACGGATAAATTAATGCCCAAAAAGGAAACCCGAATCTCAATCGGGTCTTGTAATTTTTTTACCCTTCGTTTTTTCGACACAGGATTTTTACGGTAAAACGGGATTACCGTGCCTCGCCTTCGATTTACCATCGTTGGAGAGTGGTGCACCATGATACTGTTCCGTTTCAAATCCATGCACGCATTTCTAAAAGTCGTACAACATTGTTTTGCCATTTCAGACGGATGTTGCACCTTGCACCGCGGATGTTGCACCATGTATATATCGATTATTCGGACGGCAATAACTTCTGGCTCGTTTAGAGTTATGGGAGCCATAACCTGTCAAAACGAAGGCCATGATGAGTTCTACGGCTTTGACAACTTCCAGCCGTCAACGGATAGATTAATACCCAAAAAGGACAACCCGAATCTCAATCGGGTCTCGTAAGTTTTTTACCCTTCGTTTTTTCGACAACGTATTTTTACGGTAAAACGAGATTATCGTGCCTCGTCTTTGATTTACCATCGCTAGAGAGTGGTGCACCATGGTACTGTTCCGTTTCAAATCCATGCACGCATTTCTAAAAGTCGTACGACACTGTTTCACCATTTCGGACGGATGTTGCACCTTGCACCGCGGATGTTGCACCCTGTAGATATCGATTATTCGGACGGGCATAAATTCTGGCTTGTTTAGAGTAACGGGAGCCATAACCTGTCAAAACGAAGGCCACGATGAGTTCTATGGCTTCGACGGCTTTCAGCCGTCAACGGATAGATTAATGCCCAAAAAGGACAACCCGAATCTCAATCGAGTCTCGTAAATTTTTTACCCTTCGTTTTTTCGACACTTTATTTTTACGGTAAAACGGGATTACCGTGCCTCGCCTTCGATTTACCATCGCTGGAGAGTGGTGCACCATGGTAATGTTCCGTTTCGAATCCATGCACGCATTTCTAAATGTCGAACGGCACTGTTTCGCCATTTCGGACGGATGTTGCACCTTGCACCGCGGATGTTGCACCCTGTAGATATCGATTATTCGGACGGCCATAACTTCTGGCTCGTTTAAAGTTACGGGAGCCATAACCTGTCAAAACGAAGACCACGATGAGTTCTACAGCTTTGACAACTTTCACACATCAACGGATAGATTAATGCCCAAAAGGACAACCCGAATCTCAATCGGGTCTCGTAAGTTTTTTACCCTTTGTTTTTTTGACACCGGATTTTTACGGTAAAACGGGATTACCGTGCCTCGCCTTCGATTTACCATCGCTGGAGAGTGGTGCACCATGGTACCGTTCCGTTTCAAATCCATGCAGGCATTTCAAAAAGTCGTACGACACCGTTTCGCCATTTCAGACGGATGTTGCACCTTGCACCGCGGATGTTGCACCCTGAAGATATCGATTATTCGGACGGCCATAACTTCTGGCTCGTTTAGAGTTACGGGAGCCATAACCTGTCAAAACGAAGGCCACGTTGAGTTCTACGGTTTTGACCGCTTCCAGCCGTCAACGGATAGATTAATGCCCATAAAGTACAACCCGAATCTCAATCGGGTCTCGTAAGTTTTTTACCCTTGGTTTTTTCGACACCGGATTTTTGTGGTAAAACGGGATTACCGTGGCTCGTCTTTGATTTACCATCGCTGGAGAGTGGTGCACCATGTTACTGTTCCGTTTCAAATCCATACATGCATTTCTAAAAGTCGTACGACACTGTTTCGCCATTTCGGACGGATGTTCCACCTTGCACCGCGGATGTTGCACCCTGTAGATATCGATTATTCGGACGGCCATAACTTTTGGCTCGTTTAGAGTTACGGGAGCCATAACCTGTCTAAACGAAGGCCACGGTGAGTTCTACGATTTTGACCGCTTTCAGCCGTCAACGGATAGATTAATGCCCAAAAGGACAGCCCGAATCTCAATCGGTTCTTGTAAGTTTTTTACCCTTTGTTTTTTCGACACCGGATTTTTACGGTAAAACGGGATTACCGTGCTTCGTCTTCGATTTACCATCGCTGGAGAGCGGCGCACCATGGTACTGTTCCGTTTCAAATCCATGCACGCATTTCTAAACGTCGTAAGGCACTGTTTCGCCATTTCAGACGGATGTTGCACCTTGCACCGCGGATGTTGCACCCTGTAGGTATCGATTATTAGGATGGCCATAACTTCTGGCTCGTTTAGAGTTACGGGAGCCATAACCTGTCAAAACAAAGGAAACGATGAGTTCTACAGCTTTGACAGCTTTCAGCCGTCAATGGATAGATTAATGCCCGAAAAGGACAACCCGTATCTCAATCGAGTCTCCTAAGTTTTTTACCCTTCGTTTTTTCGACACCGGATTTTTACAGTAAAACGGGATTACCGTGCCTCGCCTTCGATTTTCCATCGCTGGAGAGTGGTGCACCATGGAATTCCATTTCAAATCCATGCACGCATTTCTAAAAGTCGTATGATACTGTTTCGCCATTTCGGACGGATGTTGCAACTTGCACCGCGGATGTTGCACCCTGTAGATATCGATTATTTGGACGGCCATAACTTCTGGCTCGTTTAGAGTTACGGGAACCATAACCTGTTCAAAACGAAGGCCACGATGAGTTCTATGGATTTGACAGCTTTCTACCGTCAACGGATAGATTAATGCCCAAAAGGGACAACCCAAATCTCAATCGGGTCTCGTAAGTTTTTTACCCTTCGTTTTTCGACACCGGATTTTTACGGTAAAATGCGATTACCGTGCCACATCTTCGATTTACCATCCCTGGAGAGTGGTGCACCATGGTACTGGTCCATTTCAAATCCATGCACACATTTCTAAAAGTCGTAAGACACTGTTTCGCCATTTCGGTCGGATGTTGCACCTTGCACCGCGGATGTTGCTCCCTGTAGATATCGGTTATTCGGACGGCCATAACTTCTGGCTCGTTTAGAGTTACGGGAGCCAAAACCTGTCAAAACGAAGGCCACGATGAGCTCTACCGCTTTGACAGCTTTCAACCGTCAACGGATAGATTAATGCCCAAAAAGGAAACCCGAATCTCAATCGGGTCTCGTAATTTTTTTACCCTTTGTTTTTTCGACACAGGATTTTTACGGTAAAACGAGATTACCGTGCCTCGCCTTCGATTTACCATCGCTGGAGAGTGGTGCACCATGATACTGTTCCGTTTCAACCCCATGCACGCATTTCTAAAAGTCGTACGGCACTGTTTCGCCATTTCAGACGGATGTTGCACCTTGCACCACGGATGTTGCACCCTGTATATATCGATTATTCGGACGGCAATAACTTCTGGCTCGTTTAGAGTTACGGGAGCCATAACCTGTCAAAACGAAGGCCATGATGAGTTCTACGGCTTTGATAGCTTTCAGCCGTAAACGGATAGATTAATGCCCAAAAAGGACAACCCGAATCTCAATCGGGTCTCGTACGTTTTTTACCCTTCGTTTTTTCGACAACGGATTTTTACGGTAAAACGAGATTATCGTGCCTCGTCTTCAATTTACCATCGCTAGAGAGTGGTGCACCATGGTACTGTTCCATTTCAAATCCATGCACGCATTTCTAAAAGCTGTACGACTGTTTCGCCATTTCGGACGGATGTTGCACCTTGCACCGCGGATGTTGCACCCTGTAGACATCGATTATTCGGACGGGCATAACTTCTGGCTCGTTTAGAGTAACGGGAGCCATAACCTGTCAAGACGAAGGCCACGATGAGTTCTATGGCTTTGACGGCTTTCAACCATCAATGGATCGATTAATGCCCAAAAAGGACAACCCGAATCTCAGTCGAGTCTCGTAAATTTTATACCCTTCGTTTTTTCGACACCAGATTTTCACAGTAAAAGAGGATTACCATGCCTCGCCTTCGTTTTACCATCGCTGGAGAGTGGTGCACCATGGTAATGTTCCATTTCAAATCCGTGCACGCGTTTCTAAAAGTCGTACGACACTGTTTAGCCATTTCGGACGGATGTTGCACCTTGCACCACGGATGTTGCACCCCGTAGATATCGATTATTCGGACGGCCATAACTTCTGGCTCGTTTAGAGTTACAGGAGCCATAACCTGTCAAAACGAAGGCCACGATGAGTTCTACGGCTTTGACAGCTTTCAGCCGTCAACGGATAGATGAATGCCCAAAAGGACAACCCGAATCTCAATCGGGTCTCGTAAGTTTTTTACCCTTCGTTTTTTCGACACCGGATTTTTACGGTAAAATGGATTACCATGCCTCGCCTTCGATTTACCATCGCTGGAGAGTGGTGCACCATGGTACTGCTCCGTTTCAAATCCATGCACGCATTTCTAAAAGTCGTACGTCACTGTTTCGCCATTCCAGATGGATGTTGCACCTTGCACCACGGATGTTGCACCCTGTATATATCGATTATTCGGACGGCCATAACTTCTGGCTCGTTTAGAGTTACGGGAGCCATAACCTGTCAAAACGAAGGCCACGTTGAGTTCTACGTCTTTGACAGCTTCCAGCCATCAACGGATAGATTAATGCCCAAAAAGGACAACCCGAATCTCAATCGGGTCTCGTAAGTTTTTTACCCTTCGTTTTTTCGACACCGGATTTTTAAGGTAAAACAGGATTACCGTGGCTCTTCTTCGATTTACCATCGCTGGAGAGTGGTGCACCATGGTACTGTTTCGTTTCAAATCAATGCATGCATTTCTAAAAGTCGTACGACACTGTTTCGCCATTTCGGACGGATGTTGCACCTTGCACCGCGGATGTTGCACCCTGTAGATATCGATTATTCGGACGGCCATAACTTTTGGCTCGTTTAGAGTTACGGGATGCTATCCCATTTTTTGTTCAAAACTGGAATATCGACAAATTGGCAAGGAATTATGAATATCAGGATTGGAGATCGGTTGGAATCAAGGCTACGATCGATATCGTCAAAATTTTGTTGAACTCCGATCGGGACGAAATTGATTGGAGATGATGATAAGAACTAGGAAAGGCTATGTTTCAAATTTCAAGATAATCGGAGTTAGTTTGAAGGAAATATGATGGATTCAAGGTGGGAAATGCATGTTGTTCGAATCCATCAAAAGGGACAAAGTGGTGCTCGGTTCGAATCGATCAGATTCGAACCCACCAGGATGGATTCGAATCCAACAGGTTCGCATCGATCAAGAGGCGTTGCGCAAGGACAGTTCGAATCGATACACTTCGTATAGAATGGCATGGTTTCGGCTTGGTAAAGTTCATATCGATGGTTCTTCGAATCGATGGACTTCGACTCGATGGAGAGGCATAAAGGTGTATACTGGTTAGTTCGCATCGATGGTGGTTCGAATCCATGGGAACTCCATGGATTCGAAGGAGAGGGATTCGAAGGAGATGGATATGAGGGACATGGATTCGAAGGACGTGGATTCGAAAGGGATGGATTCGAAGAGGATGGACTCGGAAGGTATGGACTCGAAGAAGATGGACTCAGAGGATATGGACTCGAAGGAAACAGGCTCGAAAGTCATGGACTTCAAGGAGGTGGCTTCGGAGAGTGTGGGTTCGAAGCATGGATTCGAACCATTCAGAACGCACGGATCCTTGAACTTGAAACGATCATATCTTCCAAACCGTTGATCCAAATGCAATGAAATTTTTACAGGAGCTTACATACATGTTGAAGAATGTTCTCACCAAATTTCAGATCAATTGGATGATTTCTTGATCGATTCGAACCTTACTTTGAATCGATCCTGATGTGGGCCCGGACCTACAGATTTCGGGCATGTGGGCCCCCTCACGTGCCTGAAGCGGTCTTCCTGGATTTTAGGAGAAATATCAGCTTCCTACGCTTATTAATAGAACCCCTGGTCATTCAGAAAAGTGGTCGGAGGATTTGGAGAGATAAAACACACCCGGACGCTGCCAGAATCATTCCTTAACATCATTACTGCTATTTATTTCAAGCTTTGGACTTTGTAACTGTTGTAATCATCTGTAATCATCAAGGATAATCAATAAAAGGATAAAAAACTTTGGTGTGGACGTAGGCCGGAGATAGCCGAACCACTATAAAACTTGTGTTTCTGTTCTTTACTTTTGGACTTTTGTTGAATATTTGCTGAGATCTGAGATTTGTGTTTTGAATATTGCTGATTTATATTTACACACTGGTGCTTTCACGGTATTCGGGGTTTGTGACCAATTTTGGCACAGACACTTTGGTGCTTTCACTGAGAACGACTAGCACCCACTACATCGGATTTGAAGGTTTGATTTGGAGATTTTAAAGAGTTTGGATTCAAGGACAATGACTAGGCAAAATAGTAGAAGGCAAAGAGCTGAGAGAAGCCAACAGGAAGGAAGTCAACAAGCATCCTCCGGAGCCGGGGAAGGACAAGCTTCAGTCTACATAACCCGGGATGAAATGGAGGCTATGGCAAATTCTTTGCAAGAGAGATTATTGAAGAGCCAACAGGAAATGATGCAGACTTTCTTTGAGCAAATGAGAGCTGCAGGGATGCAGAACTTAGGAACAGCTACAGCCGCTGTGGTTGCAGGGAAGAGGACTAGGATCGTGGAACCCAATGGAGGATGAGATACGGAGCCAGAAAGCAATCAACAAGGGCTTGGGGGCAGGCCCACGGGATCCAATACGGGAGGACCTTTGGAAGGAATTCAACAGGCTAGAACTAACATTGCTCCTAGTGAGCCACACGAAGAATATGTACCATAATTCCCTCGGGGTCATGGGGGGAAACCCCCAACAGACAATACCGGATTAGCGGAAATTATCAGAAGAACTGTGCGGGGTGGTTTGACCAACAGAGGCTTGGAAGGAGTGAATAGGAGTCCGTTCGCTCAGGAAATAAGGATGGCTCAGAATCCATCTAAGTTTAAGCTACCTAGCGTGGAGGTATATGATGGTAAGGCAGACCCAACTGATCACTTGATGAGGTACACCAGACATATGGAGGTGCTGGGGGCATCGGAAGAAGTGATGGCCCGATGTTTCCCTTTGTATCTGACGGATTTAGCTGCAATGTGGTTTAGGCAGCTGGGAGAAGGATCTATCAGAACTTGGAGGGAATTGGTGGAAAAGTTTTTGGGACAGTTTCGGGTTCACGTCAAGAGGCCGAAGAATGTGATGACATTGACATCAGTGAAGCAAAGGATAGATGAGTCGCTTAGAGCTTTTCTAACTCGATTCAGTGCGGCAGTCGCTTCGGTGGATCGGCCTGATCCATCGATGGTTTTAATGGCAGCAGTATCAGGAGTCAAGGAGGACTCTGATTTCAAGGTATCTCTGATACGAGATCCCCCACAGGATCTCGACGAATTCTTTCACGAGGCAGAAAGGTTCCTTCGGCAGGAGGATGCGAGTATGGATTTAAAAGTGAAAAAGGTTAGTGCAATCGAGGTTGGAGCAATATTCAGCGGTGGTTCGGATAAAGACAAAGGAAAAAGGAAATTGGACAATGATTCTGGAAGCGCTAGGAAGCAATGGAAGGATCCAAAGTTTTCCACATACACAGGATTGAACGAGACGCTAGAGCGGATATACATGGATACTCAGAATCGCCTTCCCTACCGAAGGCCAGCCAGGAGAGAGCCTTCTGAACGAGAGAGGGCATCAGGGAGGCATTGTCTCTTCCATGACTTAGACGGACATGACACCAACATCTGCAGGCACTTGAAGGATATAATCGAGGAGCATGTAAGGAATGGACAGTTACAGCAGTATGTCGGAGCTCGGAATACAACGGTAGAGCAAGGGCAACCACCGACAACCTCTCGCCGTGATAATGGGAGACCCCGGGATTGTGGTCGATTGATCATCCACTAATTGGGATAATATGGAATAAGTAACGAACTATTGGCAAGCAACCAAGTCATTTACACATGTACGGGGACGGAGATAGCCCCTAGGCATGCTCTGAATGATGATAACCTGCAACGCTATGGTTTGTGAAATCTATCTTTTGCTTTTGGATTGGACACTGCTTTTCTTTTCGGATTTTGGTTTTGGAGTTTGGATCGAGCTCCTGGTTTTGCTTTCTTTTGATTTAGATTTTTCTTTGGATGATTGTTTCCGGTTTTGGATGCTGGTTTGGTTTTCTGGTTTTCTGATTTTGGATTTGGATTTTTGGGTTTGGATTTTGATTGGATTTTCATCCGGTTTTTGATAAATGGTCGTCGGTTATGGATTATGCCTGGCAAGGGGTGAGTCACTCTGCCCGAACATGGTAGATTGACTCATTCAGGTCGCTGAGTATGGACTATGCTCAGCAAGGGTCCGGAGTGACCAGGATTCGGCCTAGGACTCAGGCCCTGTATTATCAATTGCTATTTTCAGGTCGTTGAGTATGGATTATGCTCAACAAGGGTCCGGAGAGACCAGGATTCGGCTTAGGACTTAAGCCATGGTATTGTACAACGTCCAAGGACACTGGACCAAGGTCGTCAAGTGCGGATTACGCTTGGCAAGAACCCGGAGAGGTTAGCTCAACGTCCAGGGACACTGGCCCAAGGATATTAAGTATGGATTGCGCTCGGCAAGAACCCGGAGAGGTTATGGATTTGGATATCGACCCGGAGAGGTCCTGGATTCGGTTATTGACTATTAGACAAGGATGGTTTGGGACTCGGTTGTCGAGCTCAGATGGACAGGGAATTGGCTTAAGCTTTGGTTATTGGGTTTGGAATTGGATATCGACTCAGAGCAGTCAAGGATGATATACTCTGGAAATATGGCTATGGACTTTGGATATTGGATTCGGAACTATTCAAAACACGCCTTGTTATCACAAGGCATGTTTTGGGGGGCAAAGTGTTATCCCATTTTTTGGTCAAAACTGGAATATCGACAAATTGGCAAGGAATTATGAATATCAGGATTGGAGATCGGTTGGAATCAAGGCTACGATCGATATCGTCAAAATTTTGTTGAACTCCGATCGGGACGAAATTGATTGGAGATGATGATAAGAACTAGGAAAGGCTATGTTTCAAATTTCAAGATAATCGGAGTTCGTTTGGAGGAAATATGAAGGATTCAAGGTGGGAAATGCATGTTGTTCGAATCCATCAAAAGGGGCAAAGTGGTGCTCGGTTCGAATCGATCAGATTCGAACCTACCAGGATGGATTCGAACCCAACAGGTTCGCATCGATCAAGAGGCGTTGCGCAAGGACAGTTCTAATCGATACACTTCGTATCGAATGGCATGGTTTCGGCTTGGTAAAGTTCGCATCGATGGTTCTTCGAATCGATGGACTTCGACTCGATGGAGAGGCATAAAGGTGTATACTGGTTAGTTCGCATCGATGGTGGTTCGAATCCATGGGAACTCCATGGATTCGAAGGAGAGGGATTCGAAGGAGATGGATACGAGGGACATGGATTCGAAGGACGTGGATTCGAAAGGGATGGATTCGAAGAGGATGGACTCGGAGGGTATGGACTCGAAGAAGATGGACTCAGAGGATATGGACTCGAAGGAAACAGGCTCGAAAGTCATGGACTCGAAGGAGGTGGCTTCGGAGAGTGTGGATTCGAAGCATGGATTCGAACCATTCAGAACGCACGGATCCTTGAACTTGAAATGATCATATCTTCCAAACCGTTGATCCAAATGCAATGAAATTTTTACAGGAGCTTACATGCATGTTGAAGAATGTTCTCACCAAATTTCAGGTCAATTGGATGATTTCTTAATCGATTCGAACCTTACTTCGAATCGATCCTGATGCGGGCCCGGACCTCCAGATTTCGGGCATGTGGGCCCCCTCACGTGCCTGAAGCGGTCTTCCCGGATTTTAGGAGAAATATCAGCCTCCTACGCTTATAAATAGAGCCCCTGGTCATTCAGAAAAGGGGTCGGAGGATTTGGAGAGAGAAAACACACCCGGACGCTGCCAGAATCATTCCTTAACATCATTACTGCTATTTATTTCAAGTTTTGGACTTTGTAACTGCCGTAATCATATGTAATCATCAAGGATAATCAATAAAAGGATAAAAAACTTTGGAGTGGACGTAGGCCGGAGATAGCTGAACCACTATAAAACTTGTGTTTCTGTTCTTTACTTTTGGACTACTGTTGAATATTTGCTGAGATCTGAGATTTGTGTTTTGAATATTGCTGATTTATATTTACACACTGGTGCTTTCACGGTATTCGGGGTTTGTGACCAATTTTGGCACAAACACGGGAGCCATAACCTGTCTAAACGAAGGCCACGTTGAGTTCTACGGCTTTGACCGCTTTAAGCCGTCAACGGATAGATTAATGCCTAAAAAGGACAACCCGAATCTCAATCGGGTCTCGTAAGTTTTTTACCCTTCGTTTTTTCGATACCGGATTTTTACGGTAAAACGGGATTACCGTGCCTCGTCTTCGATTTACCATCGCTGGAGAGTGGTGGACCATGGTACTGTTCCGTTTCAAATCCATGCACGCATTTCTAATAGCCGTACGACACTGTTTCGCCATTTCGGACGGATGTTGCACCTTGCACCGCGGATGTTGCACCCTGTAGATATCGATTATTCGGACGGTCATAACTTCTGGCTCGTTTAGAGTTACGGGAGCCATAACCTGTCAAAACGAAGGCCACAGTGAGTTCTACAGCTTTGACAGCTTTCAGCCGTCAACGGATAGATTAATGCCCGAAAAGGACAACCCGAATCTCAATCGGGGTTTGTAAGTTTTTTACCCTTCGTTTTTTCGACACCGGATTTTTACGGTAAAACGGTCTTACCGTGGCTCGTCTTCAATTTACCATTGCTGGAGAGTGGTGCACCATGGTTCTGTTCCGTTTCAAATCCATGCACGCATTTCTAAAAGTCGTACGGCACTGTTTCGCCATTTAGGACGGATGTTGCACCTTGCACCGTGGATGTTGCACCCTGTATATATATCGATTATTCGGACAGGCTTAACTTCTGGCTCGTTTAGATTTACGGGAGGCATAACCTGTCAAAACGAAGGCCACGGTGAGTTCTACAGCTTTGACAGCTTTCAACCGTCTATGGATAGATTAATGCCCGAAAAGGACAACCCGAATCTCAATCGGGGTTCGTAAGTTTTTTACCCTTCGTTTTTTAACACCGGATTTTTACGGTAAAACGGGATTACCGTGGCTCGTCTTCGATTCACCATCGCTGGAGAGTGGTGCACCATGGGACTGTTCCGTTTCAAATCCATGCACGCATTTCTAAAAGTCGTACTACACTGTTTCGCCAGTTCGGACGGATGTTGCACCTTGCACCGCGGATGTTGCACCCTGTTGATATCGATTATTCGGACGGTCATAACTTCTGGCTCGTTTAGAGTTACGGGAGCCATAACCTGTCAAAACGAAGGCCACGATGAGTTCTACGGCTTTGACATATTTCAGCCGTCAACGGATAGATTAATGCCCAAAAAGGACAACCCGAATCTCAATCGGGTCTCGTAAGTTTTTTACCCTTCCTTTTTTCGACACCGGATTTTTACGGTAAAACGGGATTACCGTGCCTCGCCTTCGATTTACCATCACTGGAGAGTGATTCACCATGGAACTGTTCCGTTTCAAATCCATGCATGCTTTTCTAAAAGTCGTACGTCACTTTTTCGCCATTTCAGACGGATGTTGCACCTTGCACCGCGGATGTTGCACCCTGTAGATATCGATTATTCGGACGACCATAACCTCTGGCTCGTTTAGAGTTACGGGAGCCATAACCTGTCAAAACGAAGGCCTCGATGAGTTCTACTACTTTGACAGCTTTCAGCCATCAACGGATAGATTAATGCCCAAAAAGGACAACCCGAATCTCAATCGGGTCTCGTAAGTTTTTTACCCTTCGTTTTTTCGACACCGGATTTTTGCGGTAAAACGGGATTACCATGCCTCGTCTTCGATTTACCATCGCTGGAGAGTGGTGCACTATGGTACTGTTCCGTTTCAAATCCATGCACGCATTTTTAAAAGTCGTACGACACTGTTTCGCCATTTCGGACGGATGTTGCACCTTGCACCGCAGATGTCGCACCCTGTAGATATCAATTATTCGGACGGGCATAACTTCTGGCTCGTTTAGAGTAACGGGAGCTATAACCTGTCAAAACGAAGGCCACGATGAGTTCTACGGCTTTGACAGCTTTCAGTCTTCAACGGATAGATTAATGCCCAAAAATGACAACCCGAATCTCAATCGAGTCTCGTAAGTTTTTTACCCTTCGTTTTTTCGACACCGGATTTTTACGGTAAAACGGGATTACCGTGCCTTTCCTTCGATTTGCCATCGCTGGGGAGTGGTTCACCATGGCACTGTTCCGTTTCAAATCCATGCACGCATTCCTAAAAGTCGTACGGCACTGTTTTTCCATTTCGGATGGATGTTGCACCTTGCACCGCAGATGTTGCACCCAGTAGATATCGATTATTCAGACGGTCATAATTCTGGCTCGTTTAGAGTTACGGGAGCCATAACCTATCAAAACGAAGGCCACGGCGAGTTCTACAGCTTTGACATCTTCCAACCTTCAACGGATAGATTTATGCCCGAAAAGGACAACCTGAATCTCAATCGGGGTTCGTAAGTTTTTTACCCTTCGTTTTTTCGACACCGGATTTTTACGGTAAAAAGGAATTACCGTGGTTCGTCTTCGATTTACCGTCGCTGGAGAGTGGTGCACCATGGTACTGTTCCGTTTCAAATCCATGCACGCATTTCTAAAAGTTGTACGGAAATGTTTTGCCATTTCGGACGGATGTTGCACCTTGCACCGCGGATGTTTTACCCTGTATATATCGATTATTCGGACAACCATAACTTCTGGCTCCTTTAGATATACGGGAGCCATAAGTTGTCAAAATGAAGGCCACGGTGAGTTCTACAGCTTTGACAGGATTTAGCCGTCAACGGATAGGTTAATGCCAGAAAAGGACAAACCGAATCTCAATCTGGGTTCGAAAGTTTCCACCCTTCATTTTTTCGACACCGGATTTTTACGGTAAAATGGGATTACTGTGGCTCGTCTTCGATTTACCGTTGCTGGAGAGTGGTGCACCATGCTGTTTCAAATCCATGCACACATTTCTAAAAGTCGTACGGCACTGTTTCGCCAATTCGGACGGATGTTGCACCTTGCACCGCGGATGTTGCACCCTATAGATATCGATTATTCGGACGGCCATAACTTCTGGCTCGTTTAGAGTTACGGGAGCCATAACCTGTCTAAACGGAGGCCACGGTGAGTTCTACGGCTTTGACCGCTTTCAGCCGTCAACGGATAGATTAGTGCCAAAAAGGACAACCCGAATCTCAATCGGGTCTCGTAAGTTTTTTACCCTTCATTTTTTCGACACCGGATTTTTACGGTAAAACGGGATTACCGTGCCTCGTCTTCGATTTACCGTCGCTGGAGAGTGGTGCACCATGGTACTGTTCAGTTTCAAAATCCATGCACGCATTTCTAAAAGTCGTAAGGAACTGTTTCTCCATTTCGGACAGATGTTGCACCTTGCACCGCGGATGTTGCACCCTGTAGATATCGATTATTCGGACGGCCATAACTTCTGGCTCGTTTAGAGTTACGGGAGCCATAACCTGTCAAAACAAAGGAAACGATGAGTTCTACGGCTTTGACAGCTTTCAGCCGTCAACGTATAGATTAATGCCCAAAAAGGACAACCCGCATCTCAATCGAGTCTCGTATGTTTTTTACCCTTCGTTTTTTCGACACCGGATTTTTACGGTAAAACGGGATTACCGTGCCTAGCCGTCGATTTACCATTGCTGGAGAGTGGTGCACCGTGGTACTGTTCCGTTTCAAATCCATGCACGCATTTCTAAAAGTCATACGAAACTGTTTAGCCATTTCGGACGGATGTTGCACCTTGCACCGCGGATGTTGCACCGTGTAGATATCGATTATTCGGATGGGCATAACTTCTGGCTCGTTTAGAGTAATGGGAGCCATAACATGTCAGAACGAAGGCCACGATGAGTTCCATGGCTTTAAAAGCTTTCAGCCGTCAACGGATAGATTAATGCCCAAAAAGGACAACCCGAATCTCAATCGAATCTCGTAAGTCTTTTACCCTTCGTTTTTTCGACACCGGATTTTTACGGTAAAACGGGATTACCGTGCCTCGTCTTCGATTTACCATCGCTGGAGAGTGGTCCACCATGGTAATGCTCTGTTTCGAATCCATGCACGCATTTCTAAAAGTCGTACGGCACTGTTTTGCCATTTCGGACGGATGTTGCACCTTGCACCGCGGATGATGCGCACTGTAGATATCGATTATTCGGACGGCCATAACTTCTGGCTCGTTTAGAGTTACGGGAGCCATAACCTATCAAAACGAAGGCCACGATGAGTTCTACGGCTTTGACAGCTTTTAGCCGTCAACGGATAGATTAATGCCCAAAAGGAGAATCCGAATCCCAATCGGATCTCGTAAGTTTTTTACCCTTCGTTTTTTCGACACCGGATTTTTATGGTAAAACGGGATTACCGTGCCTCGCCTTCGATTTACCATCGCTGGAGAGTAATGCACCATGGTACTGTTCCGTTTCAAATCCATGCACGCATTTCTAAAAGTCGTACGACACTGTTTCGCCATTTCAGACGGATGTTGCACCTTGCACCGTGGATGTTGCACCCTGTAGATATCGATTATTCGGACGGCCATAACTTCTGGCTCGTTTAGAGTTACGGGAGCCATAAACTGTCAAAACGAAGGCCTCGATGAGTTCTACGGCTTTGATAGCTTTCAGCCGTCAATGGATAGATTAATGCCCAAAAAGGACAGCCCGAATCTCAATCGGGTCCCGTAAGTTTTTTACCCTTCGTTTTTTCGACACCGAATTTTTACGGTAAAAAGGGATTACCGTGGCTCGTCTTCGATTTACCATCGCTGGAGAGTGGTGCACCACAGTACTGTTCCGTTTCAAATCCAAGCATGCATTTCTAAAAGTCGTACGGCACTGTTTCTCCATTTCGGACGGATGTTACACCTTGCACCGCGGATGTTGCACCCTATAGATATCGATTATTCGGACGACCATAACTTTTAGCTCGTTTAGAGTTACGGGAGCCATAACCTGTCTAAACGAAGGCCACGGTGAGTTATACGGCTTTGACTGCTTTCAGCCGTCAACAGATAGATTAATGCCCAAAAAGGACAACCCGAATCTCAATCAGGTCTCGTAAGTTTTTTTACCCTTCGTTTTTTCGACACCGGATTTTTACGGTAAAACGGGATTACCGTGCCTCGTCTTCGATTTACCATCGCTGGAGAGTGGTGCACCGTGGTACTGTTCCTTTTCAAATCCATGCACGCATTTATAAAAGTCGTACGACACTGTTTCGCCATTTCGGACGGATGTTGCACCTTGCACCGCGGATGTTGCACCCTGTAGATATCGATTATTCGGATGGTCATAACTTCTGGCTCGTTTAGAGTTACGGGAGCCATAACCTGTCAAAACGAAGGCCACGATAAGTTCTACAGCTTTGACAGCTTTCAGCCGTCAATGGATAGATTAATGCCCGAAAGGGACAACCCGAATCTCAATCGGGGTTCGTAAGTTTTTTACCCTTCGTTTTTTTGACGCCGGATTTTTACAGTAAAACGGGATTACCGTGGCTCGTCTTCGATTCACCATCGTTGGAGAGTGGTGCACCATGGGCCTGTTCCATTTCAAATCCATGCATGCATTTCTAAAACTCGTACTGCACTGTTTCGCCATTTCGGACGGATATTGCACCTTGCACCGCGGATGTTGCACCCTGTAGATATCGATTATTCGGACGGTCATTACTTCTGGCTCGTTTAGATTTACGGGAGCCATAACCTGTCAAAACGAAGGCCATGATGAGTTCTACGGCTTTGACATCTTTCAGCCGTCAACGGATAGATTAATGCCCAAAAAGGTCAACCCGAATCTCAATCGGGTCTCGTAAGTTTTTTACCCTTCGTTTTTTCGACACCGGATTTTTACGGTAAAACGGGATTACCGTGCCTCGCCTTCGATTTACCATCGCTGGAGAGTGATGCACCATGGTACTGTTCCGTTTCAAATCCATGCATGCTTTTCTAAAAGTCGTACGGCACTGTTTCGCCATTTCAGACGGATGTTGCACCTTGCACCGCGGATGTTGCACCCTGTAGATATCGATTATTCGGACGGCCATAACTTCTAGCTCGTTTAGAGTTACAGGAGCCATAACCTGTCAAAACGAAGGCCACAATGAGTTCTACGGCTTTGACCATCGCTGGAGAGTGGTGCACCATGGTACTGTTCCGTTTCAAATCCATGCACGCATTTCTAAAAGTCGTACGACACTGTTTCGCCATTTCGGACGGATGTTGCATCTTGCACCGCGGATGTTGCACCCTGTAGATATCGATTATTCGGACGGTCATAACTTCTGGCTCGTTTAGAGTAACGGGAGCCATAATCTGTCAAAACGAAGGGCACGATGAGTTCTACGGCTTAGGCAGCTTTCAGCCGTCAACGGATAGATTAATGCCCGAAAAGGACATCCCGAATCTCAATCGGGGTTCGTAAGTTTCTTACCCTTCGTTTTTTCGACACCGGATTTTTACGGTAAAACGGTCTTACCGTGGCTCGTCTTCGATATACCATCGCTGGAGAGTGGTGCACCATGGTACTGTTCCGTTTCAAATCCATGCACGCATTTCTAAAAGTCGTACGGCACTGTTTCGCCATTTCGGACGGATGTTGCACCTTGCACCGCGGATGTTGTACCCTGTATATATAGATTATTCGGACAAGCATAACTTCTGGCTCGTTTAGATTTACGGCAGCCATAACCTATCAAAACGAAGGCCACGGTGATTTCTACAGGTTTGACAGCTTTCAGCCGTTAATGGATAAATTAATGCCCGAAAAGGACAACCCGAATCTCAATCGGGGTTCGTAAGTTTTTTACCCTTCGTTTTTTTGACACCGGATTTTTACGGTAAAACGGGATTACCGTGGCTCGTCTTCGATTCACCATCGCTGGAGAGTGGTGCACCATGGGACTGTTCTGTTTCAAATCCATGCATGCATTTCTAAAAGTCGTACAACACTGTTTCGCCATTTCGGACGGATGTTGCACCTTGCACCGCGGATGTTGCACCCTATAGATATCGATTATTCGGACGGTCATAACTTCTGGCTCGTTTAGAGTTACGGGAGCCATAACCTGTCAAAACGAAGGCCACGACGAGTTCTACGGCTTTGACATCTTTCAGCCGTCAACGGATAGATTAATGCCCAAAAAGGACAACCCGAATCTCAATCGGGTATCGTAAGTTTTTTACCCTTCGTTTTTTCGACACCGGATTTTTACGGTAAAACGGGATTACTGTGCCTCGCCTTCGATTTACCATCGCTGGAGAGTGATGCACCATGGTACTGTTCCGTTTCAAATCCATGCATGCTTTTCTAAAAGTCGTACGGCACTGTTTCTCCATTTCAGATGGATGTTGCACCTTGCACCGCGGATGTTGCACCCTGTAGATATCGATTATTCGGACGGTCATAACTTCTGGCTCGTTTAGAGTTACGGGAGCCATAACCTGTCAAAACGAAGGCCACGATGAGTTCTACGGCTTTGACAGCTTTCAACCATCAACGGATAGATTAATGCCCGAAAAGGACAACCCGAATCTCGATCGGGTCTCGTAAGTCTTTTACCCTTCGTTTTTTCGACACCGGATTTTTACTGTAAAACGGGATTACCGTGCCTCGCCTTCGATTTACCATCGCTGAAGAGTGGTGCACCATGGTACTATTCCGTTTAAAATACATGCACGCATTTCTAAAAGTAGTACGACACTGTTTCGCCATTTTGGACGGATGTTGCACCTTGCACCACGGATGTTGCACCCTGTAGATATCGATTATTCGGACGGCCATAACTTCTGGCTCGTTTATAGTTACGGGCGCCATAACCTGTCAAAACGAAGGCCACGATGAGTTCTATGGCTCTGACAGCTTTCAGCCACCAACGGATAGATTAATGCCCAAAAAGGACAACCCGAATCTCAATCGGGTCTCGTAAGTTTTTTACCCTTCGTTTTTTCGACAACGGATTTTTACGGTAAAACGAGATTACCGTGCCTCGTCTTCGATTTACCATCGCTGGAGAGTGGTGCACCATGGTACTATTCCGTTTCAAATCCATGCACGCATTTCTAAAAGTTGTACGACACTGTTTCGCCATTTCGGACGGATGTTGCACTTTGCACCGCGGATGTTGCACCCTGTAGATATCGATTATTCGGACGGGCATAACTTCTGGCTCGTTTAGAGTAACGGGAGCCATAACCTGTCAAAAAGAAGGCCACGATGAGTTCTACGGCTTTGACAGCTTTCAGCCGTCAACGGATAGATTAATGCCCAAAAAGGACAACCCAAATCTCAATCGAGTCTCGTAAGTTTTTTACACTTCGTTTTTTCGACACCGGATTTTTACGGTAAAACGGGATTACTGTGCCTCGCCTTCGATTTACCATCGCTGGACAGTGGTGCACCATGGTAATGTTCCGTTTCAAATCCATGCACGCATTTCTAAAAGTCGTACGGCACTGTTTCGCCATTTCGGACGGATGTTGCACCTTGCACCGCAGATGTTGCACCTTGTAGATATCGATTATTCGGACGGCCATAACTTCTGGATCGTTTAGAGTTACGGGAGCCATAACCTGTCTAAACGGAGGCCACGGTGAGTTCTACGGCTTTGACCGCTTTCAGCCGTCAACGGATAGATTAATGCCCAAAAACGACATCCCGAATCTCAATCGGGTCTCGTAAGTTTTTTACCCTTCGTTTTTTCGACACCGGATTTTTACGGTAAAACGGGATTACCATGCCTCGTCTTCGATTTACCATCGCTGGAGAGTGGTGCACCATGGTACCGTTCCGTTTCAAATCCATGCATGCATTTCTAAAAGTCGTACGACACTGTTTCGCCATTTCGGACAGATGTTGCACAATGTAGATATCGATTATTCGGACGGCCATAACTTCTGGCTCGTTTAGAGTTACGGGAGCCATAACCTGTCAAAACGATGGCCACGTTGAGTTCTACGGCTTTGACCGCTTTCAGCCGTCAACGGATAGATTAATGCCCAAAAAGGACAACCCGAATCTCAATCGGGTCTCGTAAGTTTTTTACCCTTCGTTTTTTCGACACCGGATATTTACGGTAAAACGGGATTACCGTGGCTCGCCTTCGATTTACCATCGCTGGAGAGTGGTGCACCATGCTACTGTTCCGTTTCAAATCCTAGCATGCATTTCTAAAAGTCGTACAGCACTGCTTCGCCATTTCAGACGGATGTTGCACCTTGCACCGCGGATGTTGCACCCTGTAGATATCGATTATTCGGACGACCATAACCTCTGGCTCGTTTAGAGTTACGGGAGCCATAACCTGTCAAAACGAAGGCCACGTTGAGTTCTATGGCTTTGACAGCTTTCAGCCGTCAATGGATAGATTAATGCCCAAAAAGGACAACCCGAATCTCAATCAGGTCTCGTAAGTTTTTTACCCTTCGTTTTTCCGACACCGGATTTTTACGGTAAAACGGGATTACCGTGGCTCGTCTTCGATTTACCATCGCTGGAGAGTGGTGCACCATGGTACTGTTCCGTTTCAAATCCATGCATGCATTTCTAAAATTCAAACGGCACTGTTTCGCCATTTCGGACGGATGTACCGCCTTGCACCGCGGATGTTGCACCCTATAGATATCGATTATTCGGACGGCCATAACTTTTAGCTCGTTTAGAGTTGAGGAAGCCATAACCTGTCTAAACGAAGGCCACGGTGAGTTCTACGGCTTTGACCGCTTTCAGCCGTCAACGGATAGATAAATGCCCAAAAAGGACAACCCGAATCTCAATCGGGTCTCGTAAGTTTTTTACCCTTCGTTTTTTCGACACCGGATTTTTACGGTGAAAAGGGATTACCATGCCTCGTCTCTGATTTACCTTCGCTGGAGAGTGGTGCAGCATGGTACTGTTCTGTTTCAAATCCATACACGCATTTCTAAAAGTCGTACGACACTGTTTCGCCATTTCGGACGGATGTTGCACCTTGCACCGCGGCTGTTGCACCCTGTAGATATCGATTATTCGGATGGTCATAACTTCTGGCTCGTTTAGAGTTACGGGAGCCATAACCTGTCAACACGAAGGCTACGGTGAGTTCCAAAGCTTTGACAGCTTTCAGCCGTCAATGGATAGATTAATGCCCGAAAAGGACAACCCGAATCTCAATCGGGGTTCGTAAGTTTTTTACCCTTCGTTTTTTCGACACCGGATTTTTACGGTAAAACGGTCTTACCGTGGCTCGTCTTCGATTTACCATCGCCTTCTATTTACCATCGCTGGAGAGTGGTGCACCATGGTTTTCAAATCCATGCATGCATTTCTAAAAGTCGTACGGCACTGTTTCGCCATTTCGGACGGATGTTGCACCTTGCACCGCGGATGTTGCACCCTGTATATATCAATTATTCGGACAGGCTTAACTTCTGGCTCGTTTAGATTTACGGGAGCCAAAACCTGTCAAAACGAAGGCCACGGTGAGTTCTACATCTTTGACAGCTTTCAGCCGTCAATGGATAAATTAATGTCCGAAAAGGACAACCCGAATCTCAATCGGGGTTCGTAAGTTTTTTACCCTTCGTTTTTTTGACACCGGATTTTTATGGTAAAACGGGATTACCGTGGCTCGTCTTCGATTCACCATCGCTGGAGAATGGTGCACCATGGGACTGTTCCATTTCAAATCCATCCACGCATTTCTAAAATTCGTACGGCAATGTTTCTCCATTTCGGACGGATGTTGCACCTTGCACCGCGGATGTTGCACCCTGTAGATATCGATTATTCGGACGGTCATAACTTCTGGCTCGTTTAGAGTTATGGGAGCCATAACCTGTCAAAACGAAGGCCACGATGAGTTCTACGGCTTTGACATCTTTCAGCCATCAACGGATAGATTAAATCCCAAAAAGGACAAACCGAATCTCAATCGGGTCTCGTAAGTTTTTTACCCTTCGTTTTTTCGACACCGTATTTTTACGGTAAAACTGGATTACCGTGCCTCGCCTTCGATTTACCATCGCTGGAGAGTGGTGCACCATGGTAATGTTCCGTTTCGAATACATGCACGCATTTCTAAAAGTAGTACGGCACTGTTTCGCCATTTCGGACGGATGTTGCACCTTGCACCGCGGATGTTGCACCCTATAGATATCGATTATTCCGACGGCCATAACTTCTGGCTCGTTTAGAGTTACGGGAGCCATAACCTGTCAAAACGAAGGCCACGATGAGTTCTACGGCTTTGACACCTTTCAGCCGTCAAGGGATAGATTAATGCCCAAAAGGACAACCCGAATCTCAATCGGGTCTCGTAAGTTTTTTACCCTTTGTTTTTTCGACACCGGATTTTTACGGTAAAACGGGATTACCGTGCCTAGCCTTCGATTTACCATCGCTGGAGAGTGGTGCACCATGGTACTGTTCCGTTTCAAATCCACGCATGCATTTCTAAAAGTTGTACGGCACTGTTTCGCCATTTCAGACGGATGTTGCATCTTGCACCGCGGATGTTGCACCCTGTAGATATCGATTATTCGGACGGCCATAACTTCTGGCTCGTTTAGAGTTACCGGAGCCATAACCTATCAAAACGAAGGCCATGTTGAGTTCTACGGCTTTGACAGCTTTCAGCCGTCAACGGATAGATTAATGCCCAAAAAGGACAACCCGAATCTCAATCGGGTCTCGTAAGTTTTTTACCCTTCGTTTTTTCGACACCGGATTTTTACGGTAAAACGGGATTACTGTGGCTCGTCTTCGATTTATCATCGCTGGAGAGTGGTGCACCATGGTACTGTTCTGTTTCAAATCCATGCATGCATTTCTAAAAGTTGTACGACACTGTTATGCCATTTAGGACGGATGTTGCAACTTGCACCGTGGATGTTGCACCCTGTAGATATCGATTATTCGGACGGGCATAACTTCTGGCTCGTTTAGAGTAACGGGAGCCATAACCTGTCAAAACGAAGGCCACGATGAGTTCTATGGCTTTGACCGCTTTCAGCCGTCAACGGATAGATTAATGCCCAAAAAGGACAACCCGAATATCAATCGAGTCTCGTAAGTTTTTTACCCTTCGTTTTTTCGACACCGGATTTTTACGGTAAAACGGGATTACCGTGCCTCGCTTTCGATTTACCATCGCTGGAGAGTGGTGCACCATGGTAATGTTCCGTTTCGAATCCATGCACGCATTTCTAAAAGTCGTACGGCACTGTTTCGCCATTTCGGACGGATGTTGCACCTTGCACCGCGGATGTTGCACCCTGTAGATATCGATTATTCGGACGGCCATAACTTCTGGCTCGTTTAGAGTTACGGGAGCCATAACCTGTCAAAACAAAGGACACGATGAGTTCTACGGCTTTGATAGCTGTCGGGCGTCAACGGATAGATTAATGCCCAAAAGGACAACCCGAATCTCAATCGAGTCTCTTAAGTTTTTTACCCTTCGTTTTTTCGACACCGGATTTTTACGGTAAAACGGGATTACCGTGCCTCGCCTTCGATTTACCATCGCTGGAGAGTGGTGCACCATGGTACTGTTCTGTTTCAAATCCATGCATGCATTTCTAAAAGTCGTACAGCACTGTTTCGCCATTTCAGACGGATGTTGCACCTTGCACCGCGGATGTTGCACCCTGTAGATATCGATTATTCGGACGACCATAACTTCTGGCTCGTTTAGAGTTACAGGAGCCATAACCTGTCAAAACGAAGGCCACGTTGAGTTCTATGGCTTTGACAGCTTTCAGCCATCAACGGATAGATTAATGCCCAAAAAGGACAACCCGAATCTCAATCGGGTCTCGTAAGTTTTTTACCCTTCGTTTTTTCGACACCGGATTTTTACGGTAAAACGGGATTACCGTGGCTTGTCTTCGATTTAACATCGCTGGAGAGTGGTGCACCATGGTACTGTTCTGTTTCAAATCCATGCATGCATTTCTAAAAGTCATACGGCACTGTTTCGCCATTTCGGACGGATGTTGCACCTTGCACCGCGGATGTTGCACCCTATAGATATCGATTATTCGGACGGCCATAACTTTTGGCTCGTTTAGAGTTACGGGAGCCATAACCTGTCTAAACGAAGGCCACGGTGAGTTCTACGGCTTTGACCGCTTTCAGCCGTCAACGGATAGATTAATGCCCAAAAAGGACAACCCGAATCTCAATCGGGTCTCCTAAGTTTTTTACCCTTCGTTTTTTCGACACCGGATTTTTAAGGTAAAACGGGATTACCGTGCCTCGTCTTCGATTTGCATTCGCTGGAGAGTGGTGCAGCATGGTACTGTTCTGTTTCAAATCCATGCACGCATTTTAAAAAGTCGTACGACACTGTTTCGCCATTTCGGACGGATGTTGCACCTTGCACCGCGGATGTTGCACCCTGTAGATATCGATTATTCGGACGGTCATAACTTCTGGCTCGTTTAGAGTTACGGGAGCCATAACCTGTCAACACGAAGGCCACGGTGAGTTCTACCGCTTTGACAGCTTTCAGCCGTCAACGGATAGATTAATGCCCGAAAAGGACAACCCGAATCTCAATCGGGGTTCGTAAGTTTTTTACCCTTCGTTTTTTCGACACCGGATTTTTACGGTAAAACGGTCTTACCGTGGCTCGTCTTCGATTTACCATCACCTTCGATTTACCATCGCTGGAGAGTGGTGCACCATGGTACTGTTCCGTTTCAAATCCATGCACGCATTTCTAAAAGTCGTACGACACCGTTTCGCCATTTCGGACGGATGTTGCACCTTGCACCGCGGATGTTGCACCCTGTATATATCAATTATTCGGACAGGCTTAACTTCTGGCTCGTTTAGATTTACGGGAGCCATAACCTGTCAAAACGAAGGCCACGGTGAGTTCTACAGCTTTGACAGCTTTCAGCCATCAATGGATAAATTAATGCCCGAAAAGGACAACCCGAATTTCAATCGGGGTTCGTAAGTTTTTTACCCTTCGTTTTTTTGACACCGGATTTTTACGGTAAGTCGGGATTACCGTGGCTCGTCTTCGATTCACCATCGCTGGAGAATGGTGCACCATGGGACTGTTCCATTTCAAATCCATGCACGCATTTGTAAAAGTCGTACGGCAATGTTTCACCATTTCGGACGGATGTTGCACCTTGCACCGCGGATGTTGCACCCTGTAGATATCGATTATTCGGACGGTTATAACTTCTGGCTCGTTTAGAGTTACGGGAGCCATAATCTGTCAAAACAAAGGCCACGATGAGTTCTACGGCTTTGACATCTTTCAGCCATCAACGGATAGATTAATGCCTAAAAAGGACAACCCGAATCTCAATCGGGTCTCGTAAGTTTTTTACCCTTCGTTTTGTCGACACCGGATTTTTACGGTAAAACGGGATTACCTTGCCTCGCCTTCGATTTACCATCGCTGGAGAGTGATGCACCATGGTACTGTTCCATTTCAAATCCATGCATGCTTTTCTAAAAGTCTTACGGCATTTCAGAAGGATGTTGCACCTTGCACCGCGGATGTTGCACCCTGTAGATATCGATTATTCGGACGGCCATAACTTCTGCCTCGTTTAGAGTTACGGGAGGCATAACCTGTCAAAACGAAGGCCACAATGAGTTCTACGGCTTTGACAACTTTCAGCCATCAGTGGATAGATTAAATCCCAATAAGGACAACCCGAATCTCAATCGGGTCTCGTAAGTTTTTTACCCTTCGTTTTTTCGACACCGGATTTTTACGGTAAAACGGCATTACCATGCCTCGTCTTCGATTTACCATCGCTGGAGAGTGGTGCACTATGGTACTGTTCGGTTTCAAATCCATGCACGCATTTCTAAAAGTCGTACGACGCTGTTTCGCCATTTCGGACGGATGTTGCACCTTGCACCGCGGATGTCGTTCCCTGTAGATATCGATTATTCGGACAGGCGTAACTTCTGGCTCGTTTAGAGTAACGGGAGCCATAACCTGTCAAAATGAAGGCCACGATGAGTTCTACGGCTTTGACAGCTTTCAGTCATCAACGGATAGATTAATGCCCAAAAAGGACAACCCGAATCTCAATCGAGTCTCGTAAGTTTTTTACCCTTCGTTTTTTCGACACCGGATTTTTACGGTAAAACGGGATTACCGTGCCTCGCCTTCTATTTACCATCGCTGGAGAGTGGTGCACCATGGCACTGTTCCGTTTCGAATCCACGCACGCATTCCTAAAAGTCGTACGGCACTGTTTCGCCATTTCGGACGGATGTTGCACCTTGCACCGCAGATGTTGCACCCTATAGATATCGATTATTCGGACGGTCATAACTTCTGGCTCGTTTAGAGTTACTAGAGCCATAACCTATCAAAACGAAGGCCGCGGTGAGTTCTACAGCTTTGACATCTTCCAACCATCAACGGATAGATTTATGCCCAAAAAGGACAACCCGAATCTCAATCGGGGCTCGTAAGTTTTTTACCCTTCGTTTTTTCGACACCGGATTTTTACGGTAAAACGGGATTACCGTGGCTCGTCTTCGATTTACCATCGCTGGAGAGAGGTGCACCAAGGTACTGTTACGTATCAAATCCATGCACACATTTCTAAAAGTCGTACGACACTAATTCGCCATTTCGGACCGATGTTGCACCTTGCACCGCGGATGTTGCACCCTGGATATATCGATTATTCGGACAGTCATAACTTCTGTCTCGTTTAGATTTACGGGAGTCATAACCTGTCAAAATGAAGGCCACGGTGAGTTCTACAGCTTTGACCGCTTTCAGCCGTCAATGGATAGATAAATGCCAGAAAAGGACAACCCGAATCTCAATCTGGGTTCGTACGTTTTTACCCTTCGTTTTTTCGACACCGGATTTTTACGGTAAAACGGGATTACTGTGGCTCGTCTTCGATTTACCATCGCTGGAGAGTGGTGCACCATGGTAATGTTCCGTCTCAAATCCATGCATGCATTTCTAAAAGTCGTACGACACTATTTCGCCAATTCGGACGGATGTTGCACCTTGCACCGCGGATGTTGCACCCTGTAGATATCGATTATTCGGACGGCCATAACTTCTGGCTCGTTTAGAGTTACGGGAGTCATAACCTGTCTAAACGAAGGCCACAGTGAGTTCTACGGCTTTGACCTCTTTTAGCCGTCAACGGATAGATTAATGCCCAAAAAGGACAACCCGAATCTCAATCGGGTCTCGTAAGTTTTTTTCCCTTCGTTTTTTCGACACCGGATTTTTACGGTAAAACGGGATTACCGTGCCTCGTCTTCGATTTTCCATCGCTGGAGAGTAGTGCACCATGGTACTGTTCCATTTCAAATCCATGCACGCATTTCTAAAAGTCGTAAGGCACCGTTTCGCCATTTCGGACCGATGTTGCACCTTGCACCGCGGATGTTGCACCCTGTAGATATCGATTATTCGGACGGCCATAACTTCTGGCTCGTTTAGAGTTACGGGAGCCATAATCTATCAAAACCAAAAGCCACGGTGAGTTCTGCATCCTTGACGTCTTCCAACCGTCAACGGTAGATTTATGCCCGAAAAGGACAACCGGAATCCCAATCGGGGCTCGTAAGTTTTTTACCCTTCATTTTTTCGACACCGGATTTTTACGGTAAAACGGGATTACCGTGGCTCGTCTTCGATTTACCATCGCTGGAGAGTGGTGCACCAAGGTACTGTTACGTTTCAAATCCATGCACGCATTTCTAAAAGTAGTACGACACTATTTTTCCATTTCGGACGGATGTTATACCTTGCACCGCGAATGTTGCACCCTGTATATATCGATTATTCGGACAGCCATAACTTCTGGCTCGTTTAGATTTACGGGAGCCATAAGCTGTCAAAACGAAGGCCACGGTGAGTTCTACAACTTTCAACCGTCGACGTATAGATTAATGCCAGAAAAGGACAACCCGAATCTCAATCTGGGTTCGTAAGTTTTTACCCTTCGTTTTTTCGACACCGGATTTTTACGGTAAATCGGGATTACTGTGGCTCGTCTTCGATTTACCATCGCTGGAGTGTGGTGCACCATGGTAATGTTCCATTTCAAATCCATGCATGCATTTCTAAAAGTCGTACGGCACTGTTTCGCCAATTCGGACGGATGTTGCACCTTGCACCGCGGATGTTGCACCCTGTAGATATCGATTATTCGGACGGCCATAACTTCCGGCTCGTTTAGAGTTACGGGAGCCATAACCTGTCTAAACGAAGGCCACGGTGAGTTCTACGGCTTTGACCGCTTTCAGCCGTCAACGGATAGATTAATGCCCAAAAAGGACAAACCGAATCTCAATCGGGTCTCGTAAGTTTTTTACCCTTCGGTTTTTCGACACTGGATTTTTACGGTAAAACGGGATTACCGTGCCTCGTCTTCGATTTACCATCGCTGGAGAGTGGTGCACCATGGTACTATTCCGTTTCAAATCCATGCACGCATGTCTAAAATTCGTAAGGCACTGTTTCGCCATTTCGGACGGATGTTGCACCTTGCACCGTGGATGTTGCACTTTAGATATCGATTATTCGGACGGCCATAACTTCTGGCTCGTTTAGAGTTATGGGAGCCATAACCTGTCAAAACGAAGGAAACGATGAGTTCTACGGCTTTGACAGCTTTCAACCGTCAACGGATAGATTAATGCCCGAAAAGGACTACCCGAATCTCAATCGAGTCTCGTAAGTTTTTTACCCTTCGTTTTTTCGACACCGGATTTTTACGGTAAAACGGGATTACCGCGCCTCGCCTTCGATTTACCATCGCTGGAGAGTGGTGCACCATGGTACTGTTTCGTTTCAAATCCATGCACGCATTTCTAAAAGTCGTACGACACTGTTTCGCCATTTCGGACGGATGTTGCACCTTGCACCGCGGATGTTGCACCCTGTAGATATCGATTATTCGGACGGGCATAACTTCTGGCTCGTTTAGAGTAGCGGGAGCCATAACATGTCAAAACGAAGGCCACGATGAGTTCTACGGCTTTGACAGCTTTCAGCCGTCAACAGATAGATTAATGCCCAAAAAGGACAACCCGAATCTCAATCGAGTCTCGTAAGTTTTTTACCCTTCGTTTTTTCGACACCGGATTTTTACGGTAAAACGGGATTACTGTGCCTCGCCTTCGATTTACCATCGCTGGAGAGTGGTGCACCATGGTACTGTTCCGTTTCAAATCCATGCACGCATTTCTAAAAGTCGTACGGCACTGTTTCGCCATTTCGGACGGATGTTGCACCTTGCACCGCGGATGTTGCATCCTGTATATATCGATTATTCGGACAGCCATAACTTCTGGCGCGTTTAGATTTACGGGAGCCATAACCTATCAAAACGAAGGCCACGGTGAGTTCTACAGCTTTGACAGCTTTCAGCCGTCAACTGATAGATTAATGCTAGAAAAGGACAACCCGAATCTCAATCTGAGTTCGTAAGTTTTTACCCTTCGTTTTTTCGACACTGGATTTTTCGGTAAAACAGGATTACCGTGGCTCGTCTTCGATTTACCATCGCTGGTGAGTGGTGCACCATGGTAATGTTCCATTTCAAATCCATGCACGCATTTCTAAAAGTTGTACTACACTCTTTCGCCAATTCGGACGGATGTTGCACCTTGCACCGCGGATGTTGCACCCTGTATATATCGATTATTCGGGCGGCCATAACTTCTGGCTCGTTTAGAGTTACGGGAGCCATAACCTGTCTAAACGAAGGCCAGGGTGAGTTCTACGGCTTTGACCACTTTCAGCCGTCAACGGATAGATTAATGCCCAAAAAGGACAACCCGAATCTCAATCGGGTCTCGTAAGTTTTTACCCTTCGTTTTTTCGACACCGGATTTTTACGGTAAAACGGGATTACCGTGCCTCGTCTTCGATTTACCATCGCCGGAGAGTGGTGCACCATGGTACTGTTCCGTTTCAAATCCATGCACGGATTTCTAAAAGTCATAAGGCACTGTTTCGCCATTTCGGACGGATGTTGCACCTTGCACCGCGGATGTTGCACCCTGTAGATATCTATTATTCGGACGGCCATAACTTCTGGCTCGTTTAGAGTTACGGGAGCCATAACCTGTCAAAACGAAGGAAACGATGAGTTCTATGGCTTTGATAGCTTTTAGCCATCAACGGATAGATTAATGCCCGAAAAGGACAACCCGAATCTCAATCGAGTCTCGTAAGTTTTTTACCCTTCGTTTTTTCGACACCGGATTTTTACGGTAAAACGGGATTACCGTGCCTCGCCTTCGATTTACCATCGCTGGAGAGTGGTGCACCATGGCACTGTCCCGTTTCAAATCCATGTACGTATTTCTAAAATTCGTATGATACTGTTTCGCCATTTCGGACGGATGTTGCACCTTGCACCGCGGATGTTGCACCTTGCACCGCGGATGTTGCACCCTGTAGATATCGATTATTCGGACGGTCATAACTTCTGGCTCGTTTAGAGTTACAGGAACCATAACCTGTCCAAACGAAGGCCACGATGAGTTCTACGGCTTCGACAGCTTTCAGCCATCAACGGATAGATTAATGCCCAAAAAGGACAACCCGAATCTCAATCGGGTCTCGTTAGTTTTTTACCCCTCATTTTTTCGACACCGGATTTTTACGGTAAAACGGGATTACCGTGCCTCGTCTTCGATTTACCATCGATGGAGACTGGTGCACCATGGTACTGTTCCGTTTCAAATCCATGCACGCATTTCTAAAAGTCGTACGTGTTATCCTACCTTTTGGCAAACCGTGATACCAAAAAATTGTTCGAAAACAAGAAACAGTTCATCTCAGAGATTGGTTGTACTTCGCTTCGCTGTGGATATCGACGAATTTTGTTCGAGCTCGGATCAGGCCACAATTGATAAGACATGACAAGCAAAGCTGTAGAAGCCAGCGTTTCAGGTTTCAAGTCAATCCGAGTTGGTATGCTCAAGATATGATGGTTTAAATTTGAGAAAGATAACCCCTTGTTCGGTTCGAACCCATAGGGTACCCGTGGTTCGAATCGATGGCCAGAGATTATGTTCGAACCCATCATCTTTGAAACCATCTACTCCGAACCCATCCGGTATCCTACCTTCGAACCCATCTAGTTTGAATCCATCAACCAATGCCTGCCTCACAACCATGAACTTCGACTCCATTACCTTCGAAACCATCATCTTCGAATCCATTTAGGCCCACCAGCTTCGAATCCAAGTCGCTTCGAATCGATCTTGTTCGAATCGATCGAGTTCGAACCCACGAGTATACCTTAGTTCGAAACGGTCGCGTTCGAACCCAGGAACATTCACTTGTTTGTATCCACCAAGTCAACTAACTTGGATGACGTGTCGCCCCACGATACGAACGAGGCGAAATCCATGGGTGCGAAGCGGTCAACTCGAAGATAAAACAGGATTGATGCGAGGTGTGCGCGCCACGTCACCAGAGATCCACGTGACCGATCGATTCGAAGGGGATGGATTCGAAATGATGGGTTCGAATGCAACAGCCCTCATGAAAAACCACAACTTGAATCGATCACATCTCCTAAACCACTGATCCAAATGCAACGAAATTTTCACATTAGCTTCCATACATGATAAAGATTGTTCCTGCCAAGTTTCAGCTCGATTGGACCATTTCTTGATGGGTTCGAATTCACTTCGAATCGATGTCAGATCGAGTCAAAACTTGGTGGGGTCGGTCGCGTGGGCCCACTCACGTGCCAGAAGAAGTCTTCCGAAGTTTGAACGAGATCTGGGCCTCCTACGCCTATAAATAGCACCCTGAAGCCTTCAGAAAGGGGGGATCTTTTGAAGCTTCCACCATTGAACGTCCAGACTCTGCCGGATCGAATTCCATACTTCAATATCGCTGTTGTATCCAGATTTAAAAGCTATCATGAACTGTAATCCATTGTAATCAATCATTATCATCAAGTGAATCAATAAAGAGAGAACCTTCAAAGTGGACGTAGGCAAGATCGCCGAACCACTATAAATCCTGTGTTTGTGATCGTTATCTGTGAACTATTGTGATCGTTGTTGCTTAGATCTGAATTCTATATTGATTGTTGCTGATCTGTGTTGACAAACGGGTGCTTTCACGGTATTGGGTGTTTGTGACCAATTTTGGCGCAAACATTTTGGTGCTTTCACCGAGAACAGCTGATTCAGGATAATTTGAATTTGAAAGCTTAAAGATTTAGACCTAAGAACCATAACGAGACAAACAAGTAAGAAACAAAGGCCAGAGAGGAGCGAACACCAAGGAAGTCAAGAGGCTTCTTCAGGAGCAAACCAAGCTTCAATCTTCATCACAAGGGACAAGATGGAAACAATGATGAAGAAACAAGAGGAGTTGATCCAAAGTTTGTTTCAGCAAATAGGACAGCTTGGAGCATAGAATCAAGGAGTAATCGGAGTCCAGAACGGAGCAGGACCATCCAGCGTAGCACCTGAACTAGGGGGCACGCCCATAGAGAACTTTGACCCAATTTCAGAAAGAGAGAGAGGAACATCTGCACAACCCGGGAGTAGTAGAGGGGTGAACTCTCGATCAAGGGAGCAGATCCCAGATTTCCTTCGTGGACTCGGGGGGCAGGTCGAAAGTGATGAGCGAAAGTTACATCTCGGGGACAATGACAGATTGGCAGAGATAGTCAGGCGAGCCTTGAGAGGCGGATTAGTGAACAAGGATTTGGAAGATGTTAATAGGAGTCCTTTTGCTCCATCAATCAGACGAGCTAGGAACCCACCGGATTTCAAATTACCATCGTTGGACATGTACGACGGGAGAACGGATCCCACAGTTCATCTAACAAAGTATATGAGACATATGGAGTGGTGCTGGGGGCATCAGAGGAGGTTATGGCCCGGTGCTTTCCATTGTACTTGGCGGATATCGCAGCATTGTGGTTTAGACAATTGGAGAATGGATCCTTCGGAACGTGGAATGGTGTAGTTGAGAGATTTATGAGGCAATTCAGGGTTCAAATTATGAGACCCAAGAATGTGATGACTTTGGCAAACCTAAAGCAGAAAGCCGGAGAGAACTTGAGGAGTTATCTAGCACGATTCAATGCAGCAGCTGCTTCGGTGGATCGAGCAGATCCATCTATGGTGGTGATGGCAGCTGTGTCCGGAGTAGCTGACGGCACAGAGTTCAAAATTTCATTGACTAAAGATCCACCCGTGGATCTAGAGGAATTTTACAACGAGGCAGAAAAGTTTCTAGGATTAGAGGATGCGAATTCAAAGAGAGAAGATACAGAGGGAATAGAAGTTTACGTGCTTAAAGACAAAAAGCCTCTCGAAATGGACTTAGACAAGGATAAAGGAAAACGAAGGGCTGAGGATTATAATGACAGGTCAAAACGGCAACGGAGGGAGCCGCGATTCACTACTTACACCGAGCTGACTGGGAGTTTGGAGAGGATTTATCAGGATACCAAAGAGCAGATTCCCTATCGTAGACCGATGCAAAGGGATCCAACTTCTGATGAAAAGAGATCAGATAAGTTTTGTGTATTTAATGAATTAAATGGTCATAACACTAATGATTGTAGGCATCTGAAGGACGAGGTGGAAGGGCATATCAGTAACGGTATGCTCCTTCAATATGTGAGGAGGCGAGCTTCAACAGTGGAGCCAGAGCGCCCACCATCTACATCATCCAGGGGCAACCCTGAACCAGGACATCGTTTGGTTATCAATTAATTAAAATAACGATGCACAAGTCGCAAGCTTCCACTAACACAATTAAATCATTTACACATGTACGAGATCGTGAACGTTCTCCAGGCATGCTCTGAATGATCATTGATTGCTTCGTAGTGGGAACTTACACTTTGACACCTTTGCTTTGCTGTTGTTTCATTTCGATTTGAACATTTAAACTTGTTTTGTTTGAGCATTTCTGTTTTTTAAATTCACCCGTTGAATAGATATTTGATTCTGATAACTCTGAAATTACTAAGCTGCTTGCACATGTACGGGGTCGCGAACGGTCCTTAGGCACGCTCTGAGATAGTGATATACCCTAACAAATGATCCAGGGACCCACTCGAACGTGAACCTAATATCAACGGTACCAAGCCCCCCCGGGCACACTTATTCGCCTCCAACAGGCACACAAACAATCAAGGAACTCACCCGAACGTGACCCTGGCATCCATAACATCAAGCCCTCTCGGGCACGCAAACTCGCCTCGAACGGCACACGATCACGAACGATCACAACTCGCCACGAACGGCACTCGACTTCGAACAGTCACAACTCGCCACGAACGGCGCCCGACTTCGAACAGTCACCACTCGCCACGAACGAAACCCGACCTCGAACGGTCACAACTCGCCTCGAACAGGCACGATTCGCCCCGAACGGCACAACTCATCTCACCTCAAATGGCTCGATCGCCAACGGTCGTCATTTGAGGTCCACCACTTGACCGCGCACTTTCGCAGTTTACCTCGAATGGCTCGATCACGAATGATCGTCATTTGAGGTTAAGCGCTTGACCTTGAACGGTCACATTTTCGCCGCAGATAACTCGATCCCGAACGATCGACGCATGGATTTATGCACTTGACCGCGCACGGTCGCACTTCACCTCAAGTGACTCGATCACGAACGATCGTCATTTGAAGTTAGGCGCTTGACCATGAACGGCCGTGCTTCATCCCAAATAGCTCGATCCCGAACGATCGTCATTGGAGGACATATGAAACTATCAAATTCTTTACAGGTTGGTGATAGGATATGAACATCCAACTCAAGGAATTGCAAAACACACCTTCCTACCGCAAGGCATGTTTTAGGGGAAAATGTTATCCCGCCTTTTGGCAAAGCCGTGATACCAAAAGATTGTTCGAAAACAAGAAACAGTTCATCTCAGAGATTGGTTGTACTTCGCTTCGCTATGGATATCGACGAATTTTGTCCGAGCTCGGATCAGGCCACAATTGATAAGACATGAAAAGCAAAGTTGTAGAGCCAGCATTTCAAGTTTCAAGTCAATCCGAGTTCGTATGCTCAAGATATGATGGTTTAAATTTGAGAAAGATAGCCCCTTGTTCGGTTCGAACCCATAGGGTACCCATGGTTCGAATCGATGGCCAGAGATTATGTTCGAACCCATCATCTTCGAAACCATCTACTCCGAACCCATCCGGTATCCTACCTTCGAACCCATCTAGTTCGAATCCATCAACCAGTGCCTGCCTCACAACCATGAACTTCGACTCCATTACCTTGGAAACCATCATCTTAGAATCCATTCAAGCCCACCAGCTTCGAATCCAAGTTGCTTCGAATCGATCTTGCTCGAATCGATCTAGTTCGAACCCACGAGTATACCTTAGTTCGAAACGGTCGCATTCGAACCCAGGAACACTCACTTGTTCGTATCCACCAAGTCAACTAACTTGGATGACGTGTCGCCCCACGATACGAACGAGGCGAAATCCATGGGTGCGAAGCGGTCAACTCGGAGATAAAACAGGATCGATGCGAGGAGTGCGTGCCACGTCACCAGAGATCCACGTGACCGATCGAGTCGAAGGGGATGGATTCGAAATGATGGGTTCGAATGCAACAGCCCTCACGAAAAACGACAACTTGAATCGATCACATCTCCTAAACCACTGATCCAAATGCAACGAAATTTTCACAGTAGCTTCCATACATGATAAAGATTGTTCCTGCCAAGTTTCAGCTCGATTGGACCATTTCTTGATGGATTCGAAATCACTTCGAATCGATGTCAGATCGAGTAGAAACTTGGTGGGGTCGGTCGCATGGGCCCACTCATGTGCCAGAAGAAGTCTTCCGAAGTTTGAGCGAGATCTGGGCCTCCTATGCCTATAAATAGCACCCCGAAGCCTTCAGAAAGGGGGGATCTTTTGGAGCTTCCACCATTGAACGTCCAGACTCTGCCGGATCGAATTCCATACTTCATTATCGCTGTTGTATCCAGATTTAAAAGCTATCATGAACTGTAATCCATTGCAATCAATCATTATCATCAAGTGAATCAATAAAGAGAGAACCTTCAAAGTGGACGTAGGCAAGATCGCCGAACCACTATAAATCTTGTGTTTGTGATCGTTATCTGTGAACTATTGTGATTGTTGTTGCTTAGATCTGAATTCTATATTGATTGTTGCTGATCTGTGTTGCCAAACCGGTGCTTTCACGGTATTGGGTGTTTGTGACAAATTTTGGCGCAAACAGTACAGCACTGTTTCGCCATTTCGGACGGATGTTGCACCTTGCACCGCGGATGTTGCACCCTGTACATATCGATTATTCGGACGGTCATAACTTCTAGCTCGTTTAGAGTTACGGGAGCAATAACCTGTCAAAACGAAGGCCACGGTGAGTTCTACAGCTTTGACAGCTTTCAGCCGTCAACGGATAGATTAATGCCCGAAAAGGACAACTCGAATCTCAATCGGGTCTCGTAAGTTTTTTACCCTTCGTTTTTTCGACACCGGATTTGTACGGTAAAATGGGATTACCGTGGCTCGTCTTCGATTTACCATCGCTGGAGAGTGGTGCAACATGGTACTGTTCCGTTTCAAATCCATGCACGCATTTCTAAAAGTCATACGACACTATTTCGCCATTTCGGACAGATGTTGCACCTTGCACCGCGGATGTTTCACCCTGTACAGATCGATTATTCGGACGGCCATAACTTCTGGCTCGTTTAGAGTTACGGGAGCCATAACATTTGAAAACGAAGGCCACGATGATTTCTACGGCTATGACAGCTTTCGGCCGTCAACGAATAGATTAAAGCCCGAAGAGGACAACCCGAATCTCAATCAGGTCTTGTAAGTTTTTTACCCTTCGTTTTTTCGACACCGGATTTTTACGGTAAAACGGGATTACTGTGCCTCGCCTTCGATTTACCATCGCTGGAGAGTGGTGCACCATGGTACTGTTCCGTTGCAAATCCATGCACGCTTTTCTAAAAGTCGTACGGCACAGTTTCGCCATTTCGGACGGATGTTGCACCTTGCACCGCGGATGTTGCACCCTGTAGATATCGATTATTCGGACGGCCATAACTTCTGGCTTGTTTAGAGTTACAGGAGCCATAACCTGTCAAAATTAAGGCCACCATGAGTTCTACGGCTATGACAGCTTTCAGTCGTCAAAGAATAGATTAATGCCCAAAAAGGACAACCCGAATCTCAATCGGGTCTCGTAAATTTTTTACCCTTTGTTTTTTCGACACCGGATTTTTACGGTAAAACGGGATTACCGTGCCTCGCCTTCGAATTACCATCGTTGGAGAGTGGTGCACCATGGTACTGTTCCGTTTCAATTCCATGCACGCTTTTCTAATAGTCGTAGGGCACAGTTTCGCCATTTCGGACGGATGTTGCACCTTGCACCGCGGATGTTGTACCCTGTAGATATCCATTATTCGGACGGCCATAACTTCTGGCTCATTTAGAGTTACGGGAGCCATAAGCTGTCAAAATGAAGGCCACGATGAGTTGTATGGCTTTGACGGCTTTCAGCCGTCAACGGATAGATTAATGCCCAAAAAGTAAAACCCGAATCTCAATCGGGCCACGTAAGTTTTTTACCCTTCGTTTTTTCGACACCGGATTTTTACGGTAAAACGGGATTACCATGCCTCGTCTTCGATTTACCATCGCTGGAGAGTGGTGCACCATGGTACTGTTTCGTTTGAAATCCATGCACGCATTTCTAAAAGTCGTACGACACTGTTTCGCCATTTCGGACGGATGTTGCACCTTGCACCGCGGATGTTGCACCCTGTAGATATCGATTATTCGGACGGCCATAACTTCTGGCTCGTTTAGAGTTACGGGAGACATAAACTGTCAAAACGAAGGATACGACGAGTTCTACGGCTTTGACCGCTTTCAACCGTCAACGGATAGATTAATGCCCAAAAAGGACAACCCGAATCTCAATCGGGTCTCGTAAGTTTTTTACCCTTCGTTTTTTCGACACCGGATTTTTACGGTAAAACGGGATTACCGTACCTCGTCTTTGATTTACCATCGCGGGAGAGTGGTGCACCTTGGTACTGTTCCGTTTCAAATCCATGCACGCATTTTTAAAAGTCGTATGACACTGCTTCGCCATTTCGGACGGATGTTGCACCTTGCACCACGGATGTTGCACCCTGTAGATATCGATTATTCGGACGGTCATAACTTCTGGCTCGTTTAGAGTTACGGAAGCCATAACCTGTCAAAACGATGGCCACGATGAGTTCTACGACTTTGACAGCTTTCAGCCGTCAACGGATAGATTAATGGTAAAAAGGACAACCCGAATCTCAATCGGGTCTCGTAAGTTTTTTACCCATCGTTTTTTCGACACCCGTTTTTTTACGGTAAAACGGGATTACCGTGCCTCACCTTCGATTTACCATCACTGGAGAGTGGTGCACCATGGTACTGTTCCGTTTCAAATCCATGCACGTATTTCTAAAAGTCGTACGGCACTGTTTCGCCGTTTCCGACGGATGTTGTACCTTGCACCGCGGATGTTGCACCGTGTAGTTATCGATTATTTGGACGGCCATAACTTCTGGCTCGTTAAGAGTTACGGGATCCATAACCTGTCAAAACGAAGGCCACGATGAGTTCTACGGCTTTGACAGCTTTCAGCCGTCAACGGATAGATTAATGCCCGAAAAGGAAAACCCGAATCTCAATCGGGTCTCGTAAGTTTTTTACCCTTCGTTTTTTCGACACCGGATTTTTACGGTAAAACGGGATTACCGTGCCTCGTCTTTGATTTACCATCGCTGGAGAGTGGTGCACCATGGTACTTTTCCATTTCAAATCCATGCATGCATTTCTAAAAGTCATACGGCACTGTTTCGCCATTTCGGACGGATGTTGCACCTTGCACCGCGGATGTTGCACCCTGTAGATATCGATTATTCGGACGGCCATAACGTCTGGCTCGTTTAGAGTTACGGGAGCCATAACCTGTCTAAATGAAGGCCACGGTGAGTTCTACGGCTTTGACTGATTTCAGCCGTCAACGGATAGATTAATGTCCGAAAAGGACAACCCGAATCTCAATCGGGTCTCGTACGTTTTTTATCCTTCGTTTTTTCGACACCGGATTTTTACGGTAAAACGGGATTACCGTGCCTCATCTTCGATTTACCATGGCTGGAGAGTGGTGCACCATGGTACTGTTCCATTTGAAATCCATGCACGCATTTCTAAAAGTCGTACGTCGCTGTTTCACCATTTCGGACGGATGTTGCACCTTGCACCGCGGATGTTGCACCCTGTAGATATTGATTATTCGGACGGTCATAACTTCTGGCTCGTTTAGAGTTACGAGAGCCATAACCTGTCAAAACAAAGGCTATGGTGAGTTCTATAGCTTTGACAGCTTTCAGCCGTCAACAGATAGATTAATGCCCGAAAAAGACAACCCGAATCACAATCGGGGTTCGTAAGTTTTTTACCCTTCGTTTTTTCGACACCGGATTTTTACGGTAAAATGGGATTACCGTGGATCATCTTCGATTTACCATCGCTAGAGAGTGGTGCACCATGGTACTGTTCCGTTTCAAATCCATGCTCACATTTCTAAAAGTCGTACGGCACTGTTTCGCCATTTCGGACAGATGTTGCACCTTGCACCGCGGATGTTGCACCCTGTATATATCGATTATTCGGACAACCATAACCTCTGGCTCGTTTAGATTTACGGGAGCCATAACCTGTCAAAACGAAGGCCATAGTGAGTTCTACAGCTTTGACAGTTTTCAGCCGTCAACGGATAGATTAATGCCCGAAAAGGACAACTCGAATATCAATCGGGGTTCGTAAGTTTTTTACCCTTCGTTTTTTCGACACCGGATTTTTACGGTAAAACGGGATTACCGTGCCTCGCCTTTGATTTACCATCGCTGGAGAGTGGTGCACCATGGTACTGTTCCATTTCAAATCCATCCACGCTTTTCTAAAAGTCGTACGCCACTGTTTCACCATTTCGGACGGATGTTGCACCTTGCACCGCGGATGTTGCACCCTGTAGATATCGATTATTCGGACGACCGTAACTTCTGGCTCGTTTAGAGTTATGGGAGCCATAACCTGTCAAAATGAAGGCCACGATGAGTTCTACGGTTTTGGCAGCTTTCAGCCGTCAACGGATAGATTAATGCCCAAAAACGACAACCCGAATCTCAATCGGGTCTCGTAAGTTTTTTACCCTTCGTTTTTTCGACACCGGATTTTTACGGTAAAACGGGATTACAGTACGTTGTCTTCGATTTACCATCGCTGGAGAGTTGTGCACCATGGTAATGTTCCGTTTCAAATCCATGCACGCATTTCTAAAAAGCGTACGACACTGTTTCTCCATTTCGGACGGATGTTTCACCTTGCACCACGGATGTTGCACCATGTAGATATGGATTATTCGGACGGCCATAACTTCGGGCTCGTTTAGAGCTATGGGAGCCATAACTTGTCAAAACGAAGGACACGATGAGTTCTACGGCTTTGACCACTTTCAGCCGTCAACGGATAGATTAATGCCCAAAAAGGACAACCCGAATCTCAATCGGGTCTCGTAAGTTTTTTACCCTTCGTTTTTTCGACACCGGATTTTTACGGTAAACCGGGATTACTGTACCTCGTCTTCGATTTACCATCGCTGGAGAGTGGTGCACCATGGTACTGTTCCGTTTCAAATCCACGCATGTGTTTGCGTAAAAAATGGCCGCAAACACCCAAAGTCGTGAAAGCACCAGTGTATGAATATAATTCAGCGATATTCAAACACAAATTACAGATCTCAGCAAATAACCCAAATATGTTTGCACAAAAGATGATCAAACAACTCCAAGTCGTATGAATTAGTTGATTTTATGTTGTTCGTATTGATTTAGGTGGTGTATGCAAATACGTAAAAAGTAGGGGCTAAACTGTAAAAGACACACAGATTTATAGTGGTTCGGCCAAAGTGTGCCTACGTCCACTTTATATGTTATTCTCCTTTTCCAATCCGATTACAAGTACAAAGCTTGTAGTACAAGTGTATGAAAGTTGTTTGAAAGTTCCTTCCAGGTTTGAGCTCTCAAACTTGTCCCCCATTGTTGTACCCCTGCCCCTCTATTTATAGAGTGAGGCTGGGGGTAGGGGTCTTGGATGTTTATAGCTGCTGATGGGCTTGGGCTGAAGTAATCTGGACTGGCAATTCTGGTTCGGCGAGCCTTCATTTGGTATGGAGCTTGGACCGGTGATGGAGTGGGATGGAGGTTTACTCGGTGGTGAGGTATGTGGTGGGCTCGGTGGAGTTGGTCCGGCCATGAATGGTCCGGTGATGGTGGTCCGGTTGTAGGTTGTGAGGCAGTTGGTTCGGTAGTGGAGTATGGTTCGGTGGTAGCATGGTAGTGGATGGAGTGTGGTGATGGTCCGGTGGAGTTTTGATTCGGCATGGCTTGGGGGTTGTTTGGTTCGGTGGGATGATGGCGAGGTATGTTGGATCGGTGGTGAAGAGCTTGGAAGTGGAGGAGCTCGGACCGGCTTTGAGGTGGAGAGATCTCGCCCCTTTTCTCTTGGACCGGTGCCGAATGAACTGACGCATAGGGAAGGCCGAATGAAACATGTTACTGCCGAATGAGCCTGGCCGTGAATGCCGAATGAGTCTTGTATACTTGCATAGCTGAGTGGATACGAGAGTAGAAGGCCGAATGGACTTTGTATTCTGATCTTGAGTGGAACTCTGGGCTTAGGTACGCTTGCTGGTTGCTCCTTCTTAGCTCGATCGTGGTGGAGACGCGCTCAACATTGATATTCCAGTTTTGACCAAAAAATGGGATAACACTTTGCCCCCCAAAACATGCCTTGTGATAATCAAGGCGTGTTTTGAATAGTCCCGAATCCAATATCCAATGTCAATAGCCATATTGCCAGAGTAGATCATCCTTGACTGCTCCGAGTCGATATCCAGTTCCAAATCCAATAACCAAAGCTTGAGCCAATTCCATGTCCATCCGAACTTGACAACGGAGTCCCAAACCATCCTTATCCAATGGCCAACAACCGAATCCAGGACCTCTTTGGGTCCATGTCCAATTTATAACCTCTCCGGGCTCTTGCCAAGCGCAATCCACACTTGACGGTCGTGATCCAGTGTCCCTGGACGTTAAGCTAGCCTCCTCGTGTTCTTGTCGAGCGTAATCCACACATGACGACCTTGGTCCAGTGTCCCTGGACGTTGAGCTAACCTCTCCGGGTTCTTGCCAAGCGCAATCCACACATGACGACCTTAGTCCAGTGTCCCTGGATGTTGAGCTAACCTCTCCGGGTTCTTGCCAAGCGTAATCCACACTTGACGACCTTGGCCCAGTGTCCCTGGGCACTGTACAATGCCATGGCTTAAGTCCTAAGCCGAATCCTGGTCTCTCCGGACCCTTGCCGAGCATAGTCCATACTCGACGACCTGAAAATAACAACTGATAATATAGGGCCTAAGTCCTAGGCCGAATCCTGGTCACTCCGGACCCTTGCCAAGCATAGTCCATACTCGACGACCTGAATGAGTCAATTTACCACGTTCGGGCAAAGCGACTCATCCCTTGCCAGGCATAATCCATACCCGACGACCGTTTATCAAAAATCAGATAAAAATCCAATCAAAATCCAATCCAAAATCCAAATCCAAATCCAAAATCCAAACCCAGAATCCAAATCCGAAAATCCAAATCTAGAATCCAAATTCAAAATCCAAATCCAAAACCAGAAAACCAAAAATCCAAATCGTCATCCAAAACCGAAAACAATCATCAAAGGAAAATCCAAATCGAAAAGCAGGAAAAAACTAGGAGCTCAATCCAAGCTCCAAAACCGAAAACCAAAAAGGAAAGCAGTGTCCAATCCAAAAGCAAAAGTTAAGTTTCACAAACTATAGCATTGCAGTTTATTGTCATTCAGAGCATGCCTAGGGGCTATCTCCGTCCCCATACATGTGTAAATGACTTGGTTGCTTGCCAATAGTTTGCTACTTATTTCATATTAACCTGGTCAAGGGACGATCAACCGACCATCATTCCTGGGCCTCCCACCATCGTAGCTTGAGGTAGGCGGCGGTTGCTCCTGCCTCGCCGTTGCATTCCGCGGTCCAACATATTGCGGCAGTTGTCCATTCCTTACATGTTCCTCAATTATGTCCTTTAAGTGCCTGCAGCTGTTGGTGTCGTGTCCATCCAAATCATGAAAGAGACAGTGCCTTCCTGATGTCCTTTCCCGTTCTGTTGGTTCTCTCCTAGCCGGCCTCCGGTAGTGAAGGCGATTTCGAGTATTCAGGTATATCCGCTCCAGTGTCTCGTTCAATCCTGTGTATGTGGAAAACTTTGGATCCTTCCATTGCTTCCTAGCATTTCCAGAATCACTGTCCAACTTCCTTTTTCCTTTGTTTTTATCCGAACCATTGCTGGATGGTCCTCCCCCCTCAACCGCGTTAACCTTTTTCAGCTTTAAATCCGTACTCGCATCTTCTTGTCGAAGGAACCTTTCTGCCTCATGAAAAAATTCGTCGAGATTCCGTGGGGGATCTCGTATCAGAGATACCTTGAAATCCGAGTTCTCCCTGACTCCTGATACTGCTGCCATTAAAACCATCGATGGATCGGGCCGATCCACCGAAGCAACTGCGGCACTGAATCGAGTTAGAAAAGCTCTAAGCGATTCATCCATCCTTTGCCTTACCGACGTCAATGTCATCACATTCTTCGGTCTCTTGACATGAACCCGAAACTGTCCCAAAAACCTTTCCACCAATTCCCTCCAAGTCCTGATAGATCCTTCTTCCAGCTGCCTGAACCACATTGCAGCTAAGTCCGTCAAGTACAAAGGGAAGCATCGGGCCATCACCTCCTCCGATGCCCCCAGCACCTCCATGTGTCTGGTGTATCTCATCAAGTGATCCGTAGGGTCTTCCTTGCCATTGTATGCCTCCACGCTAGGTAGCTTGAACTTAGGTGGATTCTGAGCCATCCTTATTTCCCGGGTGAACGGACTCCTGTTTACTCCTTCCAAGTCTCCGTTGGTCAAACCACCTCGCACAGTCTTCCTGATTATATCTACCAATCCACCGTTATCTGTCGGGGGTTGCCCCCGAGGGAACTCCGGTACATACTCTTCGTGTGGCTCGTTAGCAGCAACGTTGGTTCTAGCCTGTTGAACTCCTTCCAAAGGTTCTCCTGTGTTGAATCCTGTGGGCCTGCCCCCAAGCCCTTGTTGATTGCCGCCTGGCTCCGTATCCTGTCCTTCATTGGGTTCCATAACCCTAGCTTCTTGTCCTGCATCCACAGCCGTTGTAGCTGTTCCTAGGTTCTGCATCCCTGCAACTCTCATTTGCTCCAAGAAAGTTTGCATCATTTCCTGTTGACTTTTCAGCAACCTCTCTTGCAGTGAATTTGTTATGGCTTCCATTTCATCCCGGGTTATATAGATCGAAGCCGGTCCTTCCTCACCTCCGGAGGATGCTTGTTGACTTCCTCCTTGTTGGCTTCTCTCAGCCCTTAGCCTTCTACTGTTTTGCCTAGTCATTGTCTTCCAAATCCAAACCTCTATCCGATGTAGCGGGAGCTGGTTCCTCTCAGTGAAAGCACCAAAATGTTTGCGTAAAAAATGGCCGCAAACACCCAAAGTCGTGAAAGCACCAGTGTATGAATATAATTCAGCGATATTCAAACACAAATTACAGATCTCAGCAAATAACCCAAATATGTTTGCACAAAAGATGATCAAACAACTCCAAGTCGTATGAATTAGTTGATTTTACAGGAAATTATTGTCAAGGACAAAATTTCACAGCTTTTTAGCCTCAAGTACAGACCTTCAATATTTTATCCTGAAGGACAACTTTCTGTAGGTATCAGTTTTTAGTTATTAATAGCAGTTTTTAGGTATCAGTTTGTAGTTATCGGTAGCAGTTTTTAGGTATCAGTTTTTAGCTCGGTATCAGTTTTGTTGTCCTTATGAATAATTTTGGAAAATGTTTGTCCTTGTGAATAAATTTTAGAAGAATGTTTATCCTTGTGGCAAAAATATTGAGGTCGTGTCCTTGAGGCAAAAAATATAGAAATTTTTGTCCTTTAAATTAATTTCCCCTTGATTTTATGTTGTTCGTATTGATTTAGGTGGTGTATGCAAATACGTAAAAAGTAGGGGCTAAACTGTAAAAGACACACAGATTTATAGTGGTTCGGCCAAAGTGTGCCTACGTCCACTTTATATGTTATTCTCCTTTTCCAATCCGATTACAAGTACAAAGCTTGTAGTACAAGTGTATGAAAGTTGTTTGAAAGTTCCTTCCAGGTTTGAGCTCTCAAACTTGTCCCCCATTGTTGTACCCCTGCCCCTCTATTTATAGAGTGAGGCTGGGGGTAGGGGTCTTGGATGTTTATAGCTGCTGATGGGCTTGGGCTGAAGTAATCTGGACTGGCAATTCTGGTTCGGCGAGCCTTCATTTGGTATGGAGCTTGGACCGGTGATGGAGTGGGATGGAGGTTTACTCGGTGGTGAGGTATGTGGTGGGCTCGGTGGAGTTGGTCCGGCCATGAATGGTCCGGTGATGGTGGTCCGGTTGTAGGTTGTGAGGCAGTTGGTTCGGTAGTGGAGTATGGTTCGGTGGTAGCATGGTAGTGGATGGAGTGTGGTGATGGTCCGGTGGAGTTTTGATTCGGCATGGCTTGGGGGTTGTTTGGTTCGGTGGGATGATGGCGAGGTATGTTGGATCGGTGGTGAAGAGCTTGGAAGTGGAGGAGCTCGGACCGGCTTTGAGGTGGAGAGATCTCGCCCCTTTTCTCTTGGACCGGTGCCGAATGAACTGACGCATAGGGAAGGCCGAATGAAACATGTTACTGCCGAATGAGCCTGGCCGTGAATGCCGAATGAGTCTTGTATACTTGCATAGCTGAGTGGATACGAGAGTAGAAGGCCGAATGGACTTTGTATTCTGATCTTGAGTGGAACTCTGGGCTTAGGTACGCTTGCTGGTTGCTCCTTCTTAGCTCGATCGTGGTGGAGACGCGCTCAACATTGATATTCCAGTTTTGACCAAAAAATGGGATAACACTTTGCCCCCCAAAACATGCCTTGTGATAATCAAGGCGTGTTTTGAATAGTCCCGAATCCAATATCCAATGTCAATAGCCATATTGCCAGAGTAGATCATCCTTGACTGCTCCGAGTCGATATCCAGTTCCAAATCCAATAACCAAAGCTTGAGCCAATTCCATGTCCATCCGAACTTGACAACGGAGTCCCAAACCATCCTTATCCAATGGCCAACAACCGAATCCAGGACCTCTTTGGGTCCATGTCCAATTTATAACCTCTCCGGGCTCTTGCCAAGCGCAATCCACACTTGACGGTCGTGATCCAGTGTCCCTGGACGTTAAGCTAGCCTCCTCGTGTTCTTGTCGAGCGTAATCCACACATGACGACCTTGGTCCAGTGTCCCTGGACGTTGAGCTAACCTCTCCGGGTTCTTGCCAAGCGCAATCCACACATGACGACCTTAGTCCAGTGTCCCTGGATGTTGAGCTAACCTCTCCGGGTTCTTGCCAAGCGTAATCCACACTTGACGACCTTGGCCCAGTGTCCCTGGGCACTGTACAATGCCATGGCTTAAGTCCTAAGCCGAATCCTGGTCTCTCCGGACCCTTGCCGAGCATAGTCCATACTCGACGACCTGAAAATAACAACTGATAATATAGGGCCTAAGTCCTAGGCCGAATCCATGGTACTGTTCCATTTGAAATCCATGCACGCATTTCTAAAAGTCGTACGTCGCTGTTTCACCATTTCGGACGGATGTTGCACCTTGCACCGCGGATGTTGCACCCTGTAGATATCGATTATTCGGACGGTCATAACTTCTGGCTCGTTTAGAGTTACGAGAGCCATAACCTGTCAAAACAAAGGCTACGGTGAGTTTTATAGCTTTGACAGCTTTCAGCCGTCAACAGATAGATTAATGCCCGAAAAAGACAACCCGAATCACAATCGGGGTTCGTAAGTTTTTTACCCTTCGTTTTTTCGACACCGGATTTTTGCGGTAAAACGGGATTACCGTGGATCATCTTCGATTTACCATCGCTAGAGAGTGGTGCACCATGGTACTGTTCCGTTTCAAATCCATGCACGCATTTCTAAAAGTCGTACGGCACTGTTTCGCCATTTCGGACAGATGTTGCACCTTGCACCGCGGATGTTGCACCCTGTATATATCGATTATTCGGACAACCATAACCTCTGGCTCGTTTAGAGTTACGGGAGCCATAACCTGTCAAAACGAAGGCCACGGTGAGTTCTACAGCTTTGACAGCTTTCAGCCGTCAACGGATAGATTAATGCCCGAAAAGGACAACTCGAATCTCAATCGGGGTTCGTAAGTTTTTTACCCTTCGTTTTTTCGACACCGGATTTTTACGGTAAAACGGGATTACCGTGCCTCGCCTTCGATTTACCATTGCTGGAGGGTGGTGCACCATGGTAATGTTCCGTTTCGAATCCATGCACGCATTTCTAAAAGTCGTACGACACTGTTTCGCCATTTCGGACGGATGTTGCACCTTGCACCGCGGATGTTGCACCCTGTAGATATAGATTATTCGGACGGGCATAACTTCTGGCTCGTTTAGAGTAACGGGAGTCAAAACCTGTCAAAACGAAGGCCACGATGAGTTCTACGGCTTTGACAGCTTTCAGCCGTCAACGGATAGATTAATGCCCAAAAAGGACAACCCGAATCTCTATCGGGTCTCGTAAGTTTTTTACCCTTCGTTTTTTGGACACCGGATTTTTACGGTAAAACGGGATTACCGTGCGTCGTCTTCGATTTACCAATGCTGGAGAGTGGTGCACCATGGTACTATTCTGTTTCAAATCCATGCACGCATTTTTAAAAATCGTACGACACTGTTTCTCTATTTCGGACGGATGTTGCACCTTGCACCACGGATGTTGCACCCTATAGATATGGATTATTCGGACGGCCATATCTTCTGACTCGTTTAGAGTTACGGGAGCCATAACCTATCAAAACGAAGGCCACGGTGAGTTCTACGGCTTTGACCACTTTCTGCCGTCAACGGATAGATTAATGCCCGAAAATGACAACCCGAATCTCAATCCGGTCTACTAAGTTTTTTACCCTTCGTTTCTTCGACACCGGATTTTTACGGTAAAACGGGATTACCGTGCCTCGTCTTCGACTTACCATCGCTGGAGAGTGGTGCACCATGGTACTGTTCCGTTTCAATTCCATGCACGCATTTCTAAAAGTCGTACGGCACTGTTTCGCCATTTCGAACGGATGTTGCACCTTGCACCGCGGATGTTGCACCCTGTAGATATCGATTATTCGGACGACCATAACTTGTGGCTCGTTTAGAGAGCCATAACCTATCAAAACGTAGGCCACGATGAGTTCTACGGCTTTGACCACTTTCAACCATCAACGGATAGACTAATGCCCAAAAAGGACAACCCGAATCTCAATCGGGCCTCGTAAGTTTTTTACCCTTCGTTTTTTTGACACCGGATTTTTACGGTAAAACTGGATTACCGTGCCTCGTCTTCGATTTACCATCGCTGGAGAGTGGTGCACCATGGTACTGTTCCGTTTCAAATCCATGCACGCATTTCTAAAAGTCGTACGACACTGTTTCGCCATTTCGGACGGATGTTGCACCTTGCACCGCGGATGTCGCACCCTGTAGATATCGATTATTCGGACGGGCATAACTTCTGGCTCGTTTAGAGTTACGGAACCATAACCTGTCAAAACGAAGGCTACAGTGAGGTTTACAGCTTTGACAGCTTTCAGCCGTCAATGGATTATTCGGACGGCCATAACTTCTGGCCACGATGAGTTCTACGGCTTTGACCACTTTCAGCCGTCAACGGATAGATTAATTCGCAAAAAGGACAACCCGAATCTCAATCGGGTCTCGTAAGTTTTCACCCTTCGTTTTTTTGACACCGGATTTTTACGGTAAAATGGGATTACCGTGCCTCGTCTTCGATTTACCATCGCTGGAGAGTGGTGCACCATGGTACTGTTCCGCTTCAAATCCATGCATGCTTTCCTAAAAGTCGTACGACACTGTTTTGCCATTTCAAACGGATGTTGCACCTTGCACCGCGGATGTTGCACCCTGTAGATATCGATTATTCGGACGGCCGTAACTTCTGGCTCGTTTAGAGTTACGGGAGCCATAACCTGTCAAAACGAAGGCCACGGTGAGTTCTACGGCTTTGACCGCTTTCAGCCGTCAATGGATAGACTAATGCCCGAAAAGGACAACCCGAATCTCAATCGGGGTTCGTAAGTTTTTTACCCTTCTTTTTTCGACACCGGATTTTTACGGTAAAACGGTCTTACCGTGGCTCGTCTTCGATTTACCATCGTTGGAGAATGGTGGACCATGGTACTTTTCCGTTTCAAATCCATGCACGCATTTATAAAAGTGGTACGACACTGTTTCTCCATTTCGGACGGATGTTGCACCTTGCACCGCGGATGTTGCACCCTGTATATATCGATATTCGGACAGGCATAACTTCTGGCTCGTTTATATTTATGGGAGCCATAACCTGTCAAAACGAAGGCCACGGTGAGTTCTACAGCTTTGACGGCTTTCAGCCGTCAACGGATAGATTAATGCCAGAAAAGGACAACCCGAATCTCAATCTGGGTTCGTAAGTTTTTACCCTTCGTTTTTCGACACCGGATTTTTACGGTAAAACGGGATTACCGTGGCTCATCTTCGATTTACCAACGCTGGAGTGTGGTGCAACATGGTAATGTTCCGTTTCAAATCCATGCACTCATTTCTAAAAGTCGTACGGCACTGTTTCGCCATTTCGGACGGATGTTGCACCTTGCACCGCGGATATTCCACCCTGTAGAAATCGATTATTCGGACGACCATAACTTCTGGCTCGTTTAGAATTACGGGAGCCATAACCTGTCTAAACGAAGGACACGGTGTTTTCTACGGCTTTGACCGCTTTCAGCCATCAACGGATAGATTAATGCCCAAAAAGGCTAACCCGAATCTCAATCGGGTCTCGTAAGTTTTTTACCCTTCATTTTTTCGACACCGGATTTTTACGGTAAAACGGGATTACCGTGCCTCGCCTTCGATTTACCATCGCTGGAGAGTGATGCACCATGGTAATGCTCCGTTTCAAATCCAAGCATGCTTTTCTAAAAGTCGTACGGCACTGTTTCGCCATTTCAGACGGATGTTGCACCTTGCACCGCGGATGTTGCACCCTGTTGATATCGATTATTCGGACGACTATAACTTCTGGCTCGTTTAGAGTTACGGGATTCATAACCTGTCAAAACGAAGGCCACAATAAGTTCTACGGCTTTGACAAGTCTCAGCGGTCAACGGATAGATTAATACCCAAAAAGGAGAACCCGAATCTCAATCGGGTCTCGTAAGTTTTGTAGCCTTCGTTTTTTCGACACCGGATTTTTACGGTAAAACGGGATTACCGTGCCTCGTCTTCGATTTACCATCGCTGGAGAGTGGTGCACCATGACACTGTTCTGTTTCAAATCCATGCACGTATTTCTAAAAGTCGTACGACACTGTTTCGCCATTTCGGACGGATGTTGCACCTTGCACCGCGGATGTTGCACCCTGTAGATATCGATTATTCAGACGGCCATAACTTCTGGCTCGTTTAGAGTTAAGGGAGTCATAACCTGTCAAAACGAAGGCCACAATGAGTTCTAAGGCTTTGACAAGTTTCAGCCGTCAACGGATAGATTAATGCCCAAAAAGGACAGCCCGAATCTCAATCGGGTCTCGTAATTTTTTTACCTTTCGTTTTTTCGACACCGGATTTTTACGGTAAAACGGGATTACCGTGCCTCGCCTTCGATTTACCATCGTTGGAGAGTGGTGCACCATGGGACTGTTCCATTTCAAATCCATGCACGCATTTCTAAGAGTCGTACGACACTGTTTCACCACTTCAGACGGATGTTGCACCTTGCACCGCGGATGTTGCACCCTGTAGATATCGATTATTCGGACGGCCGTAACTTCTGGCTCGTTTAGAGTTACGGGAGCCATAACCTGTCAAAACGAAGGCCACGGTGAGTTCTACGGCTTTGACCGCTTTCAGCCATCAACGGATAGATTAACGCCCGAAAAGGACAACCCGAATCTCAATCGGGGTTCGTAAGTTTTTTACCCTTCGTTTTTTCGACACCAGATTTTTACGGTAAAATGGTCTTACCGTGGCTCGTCTTCGATTTACCATCGCTGGAGAGTGGTGCACCATGGTACTGTTTCGTTTCAAATCCATGCACGCATTTCTAAAAGTCGTACGGCACTGTTTCGCCATTTCGGACGGATGTTAAACCTTGCACCGCGGATGTTGCACCCTGTATATATTGATTATTCGGACAGGCATAACTTCTGGCTCGTTTAGATTTACGGGAGCCATAACCTGTCAAAACGAAGGCCACGGTGAGTTCTACAGCTTTGACAACTTTCAGCCATCAATGGATAGATTAATGCCCGAAAAGGACAACCGAATCTCAATCGGGGTTCGTAAGTTTTTTACCCTTCGTTTTTTTGACACCGGATTTTTACGGCAAAACGGGATTACCGTGGCTCGTCTTCGATTCACCATCGCTGGAGAGTGGTGCACCATGGGACTGTTCCGTTTCAAATCCATGCACGCATTTCTAAAAGTCGTACGGCACTGTTTCGCCATTTCGGACGGATGTTGCACCTTACACCGCGGATGTTGCACCTTGTAGATATCGATTATTTGGACGGTCATAACTTCTGGCTCGTTTAGAGTTACGGGAGCCATAACCTGTCAAAACGAAGGCCACGATGAGTTATACGACTTTGACATATTTTAGCCGTCAACGGATAGATTAATGCCCAAAAAGGACAACCCGAATCTCAATCGGGTCTCGTATGTTTTTTACCCTTCGTTTTTTCGACACCGGATTTTTACGGTAAAACGGGATTACCGTGCCTCGCCTTCGATTTACCATCGCTGGAGAGTGATGCACCATGGTACTATTTCGTTTCAAATTCATGCATGCTTTTCTAAAAGTCGTACGACACTGTTTCGCCATTTCAGACGGATGTTGCACCTTGCACCGCGGATGTTGCACCCTGTAGATATCGATTATTCGGATGGCCATAACTTCTGGCTCGTTTAGAGTTACGGGAGTCATAACCTGTCAAAACGAAGGCCACAATGAGTTCTACGGCTTTGACAGCTTTCAGCCATCAACGGTTAGATTAAAATCCCAAAAAGGACAACCCGAATCTCAATCGGGTCTCGTAAGTTTTTTACCCTTCGTTTTTTCGACACCGGATTTTTACGGTAAAACGGGATTACCATGCCTCGTCTTCGATTTACCATCGCTGGAGAGTGGTGCACCATGGTACTGTTCTATTTCAAATCCATGCACACATTTCTAAAAGTCGTACGACAGTGTTTCGCCATTTCGGACGGATGTTGCACCTTGCACCGCGAAGGTCGCACCCTGTAGATATCGATTATTCGGACGGGCATAACTTCTGGCTCGTTTATATTTACGGAAGCCATAACCTGTCAAAACGAAGGCCACGGTGAGTTCTACTGCTTTGACAGCTTTCAGCCGTCAACGGATAGATTAATGCCAGAAATGGACAACCCGAATCTCAATCTGGGTTCGTAAGTTTTTACCCTTCGTTTTTTTGACACCGGATTTTTACGGTAAAACGGGATTACCGTGGCTCGTCTTCGATTTACCATCGTTGGAGAGTGGTGCACCATGGTAATGTTCCGTTTCAAATCCATGCACTCATTTCTAAAAGTCGTACAGCACTATTTCTCCATTTCGGACGGATGTTGCACCTTGCACCGCGGATATTCCACCCTGTAGAAATCGATTACTCAGACGACCATAACTTCTGGCTCGTTTAGAGTTACGGGAGCCATAACCTGTCTAAACGAAGGACACGGTGAGTTCTACGGCTTTGACTGCTTTCAGCCGTCAACGGATAGATTAATGCCCAAAAAGGACAACCCGAATCTCCATCGGGTCTCTTAAGTTTTTTACCCTTCGTTTTTTCGACACCGGATTTTTACAGTAAAACGGCATTACCGTGCCTCGCCTTCGATTTACCATCGCTGGAGAGTGATGCACCATGGTAATGTTCCGTTTCAAATCCAAGCACGCTTTTCTAAAAGTCGTACGGCACTGTTTCGCGATTTCAGACGGATGTTGCACCTTGCACCGCGGATGTCGCACCCTGTTGATATCGATTATTCGGACGACCATAACCTCTGGCTCGTTTAGAGTTACGGGAGTCATAACCTGTCAAAACAAAGGCCACAATGAGTTCTACGGCTAGGACAAGTTTCAGTCGTCAACGGATAGATTAATGCCCAAAAAGGACAACCCGAATCTCAATCGGGTCTCGTAAGTTTTGTACCCTTCGTTTTTTCGACACCGGATTTTTACGGTAAAACGGGATTACCGTGCCTCGTCTTCGATTTACCATCGCTGGAGAGTGGTGCACCATGGCACTGTTCCGTTTCAAATTCACGCACGCATTTCTAAAAGTCGTACGACACAGTTTCGCCATTTCGGACGGATATTGCACCTTGCACCGCGGATGTTGCTCCCTGTAGATATCGATTATTCGGACGGCCATAACTTCTGGCTCGTTTAGATTTAAGGGAGCCATAACCTGTCAAAACGAAGGCCACGTTGAGTTCTACGGCTTTGACAGCTTTCTGCCGTCAACGGATAGACTAATGCCCAAAAAGGACAACCCGAATCTCAATCGGGTCTCGTAAGTTTTTTACCTTTCGTTTTTTCGACACCGGATTTTTACGGTAAAACGGGATTACCGTGCCTCGCCTTCGATTTACCATCGCTGGAGAGTGGTGCACCATGGGACTGTTCTGTTTCAAATCCATGCACGCATTTCTAAGAGTCGTACGACACTGTTTCGCCATTTCAGACGGATGTTGCACCTTGAACCGCGGATGTTGCACCCTGTAGATATCGATTATCCAGACGGTCGTAACTTCTGGCTCGTTTAGAGTTACGGGCGCCATAACCTGTCAAAACGAAGGCCACGGTGAGTTCTACAGCTTTGACCACTTTCAGCCGTCAACGGATAGATTAATTCCCGAAAAGGACAACCCGAATCTCAATCGGGGTTCGTAAGTTTTTTACCCTTCGTTTTTTCGACACCGGATTTTTATGGTAAAACGGTCTTACCGTGGCTCGTCTTCGATTTACCATCGCTGGAAAGTGGTGCACCATGGTACTGTTCCGTTTCAAATCCATGCACGCATTTCTAAAAGTCGTACGGCACTGTTTCGCCATTTCGGACGGATGTTGCACCTTGCACCGCGGATGTTGCACCCTCTAGTTTTCGATTATTCGGACAGGCATAACTTCTGGCTCGTTTAGATTTACGGGAGCCATAACCTGTCAAAACGAAGGCCACGGTGAGTTCTACAGCTTTGACCGCTTTCAGCCGTCAATGGATAGATTAATGCCCGAAAAGGACAACCCGAATCTCAATCGGGGTTCGTAAGTTTTTTACCCTTCGTTTTTTTGACACCGGATTTTTACGGTAAAACGGGATTACCGTGGCTCGTCTTCGATTCACCATCGCTGGAGAGTGGTGCACCATGGGACTATTCCATTTCAAATCCATGCACGCATTTCTAAAAGTCGTACGGCACTGTTTCGCCATTTCGGACGGATGTTGCACCTTGCACCGCGGATGTTGCACCCTGTAGATATCGATTATTCGGACGGTCATAACTTCTAGCTCGTTTAGAGTTACGGGAGCCATAACCTGTCAAAACGAAGGCCACGATGAGTTATACGACTTTGACATATTTCAGCCGTCAACGGATAGATAAAATCCCAAAAAGGACAACCCGAATCTCAATCGGGTCTCGTAAGTTTTTTACCCTTCGTTTTTTCGACACTGGATTTCTACGGTAAAACGGGATTACCGTGCCTCGCCTTCGATTAACCATCGCTGGAGAGTGATGCACCATGGTACTGTTCCGTTTCAAATCCATGCATGCTTTTATAAAAGTCGTACGGCACTGTTTCGCCATTTCAGACGGATGTTGCACCTTGCACCGCGAATGTTGCACCCTGTAGATATCGATTATTCGGACGGCCATAACTTCTGGCTCGTTTAGAGTTACGGGAGTCATAACCTGTCAAAACGAAGGCCACAATGAGTTCTACGGCTTTGACAGCTTTCAGCAGTCAACGGATAGATTAAATCCCAAAAAGGACAACCCGAATCTCAATCGGGTCTCGTAAGTTTTTTACCCTTCGTTTTTTCGACACCGGATTTTTACGGTAAAACGGGATTACCATGCCTCGTCTTCGATTTACTATCGCTGGAGAGTGGTGCACCATGGTACTGTTCTGTTTCAAATCCATGCACACATTTCTAAAAGTCGTACGACAGTGTTTCGCCATTTCGGACGGATGTTGCACCTTGCACCGCAGAAGTCGCACCCTATAGATATCGATTATTCGGACGGGCATAACTTCTGGCTCGTTTATATTTACGGGAGCCATAACTTGTCAAAACGAAGGCCACGGTGAGTTCTAAAGCTTTGACAGCTTTCAGCCGTTAATGGATAGATTAATGCCAGAAAAGGACAACCCGAATGTCAATCTGGGTTCGTAAGTTTTTACCCTTCGTTTTTTCGACACTGGATTTTTACGGTAAAACGGGATTACCGTGGCTCGTCTTCGATTTACCATCGCTGGAGAGTGGTGCACCATGGTACTGTTCCGTTTCAAATCCATACGCGCATTTCTAAAAGTCGTACGACACTGTTTCGCCATTTCGGACGGATGTTGCACCTTGCACCGCGGATGTTGCACCCAGTAGATATCGATTATTCAGACGGCCATAACTTCTGGCTCGTTTAGAATTACGGGAGCCATAACTTGTCTAAACGAAGGACACGGTGAGTTCTACGGCTTTGACCGCTTTCAGCCGTCAACGGATAGATTAATGACCAAAAAGGACAACCCGAATCTCAATCGGGTCTCGTAAGTTTTTTACCCTTCGTTTTTTCGACACCGGATTTTTATAGTAAAACGGGATTACCGTGCCTCGTCTTCGATTTACCATCGCTGGAGAGTGGTGCACCATGGTACTGTTCCGTTTCAAATCCATGCACGCATTTCTAAAAGTCGTAAGGCATTGTTTCGCCATTTTGGACGGATGTCGCACCTTGCACCGCTGATGTTGCACCCTGTAGATATCGATTATTCGGACGGCCATAACTTCTGGCTCGTTTAGAGTTACGGGAGGCATAACCTGTCAAAACGAAGGAAACGATGAGCTCTACGGCTTTGACAGCTTTCAGCCGTCAGCGGATAGATTAATGCCCGAAAATGACAACCCGAATCTCAATCGAGTCTCGTAAGTTTTTTACCCTTCGTTTTTTCGACACCGGATTTTTACGGTAAAACGGGATTACCGTGCCTCGCCTTCGATTTACCATCGCTGGAGATTGGTGCACCATGGTACTGTTCCGTTTCAAATCCATGCACGCATTTCTAAAAGTCATACGTCACTGTTTCGCCATTTCTGACGGATGTTGCACCGTGCACCGCGGATGTTGCACCCTGTATATATCGATTATTCGGACAGCCATAACTTCTGGCTCGTTTAGATTTCCGGGAGCCATAACCTGTCAAAACGAAGGCCACGGTGAGTTCTACAGCATTGACAGCTTTGATCCGTCAACTGAATGATTAATGCCAGAAAAGGACAACCTGAATCTCAATCTGGGTTCGTAAGTTTTTACCCTTCGTTTTTTCGACACCGGATTTTTACGGTAAAACAGGATTACCGTGGCTCGTCTTCGATTTACCATCGCTGGAGAGTGGTGCACCATGGTAATGTTCCGTTTCAAATCCATGCACGCATTTCTAAAAGTCATACGGCACTGTTTCGCTAATTCGGACGTATTTTGCACCTTGCACCGCGGATATTCCACCCTGTAGATATCGATTATTCGGACGGCCATAACTTCTGGCTCGTTCAGAGTTACGGGAGTCATAACCTGTCTAAACGGAGGCCACGGTGAGTTCTACGGCTTTGACCGCTTTCAGCCGTCAACGGATAGATTAATGCCCAGAAAGGACAACCCGAATCTCAATCGGGTCTCGTAAGTTTTTTTCCATTTGTTTTTTCGACACCGGATTTTTATGGTAAAACAGGATTACAGTGCCTTGTCTTCGATTTACCATCGCTGGAGAGTGGTGCACCATGGTACTGTTCCGTTTCAAATCCATGCACGCATTTCTAAAAGTCGTAAGGCACTGTTTCGCCATTTCGGACGGATGTTGCACCTTGCACCGCGGATGTTGCACCCTGTAGATATCAATTATTCGGACGGCCATAACTTCTGGCTCGTTTAGAGTTACGGGAGCCATAACCTGTCAAAACGAAGAAAACGATGAGTTCTACGGCTTTGACAGCTTTCAGCCATCAACGGATAGATTAATGCCCGAAAAGGACAACCCGAATCTCAATCGAGTCTCGTAAGTTTTTTACCCTTCGTTTTTTCGACATCGGATTTTTACGGTAAAACGGGATTTTCGTGCCTCGCCTTCGATTTACCATCGCTGGAGAGTGGTTCACCATGGCACTGTTCCGTTTCAAATCGATGCACGCATTTCTAAAAATCGTATGATACTGTATCGCCATTTCGGACGGATGTTGCACCTTGCACCGCGGATGTTGCACCCTATAGATATCGATTATTCGGACGGCCATAACTTCTGGCTCGTTTAGAGTTACGGGAACCATAACATGTCCAAACGAAGGCCACGATGAGTTCTACGGCTCTGAATTCTTTCAGCCGTCAACGGACAGATTAATGCCCAAAAAGGACAACCTGAATCTCAATCGGGTCTCGTAAGTTTTTTACCCTTCGTTTTTTCGACACCGGATTTTTACGGTAAAACAGGATTACCGTGCCTCGTCTTCGATTTACCATCGATGGAGAGTGGTGCACCATGGTACTGTTCCATTTCAAATCCATGCACGCATTTCTAAAAGTCGTACGACACTATTTCGCCATTTCGGACGGATGTTGCACCTTGCACCGCGGATGTTGCACCCTGTAGATATCGGTTATTCGGACGACCATAACTTCTGGCTCGTTTAGAGTTACGGGAGCCATAACCTATCAAAAGGAAGGCCACGATGAGTTCTACGGCTTTGACAGCTTTCAACCGTCAACGGATAGATTAATGCCCAAAAAGGAAACCCGAATCTCAATCGGGTCTCGTAAGTTTTTTACCCTTAGTTTTTTCGACACAGGATTTTTACGGTAAAACGGGATTACCATGCCTCGCCTTCGATTTACCATCGTTGGAGAGTGGTGCACCATGATACTGTTCCGTTTCAAATCCATGCACGCATTTCTAAAAGTCGTATGGCACTGTTTCGCCATTTCAGACGGATGTTGCACCTTGCACCGCGAATGTTGCACCCTGTATATATCGATTATTCGGACGGCAATAACTCCTGGCTCGTTTAGAGTTACGGGCGCCACAACCTGTCAAAACGAAGGCCACGCTGAGTTCTATGGCTTTGACAGCTTTCAGCCATCAACGGATAGATTAATGCCCAAAAAGGACAACCCGAATCTAAATCGGGTCTCGTAAGTTTTTTACCCTTCGTTTTTTCGACAACGGATTTTTGCGGTAAAACGGGATTACCGTGCCTCGCCTTCGATTTACCATCGCTGGAGAGTGGTGCACCATGGTACTGTTCCGTTTCAATTCCATACACGCATTTCTAATAGTCGTACGGCACTGTTTCGCCATTTCAGACGGATGTTGCACCTTGCACCGCGGATGTTGCACCCTGTAGATATCGATTATTCGGACGGCCATAATTTCTGGCTCGTTTAGAGTTACGGGAGCCATAACCTGTCAAAACGAAGGCCACATTGAGTTCTACGGCTTTGACAGCTTTCAACCGTCAACGGATAGATTAATGCCCAAAAAGGACAACCTGAATCTCAATCGGGTCTCGTAAGTTTTTTACCCTTCGTTTTTTCGACACCGGAATTTTACGGTAAAACGGGATTACCGTGCCTCGCCTTCGATTTACCATCACTGAAGAGTGGTGCACCATGGTACTGTTCCGTTTCAATTCCATGCACGCATTTCTAAAAGTTGTACGGCACTGTTTCGCCATTTCAGACGGATGTTGCACCTTGCACCGCGGATGTTGCACCCTGTAGATATCGATTATTCGGACGGCCATAACTTCTGGCTCGTTTAGAGTTATGGGAGCCATAACCTGTCAAAACGAAGGCCACATTGAGTTCTACAGCTTTGACAGCTTTCAGCCGTCAATGGATAGATTAATGCCCAAAAAGGACAACCCGAATCTCAATCGGGTCTCGTAAGTTTTTTACCCTTCGTTTTTTCGACACCGGATTTTTACGGTAAAATGGGATTACCGTGGCCCGTCTTCGACTTTCCATCGCTGGGGAGTGGTGCACCATGGTACTGTTCCGTTTCAAATCCGTGCACGCATTTCTAAAAGTCGTACGGCACTGTTTCGCCATTTTGGACGGATGTTCAACCTTGGACCGCGGATGTTGCACCCTGTACATATCGATTATTCGGACGGCCATAACTTTTGGCTCGTTTAGAGTTACGGGAGCCATAACCTGTCTAAACGAAGGCCACGGTGAGTTCTACGGCTTTGACCGCTTTCAGCCATCAACGGATAGATTAATGCCCAGAAAGGACAACCCGAATCTCAATCGGGCCTCGTAAGTTTTTTACCCTTCGTTTTTTCGACAACGGAATTTTATGGTAAAACGAGATTACCGTGCCACGTCTTCGATTTACCATCGCTGGAGAGTGGTGCACCATGGTACTTTTCCGTTTCAAATCCATGCAGGCATTTCTAAAAGTTGTACGACACTGTTTCGCCATTTCGGACGGATGTTGCACCTTGCACCGCGGATGTTGCACCCTGTAGATATCGATTATTCGGACGGTCATAATTTCTGGCTCGTTTAGAATTACGGGAGCCAAAACTTGTCAAAACGAAGGCCACGGTGAGTTCTACGACATTGACCGCTTTCAGCCGTCAACGGATAGATTAATGCCCAAAAAGGACAACCCGAATCTCAATCGGGTCTCGTAAGTTTTTTACCCTTCGTTTTTTCGACAACGGATTTTTACGGTAAAACGGTCTTACCGTGGCTCGTCTTCGATTTACCATCGCTGGAGAGTGGTGCACCATGGTACTGTTCCGTTTCAAATCCAAGCACGCATTTCTAAAAGTCGTACGGCACTGTTTCGCCATTTCGGACAGATGTTGCACCTTGCACCGCGGATGTTGCACCCTGTATATATCGATTATTCGGACAGGCATAACTTCTGGCTCATTTAGATTTACGGGAGCCATAACCTGTCAAAACGATGGCCACGGTGAGTTCTACAGCTTTGACAGCTTTCAGCCGTCAATGGATAGATTAATGCCCGACAAGGACAACCTGAATCTCAATCGGGGTTCGTAAGTTTTTTACCCTTCGTTTTTTTGGCGCCGGATTTTTACGGTAAAACGGGATTACCGTGGCTCGTCTTCGATTCAACATTGCTGGAGAGTGGTGCACCATGGGACTGTCCCGTTTCAAATCCATGCACGCATTTCTAAAAGTCGTACGGCACTGTTTCGCTATTTCGGACGGATGTTGCACTTGCACCGCGGATGTTGCACCCTGTAGATATCGATTATTCGGATGGTCATAACTTCTGGCTCGTTTAGAGTTACGGGAGCCATAACCTGTCAAAACGAAGGCCACGATGAGTTCTACGGCTTTGATATCTTTCAGCCGTCAACGGATAGATTAATGCCCAAAAAGGACAACCCGAATCTCAATCGGATCTCGTAAGTTTTTTGCCCTTCGTTTTTTCGACACCGGATTTTTACGGTAGAACGGGATTACCGTGCCTCGCCTTCGATTTACCATCGCTGGAGAGTGTGCACCAAGGTACTGTTCCGTTTCAAATCCATGCATGCTTTGCTAAAAGTCGTACGGCACTGTTTCGCCATTTTAGACGGATGTTGCACCTTGCACCGCGGATGTTGCACCCTGTAGATATCGATTATTCGGACGGCCATAACTTCTGGCTCATTTAGAGTTACGGGAGTCATAACCTGTTAAAACGAAGGCCACAATAAGTTCTACGGCTTTGACAATTTTCAGCCATCAACGGATTGATTAAATCCCAAAAAGGACAACCCGAATCTCAATCGGGTCTCGTAAGTTTTTTACCCTTCGTTTTTTCGACACCGGATTTTTACGGTAAAAACGGATTACCATGCCTCGTCTTCGATTTACCATCGCTGGAGAGTGGTACACTATGGTACTGTTCCGTTTCAAATCCATGCACGCATTTCTAAAAGTCGTACGGCACTGTTTCGCCATTTCGGACGGATGTTGCACCTTGCACCGCGGATGACCTGTCAAAACGGAGGCCAAGATGAGTTCTACGGCTTTGACAGCTTTCAGTCGTCAACGGATAGATTAATGCCCAAAAAGGACAACCCGAATCTCAATCGAGTCTCGTAAGTTTTTTACCCTTCGTTTTTTCGACACCGGATTTTTACGGTAAAACGGGATTACCGTGCCTCGCCTTCAATTTACCATCACTGGAGAGCGGTGCACCATGGCACTGTTCCGTTTCAAATCCATGCACGCATTCCTAGAAGTTGTACGACACTGTTTCGCCATTTCAGACGGATGTTGCACCTTGCACCGCAGATGTTGCACCCTGTAGATATCGATTATTCGGACGGTCATAACTTCTGGCTCGTTTAGAGTTACGGGAGCCATAACCTATCAAAACGAAGGCCACGGTGAGTTCTACAGCTTTGACATCTACGAACCGTCAACGGATAGATTTATGCCCGAAAAGGACAACCCGAAACTCAATCGAGGTTCGTAAGTTTTTTACCCTTCGTTTTTTCGACACCGGATTTTTACGGTAAAACGGGATTACCGTGGCTCGTCATCGATTTACCATCGCTGGAGAGAGGTGCACCATGGTACTGTTCCGTTTCAAATCCATGCACACATTTCTAAAAGTCGTACGGCACCGTTTCGCCATTTCGGACGGATGTTGCACCTTGCACCGCGGATGTTGCACCCTGTATATATCGATTATTCGGACAGCCATAACTTCTGGCTCGTTTAGATTTACGGGAGCCATAACCTGTCAAAACGAAGGCCACGGTGAGTTCTACAGCTTTGACAGCTTTCAGCCATCAACGGATAGATTAATGCCAGAAAGGACAACCCGAATCTCAATCTGGGTTCGTAAGTTTTTACCCTTCGTTTTTTCGACACCGGATTTTTACGGTAAAACTGGATTACAGTGGCTCGTCTTCGATTTACCATCGCTGGAGAGTGGTGCACCATGGTAATGTTCCGTTTCAAATCCATACACGCATTTCTAAAAGTCGTACGGCAATGTTTCGCCAATTTAGAGGGATGTTGCATCTTGCACTGCGGATGTTGCACCCTGTAGATATCGATTATTCGGACGGCCATAACTTCTGGCTCGTTTAGAGTTACGGGAGCCATAACCTGTCTAAACGAAGGCCACGGTGAGTTCTATGGCTTTGACCGCTTTCAGCCGTCAACGGATAAATTAATGCCCAAAAAGGACAACCCGAATCTCAATCGGGTCTCGTAAGTTTTTTACCCTTCGTTTTTTCGACACCGGATTTTTACGGTAAAACGGGATTACCGTGCCTCGTCTTCGATTTACCATCGCTGGAGAGGGGTGCACCATGGTACTGTTCCGTTTCAAATCCATGCACGCATTTCTAAAAGTCGTAAGGCACTGTTTCGCCATTTCGGACGGATGTTGCACCTTGCACCGCAGATATTGCACCCTGTAGATATCGATTATTCGGACGACCATAACTTCTGGCTCGTTTAGAGTTACGGGAGCCATAACCTGTCAAAACGAAGGAAACGATGAGTTCTACGGCTTTGACAGCTTTCAGCCGTCAACGGATAGATTAATGCCCGAAAAGGACAACCCGAATCTCAATCGAGTCTCGTAAGTTTTTTACCCTTCGTTTTTTCGACACCGGATTTTTACGGTAAAACGGGATTACCGTGCCTCGCCTTCGATTTACCATAGCTGGAGAGTGGTGCACCATGGTACTGTTCTATTTCAAATCCATGCACGCATTTCTAAAAGTCGTACGACACTGTTTCGCCATTTCGGACGGATGTTGCACCTTGCACCGCGGATGTTGCACCATGTAAATATCGATTATTCGGACGGGCATAACTTCTGGCTCGTTTAGAGTAACGCGAGCCATAACATGTGAAAATGAAGGCCACGATGAGTTCTATGGCTTTGACAGCTTTCAGTGGTCAACGGATAGATTAATGCCCAAAAAGGACAACCCGAATCTCAATCGAGTCTCGTAAGTTTTTTACCCTTCGTTTTTTCGACACCGGGTTTTTACGGTAAAACGGGATTACCTTGCCTCGCCTTCGATTTACCATTGCTGGAGGGTGGTGCACCATGGTAATGTTCCGTTTCGAATCCATGCACGCATTTCTAAAAGTCGTACGACACTGTTTCGCCATTTCGGACGGATGTTGCACCTTGCACCGCGGATGTTGCACCCTGTAGATATCGATTATTCGGACGGCCATAACTTCTGGCTCGTTTAGAGTTACGGGAGCCATAACCTGTCAAAACGAAGGCCACGATGAGTTCTACGGCTTTGACAGCTTTCAGCAGTCAACGGATAGATTAATGCCCAAAAGGACAACCCGAATCTCAATCGGGTCTCGTAAGTTTTTTACCCTTCGTTTTTTCGACACCGGATTTTTACGGTAAAACGTGATTACCGTGCCTCGCCTTCGATTTACCATCGCTGCAGAGTGGTGCACCATGGTAATGTTCCGTTTCAAATCCATGCACGCATTTCTAAAAGTCGTACGGCACTGTTTCGCCATTTCAGACGGATGTTGCACCTTGCATCGCGGATGTTGCACCCTGTAGATATCGATTATTCGGACGGCCATAACTTCTGGCTCGTTTAGAGTTACGGGTAACGAGTTACGGGAGCCATAACCTGTCAAAACGAAGGCCACGTTGAGTTCTACGGCTTTGACAGCTTTTAGCCGTCAACGGATAGATTAATGCCCAAAAAGGACAACCCGAATTTCAATCGGATCTCGTAAGTTTTTTGCCCTTCGTTTTTTCGACACCGGATTTTTACGGTAGAACGGGATTACCGTGCCTCGCCTTCGATTTACCATCGCTGGAGAGTGTGCACCAAGGTACTGTTCCGTTTCAAATCCATGCATGCTTTGCTAAAAGTCGTACGGCACTGTTTCGCCATTTTAGACGGATGTTGCACCTTGCACCGCGGATGTTGCACCCTGTAGATATCGATTATTCGGACGGCCATAACTTCTGGCTCATTTAGAGTTACGGGAGTCATAACCTGTTAAAACGAAGGCCACAATAAGTTCTACGGCTTTGACAATTTTCAGCCATCAACGGATTGATTAAATCCCAAAAAGGACAACCCGAATCTCAATCGGGTCTCGTAAGTTTTTTACCCTTCGTTTTTTCGACACCGGATTTTTACGGTAAAAACGGATTACCATGCCTCGTCTTCGATTTACCATCGCTGGAGAGTGGTACACTATGGTACTGTTCCGTTTCAAATCCATGCACGCATTTCTAAAAGTCGTACGGCACTGTTTCGCCATTTCGGACGGATGTTGCACCTTGCACCGCGGATGACCTGTCAAAACGGAGGCCAAGATGAGTTCTACGGCTTTGACAGCTTTCAGTCGTCAACGGATAGATTAATGCCCAAAAAGGACAACCCGAATCTCAATCGAGTCTCGTAAGTTTTTTACCCTTCGTTTTTTCGACACCGGATTTTTACGGTAAAACGGGATTACCGTGCCTCGCCTTCGATTTACCATCACTGGAGAGTGGTGCACCATGGCACTGTTCCGTTTCAAATCCATGCACGCATTCCTAGAAGTTGTACGACACTGTTTCGCCATTTCAGACGGATGTTGCACCTTGCACCGCAGATGTTGCACCCTGTAGATATCGATTATTCGGACGGTCATAACTTCTGGCTCGTTTAGAGTTACGTGAGCCATAACCTATCAAAACGAAGGCCACGTTGAGTTCTACAGCTTTGACATCTACGAACCGTCAACAGATAGATTTATGCCCGAAAAGGACAACCCGAAACTCAATCGAGGTTCGTAAGTTTTTTACCCTTCGTTTTTTCGACACCGGATTTTTACGGTAAAACGGGATTACCGTGGCTCGTCTTCGATTTACCATCACTGGAGAGAGGTGCACCATGGTACTGTTCCGTTTCAAAGCCATGCACACATTTCTAAAAGTCGTACGGCACTGTTTCGCCATTTCGGACAGATGTTGCACCTTGCACCGCGGATGTTGCACCCTGTATATATCGATTATTCGGACAGCCATAACTTCTGGCTCGTTTAGATTTACGGGAGCCATAACCTGTCAAAACGAAGGCCACGGTGAGTTCTACAGCTTTGACACCTTTCAGCCATCAACGGATAGATTAATGCCAGAAAGGACAACCCGAATCTCAATCTGGGTTCGTAAGTTTTTACCCTTCGTTTTTTCGACACCGGATTTTTACGGTAAAACGGGATTACAGTGGCTCGTCTTCGATTTACCATCGCTGGAGAGTGGTGCACCATGGTAATGTTCCGTTTCAAATCCATACGCGCATTTCTAAAAGTCGTACGGCAATGTTTCGCCAATTTAGAGGGATGTTGCATCTTGCACTGCGGATGTTGCACCCTGTAGATATCGATTATTCGGACGGCCATAACTTCTGGCTCGTTTAGAGTTACGGGAGCCATAACCTGTCTAAACGAAGGCCACGGTGAGTTCTATGGCTTTGACCGCTTTCAGCCGTCAACGGATAAATTAATGCCCAAAAAGGACAACCCGAATCTCAATCGGGTCTCGTAAGTTTTTTACCCTTCGTTTTTTCGACACCGGATTTTTACGGTAAAACGGGATTACCGTGCCTCGTCTTCGATTTACCATCGCTGGAGAGGGGTGCACCATGGTACTGTTCCGTTTCAAATCCATGCACGCATTTCTAAAAGTCGTAAGGCACTGTTTCGCCATTTCGGACGGATGTTGCACCTTGCACCGCAGATGTTGCACCCTGTAGATATCGATTATTCGGACGGCCATAACTTCTGGCTCGTTTAGAGTTACGGGAGCCATAACCTGTCAAAACGAAGGAAACGATGAGTTCTACGGCTTTGACAGCTTTCAGCCGTCAACGGATAGATTAATGCCCGAAAAGGACAACCCAAATCTCAATCGAGTCTCGTAAGTTTTTTACCCTTCGTTTTTTCGACACCGGATTTTTACGGTAAAACGGGATTACCGTGCCTCGCCTTCGATTTACCATAGCTGGAGGTGGTGCACCATGGTACTGTTCTATTTCAAATCCATGCACGCATTTCTAAAAGTCGTACGACACTGTTTCGCCATTTCGGACGGATGTTGCACCTTGCACCGCGGATGTTGCACCATGTAAATATCGATTATTCGGACGGGCATAACTTCTGGCTCGTTTAGAGTAACGCGAGCCATAACATGTGAAAACGAAGGCCACGATGAGTTCTATGGCTTTGACAGCTTTCAGTGGTCAACGGATAGATTAATGCCCAAAAAGGACAACCCGAATCTCAATCGAGTCTCGTAAGTTTTTTACCCTTCGTTTTTTCGACACCGGGTTTTTACGGTAAAACGGGATTACCGTGCCTCGCCTTCGATTTACCATTGCTGGAGGGTGGTGCACCATGGTAATGTTCCATTTCGAATCCATGCACGCATTTCTAAAAGTCGTACGACACTGTTTCGCCATTTCGGACGGATGTTGCACCTTGCACCGCGGATGTTGCACCCTGTAGATATCGATTATTCGGACGGCCATAACTTCTGGCTCGTTTAGAGTTACGGGAGCCATAACCTGTCAAAACGAAGGCCACGATGAGTTCTACGGCTTTGACAGCTTTCAGCAGTCAACGGATAGATTAATGCCCAAAAGGACAACCCGAATCTCAATCGGGTCTCGTATGTTTTTTACCCTTCGTTTTTTCGACACCGGATTTTTACGGTAAAACGTGATTACCGTGCCTCGCCTTCGATTTACCATCGCTGCAGAGTGGTGCACCATGGTAATGTTCCGTTTCAAATCCATGCACGCATTTCTAAAAGTCGTACGGCACTGTTTCGCCATTTCAGACGGATGTTGCACCTTGCATCGCGGATGTTGCACCCTGTAGATATCGATTATTCGGACGGCCATAACTTCTGGCTCGTTTAGAGTTACGGGTAACGAGTTACGGGAGCCATAACCTGTCAAAACGAAGGCCACGTTGAGTTCTACGGCTTTGACAGCTTTTAGCCGTCAACGGATAGATTAATGCCCAAAAAGGACAACCTGAATCTCAATCGGATCTCGTAAGTTTTTTACCCTTCGTTTTTTTCGACACTGGATTTTTACGGTAAAACGGGATTACCGTGGCTCGTCTTCGATTTACCATCGCTGGAGAGTGGTGCATCATGGTACTATTCCGTTTCAAATCCATGCATGCATTTCTAAAAGTCGTACGACACTGTTTCGCCATTTCAGACGGATGTTGCACCTTGCACCGCGGATGTTGCACCCTGAAGATATCGATTATTCGGACGGCCATAACTTTTGGCTCGTTCAGAGTTACGGGAGCCATAACCTGTCTAAACGAAGGACACGGTGAGTTCTACGGCTTTGACCGCTTTCAGCCGTCAACGGATAGATTAATGCCCAAAAAGGACAACCCGAATCTCAATCGGGTCTCGTAAGTTTTTTACCCTTCGTTTTTTCGACACCGGATTTTTACGGTAAAACGGGATTACCGTGCCTTGTCTTCGATTTAACATCGCTGGAGAGTGGTGCTCCATGGTACTGTTCCGTTTCAAATCCATGCACGCATTTCTAAAAGTCGTACGACACTGTTTCGGCATTTCGGACGGATGTTGCACCTTGCACCGCGGATGTTGCACCCTGTAGATATCGATTATTCGGACGGTCATAACTTCTGTCTCATTTAGAATTATGGGAGCCATAACCTGTCAAAACGAAGGCCACGGTGAGTTCTACAGTTTTGACAGCTTTCAGCCGTCAACGGATAGATTAATGCCCGAAAATGACAACCCGAATCTCAATTGGGGTTCGTAAGTTTTTTACCCTTCGTTTTTTCGACACCGGATTTTTACGGTAAAACGGTCTTACCGTGGCTCGTCTTCGATTTACCATCGCTGGAGAGTGGTGCACCATGGTACTGTTTCGTTTCAAATCCGTGCACGCATTTCTAAAAGTCGTACGACACTGTTTCGCCATTTCGGACGGATGTTGCACCTTGCACCGCGGATGTTGCACCCTGTATATATCGATTATTCGGACAGGCATAACTTCTGGCTCGTTTGGATTTACGGGAGCCATAACCTGTCAAAACGAAGGCCACGGTGAGTTCCACAGCTTTGCCAGCTTTTAGCCGTCAATGGATAGATTAATGCCCGAAAAGGACAACCCGAAGCTCAATCGGGGTTCGTAAGTTTTTTACCCTTCGTTTTTTTTACACCGGATTTTTACGGTAAAACGGGATTACCGTGTCTCGTCTTCGATTCACCATCGCTGGAGAGTGGTGCACCATGGGACTGTTCTGTTTCAAATCCACGCACGCATTTCTAAAAGTCGTACGGCACTGTTTCGCCTTTTCGGACGGATGTTGCACCTTGCTCCGCGGATGTTGCACCCGGTAGATATCGATTATTCAAACGGTCATAACTTCTGGCTCGTTTAGAGTTACGGGAGCCATAACCTGTCAAAACGAAGGCCACGATGAGTTCTACGGCTTTGACATCTTTCAGCCGTCAAAGGATAGATTAATGCCCAAAAAGGACAACCCGAATCTCAATCAGGTCTCGTAAGTTTTTTACCCTTCGTTTTTTCGACACCGGATTTTTACGGTAAAACGGGATTACCGTACCTCGCCTTCGATTTACCATCGCTGGAGAGTGATGCACCATGGTACTGTTCCGTTTCGAATCCATGAATGCTTTTCTAAAAGTCGTACGGCACTGTTTCGCCATTTCAGACGGATGTTGCACCTTGCACCGTGGATGTTGCACCCTGTAGATATCGATTATTCGGACGGCCATAACTTCTGGCTCGTTTAGAGTTACGGGAGTCATAACCTGTCAAAACGAAGGCCACAATGAGTTCTACGGCTTTGACAGCTTTCAGCCGTCAACGGATAGATTAAATCCCAAAAAGGACAACCCGAATCTCAATCGGGTCTCATAAGTTTTTTACCCTTCGTTTTTTCGACACCGGATTTTTACGGTAAAACGGGATTACCGTGCCTCGTCTTCGATTTACCATCGCTGGAGAGTGGTGCACCATGGTACTGTTCCGTTTCAAATCCATGCACGCATTTCTAAAAGTCGTACGACACTGTTACGCCATTTCGGACGGATGTTGCACCTTGCACGCGGATGTCGCACCCTGTTGATATCGATTATTTGGACGGGCATAACTTCTGACTCGTTTAGAGTAACGGGAGCCATAACCTGTCAAAACGAAGGCCACGATGAGTTCTATGGCTTTGACAGCTTTCAGCCGTCAACGGATAGATTAATGCCCAAAAAGGACAACCCGAATCTCAATCGAGTCTCGTAAGTTTTTTACCCTTCGCTTTTTCGACACCGGATTTTTACGGTAAAACGGGATTACCGTGCCTCCCCTTCAATTTACCATCGCTGGAGAGTGGTGCACCATGGCACTGTTCCGTTTCAAATCCATGCACGCATTTCTAGAAGTCGTACGGCACTGTTTCGCCATTTCGGACGGATGTTGCACCTTGCACCGCAGATGTTGCACCCTGTAGATATCGATTATTCGGACGGTCATAACTTCTGGCTCGTTTAGAGTTACGGGAGCCATAACCTATCAACACGAAGGCCGCGGTGAGTTCTACAGCTTTGACATCTTCCAACCGTCAACGGATAGATTTATGCCCGAAAACGACAACCCGAATCTCAATCGGGGTTCGTAAGTTTTTTACCCTTCGTTTTTTCGACACCGGATTTTTACGGTAAAACGGGATTACGTGGCTCGTCTTCGATTTACCATCGCTGGAGAGTGGTGCACCATGGTACTGTTCCGTTTCAAATCCATGCACGCATTTCTAAAAGTCATACGACACTGTTTCGCCATTTCGGACGGATGTTGCACCTTGCACCGCGGATGTTGCACTCTGTATATATCGATTATTCGGACAGCCATAACTTCTGGCTCGTTTAGATTTACGGGAGCCATAACCTGTCAAAACGAAGGCCACGGTTAGTTCTACAGCTTTGACAGCTTTCAGCCGTCAACGGATAGACTAATGCCAGAAAAGGACAAGCCGAATCTCAATCTGGGTTCGTAAGTTTTTACCCTTCGTTTTTTCGACACCGGATTTTTACGGTAAAACGGGATTACCGTGGCTCGTCTTCGATTTACCATCGCTGGAGAGTGGTGCACCATGGTAATGTTCCGTTTCAAATCCTTGCAAGCATTTCTAAAAGTCGTATGGCACTGTTTCTCCAATTCGGACGGATGTTGCACCTTGCACCGCGGATGTTGCACTCTGTAGATATCGATTATTCGGACAGCCATAACTTCTGGCTCGTTTAGAGTTACGTGAGCCATAACCTGTCTAAACGAAGGCCACGGTGAGTTCTACGGCTTTGACCGCTTTCAGCCGTCAACGGATAGATTAATGCCCAGAAAGGACAACCCGAATCTCAATCGGGTCTCGTAAGTTTTTTACCCTTCCTTTTTTCGACACCGGGTTTTTAACGTAAAACGGGATTACCGTGCCTCGTCTTCGATTTACCATCGCTGGAGAGTGGTGCACCATGGTACTGTTCCGTTTTAAATCCATGCACACATTTCTAAAAGTCGTAAGGCACTGTTTCGGCATTTCGGACGGATGTTGCACCTTGCACCGCGGATGTTGCACCCTGTAGATATCGATTATTCGGACGGCCATAACGTCTGGCTCGTTTAGAGTTACGGGAGCCATAACCTGTCAAAACGAAGGAAACGATGAGTTCTACGGCTTTGATAGCTTTCAGCCGTCAACGGATAGATTAATGCCCGAAAAGGACAACCCGGATCTCAATCGAGTCTCGTAAGTTTTTTACCCTTCGTTTTTTCGACACCGGATTTTTACGGTCAAACGGGATTACCGTGCCTCGCCTTCGATTGACCATCGCTGGAGAGTGGTGCACCATGGCACTGTTCCGTTTCAAATCCATGCATGCATTTCTAAAAGTCGTATGATACGGTTTCGCCATTTCGGGCGGATGTTGCACCTTGCACCGCGGATGTTGCACCCTGTAGATATCGATTATTCGGACGGCCATAACTTCTGGCTCGTTTAGAGTTACGGGAACCATAACCTGTCCAAACGAAGGCCACGATGAGTTCTACGGCTTTGACAGCTTTCAGCCGTCAACGGATAGATTAATGCCCAAAAAGGACAACCCGAATCTCAATCGAGTCTCGTAAGTTTTTTACCCTTCGCTTTTTCGACACCGGATTTTTACGGTAAAACGGGATTACCGTGCCACCCCTTCGATTTACCATCGCTGGAGAGTGGTGCACCATGGCACTGTTCCGTTTCAAATCCATGCACGCATTTCTAAAAGTCGTACGACACTGTTTCGCCATTTCGAACGGATGTTGCACCTTGCACCGCGGATGTTGCATCCTGCAGATATCGATTATTCGGACGGTCATAACTTCTGGCTCGTTTAGAGTTACGGGAGCCATAACCTATCAACACGAAGGCCACGGTGAGTTCTACAGCTTTGACATCTTCCAACCGTCAACGGATAGATTTATGCCCGAAAACGACAACCCGAATCTCAATCGGGGTTCGTAAGTTTTTTACCCTTCGTTTTTTCGACACCGGATTTTTACGGTAAAACGGGATTACCGTGGCTCGTCTTCGATTTACCATCGCTGGAGAGTGGTGCACCATGGTACTGTTCCGTTTCAAATCCATGCACGCATTTCTAAAAGTCGTACGACACTGTTTCGCCATTTTGGACGGATGTTGCACCTTGCACCGCGGATGTTGCATCCTGTATATATCGATTATTCGGACAGCCATAACTTCTGGCTCGTTTAGATTTACGGGAGCCATAACCTATCAAAACGAAGGCCACGGTTAGTTCTACAGCTTTGACAGCTTTCAGCCGTCAACGGATAGACTAATGCCAGAAAAGGACAAGCCGAATCTCAATCTGGGTTCGTAAGTTTTTACCCTTCGTTTTTTCGACACCGGATTTTTACGGTAAAACGGGATTACCGTGGCTCGTCTTCGATTTACCATCGCTGGAGAGTGGTGCACCATGGTAATGTTCCGTTTCAAATCCTTGCAAGCATTTCTAAAAGTCGTATGGCACTGTTTCTCCAATTCGGACGGATGTTGCACCTTGCACCGCGGATGTTGCACTCTGTAGATATCGATTATTCGGACGGCCATAACTTCTGGCTCGTTTAGAGTTACGGGAGCCATAACCTGTCCAAACGAAGGCCACGGTGAGTTCTACGGCTTTGACCGCTTTCATCCGTCAACGGATAGATTAATGCCCAGAAAGGACAACCCGAATCTCAATCGGGTCTCGTAAGTTTTTTACCCTTGTTTTTTCGACACCGGATTTTTACGGTAAAACGGGATTACCGTGCCTCGTCTTCGATTTACCATCGATGGAGAGTGGTGCACCATGGTACTGTTCCGTTTCAAATCCATGCACGCATTTCTAATAGTCGTACGACACTGTTTCGCCATTTCGAACGGATGTTGCACCTTGCACCGCGGATGTTGCACCCTACAGATATCGGTTATTCGGACGGCCATAACCTCTGGCTCGTTTAGAGTTACGGGAGCCATAACCTTTCAAAACGAAGGCCACGATGAGTTCTACGGCTTTGACAGCTTTCAACCTTCAACGGATAGATTAATACCCAAAAAGGAAACCCGATTCTCAATCGGGTCTCGTAAGTTTTTTACCCTTCGTTTTTTCGACACAGTATTTTTACGGTAAAACGGGATTACCGTGCCTCGCCTTCGATTTACCATCGCTGGGGGGTGGTGCACCTTGATACTATTCCATTTAAAATCCATGCATGCATTTCTAAACGTCGTATGGCACTGTCTCGCCATTTCAGACGGATGTTGCACCGTGCACCGCGAATGTTGCACCCTGTATATTTCGATTATTCGGACGGCAATAACTTCTGGCTCGTTTAGAGTTACGGGCGCCATAACCTGTCAAAACGAAGGCCACGATGAGTTCTACGGCTTTGACAGCTTTCAGCCGTCAACGGATAGATTAAAGCCCAAAAAGGACAACCCGAATCTCAATCGGGTCTCGTAAGTTTTTTACCCTTCGTTTTTTCGACAACGGATTTTTACGGTAAAACGAGATTACCGTGCCTCGTCTTCGATTTACCATCGCTGGAGAGTGGTGCACCATAGTACTGTTCCGTTTCAAATCCATGCACGCATTTCTAAAAGTCGTACGACACTGTTTCGCCATTTCGGACGGATGTTGCACCTTGCACCGCGGATGTTGCACCCTGTAGATATAGATTATTCGGACGGGCATAACTTCTGGCTCGTTTAGAGTAACGGGAGTCAAAACCTGTCAAAACGAAGGCCACGATGAGTTCTACGGCTTTGACAGCTTTCAGCCGTCAACGGATAGATTAATGCCCAAAAAGAACAACCCGAATCTCAATTGAGTCTCGTAAGTTATTTACCCTTCGTTTTTTCGACACCGGATTTTTACGGTAAAACGGGATTACCGTGCCTCGCCTTCGATTTACCGTCGCTGGAGAGTGGTGCACCATGGTAATGTTCTGTTTCGAATCCATGCACGCATTTCTAAAATTCGTACGGCACTGTTTCGCCATTTCGGACGGATGTTGCACCTTGCACCGCGGATGTTGCACCCTGTATATATCGATTATTCGGACAGTCATAACTTCTGGCTCGTTTAGATTTACGGGAGCCATAACCTGTCAAAACGAAGGCAACAGTGAGTTCTACAGCTTTGACAGCTTTCATCCGTCAACGGATAGATTAATGCCAGAAAAGGACAACCCGAATCTCAATCTGGGTTCGTAAGTTTTTACCCTTCGTTTTTTCGACACCGGATTTTTACGGTAAAACGGGATTACCGTGGCCCGTCTTCGATTTACCATCACTGGAGAGTGGTGCACCATGGTAATGTTCCGTTTCGAATCCATGCACGCATTTCTAAAAGTCGTATGGCACTGTTTCGCCAATTCGGACGAATGTTGCACCTTGCACGCGGATGTTGCACCCTGTAGATATCGATTATTCGGACGGCCATAACTTCTGGCTCGTTTAGAGTTACGGGAGCCATAACTTGTCTAAACGAACGCCACGGTGAGTTCTACGGCTTTGACCGCTTTCAGCCGTCATCAGATAGATTAATGCCCAAAAAGGACAACCCGAATCTCAATCGGGCCTCGTAAGTTTTTTACCCTTCGTTTTTTCGACACCGGATTTTTACGGTAAAACGGGATTACCGTGCCTCTCCTTCGATTTACCATCGCTGGAGAGTGGTGCACCATGGTACTGTTCCGTTTCAAAACCATGCACGCATTTGTAAAAGTCATAAGGCACTGTTTCGCCATTTCGGACGGATGTTGCACCTTGCACCGCGGATGTTGCACCCAGTAGATATCGATTATTCGGACGGCCATAACTTCTGTCTCGTTTAGAGTGACGGGAGCCATAACCTGTCAAAACGAAGGAAACGATGAATTCTACGGTTTTGACAGCTTTCAGCCGTCAACGGATTGATTAATGCCCGAAAAGGACAACCCGAATCTCAATCGAGTCTCGTAAGTTTTTTACCCTTCGTTTTTTCGACAGCGGATTTTTACGGTAAAACGGGATTACCGTGCCTCACCTTCGATTTACCATCGCTGGAGAGTGGTGCACCGTGGCACTGTTCCGTTTCAAATCCATGCATGCATTTCTAAAAGTCGTATGATACGGTTTCGCCATTTCGGACGGATGTTGCACCTTGCACCGCGGATGTTGCACCCTGTAGATATCGATTATTCGGACTGCCATAACTTCGGGCTCGTTTAGAGTTACGGGAACCATAACCTGTCCAAACGAAGGCCACGATGAGTTCTACAGCTTTGACAGCTTTCAGCCGTCAACGGATAGATTAATGCCCAACAAGGACAACCTGAATCTCAATCGGGTCTCGTAAGTTTTTTACCCTTGTTTTTTCGACACCGGATTTTTACGGTAAAACGGGATTACCGTGCCTCGTCTTCGATTTGCCATCGATGTAGAGAGGTGCACCATGGTACTGTTCCGTTTCAAATCCATGCACGCATTTCTAAAAGTCGTACGACACTGTTTCGCCATTTCGGACGGATGTTGCACCTTGCACCGCGGATGTTGCCCCCTGCAGATATCGGTTATTCGGACGGCCATAACTTCTGGCTCGTTTAGAGTTACGGGAGCCATAACCTGTCAAAACGAAGGCCACGATGAGTTCTACGGATTTGACAGCTTTCAACCTTCAACGGATAGATTAATGCCCAAAAAGGAAACCCGAATCTCAATCGGGTCTCGTAAGTTTTTTACCCTTCGTTTTTTCGACACAGGATTTTTACGGTAAAACGGGATTACCGTGCCTCGCCTTCGATTTACCATCGCTGGGGAGTGGTGCACCAATTTACTGTTCCATTTCAAATCCATGCACGCATTTCTAAAAGTCGTACGGCACAGTTTCGCCATTTCAGACGGATGTTGCACCATGCACCGCGAATGTTGCACCTTGTATATATCGATTATTCGGACGGCAATAACTTCTGGCTCATTTAGAGTTACGGGCGCCATAACCTGTCAAAACGAAGGCCATGATGAGTTCTACGGCTTTGACAGCTTTCAGCCGTCAACGGATAGATTAATGCCCAAAAAGGACAACCCGAATCTCAATCGGGTCTCGTAAGTTTTTTACCCTTCGTTTTTTCGACAATGGATTTTTACGGTAAAACGAGATTACCGTGCCTCGTCCTCAATTTACCATCGCTGGAGATTGGTTCACCACGGTACTATTCCGTTTCAAATCCATGCACGCATTTCTAAAAGTCGTACGACACTGTTTCACCATTTCGGACGGATGTTGCACCTTGCACCGCGGATATTGCACCCTGTAGATATTGATTATTCGGACGGCCATGACTTCTAGCTCGTTTAGAGTAACGGGAGTCATAACCTGTCAAAACGAAGGCCACGATGAGTTCTACGGCTTTGACAGCTTTCAGCCGTCAACGGATAGATTAACGCCCAAAAAGGACAACCCGAATCTCAATCGAGTCTCGTAAGTTTTTTACCCTTCGTTTTTTCGACACCGGATTTTTACGGTAAAACGGGATTACCGTGCCTCGACTTCGATTTACCATCGCTGGAGAGTGGTGTACCATGCTAATGTTCCGTTTTGAATCCATGCACGCATTTCTAAAAGTCGTACGGCACAGTTTCGCCATTTCGGACGGATGTTGCACCTTGCACCGCGGATGTTGCACCCTGTAGATATCGATTATTCGGACGGTCATAACTTCTGGCTCGTTTAGAGTTACGGGAGCCATAACCCGTCAAAACGAAGGCCAAGATGAGTTCTACGGCTTTGACAGCTTTCAGCCATCAACGGATAGATTAATGCCCAAAAGGACAACCCGAATCTCAATCGGGTCTCGTAAGTTTTTTACCCTTTGTTTTTTCGACAGGGGATTTTTACGGTAAAACGGGATTATCGTGCCTCGGCTTTGATTTACCATCGCTGGAGAGTGGTGCACCATGGTACTATTCCGTTTCAAATCCATGCACGCATTTCTAAAATTCGTACAACACTGTTTCGCCATTTCAGACGGATGTTGCACCTTGCACCGCGGATGTTGCACCCTGTAGATATCGATTATTCGGACGGCCATAACTTCTGGCTCGTTTAGAGTTACGGGAGCCATAACCTGTCAAAACGAAGGCGACGTTGAGTTCTACGGCTTTGACCGCTTTCAGCCGTCAACGGATAGATTAATGCCCAAAAAGGACAACCCGAATCTCAATCGCGTCTCGTAAGTTTTTTACCCTTCTTTTTTCCGACACCGGATTTTTACGGTAAAACGGGATTACCGTGGCTCGTTGTGACGACCGCCCACGACTCCCGCACCAAAACAAGGAAATAGTGCGCTGAAGAGCGTGCCAGGCAGCCATGGACGATGGTCAAGGTAAGGTAAAACAGAAACTCTAACGTAAAACTCACAACACATGGATAAAATACAATAGAGAAATAGATGTATATAGTGAAGCCCATAACAGAATATCATCTTATAGACTTCATAAAGGTTTGATACAAGCATCTGAACAATCAATACATCAAGCCTCACTACATAACACTCGAACATATACAAGCAGCGGAACATCCAGTACATATAGTAAGAAAACTAATATGCTAGCCTCCAGCTCGTCTTCGTCATCTGCATCGTTGATAACCAAGAACAGCACCTGTCACCTGCTACTTAGTCTGCTCATCCCAACATGGATGAACAGCCCAAGGTAATAAGAGTTGAACATAAAACCTTGAGTCAGACAACAGTCTTAGTGAGCAGTAAATTAACTATCAAACATACCAAAAGAGCATAAAGGATAAAAGGAATAGGAATTCAACCATCCCACTCCACCTCATTCCACAGTGATAGCCCCCAGACCCACAAAGCATAAACAAGCATAGCAAAGCAGACAATTTAAGTAAAGTAATTATCACTCGAGTCAAGGTCGATGTTTTCCAAGTACAAACCCCCAAGGCCTAAACCAAGATCAGATAAGCACCCAGAAAACACCGCTCTTGAGACCGAATGATGGTACAATCAAACATCCATGACTCTGGCTATCACTGTTAACGTTGCCTCGATATCACCGTTAATTGAATGACCGGCACCTTCTTTCAGCCGTCCGTCAAGGGCTAATGGAAACCCCGGTTCTAGACATAACTCCGCACGTCATCATGACCCGTGCCCAGGACTATCGCATCTGCCCAGAGTACTAACACGTCATCATGACCCGTGTCTGGAACGTCATCGTGACCCGTTCCAACGTACTCTTGCTTTGAGCATGCTAGAACCTTCAATAACGATAAGATCCAAGCCGCCTAGTCATCCTCCTCGACGACTATTCTCACACTGGCCCAAGCGCCTCTCGAGCCCACCATTATCAACCAACCCGGACCGCATCACCGAGTTATCAACATGCTTGGGATGATCCCGCCTGGATTAAACCAAGGCTTTCACACATTGTGCTTTGCTTCAACGCATCATAGCAAAGTCTCATCTCACATCATGGTTTGCCTCATCGCATCATGGCAAAGTCCATCATCATCGAATCTATCCATATGAGCTTTCACATCCGCTTCATATGCCACAAGCAGCTTTCACCATTCAAGAGCCTTTCCACTTAGCTTTTGAATCATCCTCGACCAACTTGTTCAAATCAACTACTAGCTAATTTGAAACAATCAAATCAATCATAAATCAATCATTAATCCAAGCAATCAAACATTCAACAAGATCTAATGTGACGACCGCCCATGACTCCCGCACCAAATCAAGGAAATAATGCGCTAAAAGGTGTGCCAGGCAGCCATGGACGATAGTCAGGGTAAAACAAAACAGAAGAATCTCTATCGCATAACTCACAGCGCATGGATAAAATACAATAGAGAAATATAATATAGTGAAGCTCCATAGAACAGAACATCATCATATAAGCATCACAGTAGTTTCATACAATCATCTACTCAAATCCATACATGAATGCCTCACTACAAATCACTCAACCAAATACAGCAGCGGATACCCAGTACATATAGTAAGAAAACTAATATGCAAAGCCTCCTGCTCGTCTTCGTCATCTTTAGCGTAGAACTCCTAGCACAGCACCTGTCACCTGCTACCTAGTCTGCCCATCCCGACATGGATGAACAGCCCAAGGTAATAAGAGGAGACATAAAACCTTGAGTCAGACAAAGTCTTAGTGAGCAGTAAATCAACTATCAAGCATACCAAAAGAGCATAAAGGATAAAAGAAATAGGAACCAAACCATCCCACTCCACCTCTTTCTACAGTGATAGCCCCAGACATACACTAAGGAGAAGCAAGCATAACAACATAGACAATTAAGGTAAAGCAAATACCACTCGAGTCAAGGACGATGTTTTCCAAATACAAACCCCCAAGGCCTAAACCAAGATCAGATAAGCACCCAGAAAACACCGCTCTCGAAGCCGAATGATAATACAACCAAACATCCATGACTCTGGCTATCACTGTTATCCTTGCCTCGATTTCACCGTTAGTTGAATGACCATCTGTCAAGGGCTAATGGTAACCCCGGTTCTAACCATAACTCCGCACACTGCCTTGTGCCTAGGACTTATCTACTTTGCCCAGAGTACTCAACTACCTACCTGTAGTCTTTTGGGTGTCCCGACTACCTACCTGTAGTCGTTATGGGCGCCCCATGTACTCTTGCTTTTGAGCATGCTAGAACCTTCAACAACGACGAGATCCAAGCCTCCTAGCCATCCTTCTTGACGACTATCCTCATACAAGCTCAAGCTACCTCTTGAACAATCCATTATCAACCAACTTGAACTACTCTTCAAGTTATCAACATGCTTGGAATGATCCCTGCTTGGATTAAGCCAAGACTCACATCATACTTCGCTTCATCGCATCAAAGCAAAGTCTCAACTCAACAACATGGCTTGCCTCATCAAATCATGGCAAAGTCCCATCTCAACATCATCCAATCTATACATATGAGCTTCAACATCCGCTACATATGCCTTAAGCAGCTTTCACCATTCAAGAGCCTTCTTCCATAGCTTTTGAATCCTCTTTCATCATCTTGTTCCAAATCAACTACTAGCTAACTTGGAAACAATCAAATCAATCATACATTCAAATAATCAATCATTCAAACAAGATCTATTAAGCAATTTAAGCAATATCAACTATAATGGGAATTTCGTAAATAAACGAGCAAAAGTCCAACATATGTGAAATCATGGTTTTTAGCATAGATCTATCAATTATAAAACATGGGATTTTGTCTCTAATGCTTATTAAACAAACTTGCATAAGTAAACATCTTCAAAAACCATGGATCTAGACTTAGATCTAAGAAAAATGCATGAAATCTCTAACTTTAACACCCAAACATGCCACCAATCCAATATACTCCTTTGGATCCGCGTGAGAGATAACTACCACTCACCAAATCACCAAAACAACCTAAAATCAAACAACTTCAGATCTGGACAGCAAGGACTTGGGCTTGATCCGGAGAAATTTCACTTGAAACGGTGAAATCTAGCCTCTTCGGATGAAAATCTTCAACTTTGGCTCTTGATCTTTGATCTTGATCTTCAATCTTCAATGGATGTTAGCACTTGATAGAAGTAGAGAAAGAAGTGAAGAAAATACTGTAGTCGAGTTTCCAAAATGGCAGCACTTCGTCGCTTCGAAATCTGGTGCCAAAAAGTGAGCCGAACCCCTCTATTTATAGGCTGGAACCTCCCTGAGTCGTCGCCCCATGAGTCGGTCCCGACTCATCATGAGTCGTCCACGACTCATCTCCTGCCGACTCACGACCTAGCACAGCCGACCCTGCGACTTAACTATACAACATATACTGCCGACTTAACACTAACCCAGATGCCGACTTAAATTCTACCGACTCAAAGACCTAACGACTCAACACAGCAAGAAGGTCACACGACTTAAGACACATACGACTTATCCCGGCCGACCTAAGCCTAATCCTTATCCCACGAGACACGACTCAAAAGCCTAAGTCCCCAACGACTTATCCACTAAGTCGGCCCACCGACCTAAGCCTTAGATCTTATAGACCGTTAACCCCTATAAGCCGCTACAACCTTAAGTCGTCTAAGCCCCTTGAGTCGGTCCCTATGAGTCGGTCACGACTCGTCACCTAACTTGCTAACTCGCACAAGCCTATAGGTCGTTACCCCTCTTAACTCGTTAGCTCCTTAGGTCGTATAACTTCCTGGGTTGGCCAAAGCCTTAAGTCGTTACTTCCACTAACTCGTACACGACCTAACCACTATCCCACTAAGTCGTGTATGACTTAGACCCTAGGCCCACTGAGTCGTTATCTCGTATATTTCCTTAACCCGTTAGCTACCTTGCACACAGTTGACTCGTGCCCAAGCTAACTCGCTAACGACTCATAGTTTCTTAACTCGGCAACCCTATGAGTCGGTCACGACTCAAGCTAGAGGCAACACAATCAACACTATCGACCTGCAAATTCTACGATTTATCGACACGTAAAATACGGGTCGTTACATTCTCTCCCCCTTAGGAATTTCGCCCCCGAAATTCCAAGCAAACAATAGCAATCACAATTATTCCGCATGCCTACCATCCATAGCAATCAACAAACCATGCATCCAATTCTAGCCTAGCATGCAGAATTCTAAGACTTAGAACAAGCTACAAATTCATGAGATGTCACGACACTTTAGGGCAATACCTCGAAGAGTCCGGGATGAGCTGCCTTCATCCTCTCTTCCTCCTCCCACGTACAGTCGTTAACATCATCACTCCATTGTACCTTGAGCAACGTAATCGTCTTCCTCCTAAGCTGTTTCGTATCGGTTTCAACAATACGAAGCGGCTTACGAGGTCTCGAAACAACTGGATCAACCTCCAAGTCTTCACAGCTATCAGCAGAAACCACCGTAGTTGGGTCGTGCATATACTTCCGTAGATAAGATACATGAAAAACACTGTGCACACCCGCCATCTTTTCCGGTAACTCCAATCTATAAGCGAGCTTTCCAATACGCTCGATAATCGGGAATGGTCCAACAAATCTCGGAGTTAACTTTCCTTTCTTCCCGAATCTAATGACACTCTTCAGAGGAGAAATCTTCACAAAAACCATATCACCTACGTCGAATTCCAAATCCTTACGACGATTATCGGCATAACTTTTCTGACGATCTTGGGCTGCCTTCATTCGTTGCCGAATGATCTCTATACAATCTGAAGTCTGTCGAATCATCTCTGGCCCAAGTATCAGCTTTTCTCCAGTTTCCAACCAACATGTCGGTGAGTTACACGGTCTTCCATATAATGCCTCATATGGTGCCATACCAATACTCGACTGATAACTGTTATTATAAGCAAATTCCACCAAATGAAGGTGATCTTCCCATGATCCTCCGAAGTCCAAAACACATGCTCTAAGAAGATCTTCCAAAACTCGGTTGACTCTCTCAGTCTGACCATCTGTTTGAGGGTGATAAGCTGTACTCAAACACAATTCGGTTCCCAGGACTTCCTGGAAGCTCTTCCAAAACCTACTAGTGAACAATGGGTCTCGATCGCTCACTACACTCTTCGGAACACCATGGAATCGAACAATCCACTTCACATAAAGCTCAGCCAACTTCGATGCGGTCCTAGTCGATCGAACAGGAATGAATCTTACACTCTTGGTCAAACGATCTACTATGACCCAAATCCCTTCATTCCCTGCTCTTGTCCTAGGTAGACCATCGATAAAGTCCATCGACACTTGCTCCCACTTCCATGTAGGAACCTCTAATGGCTGAAGCAATCCACTGGGCTTCTTCTGCTCAGCTTTCACCAACTGGCAATTCATACACTTGGAAATAAAATTTCCAACATCCTTCTTCATACCTTCCCAGTAGTAGGTTCTCTTCATATCCCGATACATCTTATTTCCACCTGGATGAATTGTCAACTTCGAGTGATGACTCTCCCTCAGAACTTCATCTCTCAATCCATCTACATCGGGAACAACTAGTCGCCCTTGCTTTCGAAGCCAACCCTCTCGATCGACTTCAAATCCTTTATCCTTTTCTGGATCCAATCCGGATTCCAAATCACGGATAATCTTGATAAGCTTATCATCTCTCCTTTGCCTCTCGCCAATTCTTTCCACAAGAGTAGGCCTTATCGATAAGTTTGCCAACATCTCAGGTTCCAATTCACATCTAGGCCTGAAATCAAATCCAGCCAAATACTCAAGACTCTTCCATTCCGAAAACATGGCTCCCAATCCTGCATGTCTTCGACTTAACGCATCAGCCACTGCGTTACCTTTCCCTGGAGTATAGGCTATACCAAAATCATACGATGCTAAGAACTCTAGCCACCTTTGCTGTCGAAGATTCAAATCCTTTTGGGAAAACAGATACTTCAACGACTTATGATCTGTAAACAGCTCGAATCTAACTCCCAATAGATAGTGTCTCCACATCTTCAAAGCAAACACAATCGCCGCTAACTCCAAATCATGAGTCGGATAATTCCTTTCATGCGGCTTTAGTTGTCGACTAGCATACGCAACAACTTTATGCTTCTGCATTAGCACCGCTCCTAGTCCAGTGCCACATGCATCGGTGTAAACCACCATCTCATCATTCCCACTTGGAATAGTCAAAACAGGAGCACTCGTCAGTCGCTCTTTCAGGATTACGAAAGCTTGCTCACACTTATCATCCCATCTGAACACTTGGTTCTTCTTCGTCAATCCTGTCAACGGTGCAGCTATCTTGGAAAAGTCTTTGATAAACCGACGATAATATCCTGCTAATCCAAGAAAACTTCTCACATCAGATGCATTCTTAGGCCTAACCCAATCCTGGATCGCTGCCACCTTAGCGGGATCAACCGCTATTCCATTTCCAGAAATAACATGACCTAAGAACCTCACTTCATTCTTCCAGAAGTGACACTTCGAAAACTTAGCCTTCAGCTGATGTTTCCGTAAGATTCCTAAAACAATCCTCAAGTGCGTCTTGTGCTCTTCCTCAGTTCTGGAATAAACCAAAATATCATCCACGAACACAAGCACGAACTTATTCAACTGATCTCTGAACACTCTATTCATAAGATCCACAAAATATGCTGGCGCGTTAGTCAACCCAAACGGCATTACCAGCCACTCATAAAACCCGGATGGTGTCCTGAAAGCAGTCTTCGGCACACTATCCTTCGCCACTCTCAACTGGTGAAATCCCGTTGCCAAATCCATCTGAGAAAACACCTTAGCCTCGTGAAGCTGATCAAACAAGTCATCTATTCTCGGCAATGGATACTTGTTCTTCCTAGTCACCTTATTCAGCTCACGATAATCAACACACAACCTCAACGATCCATCCGTTTTGGTTGCGAACACAACGGGCGCACCCCATTCGGACACACTTCTCCGAATGAATCCTTTCCGCAAAAGGTCATCAACTTGCACCTTCAGCTCTTGCTGCTCCCTCGGTGCCATCCGCCTAAGAGGCATCACAACAGGTCTGGCTCCCTCAACTAGATCGATACGAAACTCGATCTCCCTATGCGGCGGCAACCCTTTGACTTCCTCAAAGACATTCTCAAACTCATTCACAATAGGCACCGATGACAGTCCATCCCGTGGAACAACTAGCGAATACATGAAGCTCATGAAGACGCCTTCTTCATGCTTACATCGTATCACAACCTTTCGCCCTTCCACATTCCCGACTGTCACCTCAAGCCTCTCACAATCAATCCTAGCCGCATACTTCCTAAGCCAGTCCATACCCAAAATAATTCCGAACCCCGCAAAGTTCAGAACAAAGCAATCACAAACAAACGAGCAATCATGACTCGACACAACTAGACCACGGCATATCATACACAAACATGACGAACCCCCCACTGGATTAGTCACAACCAATGGCCTATCAACAATATCCGGTTTCATACCTAACCGGCTTACCAAATCATCACAAACAAAAGAATGCGACGCTCCAGTATCAAACAACACTCTAACTGGAACACCACAAATAGAAAGAGTACCTTGAACAACCACACTCTTCCCCTTCTCTTCAGCAGTAGGAGCTTTCGAAGACGATGGAACAGCCCCCAAAGCATAGGCTTGCACAACCTGCCTATCTTTCCTCGGTTCTGGACAATCCTTCTTGATATGTCCCAGCTTATCACAGTTGTAACACTTTCCCGGCACTTTGGGATTCTTACAATCTTTGTAAAGATGGCCCTTCTGCTGGCAGTTATAGCAAGTCACTTCACTCTTCGGCTTCTTCTGGCCATCCCTACCCCTCTGTTGCTGTTGTTTCCTCTTCTTATTGCCACTCTGCTGTGGTTTAGATCCTTCCCTGGTTACAGAAACGACAGAACTTTCCCTAGGAAACAAACTCTCATGCCTAAGAGCTTTTTCCACAAGCTTCTCAAACGGATCGTCCAGATGATCCACCAACTGCCTCCCAAGATAAGCATCCAGACCAGTCACAAACTTTTCATTCTTCTGGTAGGGAGAATCAATATACGATCTGGCATACTTAGATAAGGCTTCAAACTCAGAAATGTACTCAAGAACAGGCCTTCCCCCTTGCTTGAGCTCCACAAACCTCTTAAACAAGACAGATTTCTGGGAAGTAGAGATGAACTTAGCTTCAAATCTAACTTGGAATTGCTCCCAAGTAATCTCTTCTTCTGGAGTATCGATGGTGATAGAATTCCACCAATCAGCAGCTCTTCCCTGAAGCTGTCTCGATGCAAGCTTCCTCTTAGTTGCATCCTCAATCCCTAAGTCACCAAAGATTCTTTTGCAAGCATCAATCCATCTCTGCACCTCAATAGTCGACTCCGTCCCCAAGAAAACTTTCCCTCCAAGAGCAGTATAATCCTTGCAAAGCTTGGCAAAATCCACCGGTCTCGGAGCTTGGACTTGAACTCCCACATCCACAGATGATCCTGAAGCTGGTATTCTCCTCATGATTGAAGTCATCATGGCCTCAAACATAGGAGCATAATCAACAGCTTCCCTAGCATCACGGCTACCCCTCGCAGCTTGTCTCTCACTTCGACTCATCCTTAATATCTGTAAATAAGAATGATTAGAACACCTTAAGAAACAACTGCATAAGGAGTTCAAACCCTTCTAAACTACTATATTATATATAGTAATCATCCATCAAATTACAATTACGTCTCTCTTACGTAGTTACATCAGCGAGCGTTGGCTAAAATCGATTAACCAAAGCTTTGATACCAAATGTGACGACCGCCCATGACTCCCGCACCAAATCAAGGAAATAATGCGCTAAAAGGTGTGCCAGGCAGCCATGGACGATAGTCAGGGTAAAACAAAACAGAAGAATCTCTATCGCATAACTCACAGCGCATGGATAAAATACAATAGAGAAATATAATATAGTGAAGCTCCATAGAACAGAACATCATCATATAAGCATCACAGTAGTTTCATACAATCATCTACTCAAATCCATACATGAATGCCTCACTACAAATCACTCAACCAAATACAGCAGCGGATACCCAGTACATATAGTAAGAAAACTAATATGCAAAGCCTCCTGCTCGTCTTCGTCATCTTTAGCGTAGAACTCCTAGCACAGCACCTGTCACCTGCTACCTAGTCTGCCCATCCCGACATGGATGAACAGCCCAAGGTAATAAGAGGAGACATAAAACCTTGAGTCAGACAAAGTCTTAGTGAGCAGTAAATCAACTATCAAGCATACCAAAAGAGCATAAAGGATAAAAGAAATAGGAACCAAACCATCCCACTCCACCTCTTTCTACAGTGATAGCCCCAGACATACACTAAGGAGAAGCAAGCATAACAACATAGACAATTAAGGTAAAGCAAATACCACTCGAGTCAAGGACGATGTTTTCCAAATACAAACCCCCAAGGCCTAAACCAAGATCAGATAAGCACCCAGAAAACACCGCTCTCGAAGCCGAATGATAATACAACCAAACATCCATGACTCTGGCTATCACTGTTATCCTTGCCTCGATTTCACCGTTAGTTGAATGACCATCTGTCAAGGGCTAATGGTAACCCCGGTTCTAACCATAACTCCGCACACTGCCTTGTGCCTAGGACTTATCTACTTTGCCCAGAGTACTCAACTACCTACCTGTAGTCTTTTGGGTGTCCCGACTACCTACCTGTAGTCGTTATGGGCGCCCCATGTACTCTTGCTTTTGAGCATGCTAGAACCTTCAACAACGACGAGATCCAAGCCTCCTAGCCATCCTTCTTGACGACTATCCTCATACAAGCTCAAGCTACCTCTTGAACAATCCATTATCAACCAACTTGAACTACTCTTCAAGTTATCAACATGCTTGGAATGATCCCTGCTTGGATTAAGCCAAGACTCACATCATACTTCGCTTCATCGCATCAAAGCAAAGTCTCAACTCAACAACATGGCTTGCCTCATCAAATCATGGCAAAGTCCCATCTCAACATCATCCAATCTATACATATGAGCTTCAACATCCGCTACATATGCCTTAAGCAGCTTTCACCATTCAAGAGCCTTCTTCCATAGCTTTTGAATCCTCTTTCATCATCTTGTTCCAAATCAACTACTAGCTAACTTGGAAACAATCAAATCAATCATACATTCAAATAATCAATCATTCAAACAAGATCTATTAAGCAATTTAAGCAATATCAACTATAATGGGAATTTCGTAAATAAACGAGCAAAAGTCCAACATATGTGAAATCATGGTTTTTAGCATAGATCTATCAATTATAAAACATGGGATTTTGTCTCTAATGCTTATTAAACAAACTTGCATAAGTAAACATCTTCAAAAACCATGGATCTAGACTTAGATCTAAGAAAAATGCATGAAATCTCTAACTTTAACACCCAAACATGCCACCAATCCAATATACTCCTTTGGATCCGCGTGAGAGATAACTACCACTCACCAAATCACCAAAACAACCTAAAATCAAACAACTTCAGATCTGGACAGCAAGGACTTGGGCTTGATCCGGAGAAATTTCACTTGAAACGGTGAAATCTAGCCTCTTCGGATGAAAATCTTCAACTTTGGCTCTTGATCTTTGATCTTGATCTTCAATCTTCAATGGATGTTAGCACTTGATAGAAGTAGAGAAAGAAGTGAAGAAAATACTGTAGTCGAGTTTCCAAAATGGCAGCACTTCGTCGCTTCGAAATCTGGTGCCAAAAAGTGAGCCGAACCCCTCTATTTATAGGCTGGAACCTCCCTGAGTCGTCGCCCCATGAGTCGGTCCCGACTCATCATGAGTCGTCCACGACTCATCTCCTGCCGACTCACGACCTAGCACAGCCGACCCTGCGACTTAACTATACAACATATACTGCCGACTTAACACTAACCCAGATGCCGACTTAAATTCTACCGACTCAAAGACCTAACGACTCAACACAGCAAGAAGGTCACACGACTTAAGACACATACGACTTATCCCGGCCGACCTAAGCCTAATCCTTATCCCACGAGACACGACTCAAAAGCCTAAGTCCCCAACGACTTATCCACTAAGTCGGCCCACCGACCTAAGCCTTAGATCTTATAGACCGTTAACCCCTATAAGCCGCTACAACCTTAAGTCGTCTAAGCCCCTTGAGTCGGTCCCTATGAGTCGGTCACGACTCGTCACCTAACTTGCTAACTCGCACAAGCCTATAGGTCGTTACCCCTCTTAACTCGTTAGCTCCTTAGGTCGTATAACTTCCTGGGTTGGCCAAAGCCTTAAGTCGTTACTTCCACTAACTCGTACACGACCTAACCACTATCCCACTAAGTCGTGTATGACTTAGACCCTAGGCCCACTGAGTCGTTATCTCGTATATTTCCTTAACCCGTTAGCTACCTTGCACACAGTTGACTCGTGCCCAAGCTAACTCGCTAACGACTCATAGTTTCTTAACTCGGCAACCCTATGAGTCGGTCACGACTCAAGCTAGAGGCAACACAATCAACACTATCGACCTGCAAATTCTACGATTTATCGACACGTAAAATACGGGTCGTTACATCTAATAAGCAATTACAACAATAATGGCAATTTGGTAATTAAAGTGTCCAAATCTAACAAGTATGAATCAATCCAAATGTCTCTATAACTTGATGAATGAACTTGCATAAGTGAACATGTAGTAAAATAGATATCAAAACTTCATAGGTGATAGATCTACATGCAGAATTAAGGAAAATGCAAGAAATCACTATCTTTAACACATAAACAAGCCACCAATCCAATATACTCCCTTGGGTCCGTGTGAGGGATAACCACCACTCACCGAATCACCTAAACACCTTAAAAAAAATCAACTCCAGATCTGGACAGCAAGGAACCAAGCTTGATCCGGCAAAAATCTCGCTTCAAACGATGAAATCTCTCTTTGTTGGATGAAGATCTTCAACTTTGGCTCTTGAATCTTTGATCTTGATCTTCGATCTTGGATGGATGGAATCACCAGATTAGAGTGGAGAAATGAAGTGAAGAAGTGTTGTAGTCGAGCTCTCAAAATGGAAGCACTTCGTCGGTTCAAAATCTGGTGCCAAAAAGTGAGCCAAACCCCTCTATTTATAGGCTGAAATTCCCCTGAGTCGCCCCCCCTTAAGTCGCCCACGACCTAACCCATGAGTCATCCACGACCTAACCTTGCCGACCCACGACTTAACTGCATGCGGCATACGACCTAACACGCGCGACTCAACACAGGTGCACGACTCACGACCTAACACACGCGCGAGTTACGACCTACGACTCATCGGAGAGGCCGACCCAACTGCACACGACTCAAAAAGCCTCCGACCTAAAACATATGCGCATCCACGACCTACCGACTCAACGAAGCCACGACCTATCACTAAGTCATTCGCATGACTCAGCGACCTAACTACAACACAGCCTAACGACTTAACACACAGCCAACCCAACGACTTAAGCCTTAGGTCGTTCACTCACTAACCCGTTAACTACTATAAGTCGTTTACGACTTAAAACCCCAGTAACTCACTAACTCGTTAACGATTTATCCCTTAACTCGTTAACTCGTTCCAGCCCCTAAGTCGCTAACTCCTCTAACTCGCTACACCTTAACTCGGCCAACACCTCAAGTCGCTCAACACCACTAAGTCGTACAACCGACTTATCTCCTACACGACTCAAGCTATCACATCTAAACTGCTAGGTCGTAATCCCCTAAGTCGTTCACGACTTAAAACCATCTATGACCTAACCAAGAGCCGATCTAAGGACCCTATGCAACCGAGTTGACTTCCTTATGAACCATCTTTTAGACGACTTAGGCTATGGATGACATAAGCAATACTAACGACATAATGCAACTATTTTACGATTTTATCTACACGTAAAGTACGGGTCGTTACATTCTCTCCCCCTTAGGAATTTCGCCCCCGAAATTCGAAACAACAAAGAGCAATCAAATTTATTCCGCATGCCTACCATCCATAGCAATCAACAAACCATGCATCCAATTACTAGCCTAGCATGCAGAATTCTAAGACTTAGAACAAGCTACAAATTCGTGAGATGTCACGACACCTTAGGGCCATACCTCGAAGAGTTCAGGATGAGCTGCTTTCATCCCCTCTTCCTCCTCCCACGTACAGTCGTCAACATCATCACTCCATTATACCTTGAGCAACGTGACCGTCATCCTCCTAAGCTGTTTCGTGTCGGTTTCAACAACACGAAGCGGCTTACGAGGTCTCGTAACAACTGGGTCAACCTCCAAGTCTTCACAGCTATCAGCAAAAACCACCGTATTCGAGTCATGCATATACTTCCGTAGATAAGATACATGAAAAACATTGTGCACACCCGCCATCTTTTCCGGTAACTCCAATCTATAAGCGAGCTTTCCAATTCGCTCGATAATCGGGAATGGTCCAACAAATCTCGGATTCAATTTCCCTTTCTTCCCGAATCTAATAACATTCTTCAGAGGAGAAATCTTCACAAAAACCATATCTCCTACGTCGAATTCCAAATCCTTACGACGCTTATCAGCATAACTTTTCTGACGACCTTGGGCTGCCTTCATTCGTCGCCGAATGATCTCTACACAATCCGTAGTCTGTCGGATCATTTCTGGCCCAAGCATCAGCTTTTCTCCAGTTTCCAACCAACATGTCGGAGAGTTACACGGTCTTCCATATAATGCTTCACACGGTGCCATACCAATACTTGACTGGTAACTGTTATTATGTGCAAATTCCACCAAATGAAGGTGATCTTCCCATGATCCTCCGAAATCTAAAACACATGCCCTTAGGAGATCTTCCAAAACTCGGTTGACTCTCTTAGTCTGACCATCTGTTTGGGGGTGATAAGCTGTACTCAAACACAACTCGGTTCCCCTGGAAGCTCTTCCAAAATCCACTAGTGAACAATGGGTCTCGATCGCTCACTATATTCTTCGGAATACCATGGAATCGAACTATCCACTTAACATAAAGCTCAGCCAACTTTGATGCAGTCCTAGTTGATCGAACAGGAATGAATCTTGCACTCTTAGTCAAACGATCTACAATGACCCAAATCCCTTCATTTCCTGCCCCGGTTCTAGGTAGACCATCGATAAAATCCATCGATACCTGCTCCCACTTCCATGTAGGAACCTCTAATGGCTGAAGCAATCCACTGGGCTTCTTCTGGTCAGCTTTCACCAACTGCCAGTTCATACACTTGGAAATAAAATTTCCAACATCCTTCTTCATACCTTCCCAGTAGTAGGTTCTCTTCATATCCCGATACATCTTATTTCCACCTGGATGAATTGTCAGCTTCGAGTGATGACTTTCCCTAAGAACTTAGTCTCTCAATCCATCTATATCGGGAACAACTAGTCGTCCTTGTTTCCGAAGCCAACCCACTCGATCGACCTCGTATCCCTTATCCTTTTCTGGGTTCAATCCAGATTCCAAATTTCGGATAATCTTGACAAACTTATCGTCTCGCTTTTGGCTCTCGCCAATCCTTTCCACTAGAGTAGGTCTTATCGATAGGTTTGCCAACATCTTAGGTTCCAATTCACATTTAGGCCTGAAGTCAAATCCAGCCAAATACTCAAGATTCTTCCATTCCGAAAGGATGGCTCCCAATCCTGCATGTCTTCGACTTAACGCATCTGCCACTGCGTTACCTTTTCCCGAAGTATAGGCTATACCAAAATCATACGATGCTAAGAACTCTAGCCATCGTTGTTGCCGAAGATTCAAATCCTTTTGGGAGAACAGATACTTCAACGACTTATGATCCGTAAACAACTCGAATCGAACTCCCAACAGATAATGTCTCCACATCTTCAGAGCAAAAACAATCGCCGCTAACTCCAAATCATGAGTCGGGTAATTCCTTTCATGCGGCTTTAGTTGTCGACTTGCATACGCAACAACTTTATCCTTTTGTATTAGCACTGCTCCAAGTCCAGTGCCACATGCATCGGTGTAAACCACCATCTCATCATTCCCACTTGGAATAGTCAAAACAGGAGCACTTGTCAGTCGCTCTTTCAGGATTACGAAAGCTTGCTCACACTTATCATCCCATATGAATACCTGATTCTTTTTCGTCAATCCTGTTAATGGTGCAGCTATCTTGGAAAAGTCTTTGATAAACCGACGATAATATCCTGCTAATCCAAGAAAACTTCTCACATCAGATGCATTCTTAGGTCTAACCCAATCCTGGATTGCTGCCACCTTAGCGGGATCAACCGCTATTCCATTTCCAGAGATAACATGGCCTAAGAACCTCACTTCACTCTTCCAGAAGTGACACTTCGAAAACTTAGCCTTCAGTTGATGTTTCCGTAAGATTTCCAAAACAATACGCAAGTGTGTCTTATGCTCTTCCTCAGTTCTGGAATAAATCAGAATATCATCCACGAACACAAGTACAAACTTGTTCAACTGATCTCTGAACACTCTATTCATAAGATCCACAAAATATGCTGGTGCGTTAGTCAATCCAAACGGCATTACCAGCCACTCATAAAAACCGGATGGTGTCCTAAAAGCAGTCTTCGGCACACTATCCTTAGCCACTCTCAACTGGTGAAATCATGTTGCCAAATCCATTTGAGAAAACACCTTAGCCTCGTGAAGCTGATCAAACAAGTCATCTATTCTCGGCAATGGATACTTGTTCTTCTTAGTCACCTTATTCAGCTCACGATAATCCACACACAACCTCAACGATCCATCCGCTTTGGTTGCGAACACAACTGGTGCACCCCATTCGGACACACTACGCCGAATGAATCCTTTCCGAAAATGGTCATCAACCTGCACCTTCAGCTCTTGTTGTTCTCTAGGCGCCATCCGTCTAAGAGGCATCAAAACAGGTCTGGCTCCCTCAACTAGATCGATACGAAACTCGATCTCCCTATGCGGCGGTAACCCTTTGACCTCGTCAAAGACGTCCTCAAATCCATTCACAACCGGCATCGATGACAGTCCATCCCGTGGAACAACCAGCGAATACATGAAGCCCATGAAGACGCCTTCTTCATGCTTACATCGTATCACAACCTTTCGCCCTTCCACATTCCCGACTGTCACTTCCAGTTTCTCACAATCAACCTTTGCCGCATACTTCCTAAGCCAGTCCATACCCAAAATAATTTCGAACCCCGCAAAGTTCAGAACAAAACAATCACAAACAAAAGAGCAATCATGACTCGATACAACTAGACCACGGCATACCATACACAAACAAGATGAACCCCCAACTGGATTAGTCACAACCAATGGTCAATCAACAATTTCCGGTTCTAAACCCAACCGGCCTACAAGATCATCACAAACAAACGAATGTGACGCCCCAGTGTCAAACAACACTCTAACTGGAACACCACAAATGGAAAGAGTACCTTGAACCACCACACTCTTCCTTTTCTCATCAACAGTAGGAGCTTTCGAAGACGATGGAACGGCTCCCAAAGCATAAGCTTGCACAATCTGCTTATCTTTCCTCGGTTCTGGACAGTCCTTCTTGATGTGTCCCAACTTATCACAGTTGTGGCACTTCAACTGCACCTTTGGATTCTTGCAATCCCTAGAGAAATGGCCCTTCTGCCGACAATTGTAGCAGGTCACTTCACCCTTTGGCTTCTTCTGGCCATCCTTACCCTTCTGATGCTGCTGCTTCCTCTTCTTGTTTCCACCCTGCTGTGGTTTGGACTCTTCCTTGGTCACAGCAAAAACAGACCCTTGCATAGGAAACAAACTCTCATGCCTGAGAGCTTTCTCCACAAGCTTCTCAAATGGATCGTCCAGATGATCCACCAACTGTCTCCCAAGATAATTGTCCAAGCCTGTCACAAACTTCTCATTCTTCTGATAGGGAGATTCAATATACGACCGAGCATACTTGGACAAAGCTTCAAACTTAGAAACATACTCAAGAACTGGTCTCCCACCTTGCTTGAGTTCCACAAACTTCTTAAACAGGACAGATTTCTGTGCCGCAGAGATGAACTTAGCTTCAAATCTGACTTGGAACTGCTCCCAAGTAATCTCTTCCTCTGGAGTATCAATGGTGATAGAATTCCACCAATCAGAAGCCCTTCCCTGAAGCTGCCTTGATGCAAGCTTCCTCTTAGTTGCATCCTCAATTCCCAAATCACCAAAGATCCTTCCACAAGCATCAATCCACCTCTGAACATCAACGGTTGATTCCGTTCCCAAGAAAACCTTCCCTCCAAGAGCAGTATAGTCCTTACACAACTTAGCAAAATCCACTGATCTTGGAGCTTGAACTTGAACTCCAACATCTACTGACTGTCCTGAAGTTGGTATCCTTCTCATGATCGAAGTCATCATAGCTTCGAACATCGCAGCATAGTTAGTAGCTCCCCCAACAGCACGGCTTTCCCTAGCAGCTTGTCTCTCGCTTCGACTCATCCTTAATATCTACAAAAGGGAATGATTTAGAACACCTTGAGAAACAACTACATAAGGAGTTCAAATACATCTAAACTACTATATAATATATAGTAATCATCCATCAAAATACAATTACGTCTCTCATACGTAGTTACGTCAGCGAGCGTTGGCTAAAATCGATCAACCAAAGCTCTGATACCAAATGTGACGACCGCCCATGACTCCCGCACCAAAACAAGGAAATAGTGCGCTGAAGAGCGTGCCAGGCAGCCATGGACGATGGTCAAGGTAAGGTAAAACAGAAACTCTAACGTAAAACTCACAACGCATGGATAAAATACAATAGAGAAATATATGTATATAGTGAAGCTCATAACAGAATATCATCTTATAGACTTCATAAAGGTTAGATACAAGCATCTGAACAATCAATACATCAAGCCTCACTACATAACACTCGAACATATACAAGCAGCGGAACATCCAGTACATATAGTAAGAAAACTAATATGCTAGCCTCCAGCTCGTCTTCGTCATCTGCATCGTTGATAACCAAGAACAACACATGTCACCTGCTACCTAGTCTGCTCATCCCAACATGGATGAACAGCCCAAGGTAATAAGAGTTGAACATAAAACCTTGAGTCAGACAACAGTCTTAGTGAGCAGTAAATTAACTATCAAACATACCAAAAGAGCATAAAGGATAAAAGGAATAGGAATTCAACCATCCCACTCCACCTCATTCCACAGTGATAGCCCCCAGACCCACTAAGCATAAACAAGCATAGCAAAGCAGACAATTTAAATAAAGTAATTATCACTCGAGTCAAGGTCGATGTTTTCCAAGTACAAACCCCCCAGGCCTAAACCAAGATCAGATAAGCACCCAGAAAACACCGCTCTTGAGACCGAATGATGGTACAATCAAACATCCATGACTCTGGCTATCACTGTTAACGTTGCCTCGATATCACCGTTAATTGAATGATCGGCACCTTCTTTCAGCCGTCCGTCAAGGGCTAATGGCAACCCCGGTTCTAGACATAACTCCGCACGTCATCATGACCCGTGCCCAGGACTATCGCATCTGCCCAGAGTACTAACACGTCATCATGACCCGTGTCTGGAACGTCATCGTGACACGTTCCAACGTACTCTTGCTTTGAGCATGCTAGAACCTTCAATAACGATAAGATCCAAGCCTCCTAGTCATCCTCCTCGACGACTATTCTCACACTGGCCCAAGCGCCTCTCGAGCCCACCATTATCAACCAACCCGGACCGCATCACCGAGTTATCAACATGCTTGGGATGATCCCGTCTGGATTAAACCAAGGCTTTCACACATTGTGCTTTGCTTCAACGCATCATAGCAAAGTCTCATCTCACATCATGGTTTGCCTCATCGCATCATGGCAAAGTCCATCATGATCGAATCTATCCATATGAGCTTCCACATCCGCTTCATATGCCACAAGCAGCTTTCACCATTCAAGAGCCTTTCCACTTAGCTTTTGAATCATCCTCGACCAACTTGTTCAAATCAACTACTAGCTAATTTGAAACAATCAAATCAATCATAAATCAATCATTAATCCAAGCAATCAAACATTCAACAAGATCTAATAAGCAATTACAACAATAATGGCAATTTGGTAATTAAAGTGTCCAAATCTAACAAGTATGAAGCATAGGCAAATGTCTCTATAACTTGATGAATGAACTTGCATAAGTGAACATGTAGTAAAATAGATATCAAAACTTCATAGGTGATAGATCTACATGCAGACTTAAGAAAAATGCAAGAAATCACTATCTTTAACACATAAAAAAGCCACCAATCCAATATACTCCCTTGGGTCCGTGTGAGGGATAACCACCACTCACCGAATCACCTAAACACCTTAAAAACAATCAACTCAAGATCTGGACAGCAAGGAACCAAGCTTGATCCGGCAAAAATCTCGCTTCAAACGATGAAATCTCTCTTTGTTGGATGAAGATCTTCAACTTTGGCTCTTGAATCTTTGATCTTGATCTTCGATCTTGGATGGATGGAATCACCAGATTAGAGTGGAGAAATGAAGTGAAGAAGTGTTGTAGTCGAGCTCTCAAAATGGAAGCACTTCGTCGGTTCAAAATCTGGTGCCAAAAAGTGAGCCAAACCCCTCTATTTATAGGCTGAAATTCCCCTGAGTTGCCCCCCCTTAAGTCGCCCACGACCTAACCCATGAGTCGTCCACGACCTAACCTTGCCGACTCACGACTTAACTGCATGCGGCATACGACCTAACACGCGCGACTCAACACACGTGCACGACTCACGACCTAACACACGCGCGAGTTACGACCTACGACTCATCGGAGAGGCCGACCCAACTACACACGACTCAAAAAGCCTCCGACCTAAAACATATGCGCATCCACGACCTACCGACTCAACGAAGCCACGACCTATCACTAAGTCATTCGCACGACTCAGCGACCTAACTACAACACAGCCTAACGACTTAACGCACAGCCAACCCAACCACTTAAGCCTTAGGTCGTTCACTCACTAACCCGTTAACTACTATAAGTCGTTTACGACTTAAAACCCCAGTAACTCACTAACTCGTTAACGATTTATCCCTTAACTCGTTAACTCGTTCCAGTCGCTAACTCCTCTAACTCGCTACACCTTAACTCGGCCAACACCTCAAGTCGCTCAACACCACTAAGTCGTACAACCGACTTATCTCCTACACGACTCAAGCTATCACATCTAAATTGCTAGGTCGTAATCCCCTAAGTCGTTCACGACTTAAAACCATCTACGACCTAACCAAGAGCCGATCTAAGGACCCTATGCAACCGAGTTAACTTCCTTATGAACCATCTTTTACACGACTTAGGCTATGGATGACGTAAACAATACTAATGATCTAATGCAACTATTTTACGATTTTATCGACACGTAAAATACGGGTCGTTACACTCATCGTCGATTTACCATCGCTGGAGAGTGTTGCACCATGGTACTGTTCCGTTTCAAATCCATGCATGCATTTCTAAAAGTCGTACGGCACTGTTTCGCCATTTCAGACGGATGTTGCACCTTGCACCGCGGATGTTGCACCATGTAGATATCGATTATTCGGACGGCCATAACTTTTGGCTCGTTTAGAGTTACGGGAGCCATAACCTGTCTAAACGAAGGCCACGGTGAGTTCTACGGCTTTGACCACTTTCAGCCGTCAACGGATAGAATAATGCCCAAAAAGGACCACCCGAATCTCAATCGGATCTCGTAAGTTTTTTACCCTTCGTTTTTTCGACACCGGATTTTTACGGTAAAACGGGATTACCGTGCCTCGTCTTCGATTTACCATCGTTGGAGAGTGGTGCACCACGGCACTGTTCCGTTTCAAATCCATGCACGCATTTCTAAAAGTCGTACGACACTATTTCGCCATTTCGGACGGATGTTGCACCTTGCACCGCGGATGTTGCACCCTGTATATATCGATTATTCGGACAGCCATAACTTCTGGCTCGTTTAGATTTACGGGAGCCATAACCTGTCAAAAAGAAGGCCATGGTGAATTCTACAGCTTTTATAGCTTTCAGCCGTCAATGGATAGATTAATGCCCGAAAAGGACAACCCGAATCACAATCGGGGTTAGTAAGTTTTTTACCCTTCGTTTTTTTGACACCGGATTTTTACGGTAAAACGGGATTACCGTGGCTCGTCTTCGATTCACCATCGCTGGAGAGTGGTGCACCATGGTACTGTTCCGTTTCAAATCCATGCACGCATTTCTAAAAGTCGTACGGCACTGTTTCGCCATTTCGGACGGATGTTGCACATTGCACCGCGGATGTTGCACCCTGTAGATATCGATTATTCGGACGGCCATAACTTCTGGTTCGTTTAGAGTTATGGGAGCCATAACCTATCAAAACGAAGGTCACGATGAGATCTATGGCTTTGACATCTTTTAACCGTCAACGAATTGATTAATGCCTAAAAAGGACAACCCGAATCTCAATCGGGTCTCGTAAGTTTTTTACCCTTCGTTTTTTCGACACTGGATTTTTACGGTAAAACGGGATTACCATGCCTCGCCTTCGATTTCCCATCGCTGGAGAGTGATGCAACATGGTACTGTTCCGTTTCAAATCAATGCATGCTTTTCTAAAAGTCGTACGGCACTGTTTCGCCATTTCAGACGGATGTTGCACCTTGCACCGCGGATGTTGCACCCTATAGATATCGATTATTCGGACGGCCATAACTTCTGGCTCGTTTAGAGTTACGGGAGTCATAACCTGTCAAAACGAAGGCCACAATGAGTTCTACGGCTTTGATCGCTTTCAGCCGTCAACGGATAAATTAATGCCCAAAAAGGACGACCCGAATCTCAATCGGGTCTCATAAGTTTTTTACCCTTCGTTTTATCGACACCGGATTTTTACGGTAAAACGGGATTACCGTGCCTCGTCTTCGATTTACCATCAAAGGAGAGTGGTGCACCATGGTACTGTTCTGTTTCAAATCCATGCATGCATTTCTAAGAGTCGTATGATACTGTTTCGCCATTTCGGACGGATGTTGCACCTTGCACCGCGGATGTTGCACCCTGTAGATATCGATTATTCGGACGGCCATAACTTCTGGTCCGTTTAGAGTTATGGGAGCCATAACCTGTCCAAACGAAGGCCACGATGATTTCTACGGCTTTGACCGCTTTCAGCCATCAACGGATAGATTAATACCCAAAAAGGACAACCAGAATCTCAATCGAATCTCGTAAGTGTTTTACCCTTCGTTTTTTCGACACCTGATTTTTACGGTAAAACGGGATTACCGTGCCTCGTCTTCGATTTACCATCGCTGGAGAGTGGCGCACCATGGTACTGTTCCATTTCAAATCCATGCACGCATTTCTAAAAGTCGTATGACACTGTTTCGCCATTTCGGACGGATGTTGCACCTTGCACCGCGGATGTTGCACCCTGTAGATATCGGTTATTCGAACGACCATAACTTCTGGCTCGTTTAGGGTTACGGGAGACATACCTTGTCAAAATGAAGGCCACAATGAGTTCTACAGCTTTGACAGCTCTCAGCCGTCAACGGATAGATTAATGCCCAAAAAGGACAACCCAAATCTCAATCGGGTCTCGTATGTTTTTTACCCTTCTTTTTTTCGACACCGGATTTTTACGGTAAAACGGGATTACAGTGCCTCGCCTTCGATTTACCATCCCTGAAGAGTGGTGCACCATGGTCTTGTTCCGTTTCAAATCCATGCACGCATTTCTAAAAGTCGTACTGCACTGTTTCGCCATTTTAGACGGATGTTGCACCTTGCACCGCGGATGTTGCACCCTGTAGATATCGATTATTCGGACAGCCTTAACTTCTGGCTAGTTTAGAGTTACGGGAGTCATAACCTGTCAAAACGAAGGCCATGATGAGTTCTATGGCTTTGACAGCTTTCAGCCATCAACGGATAGATTAAATCCCAAAAAGGACAACCCGAATCTCAATCGGGTCTCGTAAGTTTTTTACCCTTCGTTTTTTCGACACCGGATTTTTACGGTAAAACGGGATTACCGTGCCTCGTCTTCGATTTACCATCGCTGGAGAGTGGTGCACCATGGTACTGTTCCGTTTCAAATCCATGCACGCATTTCTAAAAGTCGTACGACACTTTTTCGCCATTTCGGACGGATGTTGCACCTTGCACCGCGGATGTTGCACCCTGTAGATATCGATTATTCGGACGGCCATAACTTCTGGCTCGTTTAGAGTTACGGGAGCCATAGCCTGTCAAAACGAAGGCCACGATGAGTTCTACGGCTTTGACAGCTTTCAGCCGTCAACAGATAGATTAATGCCCAAAAAGGACAACCTGAATCTCAATCGGGTCTCGTAAGTTTTTTACCCTTCGTTTTTTCGACACCGGATTTTTATGGTAAAACGGGATTACCGTGCCTCGCCTTCGATTTACCATCGCTGGAGAGTGGTGCACCATGGTACTGTTCCGTTTCAAATCCATGCACGCTTTTCTAAAAGTCGTATGGCACTGTTTCGCCATTTCAGACGGATGTTGCACCTTGCACTGCGGATGTTGCACCCTGTAGATATCGATTAATCGGACGGCCATAACTTTTGGCTCGTTTAGAGTTACGGGAGCCATAAACTTTCAAAACGAAGGCCACGATAAGTTCTACGGCTTTGACCGCTTTCAGCATTTAACGGATAAATTAATGCCCAAAAAGGACAACCCGAATCTCAATCGGGTCTCGTAAGTTTTTTACCCTTCGTTTTTCCAACACCGGATTTTTACGGTAAAATGGAATTACCGTGCCTCGTCTTCGATTTACCATCGCTGGAGAGTGGTGTACCATGGTACTGTTCTGTTTCAAATCCATGCATGCATTTCTAAAAGTCGTATGATACTGTTTCGCCATTTCGGACGGATGTTACACCTTGCACCGCGGATGTTGCACCCTGTAGATATCAATTATTCGGACGACCATAACTTCTGGCTCGTTTAGAGTTACGGGAGTCATAACCTGTCCAAACGAAGGCTACGATGAGTTCTACGGCTTTGACAGCTTTCAGCCGTCAACGGATAGATTAATGCCCAAAAAGAACAACCCGAATCTCAATCGGGTCTCGTAAGTTTTTTACCCTTCGTTTTTTCGACACCGGATTTTTACGGTAAAACGAGATTACCGTGCCTCGCCTTCGATTTACCATCGCTGGAAAGTGGTGCACCATGGTACTGTCCGTTTCAAATCCATGCACGCTTTTCTAAAAGTCGTACGACACTGTTTCGCCATTTCGGACGGATGTTTCACCTTACACCGAGGATGTTGCACCCTGTAGATATAGTTTATTCGGACGGTCATAACTTCTGGCTCATTTAGAGTTACGGGAGCCATAACCTGTCAAAACGAAGGCCACGGTGATTTCTACAGCTTTGACAGCTTTCAGCCGTCAACGGACAGATTAATGCCCGAAAAGGACAACCCGAATCTCAATCGGGGTTCATAAATTTTTTACCCTTCGTTTTTTCGACACCGGATTTGTACGGTAAAACGGGATTACCATGGCTCGTCTTCGATTTACCATCGCTGGAGAGTGGTGCACCATGGTACTGTTCCGTTTCAAATCCATGCATGCATTTGTAAAAGTCGTACGACACTGTTTCGCCATTTCGGGCAGATGTTGCACCTTGCACCGCGGATGTTGCACCCTGTATATATCGATTATTCGGACAGCCATAACTTCTGGCTCGTTTAGAGTTACGGGAGCCATAACCTGTCAAAACGAAGGCCACGGTGAGTTCTACAGCTTTGACAGCTTTCAGCCGTCAACGGATAGATTAATGCCCGAAAAGGACAACCCGAATCTCAATTTGGGTTCGTAAGATTTTTACCCTTCGTTTTTTCGACACCGGATTTTTACGGTAAAACGGGATTACCGAGGCTCGTCATCGATTTACCATCGCTGGAGAGTGGTGCACTATGGTACTGTTCCGTTTCAAATCCACGCACGCATTTCTAAAAGTCGTACGACACTGTTTCGCCATTTCGGACGGATGTTGCACCTTGCACCGCGGATGTTGCACCCTGTAGATATCGCTTATTCGGACGACCATAACTTCTGGCTCGTTTAGAGTTACGGGAGCCATAACCTGTCAAAACGAAGGCCACGGTGAGTTCTACGGCTTTGACTGCTTTCAGCCGTCAACGGATAGATTAATGCCCAAAAAGGACAACCCGAATCTCAATCGGGTCTCGTAAGTTTTTTACCCTTCGTTTTTTGGACACCGGATTTTTACGGCAAAACGGGATTACCGTGCCTCGTCTTCGATTTACCATCGCTAGAGAGTGGTGCACCATGGTACTGTTCCGATTTAAATCCATGCACGCATTTCTAAAAGTCGTACGACACTGTTTCGCCATTTTGGACGGATGTTGCACCTTGCACCGCGGATGTTGCACCCTGTATATATCGATTATTCGGACGGCCATAACTTCTGGCTCGTTTAGATTTACAGGAGCCATAACCTGTCAAAACGAAGGCCACGGTGAGTTCTACAGCTTTGACAGCTTTCAGCCGTTAACGGATAGATTAATGCCCGAAAAGGACAACCCGAATCTCAATTTGGGTTCGTAAGATTTTTACCCTTCGTTTTTTCGACACCGGATTTTTACGGTAAAACGGGATTACCGAGGCTCGTCATCGATTTACCATCGCTGGAGAGTGGTGCACTATGGTACTATTCCGTTTCAAATCCATGCATGCATTTCTAAAAGTCGTACGACACTGTTTCGCCATTTCAGACGGATGTTGCACCTTGCACCGCGGATGTTGCACCCTGTAGATATCGATTATTCGGACGGCCAAAACTTCTGGCTCGTTTAGAGTTACGGGAGCCATAACCTGTCAAAACGAAGGCCACGGTGAGTTCTACGGCTTTGACCACTTTCAGCCGTCAATGGATAGATTAATGCCGAAAAGGACAACCCGAATCTCAATCGGGTCTCGTAAGTTTTTTACCCTTCGTTTTTTCGACACCGGAATTTTACGGTAAAACGGGATTACCGTGCCTCGCCTTCGATTTACCATCACTAGAGAGTGGTGCACCATGGTACTGTTCCGTTTCAAATCCATGCACGCATTTCTAAAAGTCGTACGACACTGTTTCGCCATTTCGGACGGATGTTTCACCTTGCACCGAGGATGTTGCACCCTGTAGATATCGATTATTCGGACGGCCATAACTTCTGGCTCGTTTAGAGTTACGGGAGCCATAACCTGTCAAAACGAAGGCCACGGTGAGTTCTACGGCTTTGAAAGATTTTAGCCATCAACGGATAGATTAATGCCCAAAAAGGAGAACCCGAATCTCAATTGGGTCTCGTAAGTTTTTATACCCTTCGTTTTTTGGACAACGGATTTCTACGGTAAAACGGGATTACCGTGCCTCGTCTTCGATTTACCATCGTTGGTGAGTGGTGCACCACGGTACTGTTTTATTTCAAATCCCTGAACGCATTTCTAAAAGTCGTACGGCACTGTTTCGCCATTTCGGACGGATGTTGCACCTTGCACCGCGGATGTTGCACCCTGTATATATCGATTATTCGAACGACCATAACTTCTGGCTCGTTTAGAGTTATGGGAGCCATAACCTATCAAAACGAAGGCCACGGTGAGTTCTACGGCTTTGACAGCTTTCAGCCGTCAACGGATAGACTAATGTCCAAAAAGGACAACCCGAATCTCAATCTGGGTTCGTAAGTTTTTTACCCTTCGTTTTTTCGACACTGGATTTTTACGGTAAAACGGGATTACCGTGCCTCGTCTTCGATTTACCATCGCTGGAGAGTGGCGCACCATGGTACTTGTTTGCGTAAAAAATGGCCGCAAACACCCAAAGTCGTGAAAGCACCAGTGTATGAATATAATTCAGCGATATTCAAACACAAATTACAGATCTCAGCAAATAACCCAAATATGTTTGCACAAAAGATGAACAAACAACTCCAAGTCGTATGAATTAGTTGATTTTATGTTGTTCGTATTGATTTAGGTGGTGTATGCAAATACGTAAAAAGTAGGGGCTAAACTGTAAAAGACACACAGATTTATAGTGGTTCGGCCAAAGTGTGCCTACGTCCACTTTATATGTTATTCTCCTTTTCCAATCCGATTACAAGTACAAAGCTTGTAGTACAAGTGTATGAAAGTTGTTTGAAAGTTCCTTCCAGGTTTGAGCTCTCAAACTTGTCTCCCATTGTTGTACCCCTGCCCCTCTATTTATAGAGTGAGGCTGGGGGCAGGGGTCTTGGAAGTATATAGCTGCTGGTGGGCCTGGGCTGAAGCCATCTGGACTGGCAACTTTGGTTCGGCGAGCCTTCATTCGGTATGCCATCCTTATGTTGGATCGGTGGTAGGAGCATGGAGACGGTCCGGTGGGAGTTTGGTTGGTTCGGCGGTGCATTGGTTCGGTGATGGTGGTCCGGTTTGAGTTGGTTCGGTAGTTGTTGGCTTGGTGGTAGCATGGTCCGGTGTTAGCATGGACGTGGGTTTGGACCGGCAGTACTTGTGAAATACCGAATGAACTTACATACTCGGGAGTGCCGAACGAGCTCTTGCATTGGGATGCCGGATGAACCAAGGGAGATGGGAATGCCGAATGAGCACGCCGAATGAGTATGAATCTTGCCGAATGAGCATACCGAATGAGTTATGCCGAATGACCGAATGAGCTCTAGAATGCCGAATGAATTTGGGACTCCGAGTGTTGACGCATACGACATTGATATTCCAGTTTTGTCCAAAAAATGGGATAACACTTTGCCCCCCAAAACATGCCTTGTGATAACAAGGCGTGTTTTGAATAGTCCTGAATCCAATATCCAAAGTCAATAGCCATATTGCCAGAGTAGATCATCCTTGACTGCTCCGAGTCGATATCCAGTTCCAAATCCAATAACCAAAGCTTGAGCCTATTCCTTGTCCATCCGAACTCGACAACCGAGTCCCAAACCATCCTTATCCAATAGCCAACAACCTAATCCAGGACCTCTCTGGGTCGATATCCAAATTCATAACCTCTCCGGGCTCTTGCCAAGCGCAATCCACACCTGACGGTCGTGATCCAGTGTCCCTGGATGTTGAGCTAACCTCTCCGGTTTCTTGCCATGCGTAATCCATACTTGACGATCTTGGTCCAGTGTCCCTGGACGTTGAGCTAACCTCTCCGGGTTCTTGCCAAGCGTAATCCACACTTGACGACCTTGATCCACTGTCCCTGGACGTTTAGCTAACCTCTCCGGGTTCTTGTCATGCGTAATCCATACTTGACGATCTTGGTCCAGTGTCCCTGGACGTTGAGCTAACCTCCCCGGGTTCTTGCCAAGCGTAATCCATGCTTGACGATCTTGGTCCAGTGTCCCTGGACGTTGAGCAAACCTCCCCGGGTTCTTGCCAAGCGTAATCCATGCTTGACGATCTTGGTCCAGTGTCCCTGGACGTTGAGCAAACCTCTCCGGGTTCTTGCCAAGCGTAATCCATACTTGACGATCTTGGTCCAGTGTCCCTGGACGCTGTACAATGCCATGGCTTAAGTCCTAAGCCGAATCCTGGTCTCTCCGGACCCTTGCCGAGCATAGTCCATACTCGACGACCTGAATGAGTCAATTTACCATGTTCGGGCAAAGTGACTCACCCCTTGCCAGGCATAATCCATACCCGACGACCGTTTATCAAAAATCAGATAAAAATCCAATCAAAATCCAATCCAAAATCTAAATCCAAAATCCAAATCCAAAATCCAGATCAAGAATCCAAAATCCAAATCCAAAATCCAGAAAACCAGAAATCCAAACCAGTATTCAAAACCGAAAACAATCATCCAAAGGAAAATCCAAACCAAAAAGCAAGAAAAAACCAGGAGCTCAATCCGAGCTCCAAAACCGAAAACCAAAAAGAAAAGCATTGTCCAATCCAAAAGAAAAAGATAAATTTCACAAACCATAGCGTCGCAGTTTATCATCATTCAGAGCATGCCTAGGGGCTATCTCCGTCCCCGTACATGTGTAAATGACTTGGTTGCTTGCCAATAGTTTGCTACTTATTTCATATTAACCTGGTTAAGGGACGATCAACCGACCATCATTCCTGGGCCTCCCACCATCGTAGCTTGAGGTAGGCGGCGGTTGCTCCTGCCTCGCCGTTGCATTCCGCGGTCCAACATATTGCGGCAGTTGTCCATTCCTTACATGTTCCTCAATTATGTCCTTTAAGTGCCTGCAGCTGTTGGTGTCGTGTCCATCCAAATCATGAAAGAGACAGTGCCTTCCTGATGTCCTTTCCCGTTCTGTTGGTTCTCTCCTAGCCGGCCTCCGGTAGTGAAGGCGATTTCGAGTATTCAGGTATATCCGCTCCAGTGTCTCGTTCAATCCTGTGTATGTGGAAAACTTTGGATCCTTCCATTGCTTCCTAGCATTTCCAGAATCACTGTCCAACTTCCTTTTTCCTTTGTTTTTATCCGAACCATTGCTGGATGGTCCTCCCCCCTCAACCGCGTTAACCTTTTTCAGCTTTAAATCCGTACTCGCATCTTCTTGTCGAAGGAACCTTTCTGCCTCATGAAAAAATTCGTCGAGATTCCGTGGGGGATCTCGTATCAGAGATACCTTGAAATCCGAGTTCTCCCTGACTCCTGATACTGCTGCCATTAAAACCATCGATGGATCGGGCCGATCCACCGAAGCAACTGCGGCACTGAATCGAGTTAGAAAAGCTCTAAGCGATTCATCCATCCTTTGCCTTACCGACGTCAATGTCATCACATTCTTCGGTCTCTTGACATGAACCCGAAACTGTCCCAAAAACCTTTCCACCAATTCCCTCCAAGTCCTGATAGATCCTTCTTCCAGCTGCCTGAACCACATTGCAGCTAAGTCCGTCAAGTACAAAGGGAAGCATCGGGCCATCACCTCCTCCGATGCCCCCAGCACCTCCATGTGTCTGGTGTATCTCATCAAGTGATCCGTAGGGTCTTCCTTGCCATTGTATGCCTCCACGCTAGGTAGCTTGAACTTAGGTGGATTCTGAGCCATCCTTATTTCCCGGGTGAACGGACTCCTGTTTACTCCTTCCAAGTCTCCGTTGGTCAAACCACCTCGCACAGTCTTCCTGATTATATCTACCAATCCACCGTTATCTGTCGGGGGTTGCCCCCGAGGGAACTCCGGTACATACTCTTCGTGTGGCTCGTTAGCAGCAACGTTGGTTCTAGCCTGTTGAACTCCTTCCAAAGGTTCTCCTGTGTTGAATCCTGTGGGCCTGCCCCCAAGCCCTTGTTGATTGCCGCCTGGCTCCGTATCCTGTCCTTCATTGGGTTCCATAACCCTAGCTTCTTGTCCTGCATCCACAGCCGTTGTAGCTGTTCCTAGGTTCTGCATCCCTGCAACTCTCATTTGTTCCAAGAAAGTTTGCATCATTTCCTGTTGACTTTTCAGCAACCTCTCTTGCAGTGAATTTGTTATGGCTTCCATTTCATCCCTTGTTATGTAGATCGAAGCCGGTCCTTCCTCACCTCCGGAGGATGCTTGTTGACTTCCTCCTTGTTGGCTTCTCTCAGCCCTTAGCCTTCTACTGTTTTGCCTAGTCATTGTTTTCCAAATTCAAACTTCTATCTGATGTAGTGGGAGCTGGTTCCTCTCAATGAAAGCACCAAAATGTTTGCGTAAAAAATGGCCGCAAACACCCAAAGTCGTGAAAGCACCAGTGTATGAATATAATTCAGCGATATTCAAACACAAATTACAGATCTCAGCAAATAACCCAAATATGTTTGCACAAAAGATGAACAAACAACTCCAAGTCGTATGAATTAGTTGATTTTATGTTGTTCGTATTGATTTAGGTGGTGTATGCAAATACGTAAAAAGTAGGGGCTAAACTGTAAAAGACACACAGATTTATAGTGGTTCGGCCAAAGTGTGCCTACGTCCACTTTATATGTTATTCTCCTTTTCCAATCCGATTACAAGTACAAAGCTTGTAGTACAAGTGTATGAAAGTTGTTTGAAAGTTCCTTCCAGGTTTGAGCTCTCAAACTTGTCTCCCATTGTTGTACCCCTGCCCCTCTATTTATAGAGTGAGGCTGGGGGCAGGGGTCTTGGAAGTATATAGCTGCTGGTGGGCCTGGGCTGAAGCCATCTGGACTGGCAACTTTGGTTCGGCGAGCCTTCATTCGGTATGCCATCCTTATGTTGGATCGGTGGTAGGAGCATGGAGACGGTCCGGTGGGAGTTTGGTTGGTTCGGCGGTGCATTGGTTCGGTGATGGTGGTCCGGTTTGAGTTGGTTCGGTAGTTGTTGGCTTGGTGGTAGCATGGTCCGGTGTTAGCATGGACGTGGGTTTGGACCGGCAGTACTTGTGAAATACCGAATGAACTTACATACTCGGGAGTGCCGAACGAGCTCTTGCATTGGGATGCCGGATGAACCAAGGGAGATGGGAATGCCGAATGAGCACGCCGAATGAGTATGAATCTTGCCGAATGAGCATACCGAATGAGTTATGCCGAATGACCGAATGAGCTCTAGAATGCCGAATGAATTTGGGACTCCGAGTGTTGACGCATACGACATTGATATTCCAGTTTTGTCCAAAAAATGGGATAACAGTACTGTTCCGTTTCAAATCCATGCACGCATTTCTAAAAGTCGTACGACACTGTTTCGCCATTTCGGACGGATGTTGCACCTTGCACCGCGGATGTTGCACCCTGTAGATATCGATTATTCGGACGGCCATAACTTCTGGCTCGTTTAGAGTTACGGGAGCCATAACCTGTCAAAACGAAGGCCAAGGTGAGTTCTACGGCTTTGACCACTTTCAGCCGTCAATGGATAGATTAATGCCCGAAAAGGACAACCCGAATCTCAATCGGGTCTCGTAAGTTTTTTACCCTTCGTTTTTTCGACACCGGAATTTTACGGTAAAACGGGATCACCTTGCACCGAGGATGTTGCACCCTGTAGATATCGATTATTCGGACGGCCAAAACTTCTGGCTCGTTTAGAGTTACGGGAGCCATAACCTGTCAAAACGAAGGCCACGGTGAGTTCTATGGCTTTGAAAGATTTCAGCCATCAACGGATAGATTAATGCCCAAAAAGGAGAACCCGAATCTCAATCGGGTCTCGTAAGTTTTTACACCCTTCGTTTTTTCGACACCGGATTTTTACGGTAAAACGGGATTACCATGCCTCGTCTTCGATTTACCATCGCTGGTGAGTGGTGCACCACGGTACTGTTCCGTTTCAAATCCATGCACGCATTTCTAAAAGTCGTACTGCACTGTTTCGCCATTTCAGACGGATGTTGCACCTTGCACCGCGGATATTGCACCCTGTAGATATCGATTATTCGGACAGCCTTAACTTCTGGCTCGTTTAGAGTTACGGGAGTCATAACCTGTCAAAACGAAGGCCACGATGAGTGCTATGGCTTTGATAGCTTTTAGCTATCAACGGATAGATTAAATCCCAAAAAGGACAACCCGAATCTCAATCGGGTCTCGTAAGTTTTTTACCCTTCATTTTTTCGACACCGGATTTTTACGGTAAAACGGGATTACCGTGCCTCGTCTTCGATTTACCATCGCTGGAGAGTGGTGCACCATGGTACTGTTCCGTTTCAAATCCATGCACGCATTTCTAAAAGTCGTACGACACTGTTTCGCCATTTCGGACGGATGTTGCACCTTGCACCGCGGATGTTGCACCCTGTAGATATCGATTATTCGGACGACCATAACTTCTGGCTCGTTTAGAGTTACAGGAGCCATAACCTTTCAAAACGAAGGCCACGATAAGTTCTACGGCTTTGACAGCTTTCAGCCGTCAACGGATAGATTAATGCCCAAAAAGGACAACCCGAATCTCAATCGGGTCTCGTAAGTTTTTTACCCTTCGTTTTTTCGACACCGGATTTTTACGGTAAAACGGGATTACCGTGCCTCGCCTTCGATTTACCATCGCTGGAGAGTGGTGCACCATGGTACTGTTCCGTTTCAAATACATGCACGCTTTTCTAAAAGTCGTACGGCACTGTTTTTCCATTTCAGACGGATGTTGCACCTTGCACTGCGGATGTTGCACCATGTAGATATCGATTATTCGGACGGCCATAACTTTTGGCTCGTTTAGAGTTACGGGAGACATAACCTGTCAAAACGAAGGCCACGATAAGTTCTACGGCTTTGACCGCTTTCAGCATTTAACGGATAGATTAATGCCCGAAAAGGACAACCCGAATCTCAATCGGGTCTCGTAAGTTTTTTACCCTTCGTTTTTTCGACACCGGATTTTTACGCTAAAACGGGATTACCGTGCCTCGTCTTCGATTTACCATCACTGGAGAGTGGTGCACCATGGTACTGTTCTGTTTCAAATCCATGCACGCATTTCTAAAAGTCGTATGATACTGTTTCGCCATTTCGGACGGATGTTGCACCTTGCACCGCGGATGTTGCACCCTGTAGATATCGATTATTCGGAAAGCCATAACTTCTGGCTCGTTTAGAGTTACGGGAGTCATAACCTGTCCAAACGAAGGCCACAGTGAGTTCTACGGCTTTGACAGCTTTCAGCCGTCAACGGATAGATTAATGCCCAAAAAGGACAACCCGAATCTCAATCGGGTCTCGTAAGTTTTTTACCCTTCTTTTTTTCGACACCGGATTTTTACGGTAAAACGGGATTACCGTGCCTCTCCTTCGATTTACCATCGCTGGAGAGTGGTGCACCATGGTACTGTTCCGTTTCAAATCCATGCATGCTTTTCTAAAAGTCGTACGACACTGTTTCGCCATTTCGGACGGATGTTTCACCTTGCACCGAGGATGTTGCACCCTGTAGATATCGATTATTCGGACGGCCATAACTTCTGGCTCGTTTAGAGTTACGGGAGCCATAACCTGTCAAAACGAAGGCCGCGGTGAGTTCTACGGCTTTGAAAGATTTCAGCCATCAACGGATAGATTAATGCCCAAAAAGGGGAACCCGAATCTCAATCGAGTCTCGTAAGTTTTTACACCCTTCGTTTTTTCGACACTGGATTTTTACGGTAAAACGGGATTACCGTGCCTCGCCTTCGATTTACCATCGCTGGAGAGTGGTGCACCATGGTACTGTTCCGTTTCAAATCCATGCACGCATTTCTAAAAGTCGTACGACACTGTTTCGCCATTTCGGACGGATGTTTCACCTTGCACCGAGGATGTTGCACCCTGTAGATATCGATTATTCGGACGGCCAAAACTTCTGGTCCGTTTAGAGTTATGGGAGCCATAACCTGTCCAAACGAAGGCCACGATGATTTCTACGGCTTTGACCGCTTTCAGCCATCAACGGATAGATTAATACCCAAAAAGGACAACCAGAATCTCAATCGAATCTCGTAAGTGTTTTACCCTTCGTTTTTTCGACACCTGATTTTTACGGTAAAACGGGATTACCGTGCCTCGTCTTCGATTTACCATCGCTGGAGAGTGGCGCACCATGGTACTGTTCCATTTCAAATCCATGCACGCATTTCTAAAAGTCGTATGACACTGTTTCGCCATTTCGGACGGATGTTGCACCTTGCACCGCGGATGTTGCACCCTGTAGATATCGGTTATTCGAACGACCATAACTTCTGGCTCGTTTAGGGTTACGGGAGACATACCTTGTCAAAATGAAGGCCACAATGAGTTCTACAGCTTTGACAGCTCTCAGCCGTCAACGGATAGATTAATGCCCAAAAAGGACAACCCAAATCTCAATCGGGTCTCGTATGTTTTTTACCCTTCTTTTTTTCGACACCGGATTTTTACGGTAAAACGGGATTACAGTGCCTCGCCTTCGATTTACCATCCCTGAAGAGTGGTGCACCATGGTCTTGTTCCGTTTCAAATCCATGCACGCATTTCTAAAAGTCGTACTGCACTGTTTCGCCATTTTAGACGGATGTTGCACCTTGCACCGCGGATGTTGCACCCTGTAGATATCGATTATTCGGACAGCCTTAACTTCTGGCTAGTTTAGAGTTACGGGAGTCATAACCTGTCAAAACGAAGGCCATGATGAGTTCTATGGCTTTGACAGCTTTCAGCCATCAACGGATAGATTAAATCCCAAAAAGGACAACCCGAATCTCAATCGGGTCTCGTAAGTTTTTTACCCTTCGTTTTTTCGACACCGGATTTTTACGGTAAAACGGGATTACCGTGCCTCGTCTTCGATTTACCATCGCTGGAGAGTGGTGCACCATGGTACTGTTCCGTTTCAAATCCATGCACGCATTTCTAAAAGTCGTACGACACTTTTTCGCCATTTCGGACGGATGTTGCACCTTGCACCGCGGATGTTGCACCCTGTAGATATCGATTATTCGGACGGCCATAACTTCTGGCTCGTTTAGAGTTACGGGAGCCATAGCCTGTCAAAACGAAGGCCACGATGAGTTCTACGGCTTTGACAGCTTTCAGCCGTCAACAGATAGATTAATGCCCAAAAAGGACAACCTGAATCTCAATCGGGTCTCGTAAGTTTTTTACCCTTCGTTTTTTCGACACCGGATTTTTATGGTAAAACGGGATTACCGTGCCTCGCCTTCGATTTACCATCGCTGGAGAGTGGTGCACCATGGTACTGTTCCGTTTCAAATCCATGCACGCTTTTCTAAAAGTCGTATGGCACTGTTTCGCCATTTCAGACGGATGTTGCACCTTGCACTGCGGATGTTGCACCCTGTAGATATCGATTAATCGGACGGCCATAACTTTTGGCTCGTTTAGAGTTACGGGAGCCATAAACTTTCAAAACGAAGGCCACGATAAGTTCTACGGCTTTGACCGCTTTCAGCATTTAACGGATAAATTAATGCCCAAAAAGGACAACCCGAATCTCAATCGGGTCTCGTAAGTTTTTTACCCTTCGTTTTTCCAACACCGGATTTTTACGGTAAAATGGAATTACCGTGCCTCGTCTTCGATTTACCATCGCTGGAGAGTGGTGTACCATGGTACTGTTCTGTTTCAAATCCATGCATGCATTTCTAAAAGTCGTATGATACTGTTTCGCCATTTCGGACGGATGTTACACCTTGCACCGCGGATGTTGCACCCTGTAGATATCAATTATTCGGACGACCATAACTTCTGGCTCGTTTAGAGTTACGGGAGTCATAACCTGTCCAAACGAAGGCTACGATGAGTTCTACGGCTTTGACAGCTTTCAGCCGTCAACGGATAGATTAATGCCCAAAAAGAACAACCCGAATCTCAATCGGGTCTCGTAAGTTTTTTACCCTTCGTTTTTTCGACACCGGATTTTTACGGTAAAACGAGATTACCGTGCCTCGCCTTCGATTTACCATCGCTGGAAAGTGGTGCACCATGGTACTGTCCGTTTCAAATCCATGCACGCTTTTCTAAAAGTCGTACGACACTGTTTCGCCATTTCGGACGGATGTTTCACCTTACACCGAGGATGTTGCACCCTGTAGATATAGTTTATTCGGACGGTCATAACTTCTGGCTCATTTAGAGTTACGGGAGCCATAACCTGTCAAAACGAAGGCCACGGTGATTTCTACAGCTTTGACAGCTTTCAGCCGTCAACGGACAGATTAATGCCCGAAAAGGACAACCCGAATCTCAATCGGGGTTCATAAATTTTTTACCCTTCGTTTTTTCGACACCGGATTTGTACGGTAAAACGGGATTACCATGGCTCGTCTTCGATTTACCATCGCTGGAGAGTGGTGCACCATGGTACTGTTCCGTTTCAAATCCATGCATGCATTTGTAAAAGTCGTACGACACTGTTTCGCCATTTCGGGCAGATGTTGCACCTTGCACCGCGGATGTTGCACCCTGTATATATCGATTATTCGGACAGCCATAACTTCTGGCTCGTTTAGAGTTACGGGAGCCATAACCTGTCAAAACGAAGGCCACGGTGAGTTCTACAGCTTTGACAGCTTTCAGCCGTCAACGGATAGATTAATGCCCGAAAAGGACAACCCGAATCTCAATTTGGGTTCGTAAGATTTTTACCCTTCGTTTTTTCGACACCGGATTTTTACGGTAAAACGGGATTACCGAGGCTCGTCATCGATTTACCATCGCTGGAGAGTGGTGCACTATGGTACTGTTCCGTTTCAAATCCACGCACGCATTTCTAAAAGTCGTACGACACTGTTTCGCCATTTCGGACGGATGTTGCACCTTGCACCGCGGATGTTGCACCCTGTAGATATCGCTTATTCGGACGACCATAACTTCTGGCTCGTTTAGAGTTACGGGAGCCATAACCTGTCAAAACGAAGGCCACGGTGAGTTCTACGGCTTTGACTGCTTTCAGCCGTCAACGGATAGATTAATGCCCAAAAAGGACAACCCGAATCTCAATCGGGTCTCGTAAGTTTTTTACCCTTCGTTTTTTGGACACCGGATTTTTACGGCAAAACGGGATTACCGTGCCTCGTCTTCGATTTACCATCGCTAGAGAGTGGTGCACCATGGTACTGTTCCGATTTAAATCCATGCACGCATTTCTAAAAGTCGTACGACACTGTTTCGCCATTTTGGACGGATGTTGCACCTTGCACCGCGGATGTTGCACCCTGTATATATCGATTATTCGGACGGCCATAACTTCTGGCTCGTTTAGATTTACAGGAGCCATAACCTGTCAAAACGAAGGCCACGGTGAGTTCTACAGCTTTGACAGCTTTCAGCCGTTAACGGATAGATTAATGCCCGAAAAGGACAACCCGAATCTCAATTTGGGTTCGTAAGATTTTTACCCTTCGTTTTTTCGACACCGGATTTTTACGGTAAAACGGGATTACCGAGGCTCGTCATCGATTTACCATCGCTGGAGAGTGGTGCACTATGGTACTATTCCGTTTCAAATCCATGCATGCATTTCTAAAAGTCGTACGACACTGTTTCGCCATTTCAGACGGATGTTGCACCTTGCACCGCGGATGTTGCACCCTGTAGATATCGATTATTCGGACGGCCAAAACTTCTGGCTCGTTTAGAGTTACGGGAGCCATAACCTGTCAAAACGAAGGCCACGGTGAGTTCTACGGCTTTGACCACTTTCAGCCGTCAATGGATAGATTAATGCCGAAAAGGACAACCCGAATCTCAATCGGGTCTCGTAAGTTTTTTACCCTTCGTTTTTTCGACACCGGAATTTTACGGTAAAACGGGATTACCGTGCCTCGCCTTCGATTTACCATCACTAGAGAGTGGTGCACCATGGTACTGTTCCGTTTCAAATCCATGCACGCATTTCTAAAAGTCGTACGACACTGTTTCGCCATTTCGGACGGATGTTTCACCTTGCACCGAGGATGTTGCACCCTGTAGATATCGATTATTCGGACGGCCATAACTTCTGGCTCGTTTAGAGTTACGGGAGCCATAACCTGTCAAAACGAAGGCCACGGTGAGTTCTACGGCTTTGAAAGATTTTAGCCATCAACGGATAGATTAATGCCCAAAAAGGAGAACCCGAATCTCAATTGGGTCTCGTAAGTTTTTATACCCTTCGTTTTTTGGACAACGGATTTCTACGGTAAAACGGGATTACCGTGCCTCGTCTTCGATTTACCATCGTTGGTGAGTGGTGCACCACGGTACTGTTTTATTTCAAATCCCTGAACGCATTTCTAAAAGTCGTACGGCACTGTTTCGCCATTTCGGACGGATGTTGCACCTTGCACCGCGGATGTTGCACCCTGTATATATCGATTATTCGAACGACCATAACTTCTGGCTCGTTTAGAGTTATGGGAGCCATAACCTATCAAAACGAAGGCCACGGTGAGTTCTACGGCTTTGACAGCTTTCAGCCGTCAACGGATAGACTAATGTCCAAAAAGGACAACCCGAATCTCAATCTGGGTTCGTAAGTTTTTTACCCTTCGTTTTTTCGACACTGGATTTTTACGGTAAAACGGGATTACCGTGCCTCGTCTTCGATTTACCATCGCTGGAGAGTGGCGCACCATGGTACTGTTCCGTTTCAAATCCATGCACGCATTTCTAAAAGTCGTACGACACTGTTTCGCCATTTCGGACGGATGTTGCACCTTGCACCGCGGATGTTGCACCCTGTAGATATCGATTATTCGGACGGCCATAACTTCTGGCTCGTTTAGAGTTACGGGAGCCATAACCTGTCAAAACGAAGGCCAAGGTGAGTTCTACGGCTTTGACCACTTTCAGCCGTCAATGGATAGATTAATGCCCGAAAAGGACAACCCGAATCTCAATCGGGTCTCGTAAGTTTTTTACCCTTCGTTTTTTCGACACCGGAATTTTACGGTAAAACGGGATCACCTTGCACCGAGGATGTTGCACCCTGTAGATATCGATTATTCGGACGGCCAAAACTTCTGGCTCGTTTAGAGTTACGGGAGCCATAACCTGTCAAAACGAAGGCCACGGTGAGTTCTATGGCTTTGAAAGATTTCAGCCATCAACGGATAGATTAATGCCCAAAAAGGAGAACCCGAATCTCAATCGGGTCTCGTAAGTTTTTACACCCTTCGTTTTTTCGACACCGGATTTTTACGGTAAAACGGGATTACCATGCCTCGTCTTCGATTTACCATCGCTGGTGAGTGGTGCACCACGGTACTGTTCCGTTTCAAATCCATGCACGCATTTCTAAAAGTCGTACTGCACTGTTTCGCCATTTCAGACGGATGTTGCACCTTGCACCGCGGATATTGCACCCTGTAGATATCGATTATTCGGACAGCCTTAACTTCTGGCTCGTTTAGAGTTACGGGAGTCATAACCTGTCAAAACGAAGGCCACGATGAGTGCTATGGCTTTGATAGCTTTTAGCTATCAACGGATAGATTAAATCCCAAAAAGGACAACCCGAATCTCAATCGGGTCTCGTAAGTTTTTTACCCTTCATTTTTTCGACACCGGATTTTTACGGTAAAACGGGATTACCGTGCCTCGTCTTCGATTTACCATCGCTGGAGAGTGGTGCACCATGGTACTGTTCCGTTTCAAATCCATGCACGCATTTCTAAAAGTCGTACGACACTGTTTCGCCATTTCGGACGGATGTTGCACCTTGCACCGCGGATGTTGCACCCTGTAGATATCGATTATTCGGACGACCATAACTTCTGGCTCGTTTAGAGTTACAGGAGCCATAACCTTTCAAAACGAAGGCCACGATAAGTTCTACGGCTTTGACAGCTTTCAGCCGTCAACGGATAGATTAATGCCCAAAAAGGACAACCCGAATCTCAATCGGGTCTCGTAAGTTTTTTACCCTTCGTTTTTTCGACACCGGATTTTTACGGTAAAACGGGATTACCGTGCCTCGCCTTCGATTTACCATCGCTGGAGAGTGGTGCACCATGGTACTGTTCCGTTTCAAATACATGCACGCTTTTCTAAAAGTCGTACGGCACTGTTTTTCCATTTCAGACGGATGTTGCACCTTGCACTGCGGATGTTGCACCATGTAGATATCGATTATTCGGACGGCCATAACTTTTGGCTCGTTTAGAGTTACGGGAGACATAACCTGTCAAAACGAAGGCCACGATAAGTTCTACGGCTTTGACCGCTTTCAGCATTTAACGGATAGATTAATGCCCGAAAAGGACAACCCGAATCTCAATCGGGTCTCGTAAGTTTTTTACCCTTCGTTTTTTCGACACCGGATTTTTACGCTAAAACGGGATTACCGTGCCTCGTCTTCGATTTACCATCACTGGAGAGTGGTGCACCATGGTACTGTTCTGTTTCAAATCCATGCACGCATTTCTAAAAGTCGTATGATACTGTTTCGCCATTTCGGACGGATGTTGCACCTTGCACCGCGGATGTTGCACCCTGTAGATATCGATTATTCGGAAAGCCATAACTTCTGGCTCGTTTAGAGTTACGGGAGTCATAACCTGTCCAAACGAAGGCCACAGTGAGTTCTACGGCTTTGACAGCTTTCAGCCGTCAACGGATAGATTAATGCCCAAAAAGGACAACCCGAATCTCAATCGGGTCTCGTAAGTTTTTTACCCTTCTTTTTTTCGACACCGGATTTTTACGGTAAAACGGGATTACCGTGCCTCTCCTTCGATTTACCATCGCTGGAGAGTGGTGCACCATGGTACTGTTCCGTTTCAAATCCATGCATGCTTTTCTAAAAGTCGTACGACACTGTTTCGCCATTTCGGACGGATGTTTCACCTTGCACCGAGGATGTTGCACCCTGTAGATATCGATTATTCGGACGGCCATAACTTCTGGCTCGTTTAGAGTTACGGGAGCCATAACCTGTCAAAACGAAGGCCGCGGTGAGTTCTACGGCTTTGAAAGATTTCAGCCATCAACGGATAGATTAATGCCCAAAAAGGGGAACCCGAATCTCAATCGAGTCTCGTAAGTTTTTACACCCTTCGTTTTTTCGACACTGGATTTTTACGGTAAAACGGGATTACCGTGCCTCGCCTTCGATTTACCATCGCTGGAGAGTGGTGCACCATGGTACTGTTCCGTTTCAAATCCATGCACGCATTTCTAAAAGTCGTACGACACTGTTTCGCCATTTCGGACGGATGTTTCACCTTGCACCGAGGATGTTGCACCCTGTAGATATCGATTATTCGGACGGCCAAAACTTCTGGCTCGTTTAGAGTTACGGGAGCCATAACCTGTCAAAACGAAGGCCACGGTGAGTTCTATGGCTTTGAAAGATTTCAGCCATCAACGGATAGATTAATGCCCAAAAAGGAGAACCCGAATCTCAATCGGGTCTCGTAAGTTTTTACACCCTTCGTTTTTTCGACACCGGATTTTTACGGTAAAACGGGATTACCGTGCCTCGTCTTCGATTTACCATCGCTGGTGAGTGGTGCACCACGGTACTGTTCCGTTTCAAATCCATGCACGCATTTCTAAAAGTCGTACTGCACTGTTTCGCCATTTCAGACGGATGTTGCACCTTGCACCGCGGATATTGCACCCTGTAGATATCGATTATTCGGACAGCCTTAACTTCTGGCTCGTTTAGAGTTACGGGAGTCATAACCTGTCAAAACGAAGGCCACGATGAGTGCTATGGCTTTGATAGCTTTTAGCTATCAACGGATAGATTAAATCCCAAAAAGGACAACCCGAATCTCAATCGGGTCTCGTAAGTTTTTTACCCTTCGTTTTTTCGACACCGGATTTTTATGGTAAAACGGGATTACCGTGCCTCGTCTTCGATTTACCATCGCTGGAGAGTGGTGCACCATGGTACTGTTCCGTTTCAAATCCATGCATGCATTTCTAAAAGTCGTACGACACTTTTTCGCCATTTCGGACGGATGTTGCACCTTGCACCGCGGATGTTGCACCCTGTAGATATCGATTATTCGGACGGCCATAACTTCTGGCTCGTTTAGAGTTACGGGAGCCATAGCCTGTCAAAACGAAGGCCACGATGAGTTCTACGGCTTTGACAGCTTTCAGCCGTCAACAGATAGATTAATGCCCAAAAAGGACAACCCGAATCTCAATCGGGTCTCGTAAGTTTTTTACCCTTCGTTTTTTCGACACCGGATTTTTACGGTAAAACGGGATTACCGTGCCTCGCCTTCGATTTACCATCGCTGGAGAGTGGTGCACCATGGTACTGTTCCGTTTCAAATCCATGCACGCTTTTCTAAAAGTCGTATGGCACTGTTTCGCCATTTCAGACGGATGTTGCACCTTGCACTGCGGATGTTGCACCCTGTAGATATCGATTAATCGGACGGCCATAACTTTTGGCTCGTTTAGAGTTACGGGAGCCATAAACTTTCAAAACGAAGGCCACGATATGTTCTACGGCTTTGACCGATTTCAGCATTTAACGGATAAATTAATGCCCAAAAAGGACAACCCGAATCTCAATCGGGTCTCGTAAGTTTTTTACCCTTCGTTTTTCCAACACCGGATTTTTACGGTAAAATGGAATTACCGTGCCTCGTCTTCGATTTACCATCGCTGGAGAGTGGTGTACCATGGTACTGTTCTGTTTCAAATCCATGCATGCATTTCTAAAAGTCGTATGATACTGTTTCGCCATTTCGGACGGATGTTACACCTTGCACCGCGGATGTTGCACCCTGTAGATATCAATTATTCGGACGGCCATAACTTCTGGCTCGTTTAGAGTTACGGGAGTCATAACCTGTCCAAACGAAGGCTACGATGAGTTCTACGGCTTTGACAGCTTTCAGCCGTCAACGGATAGATTAATGCCCAAAAAGAACAACCCGAATCTCAATCGGGTCTCGTAAGTTTTTTACCCTTCGTTTTTTCGACACCGGATTTTTACGGTAAAACGAGATTACCGTGCCTCGCCTTCGATTGACCATCGCTGGAAAGTGGTGCACCATGGTACTGTCCGTTTCAAATCCATGCACGCTTTTCTAAAAGTCGTACGACACTGTTTCGCCATTTCGGATGGATGTTTCACCTTACACCGAGGATGTTGCACCCTGTAGATATAGTTTATTCGGACGGTCATAACTTCTGGCTCATTTAGAGTTACGGGAGCCATAACCTGTCAAAACGAAGGCCACGGTGATTTCTACAGCTTTGACAGCTTTCAGCCGTCAACGGACAGATTAATGCCCGAAAAGGACAACCCGAATCTCAATCGGGGTTCATAAATTTTTTACCCTTCGTTTTTTCGACACCGGATTTGTACGGTAAAACGGGATTACCGTGGCTCGTCTTCGATTTACCATCGCTGGAGAGTGGTGCACCATGGTACTGTTCCGTTTCAAATCCATGCATGCATTTGTAAAAGTCGTACGACACTGTTTCGCCATTTCGGGCAGATGTTGCACCTTGCACCGCGGATGTTGCACCCTGTATATATCGATTATTCGGACAGCCATAACTTCTGGCTCGTTTAGAGTTACGGGAGCCATAACCTGTCAAAACGAAGGCCACGGTGAGTTCTACAGCTTTGACAGCTTTCAGCCGTCAACGGATAGATTAATGCCCGAAAAGGACAACCCGAATCTCAATTTGGGTTCGTAAGATTTTTATCCTTCGTTTTTTCGACACCGGATTTTTACGGTAAAACGGGATTACCGAGGCTCGTCATCGATTTACCATCGCTGGAGAGTGGTGCACTATGGTACTGTTCCGTTTCAAATCCATGCACGCATTTCTAAAAGTCGTACGACACTGTTTCGCCATTTCGGACGGATGTTGCACCTTGCACCGCGGATGTTGCACCCTGTAGATATCGCTTATTCGGACGACCATAACTTCTGGCTCGTTTAGAGTTACGGGAGCCATAACCTGTCAAAACGAAGGCCACGGTGAGTTCTACGGCTTTGACTGCTTTCAGCCGTCAACGGATAGATTAATGCCCAAAAAGGACAACCCGAATCTCAATCGGGTCTCGTAAGTTTTTTACCCTTCGTTTTTTGGACACCGGATTTTTACGGCAAAACGGGATTACCGTGCCTCGTCTTCGATTTACCATCGCTAGAGAGTGGTGCACCATGGTACTGTTCCGTTTTAAATCCATGCACGCATTTCTAAAAGTCGTACGACACTGTTTCGCCATTTTGGACGGATGTTGCACCTTGCACCGCGGATGTTGCACCCTGTATATATCGATTATTCGGACGGCCATAACTTCTGGCTCGTTTAGATTTACAGGAGCCATAACCTGTCAAAACGAAGGCCACGGTGAGTTCTACAGCTTTGACAGCTTTCAGCCGTCAACGGATAGATTAATGCCCGAAAAGGACAACCCGAATCTCAATTTGGGTTCGTAAGATTTTTACCCTTCGTTTTTTCGACACCGGATTTTTACGGTAAAACGGGATTACCGAGGCTCGTCATCGATTTACCATCGCTGGAGAGTGGTGCACTATGGTACTATTCCGTTTCAAATCCATGCATGCATTTCTAAAAGTCGTACGACACTGTTTCGCCATTTCAGACGCATGTTGCACCTTGCACCGCGGATGTTGCACCCTGTAGATATCGATTATTCGGACGGCCAAAACTTCTGGCTCGTTTAGAGTTACGGGAGCCATAACCTGTCAAAACGAAGGCCACGGTGAGTTCTACGGCTTTGACCACTTTCTGCCGTCGATGGATAGATTAATGCCGAAAAGGACAACCCGAATCTCAATCGGGTCTCGTAAGTTTTTTACCCTTCGTTTTTTCGACACCGGAATTTTACGGTAAAACGGGATTACCGTGCCTCGCCTTCGATTTACCATCACTAGAGAGTGGTGCACCATGGTACTGTTCCGTTTCAAATCCATGCACGCATTTCTAAAAGTCGTACGACACTGTTTCGCCATTTCGGACGGATGTTTCACCTTGCACCGAGGATGTTGCACCCTGTAGATATCGATTATTCGGACGGCCATAACTTCTGGCTCGTTTAGAGTTACGGGAGCCATAACCTGTCAAAACGAAGGCCACGGTGAGTTCTACGGCTTTGAAAGATTTTAGCCATCAACGGATAGATTAATGCCCAAAAAGGAGAACCCGAATCTCAATTGGGTCTCGTAAGTTTTTATACCCTTCGTTTTTTGGACACCGGATTTCTACGGTAAAACGGGATTACCGTGCCTCGTCTTCGATTTACCATCGTTGGTGAGTGGTGCACCACGGTACTGTTTTATTTCAAATCCCTGAACGCATTTCTAAAAGTCGTACGGCACTGTTTCGCCATTTCGGACGGATGTTGCACCTTGCACCGCGGATGTTGCACCCTGTATATATCGATTATTCGGACGACCATAACTTCTGGCTCGTTTAGAGTTATGGGAGCCATAACCTATCAAAACGAAGGCCACGGTGAGTTCTACGGCTTTGACGGCTTTCAGCCGTCAACGGATAGACTAATGTCCAAAAAGGACAACCCAAATCTCAATCTGGGTTCGTAAGTTTTTTACCCTTCGTTTTTTCGACACTGGATTTTTACGGTAAAACGGGATTACCGTGCCTCGTCTTCGATTTACCATCGCTGGAGAGTGGCGCACCATGGTACTGTTCCGTTTCAAATCCATGCACGCATTTCTAAAAGTCGTACGACACTGTTTCGCCATTTCGGACGGATGTTGCACCTTGCACCGCGGATGTTGCACCCTGTAGATATCGATTATTCGGACGGCCATAACTTCTGGCTCGTTTAGAGTTACGGGAGCCATAACCTGTCAAAACGAAGGCCACGGTGAGTTCTACGGCTTTGACCACTTTTAGCCGTCAATGGATAGATTAATGCCCGAAAAGGACAACCCGAATCTCAATCGGGTCTCGTAAGTTTTTTACCCTTCGTTTTTTCGACACCGGAATTTTACGGTAAAACGGGATTACCGTGCCTCGCCTCCGATTTACCATCGCTGGAGAGTGGTGCACCATGGTACTGTTCCGTTTCAAATCCATGCACGCATTTCTAAAAGTCGTACGACACTGTTTCGCCATTTCGGACGGATGTTTCACCTTGCACCGAGGATGTTGCACCCTGTAGATATCGATTATTCGGACGGCCAAAACTTCTGGCTCGTTTAGAGTTACGGGAGCCATAACCTGTCAAAACGAAGGCCACGGTGAGTTCTATGGCTTTGAAAGATTTCAGCCATCAACGGATAGATTAATGCCCAAAAAGGAGAACCCGAATCTCAATCGGGTCTCGTAAGTTTTTACACCCTTCGTTTTTTCGACACCGGATTTTTACGGTAAAACGGGATTACCGTGCCTCGTCTTCGATTTACCATCGCTTGTGAGTGGTGCACCACGGTACTGTTCCATTTCAAATCCATGCACGCATTTCTAAAAGTCGTACTGCACTGTTTCGCCATTTCAGACGGATGTTGCACCTTGCACCGCGGATATTGCACCCTGTAGATATCGATTATTCGGACAGCCTTAACTTCTGGCTCGTTAAGAGTTACGGGAGTCATAACCTGTCAAAACGAAGGCCACGATGAGTTCTATGGCTTTGATAGCTTTTAGCTATTAACGGATAGATTAAATCCCAAAAAGGACAACCCGAATCTCAATCGGGTCTCGTAAGTTTTTTACCCTTCGTTTTTTCGACACCGGATTTTTACGGTAAAACGGGATTACCGTGCCTCGTCTTCGATTTACCATCGCTGGAGAGTGGTGCACCATGGTACTATTCCGTTTCAAATCCATGCACGCATTTCTAAAAGTCGTACGACACTGTTTCGCCATTTCGGACGGATGTTGCACCTTGCACCGCGGATGTTGCACCCTGTAGATATCGATTATTCGGACGACCATAACTTCTGGCTCGTTTAGAGTTACAGGAGCCATAACCTTTCAAAACGAAGGACACGATAAGTTCTACGACTTTGACAGCTTTCAGCCGTCAACGGATAGATTAATGCCCAAAAAGGACAACCCGAATCTCAATCGGGTCTCGTAAGTTTTTTACCCTTCGTTTTTTCGACACCGGATTTTTACGGTAAAACGGGATTACCGTGCCTCGCCTTCGATTTACCATCGCTGGAGAGTGGTGCACCATGGTACTGTTCCGTTTCAAATACATGCACGCTTTTCTAAAAGTCGTACGGCACTGTTTTTCCATTTCAGACGGATGTTGCACCCTGTAGATATCGATTATTCGGACGGCCATAACTTTTGGCTCGTTTAGAGTTACGGGAGACATAACCTGTCAAAACGAAGGCCACGATAAGTTCTACGGCTTTGACCGCTTTCAGCATTTAACGGATAGATTAATGCCCGAAAAGGACAACCCGAATCTCAATCGGGTCTTGTAAGTTTTTTACCCTTCGTTTTTTCGACACCGGATTTTTACGGTAAAACGGGATTACCGTGCCTCGTCTTCGATTTACCATCACTGGAGAGTGGTGCACCATGGTACTGTTCTGTTTCAAATCCATGCACGCATTTCTAAAAGTCGCATGATACTGTTTCGCCATTTCGGACGGATGTTGCACCTTGCACCGCGGATGTTGCACCCTGTAGATATCGATTATTCGGAAAGCCATAACTTCTGGCTCGTTTAGAGTTACGGGAGTCATAACCTGTCCAAACGAAGGCCACGGTGAGTTCTACGGCTTTGACAGCTTTCAGCCGTCAACGGATAGATTAATGCCCAAAAAGGACAACCCGAATCTCAATCGGGTCTCGTAAGTTTTTTACCCTTCTTTTTTTCGACACCGGATTTTTACGGTAAAACGGGATTACCGTGCCTCTCCTTCGATTTACCATCGCTGGAGAGTGGTGCACCATGGTACTGTTCCGTTTCAAATCCATGCATGCTTTTCTAAAAGTCGTACGACACTGTTTCGCCATTTCGGACGGATGTTTCACCTTGCACCGAGGATGTTGCACCCTGTAGATATCGATTATTCGGACGGCCATAACTTCTGGCTCGTTTAGAGTTACGGGAGCCATAACCTGTCAAAACGAAGGCCACGGTGAGTTCTACGGCTTTGAAAGATTTCAGCCATCAACGGATAGATTAATGCCCAAAAAGGGGAACCCGAATCTCAATCGAGTCTCGTAAGTTTTTAAACCCTTCGTTTTTTCGACACCGGATTTTTACGGTAAAACGGGATTACCGTGGCTCGTCTTCGATTTACCATCGCTGGAGAGTGGTGCACCATGGTACTGTTCCATTTCAAATCCCTGCATGCATTTCTAAAAGTCGTACGGCACTATTTCGCCATTTCGGACGGATGTTGCACCTTGCACCGCGGATGTTGCACCCTGTATATATCGATTATTCGGACAGCCATAACTTCTGGCTCGTTTAGATTTACGGGAGCCATAACCTGTCAAAACAAAGGCCACGGTGAGTTCTACAGCTTTGACAGCGTTCAGAAGTCAACGGATAGATTAATGCCCGAAAAGGACAACCCGAATCTCAATCTGGGTTCGTAAGTTTTTTACCCTTCGTTTTTTCGACACTGGATTTTTACGGTAAAACGGGATTACCGAGGCTCGTCATCGATTTACCATCGCTGAAGAGTGGTGCACCATGGTACTGTTCCGTTTCAAATCCATGCACGCACTTCTAAAAGTCGTACAACACTGTTTCGCCATTTCGGACGGATGTTGCACCTTGCACCGCGGATGTTGCACCCTGTAGATATCGATTATTCGGACGGTCATAACATCTGGCTCGTTTAGAGTTACGGGAGCCACAACCTATCAAAACGAAGGCCACGGTGAGTTCTACAGCTTTGACAGCTTTCAGCCGTCAACGGATAGATTAATGCCCGTAAAGGACCACCCGAATCTCAATCGGGGTTCGTAAGTTTTTTACCCTTCGTTTTTTCGACATCGGATTTTTACGGTAAAACGGGATTACCGTGGCTCGTCTTCGATTTACCATCGCTGGAGAGTGGTGCACCATGGTACTGTTCCGTTTCAAATCCATGCACGCATTTCTAAACGTCGTGCGGCACTGTTTCGCCATTTCGGACGGATGTTGCACCTTGCACCGTGGATGTTGCACCCTGTATATATCGATTATTCAGACAGCCATAACTTTTGGCTCGTTTAGATTTACGGGAGCCATAAACTTTCAAAACGAAGGCAACGTTACGTTCTACGGCTTTGACCGCTTTCAGCATTTAACGGATAGATTAATGCCCAAAAAGGACAACCCGAATCTCAATCGGGTCTCGTAAGTTTTTTACCCTTCGTTTTTTTGACACCGGATTTTTGCGGTAAAACGGGATTACCGTGCCTCGTCTTCGATTTACCATCGTTGGAGAGTGGTGCACCATGGTACTGTTCCATTTCAAATCCACGCACGCATTTCTAAAAGTCGTACGACACTGTTTCTCCATTTCGGACGGATGTTGCACCTTGCACCGTGGATGTTGCACCCTGTAGATATCGATTATTCGGACGGCCATAACTTCTGGCTCGTTTAGAATTACGGGAGCCATAACCTGTCAAAACGAAGGTCACAGTGAGTTCTACGGCTTTGAAAGCTTTCAGCCATCAACGGATAGATTAATGCCCAAAAAGGAGAACCCGAATCTCGATCGGGTCTCGTAAGTTTTTTACCCTTCGTTTTTTCGACACCGGATTTTTACGGTAAAACGGGATTACCGTGCCTCGTCTTCGATTTACCATCGCTGGAGAGTGGTGCACCATGGTACTGTTCCGTTTCAAATCCATGCACGCATTTCTAAAAGTCGTACGGCACTGTTTCGCCATTTCGGACGGATGTTGCACCTTGCACCGCGGATTTTGCACCCTGTATATATCGATTATTCGGACAGCCATAACTTCTGGCTCGTTTAGATTTACGGGATCCATAACCTGTCAAAACAAAGGCCACGGTGAGTTCTACAGCTTTGACAGCGTTCAGCCGTCAACGGATAGATTAATGCCCGAAAAGGACAACCCGAATCTCAATCTAGGTTCGTAAGTTTTTTACCCTTCGTTTTTTCGACACCGGATTTTTACGGTAAAACGGGATTACCGAGGCTCGTCATCGATTTACCATCGCTGGAGAGTGGTGCACCATGGTACTGTTCGGTTTCAACTCCATGCACGCATTTCTAAAAGGCGTACAACATTGTTTCGCCATTTCGGACGGATTTTGCACCTTGCACCGCGGATGTTGCACCCTGTAGATATCGATTATTCGGACGGTCATAACTTCTGGCTCGTTTAGAGTTACGGGAGCCATAACCTATCAAAACGAAGGCCACGGTGAGTTCTACAGCTTTGACAGCTTTCAGCCGTCAACGGATAGATTAATGCCCGAAAAGGACAACCCGAATCTCAATCGGGGTTCGTAAGTTTTTTACCCTTCGTTTTTTCGACATCGGATTTTTACGGTAAAACGGGATTACCGTGGCTCGTCTTCGATTTACCATCGCTGGAGAGTGGTGCACCATGGTACTGTTCCGTTTCAAATCCATGCACGCATTTCTAAACGTCGTACGGCACTGTTTCGCCATTTCGGACGGATGTTGCACCTTGCACCGCGGATGTTGCACCCTGTATATATCGATTATTCAGACAGCCATAACTTTTGGCTCGTTTAGATTTACGGGAGCCATAAACTTTCAAAACGAAGGCCACGATAAGTTCTACGGCTTTGACCGCTTTCAGCATTTAACGGATAGATTAATGCCCAAAAAGGACAACCCGAATCTCAATCTGGTCTCGTAAGTTTTTTACCCTTCGTTTTTTTGACACCGGATTTTTGCGGTAAAACGGGATTACCGTGCCTCGTCTTCGATTTACCATCGTTGGAGAGTGGTGCACCATGGTACTGTTCCGTTTCAAATCCACGCACGCATTTCTAAAAGTCGTACGACACAGTTTCGCTATTTCGGACGGATGTTGCACCTTGCACTGCAGATGTTGCACCCTGTAGATATCGATTATTCGGACGACCATAACTTCTGGGTCGTTTAGAGTTACGGGAGCCATAACCTGTCAAAACGAAGGCCACGGTGAGTTCTACGGCTTTGAAAGCTTTCAGCCATCAACGGATAGATTAATGCCCAAAAAGGAGAACCCGAATCTCGATCGGATCTCGTAAGTTTTTTACCCTTTTCGACACCGGATTTTTACGGTAAAACGGGATTACCGTGCCTCGTCTTCGATTTACCATCGCTGGAGAGTGGTGCACCATGGTACTGTTCCGTTTCAAATCCATGCACGCATTTCTAAAAGTCGTACGGCACTGTTTCGCCATTTCGGACGGATGTTGCACCTTGCACCGCGGATGTTGCACCTTGTAGATATCGATTATTCGGACGACCATAACTTCTGGCTCGTTTAGAGTTACGGGAGCCATTACCTGTCAAAACGAAGGCCACGGTGAGTTCTACGGCTTTGAAAGATTTCAGCCATCAACGGATAGATTAATGCCCAAAAAGGAGAACCCGAATCTCAATCGGGTCTCGTAAGTTTTTACACCCTTCGTTTTTTCGGCACCGGATTTTTACGGTAAAACGGGATTACCGTGCCTCGTCTTCGATTTACCATCGCTGGTGAGTGGTGCACCACGGTACTGTTCTGTTTCACATCCATGCACGCATTTCTAAAAGTCGTACGACACTGTTTCTCCATTTCGAACGGATGTTGCACCTTGCACCGTGGATGTTGCACCCTGTATATATCGATTATTCGGACGGCCATAACTTCTGGCTCGTTTAGAGTTACAGGAGCCATAACCGGTCAAAACGAAGGCCACGGTGAGTTCTACGGCTTTGACAGCATTCAGCCGTCAACGGATAGACTAATGTCCAAAAAGGACAACCCGAATCTCAATCGGATCTCGTAAGTTTTTTCACCCTTCGTTTTTTCGACACCGGATTTTTACGGTAAAACGGGATTATCGTGCCTCGTCTTCGATTTACCATCGCTGCAGAGTGGTGCACCACGGTACTGTTCCGTTTCAAATCCATGCACGCATTTCTAAAAGTCGTACGGCACTGTTTCTCCATTTCGGACGGATGTTGCACCTTGCACCGCGGATGTTGCACCCTGTATATATCGATTATTCGGACGTCCATAACTTCTGCCTCGTTTAGAGTTACGGGAGCCATAACCTGTCAAAACGAAGGCCACGATGAGTTCTATGGCGTTGACCGCTTTCAGCCGTCAACGGGTAGATTAATGCCCAAAAAGGACAACCCGAATCTCAATCGGGGTTCGTAAGTTTTTTACCCTTCGTTTTTTCGACATCGGTTTTTTACGGTAAAACGGGATTACCGTGGCTCGTCTTCGATTTACCAACGCTGGAGAGTGGTGCACCATGGTACTATTCCGTTTCAAATCAATGCACGCATTTCTAAAAGTCGTACGGCACTGTTTCGCCATTTCGGAAGGATGTTGCACCTTGCACCGCGGATGTTGCACCCTGTATACATCGATTATTCGGACAGCCATAACTTCTGGCTTGTTTAGATTTACGGGAGCCATAACCTGTCAAAACGAAGGCCACGGTGAGTTTTACAGCTTTGACAGCTTTCAGCCATCAACGGATAGATTAATGCCCGAATAGGACAACCCGAATCTCAATTTGGGTTCGTAAGTTTTTTACCCTTCGTTTTTTCGACACCGGATTTTTACGGTAAAACGGGATTACCGTGGCTCATCTTCGATTTACCATCGCTGGAGAGTGGTTCACCATGGTAATGTTCCGTTTCAAATCCTTGCACGCATTTCTAAAAGTCGTACGGCACTGTTTCGCCATTTCGGACGGATGTTGCACCTTGCACCACGGATGTTGCACCCTGTAGATATCGATTATTCAGACGGCCATAACTTCTGGCACGTTTAGAGTTACGGGAGCCATAACCTGTCAAAACGAAGGCCACGGTGAGTTCTATGGCTTTGACCGCTTTCAGCCATCAATGGATAGATTAATGCCCAAAAAGGACAACCCGAATCTCAATCGGGTCTCGTAAGTTTTTTACCGTTCGTTTTTTTGACACTGGATTTTCGCGGTAAAACGGGATTACCGTGCCTCGTCTTCGATTTACCATCGCTGGAGAGTGGTGCACCATGGTACTGTTCCGTTTCAAATCCACGCACGTATTTCTAAAAGTCGTACGACACTGTTTCGCCATTTCGGACGGATGTTGCACCTTGCACCGCGGATGTTGCACCCTTTAGATATCGATTATTCGGACGGTCATAACTTCTGCCTCGTTTAGATTTACGGGAGCCATAACCTGTCAAAAAGAAGGCCACGGTGAGTTCTACAGCTTTGACTACTTTCAGCCATCAGCGGATAGATTAATGCCCGAAAAGGACAACCCGAATCTCAATAGGGGTTCGTAAGTTTTTTACCCTTCGTTTTTTTGACACCGGATTTTTACGGTAAAACGGGATTACCGTGGCTCGTCTTCGATTTACCATCGCTGGAGAGTGGTGCACCATGGTACTGTTCCATTTCAAATCCATGCATGCATTTCTAAAAGTCGTACGACACTGTTTCGCCATTTCGGACGGATGTTGCACCTTGCACCGCGGATGTTGCACCCTGTAGATATCGATTATTCGGACGGCCATAACTTCTGGCACGTTTAGAGTTACGAGGGCCATAACCTGTCAAAACGAAGGCCACGGTGATTTCTACAGCTTTGACTGCTTTCATCCATCAATGGATAGATTAATGCCCAAAAAGGACAACCCGAATCTCAATCGGGTCTCGTAAGTTTTTTACCCTTCGTTTTTTCGACATCGGATTTTTACGGTAAAACGGGATTACCGTGCCTCGTCTTCGATTTACCATCGCTGGAGAGTGGTGCACCATGGTACTGTTCCGTTTCAAATCCACGCACGCATTTCTAAAAGTCGTACGACACCGTTTAGCCATTTCGGACGGATGTTGCACCTTGCACCGCGGATGTTGCACCTTGTTCATATCGATTATTCGGACGGCCATAACTTCTGGCTCGTTTAGAGTTACGGGAGCCATAACCTGTCAAAACGAAGGCCACGGTGAGTTCTACAGCTTTGAAAGCTTTCAGCCATCAACAGATAGATTAATACCCAAAAAGGAGAACCTGAATCTCAATCGGGTCTCGTAAGTATTTTCACCCTTCGTTTTTTCGACACCGGATTTTTACGGTAAAATGGGATTACCGTGCCTCGTCTTCGATTTACCATCGCTGGAGAGTGGTGCACCACGGTACTGTTAAGTTTCGAATCCATGCACGCATTTCTAAAAGTCGTACGACATTGTTTCTCCATTTCGAACGGATGTTGCACCATGCACCGTGGATGTTGCACCCTGTATATATCGATTATTCGGACGGTCATAACTTCTGGCTCGTTTAGAGTTACGGGAGCCATAACCTGTTAAAACGAAGGCCATGGTGTGTTCTGCGGCTTTGACCGCATTCGTCCATCAACGTATAGATTAATGTCTAAAAAGGACAACCTGAATGTCAATCGGGTCTCATAATTTTTTTACCCTTCGTTTTTTCGATGCCGGATTTTTACGGTAAAACGGGATTACCGTGCCTCGTCTTCGATTTACCATCGCTGGAGAGTGGTGCACTATGGTACTGTTCCGTTTCAAATCCATGCACGCATTTCTAAAAGTCGTACGACACTGTTTCGCCATTTCGGGCGGATGTTGCACCTTGCACCGCGGATGTTGCACCCTATAGATGTCGATTATTCGAACGGCCATAACTTCTGGCTTGTTTAGATTTACGGGAGCCATAACCTGTCAAAACGAAGGCCACGGTGTGTTCTACGGCTTTGACTACTTTCAGCCGTCAATGGATAGATTAATGCCCAAAAAGGACAACCCGAATCTCAATCGGGTCTCGTAAGTTTTTTACCCTTCGTTTTTTCGACACTGGATTTTTACAGTAAAACGGGATTACCGTGCATCGCCTTCGATTTACCATCGTTGGAGAGTGATGCAGCAAGGTACTGTTCCATTTCAAATCCATGCACGCTTTTCTAAAAGTCGTACGACACTGTTTCGCCATTTCAGACGGATGTTGCACCTTGCACCGCGGATGTTGTACCCTGTAGATATCGATTATTCGGACGGCCATAACTTCTGGCTCGTTTAGAGTTGCGGGAGCCATAACCTGTCAAAATGAAGGGCACTATGAGTTCTATGGCTTTGACAGCTTTCAGCCGTCAATGGATAGATTAATGCCCAAAAAGGATAACCCAAATCTCAATCAAGTCTCGTAAGTTTTTAACCCTTCGTTTTTTCGACACACGATTTTTACGGTAAAACGGGATTACCGTGCCTCGTCTTCGATTTTCCATCGCTGGAGAGTGGTGCACTATGGAACTGTTCCGTTTCAAATCCATGCACGCATTTCTAAGAGTGGTACGACACTGTTTCGCCATTTCGGACGGATGTTGCACCTTGCACCGCGGATGTTGCACCCTGTAGATATCGATTATTCGGACGGCCATAACTTCTGGCTCGTTTAGAGTTACGGGAGCCATAACCTGTCAAAACGAAGGCCACGATGAGTTCTACGGCTTTAACGGCTTTCAGCCGTCAACGTATAGATTAATGCCCAAAAAGGACAACCCGAATCTCAATCGAGTCTCGTACGTTTTCTACCCTTCGTTTTTCCGACACCGGATTTTTACGGTAAAATGGGATTACCGTGCCTCGTCTTCGATTTACCATCGCTGGAGAGTGGTGCACCACGGTACTGTTAAGTTTCGAATCCATGCACGCATTTCTAAAAGTCGTACGACATTGTTTCTCCATTTCGAACGGATGTTGCACCATGCACCGTGGATGTTGCACCCTGTATATATCGATTATTCGGACGGTCATAACTTCTGGCTCGTTTAGAGTTACGGGAGCCATAACCTGTTAAAACGAAGGCCATGGTGTGTTCTGCGGCTTTGACCGCATTCGTCCATCAACGTATAGATTAATGTCTAAAAAGGACAACCTGAATGTCAATCGGGTCTCATAATTTTTTTACCCTTCGTTTTTTCGATGCCGGATTTTTACGGTAAAACGGGATTACCGTGCCTCGTCTTCGATTTACCATCGCTGGAGAGTGGTGCACTATGGTACTGTTCCGTTTCAAATCCATGCACGCATTTCTAAAAGTCGTACGGCACTGTTTCGCCATTTCGGGCGGATGTTGCACCTTGCACCGCGGATGTTGCACCCTATAGATGTCGATTATTCGAACGGCCATAACTTCTGGCTTGTTTAGATTTACGGGAGCCATAACCTGTCAAAACGAAGGCCACGGTGTGTTCTACGGCTTTGACTACTTTCAGCCGTCAATGGATAGATTAATGCCCAAAAAGGACAACCCGAATCTCAATCGGGTCTCGTAAGTTTTTTACCCTTCGTTTTTTCGACACTGGATTTTTACAGTAAAACGGGATTACCGTGCATCGCCTTCGATTTACCATCGTTGGAGAGTGATGCAGCAAGGTACTGTTCCATTTCAAATCCATGCACGCTTTTCTAAAAGTCGTACGACACTGTTTCGCCATTTCAGACGGATGTTGCACCTTGCACCGCGGATGTTGTACCCTGTAGATATCGATTATTCGGACGGCCATAACTTCTGGCTCGTTTAGAGTTGCGGGAGCCATAACCTGTCAAAATGAAGGGCACTATGAGTTCTATGGCTTTGACAGCTTTCAGCCGTCAATGGATAGATTAATGCCCAAAAAGGATAACCCAAATCTCAATCAAGTCTCGTAAGTTTTTAACCCTTCGTTTTTTCGACACACGATTTTTACGGTAAAACGGGATTACCGTGCCTCGTCTTCGATTTTCCATCGCTGGAGAGTGGTGCACTATGGAACTGTTCCGTTTCAAATCCATGCACGCATTTCTAAGAGTGGTACGACACTGTTTCGCCATTTCGGACGGATGTTGCACCTTGCACCGCGGATGTTGCACCCTGTAGATATCGATTATTCGGACGGCCATAACTTCTGGCTCGTTTAGAGTTACGGGAGCCATAACCTGTCAAAACGAAGGCCACGATGAGTTCTACGGCTTTAACGGCTTTCAGCCGTCAACGTATAGATTAATGCCCAAAAAGGACAACCCGAATCTCAATCGAGTCTCGTACGTTTTCTACCCTTCGTTTTTCCGACACCGGATTTTTACGGTAAAACGGGATTACCGTGCCTCGCCTTCGATTTACCATCGCTGGAGAGTGGTGCACCATGGTACGGTTCCGTTTCAAATCCATGCACGCTTTTCTAAAAGTCGTACGACACTGTTTCGCCATTTCATATGGATGTTGCACCTTGCATCGCGGATGTTGCACCCTGTAGATATCGATTATTCAGACGGCCGTAACTTCTGGCTCGTTTAGAGTTACGGGAGCCATAACCTCTCAAAACGAAGGCCACAATGAGTTCTACGGCTTTGACCGCTTTCAGCCGTCAACGGATAGATTAATGCCCAAGAAGGACAACCTGAATCTCAACCGGGTCTCGTAAGTTTTTTACCCTTCGTTTTTTCGACACCGGATTTTTACCTAAAACGGGATTACCGTGCCTCGTCTTCGATTTACCATCGCTGGAGAGTGGTGCACCATGGCACTGTTCTGTTTCAAATCCATGCACGCATTTCTAAAAGTCGTATGATACTGTTTCGCCATTTCAGACGGATGTTGCACCTTGCACCGCGAATGTCGCACCCTTTAGATATCGATTATCCGGACGGCCATAACTTCTGGCTCGTTTAGAGTTACGGGAGCCATAACCGATATAAACGAAGGCCACGATGAGTTCTACGGCTTTGACAGCTTTCAGCCGTCAACAGATAGATTAATGCCCAAAAAGGACAACCAGAATCTCAATCGGGTCTCGTAAGTTTTTTACCCTTCATTTTTTCGACACCGGATTTTTACGGTAAAACGGGATTACCGTGCCTCGTCTTCGATTTACCATCGCTGGAGAGTGGTGCACCATGGTACTCTTCCGTTTCAAATCGATGCACGCATTTCTAAAAGTTGTACGACAATGTTTCTCCATTTCGGACGGATGTTGCACCTTGCACCGTGGATGTTGCACCCTGTATATATCGATTATTCGGACGGCCATAACTTCTGGCTCGTTTAGAGTTATGGGGGCCATAACCTGTCAAAACGAAGGCCTCGGTGACTTCTACGGCTTTGACAGCATTCAGCCGTCAACGGATAGATTAATGTCCAAAAAGGACAAACCGAATCTCAATCGGGTCTCGTAAGTTTTTTACCGTTCGTTTTTTCGACACCGGATTTTTACGGTAAAACGGGATTACTGTGCCTCGTCTTCGATTTACCATCGCTGGAGAGTGGTGCACCATGGTACTGTTCCGTTTCAAATCCATGCACGCATTTCTAAAAGTCGTACGGCACTGTTTCGCCATTTCAGACGGATGTTGCACCTTGCACCGCGGATGTTGCACCCTGTAGATATCGATTATTCGGACGGTCATAACTTCTGGCTCGTTTAGAGTTACGGGAGCCATAACCTGTCAAAACGAAGGCCACGATGAGTTCTACGGCTTTTACAGCTTTCATCCCTCAACGGATATACTAATGCCCAAAAAGGACAACCCGAATCTCAATTGGGTCTCGTAAGTTTTTTACCCTTCGTTTTTTCGACACCGGATTTTTACGGTAAAACGGGATTACCGTGCCTCGCCTTCGATTTACCATCGTTGGAGAGTGATGCACCAAGGTGCTGTTCCATTTCAAATCCTTGCACGCTTTTCTTAAAGTCGTACGGCACTGTTTCGCCATTTCAGACGGATGTCGCAACTTGCACCGCGGATGTTGCACCCTGTAGATATCGATTATTCGGACGGCCATAACTTCTGGCTCGTTTAGAGTTACGGGAGTCATAACCTCTCAAAACGAATGCCACTATGAGTTCTACGGCTTTGACAGCTTTCAGCCGTCAACGGATAGATTAATGCCCAAAAAGGACAACCCGAATCTCAATCGGGTCTCGTAAGTTTTTTACCCTTCGTTTTTTCGACACCGGATTTTTACAGTAAAACGGGATTACCGTGCCTCTTCTTCGATTTACCATCGCTGGATAGTGGTGCACCATGGTACTATTCTGTTTCAAATCCATGCACGCATTTCTAAAAGTCGTATGATACTGTTTCGCCATTTCGGACGGATGTTGCACCTTGCACCGCGGATGTTGCACCCTGTAGATATCAATTATTTGGACGGCCATAACTTCTGGCTCGTTTAGAGTTACGGGAGCCATAACCTATCCAAACGAAGGCCACGATGAGTTCTACAGCTTTGATAGCTTTCAGCCGTCAACGGATAGATTAATGCCCAAAAAGGACAACCTGAATCTCAATCGGGTCTCGTAAGTTTTTTACCCTTCGTTTTTTCGACACCAGATTTTTACGGTAAAACGGGATTACCGTGCCTCGTCTTCGATTTACCATCGCTGGAGAGTCGTGCACCATGGTACTGTTCCGTTTCAAATCCATGCATGCATTTCTAAAAGTCGTACGACACTGTTTCGCCATTTCGGACGGATGTTGCACCCTGTAGATATCGGTTATTCGGACGGCGATAACTTCTGGCTCGTTTAGAGTTGTGTGAGCCATAACCTGTCAAAACGAAGGCCACGATGAGTTCTACGGCTTTGACAGCTTTCAGCCGTCAACGGATAGATTATTGCCCGAAAAGGACAACCCGAATCTCAATCGGGGTTCGTAAGTTTTTTACCCTTCGTTTTTTCGACACCGGATTTTTACGGTAAAACGGGATTACCGTGGCTCGTCTTCAATTTACCATCGCTGGAGAGTGGTGCACCTTGGTACTGTTCCGTTTCAAATCCATGCACGCATTTCTAAAAGTTGTACGGCACTTTTTCGCCATTTAGGATGGATGTTGCACCTTGCACCGCGGATATTGCACCCTGTATATATCGATTATTCGGACAGCCATAACTTCTGGCTCGTTTAGATTTACGGGATCCATAACCTGTCAGAACGAAGGCCATGGTGAGTTCTATAGCTTTGACAGCTTTCAGCCATCAACGGATAGATTAATGCCCGAAAAGGACAACCCGAATCTCAATCTGGGTTTTGTAAGTTTTTTACCCTTCGTTTTTTCGACACCGGATTTTAACGGTAAAACGGGATTACCGCGGCTCGTCTTCGATTTAACATCGCTGGAGAGTGGTGCACCATGGTATTGTTCCATTTCAACTCCATGCTCGCATTTCTAAAAGTCGTACGACACAGTTTCGCCATTTCGGACGGATGTTGCACCTTGCACCGCGGATGTTGCACCCTGTAGATATCGATTATTCGGACGGCCATAACTTCTGGGTCGTTTAGAGTTACGGGAGCCATGACCTGCCAAAACGAAGGCCACGGTGAGTTCTACGGCTTTGACAGCTTTCAGCCCGTCAATGGAGAGTGGTGCACCATGGTACTGTTCCGTTTCAAATCCATGCATGCATTTCTAAAAGTCGTACGACACTATTTCGCCATTTCGGACGGATGTTGCACCCTGCACCACGGATGTTGCACCCTGTAGATATCGATTATTCGGACGGCCATAACTTCTGGCTCGTTTAGAGTTACGGGAGCCATAACCTGTCAAAACGAAGGCCACAGTGAGTTCTACGTCTTTGACCGCTTTCATCCGTCAACGGATGGATTAATGCCAAAAAAGGACAACCCGAATCTCAATCCGGTCTCTTAAGTTTTTTACCTTCGTTTTTTCGACACCGGATTTTTACGGTATAACAGGATTACCGTGCCTCGTCTTCGATTTACCATCGCTGGAGAGTGTTGCACCATACTACTGTTCCATTTCAAATCCATGCACGCATTTCTAAAAATCGTACGGCCCAGTTTCGCCATTTCGGACGGATGTTGCACCTTGCACCGCAGATGTTGCACCCTGTAGATATCGATTTTTCGGACGGCCATAACTTCTCGCTCGTTTAGAGTTACGGGAGGCATAACCTATCAAAACGAAGGCCACGGTGAGTTCTGCGGCTTTGACAATTTTCAGCCGTCAACGGATAGACTACTGCCCGAAAAGGACAACTCGAATCTCAATCGGGTCTCGTAAGTTTTTTACCCGACGTTTTTTCGACACCGGATTTTTACGGTAAAACGGGATTACCGTGGCTCTTCTTCGATTTACCATCGCTGGAGAGTGATGCACCAAGGTAATGTTCCGTTTCAAATCCATGCATGCATTTGTAAAAGTCGTACGGCACTGTTTCGCCATTTCGGACGGATGTTGCACCTTGCACCGCGGATGTTGCACCCTGTAGATATCGATTATTCGGACGGCCATAACTTCTGGCTCGTTTATAGTTACGGGAGCCACAACCTGTAAAAATGAAGGCCACGGTGAGTTCTACAACTTTGATAGCTTTCAACCGTCAATGGATAGATTAATGCCCAAAAATGACAACCCGAATCTCAATCGGGTCTCGTAAGTTTTTTACCCTTCGTTTTTTCGACACCGGATTTTTACGGTAAAATGGGATTACCGTGCCTCGTCTTCGAATTACCATCGCTGGAGAGTGGTGCACCATGGTACTGTTCCGTTTCAAATCCATGCACGCATTTCTAATAGTCATACGGTACTGTTTCGTAATTTCGGACGGATTTGCACCTTGCACCGCGGATGTTGCACCCTGTAGATATCGATTATTCGGACGGCCATAACTTCTGGCTCGTTTAGAGTTACGGGAGCCCTAACCTGTCAAAACGAAGGCCACGGTGAATTCTACGGCTTTTACAGCTTTCAGCCGTCAACGGATAGATTAATTCCCTAAAAGGACAGCCCATATCTCAATTGCGTCTCGTAAGTTTTTTACCCTTCGTTTTTACGACACCGGATTTTTACGGTAAAACGGGATTACCGTGCGTCGTCTTCGATTTATCATCGCTGTAGAGTGGTGCACCATGGTACAGTTCCGTTTCAAATCCATGCACGCATTTCTAAAAGTCGTACGACACTGTTTCGCCATTTCGGACGGATGTTGCACCTTGCACCACGGATGTTGCACCCTGTAGATATCGATTATTCGGATGGCCATAACTTCTGGCTCGTTTAGAGTTACGGGAGCCATAACCTGTCAAAACGAAGGCCACGGTGAGTTCTACGGCTTTGACCGCTTTAAGCCGTCAAAGGATAGATTAATGCCCTAAAAGGACAACCCGAATCTCAATCGGTTCTCGTAAGTTTTTTACCCTTCGTTTTTTCGACACCGGATTTTAACGGTAAAACGGGATTACCGTGGCTCGTCTTCGATTTACCATCGCTGGAGAATGGTGCACCATGTTACTGTTCCGTTTCAAATCCATGCATGCATTTCTAAAAGTCGTACGACACAGTTTCGCCATTTCGGACGGATATTGCACCTTGCACCGCGGATGTTGCACCCTGTAGATATCGATTATTCGGACGGGCATAACTTTGGCTCGTTTAGTGTTACAGGAGCCATAACCTGTCAAAACGAAGGCCATGGTGAGTTATACGAATTTGATAGCTTTCAGCCGTCAACGGATAGATTAGTGCCCGAAAAGGACAGCCCGAATCTCAATCGGGTCTCGTTAGTTTTTTACCCTTCGTTTTTTCGACACCGGATTTTTACGGTAAAACGGGATTACCGTGGCTCGCCTTCGATTTACCGTCGCTGGAGAGTGGTGCACCATGGTACTGTTCCGTTTCAAATCCATGCACGCATTTCTAAAAGTCGTACGACACTGTTTCGCCATTTCGGACGGATGTTGCACCTTGCACCGCGGATGTTGCACCCTGCACCGCGGATGTTGCACCCTGTAGATATCGATTATTCGGACGGTCATAACTTCTGGCTCGTTTAGAGTTACGGGAGCCATAACCTGTCAAAACGAAGCCCTCGATGAGTTCTACAGCTTTGATAACTTTCAGCCATCAACGGATAGATTAATGCCCAAAAAGGACAACCCGAATCTCAATCGGGTCTCGTATGTTTTTTACCCTTCGTTTTTTCGACATGTGGATTATTACGGTAAAACGGGATTACCGTGGCCCGTCTTTGACTTCCCAACGCTGGAGATTCGTGCACCATGGTACTGTTCCGTTTCAAATCCATGCACGCATTTCGAAAAGTCGTACGGCACTGTTTCGCCATTTCGGGCCGATGTTGCACCCTGTAGATATCGATTATTCGGACGGCCATAACTTCTGGCACGTTTAGAGTTACGGGAGACATAACCTGTCAAAACGAAGGCCACGGTGAGTTCTACGGCTTTGACCGCTTTCATCCATCAATGGATAGATTAATGCCCAAAAAGGACAACCCGAATCTCAATCGGGTCTCGTAAGTTTTTTACCCTTCGTTTTTTTGACACTGGATTTTTGCGGTAAAACGGGATTACCGTGCCTCGTCTTCGATTTACCATCGCTGGAGAGTGGTGCACCATGGTACTGTTCCGTTTCAAATCCACGCACGCATTTCTAAAAGTCGTACGACACTGTTTAGCCATTTCGGACGGATGTTGCACCTTGCACCGCGGATGTTGCACCTTGTTGATATCGATTATTCGGACGGCCATAACTTCTGGCTCGTTCAGAGTTACGGGAGCCATAACCTGTCAAAACGAAGGCCACGGTGAGTTCTACCTCTTTGAAAGCTTTCAGCCATCAACAGATAGATTAATGCCCAAAAAGGAGAACCCGAATCCCAATTGGGTCTCGTAAGTTTTTTCACCCTTCGTTTTTTCGACACCGGATTTTTACGGTAAAACGGGATTACCGTGCCTCGTCTTCGATTTACCATCGCTGGAGAGTAGTGCACCACGGTACTGTTAAGTTTCAAATTCATGCACGCATTTCTAAAAGTCTTACGACATTGTTTCTCCATTTCGTACGGATGTTGCACCTTGCACCGTGGATGTTGCACCCTGTATATATTGATTATTCGGACGGCCATAACTTCTGGCTCGTTTAAAGTTACGGGAGCCATAACCTGTCTAAACGAAGGCCACGGTGAGTTCTACGGCTTTGACCACATTCAGCCATCAACGGATAGATTAATGTCCAAAAAGATCAACCTGAATCTCAATCGGGTCTCGTAATTTTTTTACCCTTCGTTTTTTCGACACCGGATTTTTACGGTAAAACGGGATTACCGTGCCTCGTCTTCGATTTACCATCGCTGGAGAGTGGTGCACCATGGTACTGTTCCGTTTCAAATCCATGCACGCATTTCTAAAAGTCGTACGACACTGTTTCGCCATTTTGGACGGATGTTGCACCTTGTACCGCGGATGTTGCACCCTGTAGATATCGGTTATTCGGACGACGATAACTTCTGGCTCCTTTTGAGTTACGTGCGCCATAACCTGTCAAAACGAAGGCCGCGGTGAGTTCTACGGCTTTGACAGCATTCAGCCGTCAATGGATAGATTAATGTCCAAAAAGGACAACCCGAATCTCAATTGGGTCTCGTAAGTTTTTTTCCCTTCGTTTTTTCGACACCGGATTTTTACAGTAAACGGGATTACCGTGCCTCGTCTTCGATTTACCATCGCTGGAGAGTGGTGCACCATGGTACTATTCCATTTCAAATCGATGCATGCATTTCTAAAAGTCGTACGACAATGTTTCTCCATTTCGGACGGATGTTGCACCTTGCACCGTGGATGTTAGACCCTGTATATATCGATTATTCGGACGGCCTTAACTTCTGGCTCGTTTAGAGTTACGAGAGCCATAACCTGTCAAAACGAAGGCCTCGGTGAGTTCTACGGCTTTGACAACATTCAGCCGTCAACGGATAGATTAATGTCCAAAAAGGACAACCCGAATCTCAATCGGGTCTCGTAAGTTTTTTACCCTTCGTTTTTTCGACACCGGATTTTTACATTAAAACGGGATTACTGTGCCTAGTCTTCGATTTACCATCGCTGGAGAGTGGTGCACCATGGCACTGTTCCGTTTCAAATCCATGCACGCATTTCTAAAAGTCGTACGGCACTGTTTCGCCATTTCGGACGGATGTTGCACATTGCACCGCGGATGTTGCACCCTGTAGATATCGATTATTCGGACAGTCATAACTTCTGGCTCGTTTAGAGTTACGGGAGCCATAACCTGTTGTTATCCCGCTTTTTAGCAAAGCCGCGATACCAAAAGATTGATCGAAAAACGAAGGACAGTTCGCCTCAGAGGTTGATCGTACTTCCTTTAGCCATGGATATCACTGAATTTTATCCGAGTCCAGAATGAGCCACAATTGATAGGACACGGCAAGAAAGGCTACAAGAGTCAGCATTTCAAATTTCAGGTCAATCCGAGGTCGTATGCTCAAGTTATGATGGATTCAAGTTGAGAAAGATGGACGTTGCTCTGTTCGAAACCATGACCCCACCTATGTTCGAACCCATCTGGTTTGAACCCAAGGAGTGAGGCAGCGCCTCGAACCCATGCACATATGCCAAAGTTCGAATCAATGAGTTCGCATCCATCGGTTCGACACCACTTCGAACCCAACTAGTTCGAACCCACCACGTTCGAACCGATAAGAAGGGACGACTTTCGAACCCATCGACTTCGAACCCTTCGAACCCCCATGGGTTCGACTCCATCACCTTCGACTCCATTGTTTTCGAATCCATGTGCCTCGTATCCATGAAGGGGTTGCAGAGCTCATATGCATCCAAGGAATCATGTTCGAACCCATCACAATGCCATCTTCGAACCCATCACAGAGTCGTGTTCGAACCCATACCTGATGCCATGTTCGAACCCATCCTGTGCTGCCTTATTCGAACCCACTAGGTCAACCCACGTGTCTCCCATCGGTTCGAAATCACCGAGATACACGGAGTCGAAGCGGTCAACACGGAGAGAAGTCCAGATCGATTCGAAACTTGCGCTCCACGTCACCACGAGGTCGCGTGCCACACTGGTTTCGAAACCATCGTTTCGAGTAACAGGGGTTCGAACCAGACAGCCTTGCCGTGAAGTCTATTTCGAACCCAACATATCTCCTAACCTACTGATCCAAATGCAATGAAACTTTCACAGATGCTTGCACACATGTTGAAGAATGTCTACGCCAAATTTCACCTCGATTGGATGAATTCTTGATCGGTTCGAATGGAGTTCGAACCGATGCCAAAGTGGGCCCAAACTTCCTGAGACCGTACGTGTGGGCCCCCTCACGTGCCAGAAGTGGTCTCTCGAGTTTTCACCAAGATACCAGCAGCCTACACGTATAAATAGAGCTCCAGGGCCAACAGAAAAGGGACTTCGGGATCTGATTACTCTAAAGCGTCCAGACTCTGCCGGATTGACATCTCCATCATAATTTCACTATTGATTTCGAATTTCCAGTTGTAACTTGCTGTGGATCGCTGTAACAACTTGTAAACATTGAAAGATAATCAATAAAACATCAAGAAACTTCACAGTGGACGTAGGCGACACGCCGAACCACTATAAATCGCTTGTCTACGCATTTTCCTTTACTGTTGATTGGAGTTTTTGTTAGATAATATTCATATTCAGTTCATACTATTGATTGTTATCTCTTCAACGACTCCCGAAGAGTGTTGTGACCAATTTTGGTGCAAACACTTTGGTGCTTTCACTGAGAAAACCCAGATTTTCTCCTGCTCGTTGGATCTGTCATCGATACCGGATTGAACAAATCTAAGAGAGAGATCCAGATTGTTAAATCCAACTTCCTTCCCTTCTATTCAGATTTGCACAAAGTCTAGGAAAGGAACTCAACTGTAAAAATGGTTAGCACAAGAACCACCTCGAACGCCATCAATCAAGAAGGACAGGATAGACAGAATCCTGCCCCTCTGCCTCCACCTAATCAAGATGCCGCTGGGCACTCAGAACCGTCGGGTCCGGTTACCCGACAAGAATTGCAGTTGTTACTTCAAGAGCTGACCCAGAGTCGGCGACAACTAGAAGAACAGTTACGCGCCAACGCTGAGCTAATCAACCAGCTGGATCGCCAGAAACGAAAACGATCCACGAGAGATCGTGCTTATCGCTCTTCTAGCGAAAGTTCTTCATCTTCTGATTATCATAACCGACCTCCACGACCCCGGTTAGATGAGGGTCGTATACCATCCGCTGGAAACCAACCGATATTGACCGTTGGACAAATAAGAGTTGGTCCGTCAGCCAGCTTCCAAACCGGACCCTCCTCCCGAGGGGGTGCCATTCCTCACCACGCCGTTGAGTACCGCACCGCTAGCGTTGCGGCTGAACCAGGGGTCGACACTCGAGATCAGTCGGACCCGAACCGTCGTCAAAGCGGTCATACTCATGAACCGTACGTCCCAGAGGACTATGAGCCGAGAAGGCGAGATTTGAACCGTCAACGATATCCGGCTCAAAGCCAAAGTATGGAACGTGACCATACTCCGGTGCAAATGCTGGATCTATCGACTATGATACGACAGATGATTCGTGAGAGTCAGGGATTCACAAACGACGATTGGGGGGTTTCCCGAAGTCACACTCCCTTTACGGACGACATTCTTAATGCTGAACCCCCACGGCGATTCCGAATGCCCACTCTGCCCATGTATGAGGGAAACTCCGATCCCAATCAACATATTCTAAAATATGAATGGTCGATGACGGCTGCCAGAGCCGACGACGCTGTGAAATGTCGTAGTTTCCCCATATCCCTGGGGGGCATCGCCACCATGTGGTTCACTCGATTGCCTCCTCGATCCGTCTCCTCATTCGACCAGCTGGCCACAAAATTCGTTGAGCAATTCCGCATGCACGTCGCAAGGCCGAAAGATGTCAACACTCTATCCAGTGTCACGCAAGCTCCCGGAGAGACGCTCAGACACTACTTAGAAAGATTCCATACTGCATGTGCGGAGATTAGTAATCCAAATGATAACTCCATCCTTATGGCGTTAACCAAGGGGATCGACCCCGATTCTGAATTCGGCAATTGGCTAGCTGGAAAACCACCTGCGTCATTGGACCGTTTCCATGCCAAAGCAGCTCAATTCCTGAGACGGGAAGACGCGAAACAGTCTAGGAAGCAAACTGACGCAGGATCAAACGTGGGAGGAACCCAAAGCAATGTTGCAATAAAACAATCCGGTGAGAGCTCCGGAAAAGTTCAGTTGAACATTAAAAATAAACAAGCTCGGCGAAGAGAGAGCGTGAATCAAATTAAAAAACAAGATCAAAATAGCGGTCCGCAACGCAAAAATCCGAAGTTCGACAGTTATACTCCTTTGAATACTTCATTGGAGGACTTGTATTTACAAACCCGTAGTACAATTCAATATGAAAAACCTGCTCCGAGACCGTCGTCAGAGAGACAAATCCAAACAGGAAAATTTTGCAGGTTCCATGAAGGCTACGGACACGATACGAACGAGTGTCGTCACCTACAGGATCTTGTTGAAAAACTGATTAGGGAAAGGAGACTCGATCGATTTGTGCGGACACCGCAACCCAGGGAAGCAGGTCCATCAAATCAAATCAATGAACCCGATCAACCGAGGCATGAGGACTCCGATGGTCCTCGCGGGAGATTGGTGATAAACGCCATCAGTGGCGGACCGACTTTCTCAGGAGCCTGGAACGACGAGGATCTTCGTCATTGTCACACATGACAGGCTCATTCAATCTATGAATATTTTGCAATTTCATTTACACTCTGAAATTTGATTTTGTACTAAGGCACTGACTTTGCCATATTTTCTCATTTCAGCAATAAAACATTATCTCTTCAAGCTAAAGCTGTGATTCATCGAATACAACATTCAACGATCACGACACACGAAGAGCTAAGTTCCATCGAACAATGGAATTTATTCAAATAGCGAGTGACTGCGTTACAACCGGCCACTCACTAAGTGAAACCCCAGCTCGGGGGCAAGTCAACACATCGAAGGCTGAACTGGACCGACACACGACAGTCCTACAACCAACTCCAACTTCCCACTGCGTGAATTGGAGTATAAACATTTAACAATTTGTTCCCGGAGTGCGAACGGACTCCAACTCCACACTGCGTGAATTGGAGTATAAACATTTAACAATTCGTTCCTGAAGTGCGAACGGACTCCAACTTCCCACTGCGTGAATTGGAGTATAAACATTTAACAATTCGTTCCCGGAGTGCGAACGGACTCCAACTTCCCACTGCGTGAATTGGAGTATAAACATTTAACAATTCGTTCCGGGAGTGCGAACGGACTCCAACTTCCCACTGCGTGAATTGGAGTATAAACATTTAACAATTCGTTCCCGGAGTGCGAACGGACTCCAACTGCCCACTACGTGAATTGGAGTATAAACATTTAACAATTCGTTCCCGGAGTGCGAACGGACTCCAACTCCCCACTGCGTGAATTGGAGTATAAACATTTAACAATTCGTTCCCGGAGTGCGAACGGACTCCAACTTCCCACTGCGTGAATTGGAGTATAAACATTTAACAATTCGTTCCCGGAGTGCGAACGGACTCCAACTTCCCACTGCGTGAATTGGAGTATAAACATTTAACAATTCGTTCCCGGAGTGCGAACGGACTCCAACTTCCCACTGCGTGAATTGGAGTATAAACATTTAACAATTCGTTCCCGGAGTGCGAACGGACTCCAACTTCCCACAGCGTGAATTGGAGTATAAACATTTAACAATTCGTTCCCGGAGTGCGAACGGACTCCAACTTCCCGCAGCGTGAATTGGAGTATAAACATTTAACAACTCGTTCCCAGAGTGCGAACGGACTCCAACTTCCCGCAGCGTGAATTGGAGTATAAACATTTAATAATTCGTTCCCACTGCGTGAACCAACCCATCAATGCGGACTCCGAATCCCCAAAACATGAATTGGGGTATGAACATAAGCTACGGGTTCCCGGAGCGCGAACCGAAGCATCCGTGCAAACTCCATATTCCCGAAGTGCGAGTTGGGGTATAAATGTCAATTCCGGGTTCCTGAAGTACGAACCCAAACTTACATGTTTTATCCAAGCTCCCGGCGTGTGAATTGGAGCACCAACACCAAGTCAAAGTTCCCGTAGTGCGAACTAAAGCGTTAATACTAACTCCGAGTTAGTAGAGTGCAAGTTGGAATGTGAGCACCATCCCCAAGTTCCCGGAGCGTGAACCATGTTACAAGTATCAATAACACTTGAACTCCTGGAATGCAAACCAGGTTATCGATCTCAAATTACTCTAAGTCCCCGGAAGGCGGACGTGTACTTAAGATTTGCAACAAGTGCAATCGACTGCCAAAAATATAAGTGTTGTTCCCCAAGACTGGGGGGCACGAAAGCTAAGTGTCAATCACTCACCGAAGTGATACAACGTCCGAAGATCAACTCATTCATCAATCACAACTTGTGACCAAGGTTCTCAAGCGTGGCAAATGAAACGAGCTCTACTTAAACGGTAAAAACACCACAAGTACACCGGACCGAAAACAAGGCATTGCAAGTACTTAAGCACAAATAAAGCAAGAGTTGAAACAAAGAAACTAAAGTTTATTTCAACTAACCAAAAATGAGGGCTTACATATGAAAAAGTTTTCCCAAAAACAATCCCTACTAGCAGGAGCCGAACCTGCATCTATACACGGCTTACTAATAAAAAACAAAAACAAGTACTTATCCACCAAAACATCTACTTGTAAAGCCGATCTACTTCTTCCTCTTTTTCGTCTTCCTTATTAGTGGTTCATCATTATCAGAATCACTAGCGACAGAAATTCTTTTTGAGTGCCTCCTCTTCGGCGGTGACTCTTCGGCTGGGGGCATGATATCGATGTCCTCCTCAGAGCTCGAATCTACAGGGAGGCTTCCCGCCGGAGGAGTAGGGGGGACTGGATCTGTGACGGAAATTGAGATAGTGCCACCCGATGGTACTATCCTAGCAGGTGTTGAGCTATGCGCCGTCGCGCTGCCACCGGCGCTACCACTGTGCCCCGCAGCTTCTATTTCAGCGCTGATTTCAGCCAAAATTTCCTCTTCTCGAGTCGCTTGGGCTTGGCTGGGGGCATCCGCAACTTGCATCGAAGAGCTTGAGGTCGGCAGGGGATCACTAACGATGATAAACTGTAAGTCCGTAGAGTAACCGCCCTGCTCACCGAGCAGCTCGCTCACCATCTGTTCCTCGAGAGATAACCCACTCCCCTGTGCCGCCTCGGTCGATATCGCAGCTACAGCAGTGGTCTCGGTGGCGATGGCCTTAACCTTTTGGCTTGATTCTTGAGCCGTGACTGTCGGCGCAACCTCCGTCACTAGGCAAAAACAATAAGTTATTAGTAACTTCTTCAAAACAAACTCTTTATTTAGAAAACACTTGAGATAATTTCGAAATACCTTCCCCAGTTTGACTCGCAGACGGCTGAACGACCTCGGAAGTGTGCTCATGGATAGGAGATAAGTGCGGCCGCTCCGGGTCGTAAGCAGGAACTGGTGGCAAGCTGACCGCAGACGCAGGCACTGACGAAGGCGATGTGATGACTTCAGTGACATCCGCATGGTGCTCAACGCCCGATCCCTCTCCAACTTCCAGGGAACGACCACCCACCATCTCCTTCTCACGAGCAATAATAGCATCGTGAAGGACCTTCTTTTCATCCTCAGTCAATAGCCGGTTCTCAAGCTCGAATCGGTCAACCGATTCGCCCGGATGCGCTTCCCCCTCTTCCTCGACCAATCGTTCCCAAGCGCTGCGAAGGTGAACGGGATAATCTTGAAGCCAGGCTAAATTTCGGTGTTTCAACACGTTGGCGTTATAAGTTATAAGCAGATCTTCGATATCGGCCTCTAGCCTGGCCTCTGCTCGTTGAACTTTCTCCTCCACCTCTATCTCGACCGCTTGAACTTTCGCCACCGCAACATCCCTTTCGGTGCGAAGAATCACAGCTTGTTCGCACGCCTCCTGAGCTGCGCTATTCGCATCATCCCTTTCCTTGGCAATTTCAGTAAATTTTGACTTAAGCTCATTCAACTCCTTCAGGGCAGCGTCCCTCTCTGCAGTAACCAATGTGTTTCGATGACCCATGTCCTCAACCGTGGCGTAGTGTTCGCGTTTCATCCTATCCATGATTGCCTGGGCTTCATCGGCTTTTTTAGTGGCCTCTATTTCATATTTACGGGATGATTCAGCCTCAGTATTCAGCACCTGAATGATGCGATCGTTTTGTGCTAACTCGGCTTGCAATTTTTCAATGGTGGCTGCTCTTTCGAAGGCCAAGGCCGATGCTTTTTCGGCCGCTCTATACCACACTTTGTACTGTGCGTAGAAATCGTGCACATAATCAAGCGCCCACTGCTCGGCCACCTGTGGGATTCTTTTCAAGTTCGGGGGGAATACGTAGTTGTCGAAGCATATATTCGGGAACTCCCTTTTCAATTGCGCGAGCCTGATTGCTCCTTCCCCCATGATTTCAGTAGGAGGTTCCTCCGCAGCCATCGGTGCCGTGACCTCAGATCTAGAAGCTTGAGAAACTGGCGCATGTCGAGAAGAGTCACGAGGAACATGAGCGGGATGTTGTACGGGACCTCTGGAAGGAGGAGGGGTACGCGATCGCGATCGACGCCTATGGCCCTTGTCCGAATCGTATCTCTCATGACTAGAATATCCGGAACGTCCCTGGTCATAATACCCGGAGCGTCCTTGATCATAGTCTCTATCCCCCTCTCGCCTGCGCGAATCATAATAAGAAGACTTGCGAGCATGTCGAAGACTCCCAAGCATTGAACCTCGTTTAGACATAGTATCTGCAAAGCAAAGTAAAATCGAATTAGTCACTCTTCGAATCAGGTAGTTTACAATCAAAGGTTATGCAGTGTCGTGAAGTGTGTGTGAATATGCATTCCCCCCGACCAACCAGAAATGTCGACCTCGCTAGTAATAAGAGGCTCGCTCAATTCTAGATTACGATGGAACTCCTCCAACCCGGCATCATGTTGAAAAGACACGTCTTCCGGGATTGGAAGGTCGGCAAGGCCTTCGTAGAGACTTTCGGTACGCGGAGGAGACATCTCAGAGATTCTAACTCCGGAAGAGGGCCGGGCAATGACAATCGATTTCCGTCTCCCCCGCTTAGTTGGCTTAACCATGGCAGCCTTGCCTTTTTTCTGCTCCGCAACATCCGAAGCCACATCCGTAGGCTCAGTCAGCGGCTCATCATCAGTGTGAGTTCTTTCAGAATCAGCCTCCTCGGCTATGACAACTTCGGGCTCCTTATGTTTGACTCGTTTCTTAGGAACGATCCTTTGTGCCACCTCAAATCTTATACTCTTCCTTTGTTCAATCAGCCCATAAGTCCGGAGAATCCTATCGGTCAAAAGCAACTCGATGTCCCTATCTTCGCTCGGGACTTCTCGAAGTACTCGCACCATCTCCTTAAACTCTTCACCTTCGGGTCGCGGGATCGTTGCTGTAAAAGGAAAAAATTAATATAAGTTCCACTTCGGCAGCAATTGTCGTAGTAACTATTTAAGAACTCGGTTATACTCACGTCTGAATAACCATCGTCGCGCAAAGCCTGGAGGGCACCTGACATAAAACCATTCTGTCCTATAGTAACTCAGCCTTGTCCAGGATCCGGTGACCACTTGACAATTTCTCACCGCCTCCAGAAATGTGAAAGAAGGATAATCACCACGAGTTTTGAAGTTGAACAAGTATCTAATTTCGATTGGAAGCGGCGGTCGATGGAGACATTCCATAAATGCAACGAACAAGCTATTGATCGACGCATATCCGTTCGGATGCAACTGAGATGGGGCGATCCTCAAAAACGACAATACTTCTCTTATATACTCGTTGAACGGGGGAAGTGTCCCGGCCGCACACGCGTGGCGATTAAATGCTGTATACCCTTCTGGCGGATTATGTGGTCTATCATTCGGCCCCGGCAGTAACACATCGTCCAATGACAAGCCGTGCCTCAAACAAATTCTTCCCAACATGTCTTCAGAGATATTCGATGGAACGGAATCTGATGGATTGGCAATGAACGACGCATCAGGAAGTTCGTCCGGAGCCGGACCGATGATCTCAGGATCTATATCCGGAACTTCTAGCCTCGGAGGGGCTGTACCTTGAATCTCCTGCTGCTGTGAACTTGAAGGTTCCATAACTAGCTAACTCAGGAGAAACCATCGTTAGACGACAAAGAACCCGTGTGTTCCCCAGTGTAAAGTGTATGAATGTGTGTGGTACCGTGCCATGCATTACTTGAACAAATGTTGCAGAGTTAAAGTGAACATTCAAACGACAAAGCTACGAAGTTCAGCTGTAATGACCGTCATCGCTGACCGTCATCACTAAATCGTTTATATGGTGGAAGTCGGTTCAAATAGAAGTTGTTATAGTTCCATCGACGAGCTTCAAAGGGCAGTCAAGTATGCAGTTCAATATTCAGGTCCAAGTATGCAAGAACGAAGCTCGTCGGAGTTATGCTTGAAAAATTTCAAATTTTGGAGTCCATCATAGAGGGTTCGAAACCATCACAGAGGCTTCGTTCGAACCCAACCGAACACCTCTTCCTTCGAACCCATCCAAACTTCTTTCGAACCCACGCGTTCGAAACCATCATGACGTTGCTTCGAACCCATGCGTTCGAACCCGTCCAAACTTCTTTCGAACCCACGCGTTCGAAACCATCATGTCATTGCTTCGAACCCATGCGTTCGAACCCATCCTGACATCACTTCGAAACCATACAGTTAGACGCGCTTCGAACCGATAGCCAAATGACAAGTTCGAACCGATACCGAAACCCTTAAACTTGACATCGGTCGCGTTCGAACCGATCCACTTCGTATCGATACGAAGTTGTCGACTTCAAACCGATAACCTATGGGTTCGAATCCATCGATTCGAATGGATCCCTCGAATCCCCCAATCGTTGCGAACTGCGCATCCCAACAAGGACATTCCAAGGATCGATTCGAAATACAATGAAAACACACCACCGTCATCGGTTCGAACTCGAATCCACACATCAGTTCGAAACCCTCTCAAACCAGATCTGGTTTTGCTAATCTCGAAGCCATGCAATCGATAAACAGAAATAGGTTCGAAATAGCTTCGTCGTTTGAATCCGAGGCTAATTACCTAGTTTGAACAATGGATTCGAGAAATTTAAGTCTTAAATCTTGATGGGTTCGAAAACGCGTCGCAGTTTTTCTCTTTTGAGGCTTCGAGACGATGCAGAGAGCAAGCGAAAGTAAAAGTAAAAAGTGAAAATGTGGCAGGTCCACCGCTATTTATATGGGGGGTTGAAGATGACCGGGACGTTTCGAATTCCGGTAAAAATTGACCGAGTACAACAGGTCAGAAGGCAGAATGGTTTCGAAACCAACTTTCGAACCCAAATGCTTGAGGCTCCATCGTGTGAAGCACACAGACCACTGCCGCGAACGATAGTTTCATACCCATCCAAGTCATCGGTTCGAAGATCAGTTTCGAACCCACCGAAATGAACTACTTGTTCGAAACCATGCTCTCACATCGGTTCGAATGCTAGTTTCGAACCCATCACAGCACAAAGAATACTCCATCTTCTAACATCGGTTCGAAAGTCAACTTCGAACCCATCATGACACGAGTATACTCCGTTGGGTCGAATGTCAATTTCGAATCCATCCATGCTCCAACGCATCGATTCGAAATCTCATATTCACACGACCCATCATTGCACAGGCATATTGCGTCCATACAAAATTGAACTTCGAACCCATCAATGCTCAAGTGCATCGGTTCGAAACATTACACTTGCGCAATTCAAATTCAATTTCTTCAACCTTCAATGTCGGTTCAGGAGAGGATCGATACGAAGGAACTTTTCAAAACAATCGTCAAGCGTTGTTTCAAATTCAAATTTCAAAAATCGATTCAGGAGAGAATCGATACGCAATTCTATAGCAAACAAAACTGACAACAACTCGCGGACGCACGACGTTAACAAGGATCATATTAACATACGTGCATACATGTCGGACTAACGTTCGATTTTGAATATTCACAGGGATCAAACACTCATCCTATTACAAATGCGACAGCCAACGGCTAAGCACTATTATACAGCAGTCAATCATATCAACGCAGGGTTACAACAGTACAGCATACGAGTTTCAACAAAAAAGAGAACAATGATTGTTCAGAGAGAAATGGCAGCTATTCAAAGCACGTCATGTTCCCACAAGACGTACTTTGGGGGGCAAAATGTTATCCCGCTTTTTGGCAAAGCCGCGATACCAAAAGATTGATCGAAAAACGAAGGACAGTTCGCCTCAGAGGTTGATCGTACTTCCTTTAGCCATGGATATCACTGAATTTTATCCGAGTCCAGAATGAGCCACAATTGATAGGACACGGCAAGAAAGGCTACAAGAGTCAGCATTTCAAATTTCAGGTCAATCTGAGGTCGTATGCTCAAGTTATGATGGATTCAAGTTGAGAAAGATGGACGTTGCTCTGTTCGAAACCATGACCCCACCTATGTTCGAACCCATCTGGTTCGAACCCAAGGAGTGAGGCAGCGCCTCGAACCCATGCACATATGCCAAAGTTCGAATCAATGAGTTCGCATCCATCGGTTCGACACCACTTCGAACCCAACTAGTTCGAACCCACCACGTTCGAACCGATAAGAAGGGACGACTTTCGAACCCATCGACTTCGAACCCTTCGAACCCCCATGGGTTCGACTCCATCACCTTCGACTCCATTGTTTTCGAATCCATGTGCCTCGTATCCATGAAGGGGTTGCAGAGCTCATATGCATCCAAGGAATCATGTTCGAACCCATCACAGTGCCATCTTCGAACCCATCACAGAGTCGTGTTCGAACCCATCCCTGATGCCATGTTCGAACCCATCCTGTGCTGCCTTATTCGAACCCACTGGGTCAACCCACGTGTCTCCCATCGGTTCGAAATCACCGAGATACACGGAGTCGAAGCGGTCAACACGGAGAGAAGTCCGGATCGATTCGAAACTTGCGCTCCACGTCACCACGAGGTCGCGTGCCACACTGGTTTCGAAACCATCGTTTCGAGTAACAGGGGTTCGAACCAGACAGCCTTGCCGTGAAGTCTATTTCGAACCCAACATATCTCCTAACCTACTGATCCAAATGCAATGAAACTTTCACAGATGCTTGCATACATGTTGAAGAATGTCTACGCCAAATTTCACCTCGATTGGATGAATTCTTGATCGGTTCGAATGGAGTTCGAACCGATGCCAAAGTGGGCCCAAACTTCCTGAGACCGTACGTGTGGGCCCCCTCACGTGCCAGAAGTGGTCTCCCGAGTTTTCACCAAGATACCAGCAGCCTATACCTATAAATAGAGCTCCAGGGCCAACAGAAAAGGGACTTCGGGATCTGATTACTCTAAAGCGTCCAGACTCTGCCGGATTGACATCTCCATCATAATTTCACTATTGATTTCGAATTTCCAGTTGTAACTTGCTGTGGATCGCTGTAACAACTTGTAAACATTGAAAGATAATCAATAAAACATCAAGAAACTTCACAGTGGACGTAGGCGACACGCCGAACCACTATAAATCGCTTGTCTACGCATTTTCCTTTACTGTTGATTGGAGTTTTTGTTAGATAATATTCATATTCAGTTCATACTATTGATTGTTATCTCTTCAACGACTCCCGAAGAGTGTTGTGACCAATTTTGGTGCAAACACCTGTCAAAACGAAGGCCACGATGAGTTCTAAGGCTTTGACAGCTTTCATCCCTCAACGGATAGACTAATGCCCAAAAAGGACAACCCGAATCTCAATCGGGTCTCGTAAGTTTTTTACCCTTCGTTTTTTCGACACCGGATTTTTATGGTAAAACGGGATTACCGTGCCTCGCCTTCGATTTACCATCGTTGGAGAGTGATGCACCAAGGTGCTGTTCCGTTTCAAATCCATGCACGCTTTTCTAAAAGTCGTACGGCACTGTTTCGCCATTTCAGACGGATGTTGCACCTTGCACCTCGGATGTTGCAACCTGTAGATATCGATTATTCGGACGGCCATAACTTCTGGCTCGTTTAGAGTTACGGGAGTCATAACCTCTCAAAACGAATGCCACTATGAGTTCTACGGCTTTGACAGATTTCAGCCGTCAACGGATAGATTAATGCCCAAAAAGGACAACCCGAATCTCAATCGGGTCTCGTAAGTTTTTTACCCTTCGTTTTTTCGACACCGGATTTTTACGGTAAAACGGGATTACCGTGCCTCGTCTTCGATTTACCATCGCTGGATAGTGGTGCACCATGGTACTGTTCCGTTTCAAATCCATGCATGCATTTCTAAAAGTCGTATGATACAGTTTCGCCATTCCGGACGGATGTTGCACCTTGCACCGCGGATGTTGCACCCTGTAGATATCAATTATTTGGACGACCATAACTTCTGGCTCGTTTAGAGTTACGGGAGCCATAACCTATCCAAATGAAGGCCACGATGAGTTCTACAGCTTTGACAGCTTTCAGCCGTCAACGGATAGATTAATGCCCAAAAAGGACAACCCGAATCTCAATCGGGTCTCGTAAGTTTTTTACCCTTCGTTTTTTCGGCACTAGATTTTTACGGTAAAACGGGATTACCGTGCCTCGTCTTCGATTTACCATCGCTGGAGAGTCGTGCACCATGGTACTGTTCCGTTTCAAATCCATGCACGCACTTCTAAAAGTCGTACGACACTGTTTCGCCATTTCGGACGGATGTTGCACCCTGTAGATATCGGTTATTCGGACGGCCATAACTTCTGGCTCGTTTAGAGTTACGTGAGCCATAACCTGTCAAAACGAAGGCCACGATGAGTTCTACGGCTTTGATAGCTTTCAGCCGTCAACGGATAGATTAATGCCCAAAAAGGACAACCCGAATCTCAATCGGGGTTCGTAAGTTTTTTACCCTTCATTTTTTCGACACCGGATTTTTACGGTAAAACGGGATTACCGTGGCTCGTCTTCGATTTACCATCGCTGGAGAGTGGTGCACCTTGGTACTGTTCCGTTTCAAATCCATGCACGCTTTTCTAAAAGTTGTACGGCACTGTTTCGCCATTTAGGATGGATGTTGCACCTTGCACCGCGGATATTGCACCCTGTATATATCGATTATTCGGACAGCCATAACTTCTGGCTCGTTTAGATTTACGGGATCCATAACCTGTCAGAACGAAGGCCACGGTGAGTTCTATAGCTTTGACAGCTTTCAGCCGTCAACGGATAGATTAATGCCCAAAAAGGACAACCCGAATCTCAGTCTGGGTTCGTAAGTTTTTTACCCTACGTTTTTTCGACACCGGATTTTTACGGTAAAACGGGATTACCGTGGCTCGTCTTCGATTTACCATCGCTGGAGAGTGGTGCGCCATGGTAATGTTCTGTTTCAAATCCATGCACTCATTTCTAAAAGTCGTACGGCACTGTTTCGCCATTTCAGACGGATGTTGCACCTTGCACCGCGCATGTTGCACCCTGTAGATATCGATTATTCGGACGACCAAAACTTCTGGGTCGTTTAGAGTTACGGGAGCCATAACCTGTCAAAACGAAGGCTACGGTGAGTTCTACGGCTTTGACAGCTTTAAGCCGTCAACGGATAGATTAATGCCCAAAAAGGACAACCCGAATCTCAATTGGGTCTCGTAAGTTTTTTACCTTTCATTTTTTCATCAACGGATTTTAACGGTAAAACGGGATTACCGTGGCTCGTCTTCGATTTACCATCGCTGGAGAGTGGTGCACCATGGTACTGTTCCATTTCAACTCCGTGCACGCATTTCTAAAAGTCGTACGACACAGTTTCGCCATTTCGGACGGATGTTGCACCTTGCACCGCGGATGTTGCACCCTGTAGATATCGATTATTCGGACGACCATAACTTCTGGGTCGTTTAGAGTTACGGGAGCCATCACCTGCCAAAACGAAGGCCACGGCGAGTTCTACGGCATTGACAGCTTTCAACCGTCAACGGATAGATTAATGCCCGAAAAGAACAACCCAAATCTCAATCGATTCTCGTAAGTTTTTTACCCTTCGTCTTTTCGACAATGAATTTTTACGGTAAAACGGGATTACCGTGGCTCGTCTTCGAATCACCATCGCTGGAGAGTGGTGCACCATGGTACTGTTCCGTTTCAAATCCATGCATGCATTTGTAAAAGTCGTACGGCACTGTTTCGCCATTTCGGACGGATGTTGCACCCTGCACCGCGGATGTTGCACCCTGTAGATATCGATTATTCGGACGGCCATAACTTCTGGCTCGTTTAGAGTTACGGGAGCCATAACCTGTCAAAACGAAGGCCACGGTGAGTTCTACGTCTTTGACCGCTTGAAGTCATCAACGGATAGTTTAATGCCCGAAAAGGACAACCCGAATATCAATCGGGTCTCGTAAGTTTTTTACCCTTCGTTTTTTCGACACCGGATTTTTACGGTAAAACGGGATTACCGTGCCTCGTCTTCGATTTACCATCATTGGAGAGTGGTGCACAATGGTACTGTTCCGTTTCAAATCCATGCACGCATTTCTAAAAGTCGTACGACACTGTTTCGCTATTTCGGACGGATGTTGCACCTTGCACCGCGGATGTTGCACCCTGTAGATATCGATTATTCGGACGGCCATAACTTCTGGGTCGTTTAGAGTTACGGGAGCCATGACCTGCCAAAACGAAGGCCACGGTCAGTTCTACGGCTTTGACGGCTTTCAGCCGTCAATGGATAGATTAATACCCGAAAAGGACAACCCGAATCTCAATCGGGTCTCGTAAGTTTTTTACCCTTAGTTTTTTCGACACCGGATTTTTACGGTAAAACGGGATTACCGTGGCTCGTCTTCGATTTACCATCGCTGGAGAGTGGTGCACCATGGTACTGTTCCGTTTCAAATCCATGCATGCGTTTCTAAAAGTCGTACGGCACTGTTTCGCCATTTCGGACGGATGTTGCACCCTGCACCGCGGATGTTGCGCCCTGTAGATATCGATTATTCGGACGGCCATAACTTCTGGCTCGTTTAGAGTTACGGGAGCCATAACCTGTCAAAACGAAGACCACAGTGAGTTCTACGTCTTTGACCGCTTTCAGCCGTCAAGGGATGGATTAATGCCCAAAAAGGACAACCCGAATCTCAATTGGGTCTCGTAAGTTTTTTACCTTCGTTTTTTCGACACCGGATTTTTACGGTAAAACAGGATTACCGTGCCTCGTCTTCGATTTACCATCGCTGGAGAGTGGTGCACCATGCTACTGTTCCATTTCAAATCCATGCACGCATTTCTAAGAGTCGTACGACACAGTTTCGCCATTTCGGACGGATGTTGCACCTTGCACCGCAGATGTTGCACCCTGTAGATATCGATTTTTCGGACGGCCATAACTTCTGGCTCGTTTAGATTTACGGGAGGCATAACCTATCAAAACGAAGGCCACGGTGAGTTCTACGGCTTTGACAGCTTTCAGCCGTCAACGGATAGACTAGTGCCCGAAAAGGACAACTCGAATCTCAATCGGGTCTCGTAAGTTTTTTACCCTTGGTTTTTTCGACACCGGATTTTTACGGCAAAACGGGATTACCGTGGCTCTTCTTCGATTTACCATCGCTGGAGAGTGATGCACCAAGGTAATGTTCCGTTTCAAATCCATGCATGCATTTGTGAAAGTCGTACGGCACTGTTTCGCCATTTCAGACGGATGTTGCACCTTGCACCGCAGATGTTGCACCCTGTAGATATCGATTATTCGGACGGCCATAACTTCTGGCTCGTTTAGAGTTACGGGAGCCACAAACTGTCAAAATGAAGGCCACGGTGAGTTCTACCACTTTGATAGCTTTCAACCGTCAACGGATAGATTAATGCCCAAAAATGACAACCCGAATCTCAATCGGGTCTTGTAAGTTTTTTACCCTTCGTTTTTTCGACACCGGATTTTTACGGTAAAACGGGATTACCGTGCGTCGTCTTCGGTTTACCATCGCAAGAGAGTGGTGCAACATGGTACAGTTCCGTTTCAAATCCATGCACGCATTTCTAAAAGTCGTACGACACTGTTTCGCCATTTCGGACGGATGTTGCACCTTGCACCGCGGATGTTGCACCCTGTAGATATCGATTATTCGGACGGCCATAACTTCTGGCTCGTTTAGAGTTACGGGAGCCATGACCTGTCAAAACGAAGGCCACGGTGAGTTCTACGGCTTTGACTACTTTAAGCCGTCAAAGGACAGATTAATGCCCTAAAAGGACAACCCGAATCTCAATCGGGTCTCCTAAGTTTTTTACCCTTCGTTTTTTCGACACCGGATTTTAACGGTAAAACGGGATTACCGTGGCTCGTCTTTGATTTACCATCGCTGGGGAATGGTGCACCATTGTACTGTTCCGTTTCAAATCCATGCACGCATTTCTAAAAGTCGTACGGCACAGTTTCACCATTTCGGACGGATATTGCACCGCGGATGTTGCACCCTGTAGATATCGATTATTCGGACGGGCATAACTTCGGCTCGTTTAGTGTTACAGGAGCCATAACCTGTCAAAACGAAGGCCATGGTGAGCTATACGAATTTGACAGCTTTCAGCCGTCAACGGATAGATTAATGCCCGAAAAGGACAGCCCGAATCTCAGTCGGGTCTCGTAAGTTTTTTACCCTTCGTTTTTTCGACACCGGATTTTTACGGTAAAACGGGATTACCGTGGCTCGCCTTCGATTTACCATCGCTGGAGAGTGGTGCACCACGGTACTATTTCGTTTCAAATCCATGCACGCATTTCTAAAAGTCGTACGACACTGTTTCGCCATTTCGGACGGATGTTGCACCTTGCACCGCGGATGTTGCACCCTGTAGATATTGATTATTCGGACGGTCATAATTTCTGGCTCGTTTAGAGTTACGGGAGCCATAACCTGTCAAAACGACGGCCACAGTGAGTTCTACAGATTTTACAGCTTTCAGCCGTCAACGGATAGATTAATGCCCGAAAAGGACAACCCGAATCTCAATCGGGGTTCGTAAGTTTTTTACCCTTCGTTTTTTCGACACCCGATTTTTACGGTAAAACGGGATTACCGTGGCTCGTCTTCGATTTACTATCGCTGGAGAGTGGTGCACCATGGTACTATTCCGTTTCAAATCCATGCACGCATTTCTAAAAGTCGTACAGCACTGTTTCGCCATTTCGGACGGATGTTGCACCTTGCACCGCGGATGTTGCACCCTATATATATCGATTATTCGGACAGCCATAACTTCTGGCTCGTTGAGATTTACGGGAGCCATAACCTGTCAAAACGAAGGCCACGGTGAGTTCTACAGCTTTGACAGCTTTCAGCCGTCAATGGATAGATTAATGCCCGAAGAGGACAACCCGAATCTCAATCTAGGTTCGTAAGTTTTTTACCCTTCGTTTTTTCGACACCGGATTTTTACGGTAAAACGGGATTACCGTGGCTCGTCTTCGATTTACCATCGCTGGAGAGTGGTGCACCATGGTAATGTTCCGTTTCAAATCCATGCACGCATTTCTAAAAGTCGTACGGCACTGTTTCTCCATTTCGGACGGATGTTGCACCTTGCACCGCGGATGTTGCACCCTGTAGATATCGATTATTCGGACGGCCATAACTTCTGGGTCGTTTAGAGTTTCGGGAGCCATAACCTGTCAAAACGAAGGCCACGGTGAGTTCTACGTCAACGGATAGATTAATGCCCGAAAAGGACATCCCGAATCTCAATCGGGCTCGTAAGTTTTTTACCCTTCGTTTTTTCGACACCGGATTTTTACGGTAAAACGGGATTACCTTGCCTCGTCTTCGATTTACCATCGCTGGAGAGTGGTGCACCATGGTACTGTTCCGTTTCAAATCCATGCACGCATTTCTTAAAGTCTTACGACACTGTTTCGCTATTTCGGACGGATGTTGCACCTTGCACCACGGATGTTGCACCCTGTAGATATAGATTATTTGGACGGTCATAACTTCTGGCTCGTTTAGAGTTACAGGTGCCATAACCTTTCAAAACGAAGGCCATGGTGAGTTCTACGGCTTTGACAGCTTTAACCCGTCAACGGATAGATTAATGCCCAAAAAGGACAACCCGAATCTCAATTGGGTCTCGTAAGTTTTTTACCCTTCTTTTTTCGACACTGGATTTTAACGGTAAAACGGGATTACCGTGGCTCGTCTTCGATTTACCATTGCTGGAGAGTGGTGCACCATGGTACGGTTCCATTTCAACTCCATGCACGCATTTCTAAAAGTCGTACGACACAATTTCGCCATTTCGGACGGATGTTGCACCTTGCACCGCGGATGTTGCACCCTGTAGATATCGATTATTCAGACGGCCATAACTTCTGAGTCATTTAGAGTTAAGGGAGCCATGACCTGCCAAAACATAGGCCACGGTGAGTTCTACGGCTTTGACAGCTTTCAGCAGACAACGGATAGATTAATGCCCGAAAAGGACAACCCGAATCTCAATCGGGTCTCGTAAGTTTTTTACCCTTCGTTTTTTCGACAACGGATTTTTATGGTATAATGGGAATACCATGCCTCGTCATCGATTTACCATCGCTGGAGAGTGGTGCACCATGGTACTGTTCCATTTCAAATCCATGCATGCATTTCTAAAAGTCGTACAGCACGGTTTCGCCATTTCGGACGGATGTTGCACCATGCACCGCGGATGTTTCACCCTGTAGATATCGATTTTTCGGACGGCCATAACTTCTGGCTCGTTTAGAATTACGGGAGCCATAACCTGTCAAAATGAAGGCCACGGTGAGTTCTACGGCTTTGACAGCTTTCAGCCGTCAAAAGACAGATTAGTCCCCGAAAAGGACAACTCGAATCTCAATCGGGTCTCGTAAGTTTTTTACCCTTCGTTTTTTCGACCATGGATTTTTACGGTAAAACTGGATTACCGTGGCTCGTCTTCGATTTACCATCGCTGGAGAGTCGTGCACCATGGTACTGTTCCATTTCAAATACATGCATGCGTTTCTAAAAGTCGTACGGCACTGTTTCTCCATTTCGGACGGATGTTGCACCTTGCACCGCGGATGTTGCACCCTGTAGATATCGATTATTCGGACGGCCATAACTTCTGGCTTGTTTAGAGTTACGGGAGCCACAAGCCGTCAAAACGAAGGCCACGGTGAGTTCTACCGCTTTGACCGCTTTCAGCCGTTAATGGAGAGATTAGTGCCCTAAAAGGACAACCCGAATCTCAATCGGGTCTCGTAAGTTTTTTACCCTTCGTTTTTTCGACACCGGATTTTAACGGTAAAACGGGATTACCGTGCCTCGTCTTCGATTTACCATCGCTGGAGAGTGGTGCACCATGGTACTGTTTCATGTCAAATCCATGCACGCATTTCTAAAAGTCGTACGGCACAGTTTCGCCATTTCGGACGGATGTTGCACCTTGCATCGCGGATGTTGCACCCTGTAGATATCGATTGTTCGGACGGCCATAACTTCGGCTCGTTTAGAGTTTCAGGAGCCATAACCTGTCAAAATGAAGGCCACGGTGAGTTCTACGGCTTTGACAGCTTTCAACCGTCAACGGATAGATTAATGCCCGAAAAGGACAACCCGAATCTCAATCGGGTTTCGTAAGTTTTTTACCCTTCGTTTTTTCGACACCGGATTTTTACGGTAAAACGGGATTACCGTGGCTCGTATTCGATTTACCATCGCTAGAGAGTGGTGCACCATGGTATTGTTTCGTTTCAAATCCGTGCACGCATTTATAAAAGTCGTACGGCACTGTTTCGCCATTTCGGACGGATGTTGCACCTTGCACCGCGGATGTTGCACCCAGTAGATATCGATTATTCGGACGGCCATAACTTTTGGCTCGTTTAGAGTTACGGGAGCCATAACCTGTCAAAACGAAGGCCACGGTGAGTTCTACGGCTTTGACAGCTTTCTTCCGTCAACGGGTTGATTAATGCCCAAAAACGACAACCCAAATCTCAATCGGGTCTCGTAAGTTTTTTACCCTTCGTTTTTTCGACACCGGATTTTAACGGTAAAACGGGATTACCGTGGCTCGTCTTCGATTTACCATCGCTGGAGAGTGGTGCACCATGGTACTGTTCCATTTCAAATCCATGCACGCATTTCTAAAAGTCGTACGTCACAGTTTCGCCATTTCGAACGGATGTTGCACCTTGCACCGCGGATGTTGCACCCTATAGATATCGATTTTTTGGATGGCCATAACTTCTGGCTCGTTTAGAGATACGGGAGGCATAACCTGTCAAAATGAAGCCACGGTGAGTTCTACGGCTTTGACAGCCTTCAGCCGTCAACGGATAGATTAGTGTCCAAAAAGGACAACTCGAATCTCAATCGGGTCTCGTAAGCTTTTTACCCTTCGTTTTTTCGACACCGGATTTTTACGGTAAAAGGGGATTTCCGTGGCTCGTCTTTTATTTACCATCGCTGGAGAGTGGTGCACCATGGTACTGTTCCGTTTCAAATCCATGCATGCATTTCTAAAAGTCGTACGGCACTGTTTCGCCATTTCGGACGGATGTTGCACCTTGCACCGCGGATGTTGCACCCTGTAGATATCGATTATTCGGACGGCCATAACTTCTGGCTCGTTTAGAGGTACGGGAGCCATAACCTGTCAAAACGAAGGCCACGGTGAGTTCTACGGCTTTGACCGCTTTAAGCCATCAACGGATAGATTAATGCCCAAAAAGGACAACCCGAATCTCAATCGGGTCTCGTTAGTTTTTTGCCCTTCGTTTTTTCGACACCAGATTTTTACGGTAAAACTGGATTACCGTGCCTCGTCTTTGATTTACCATCACTGGAGAGTGGTGCACCAAGGTACTATTCCGTTTCAAATCCATGCATGCATTTCTAAAAGTCGTACGACACTGTTTCGCCATTTCGGACGGATGTTGCACCTTGCACCGCGGATGTTGCACCCTGTAGATATCGATTTTTCGGACGGCCATAACTTCTGGCTCGTTTAGAGTTACGGAAGTCATAACCTGTCAAAACGAAGGCCACGGTGAGTTCTACGGCTTTGACCGCTTTCAGCCGTCAACGGATAGACTAATGCCCGAAAAGGACAACCCGAATCTCAATCCGGTCACGTAAGTTTTTTACCCTTCGTTTTCTCGACACCGGATTTTAACGGTAAAACAGGATTACCGTGGCTTGTCTTCGATTTACCATCGCTGGAGAGTGGTGCACCATGGTACTGTTCCGTTTCAAATCCATGTATGCATTTCTATAAGTCGTACGGCACAGTTTCGCCATTTCGGACGGATGTTGCAGCTTGCACAGCGGATGTTGCACCCTGTAGATATCGATTATTCGGACGGCCATAACTTCTGGCTCGTTTAGAGTTACGGGAGCCATAACCTGTCAAAACGAAGGCCACGATGAGTTCTACGGCTTTGACCGCTTTCAGCCGCCAATGGATAGATTAATGCCCAAAATGGACAACCCGAATCTCAATCGGGTCTCGTAAGATTTTTACCCTTCGTTTTTTGGGCACCGGATTTTTACGGTAAAACGGGATTACCGTGCCTCGTCTTCGATTTACCATCACTGGAGAGTGGTGCACCATGGTACTGTTCCGTTTCAAATCCATGCACGCATTTCTAAAAGTCATACGGCACTGTTTCGCCATTTCGGACGGATGTTGCACCTTGCACCGCGGATGTTGCACCCTGTAGATATCGATTATTCGGACGGTCATAACTTCTGGCTCGTTTAGAGTTACGGGAGCCATAACCTATCAAAACGACGGTCACGGTGAGTTTTATGGCTTTGACCGCTTTCAGCCGTCAACGTATATAATAATTCCCAAAAAGAACAACCCGAATCTCAATCGGGTCTCGTAAGTTTTTTACCCTTCGTTTTTTCGACGTTGGATTTTAACGGTAAAACGGGATTACCGTGGCTCGTCTTCGATTTACCATCGCTGGAGAGTGGTGCACCATGGTACTGTTCCATTTCAAATCCATGTAAGCATTTCTAAAAGTCGTACGGCACTGTTTCGCTATTTCGGACGGATGTCGCACCCAGTAGATATCGATTATTCGGACGGCCATAACTTCTGGCTCGTTTAGAGTTACGGGAGCCATAACCTATCAAAACGAAGGCCACGGTGAGTTCTACGGCTTTGACCACTTTCATCCGTCAACGGATAGATTTATGCCCGAAAGGGACAACCCGAATCTCAATCGGGTCTTGTAAGTTTTTTACCCTTCGTTTGTTCGACACCGGATTTTAACGGTAAAACGGGATTACCATGGCTCGTCTTTGATTTACCATCGCTGGAGAGTGGTGCACCATGGTACTGCTCCATTTCAAATCCATGCAAGCATTTCTAAAAGTCGTACGGCACTGTTTCGCTATTTCGGACGGATGTCGCACCCAGTAGATATCGATTATTCGGACGGCCATAACTTCTGGCTCGTTTAGAGTTACGGGAGCCATAACCTATCAAAACGAAGGCCACGGTGAGTTCTATGGCTTTGACCACTTTCATCCGTCAACGGATAGATTTATGCCTGAAAGGGACAACCCGAATCTCAATCGGGTCTCGTAAGTTTTTTACCCTTCGTTTGTTCGACACCGGATTTTAACGGTAAAACGGGATTACCGTGCCTCGTCTTCGATTTACCATTGCTGGAGAGTGGTGCACCATGGTACTGTTCCGTTTCAAATCCATGCATGCATTTCTAAAAGTCGTACGACACTGTTTCTCCATTTCGGACGGATGTTGCACCTTGCTCCGCGGATATTGCACCCTGTAGATATCGATTATTCGGACGGCCATAACTTCTGGCTCGTTTAGATTTACGGGAGCCATAACCTGTCAAAACGAAGGCCACGGTGAGTTCTACGGCTTTGAAGCTTTCAGCCGTCAACGGGTAGATTAATGCCCAAAAAGGACAACCCGAATCTCAATAGGGTCTCGTAAGTTTTTTACCCTTCGTTTTTTCGACACCGGATTTTTGCGGTAAAACGGGATTACCGTACCTCGTCTTCGATTTACCATTGCTGGAGAGTGGTGTACCATGGTACTGTTCCGTTTCAAATCCATGCATGAATTTCTAAAATTCATACGACACTGTTTTTCCATTTCGGACGGATGTTGCACCTTGCACCGTGGATGTTGCACCCTGTAGATATCGATTATTCTGACGGCCATAACTTTTGGCTCGTTTAGAGTTACGAGAGCCATAACCTGCCAAAACGAAGGCCACGGTGAGTTCTACGGCTTTGAGCGCTTTCAGCCGTCAACGGATAGATTAATGCCCGAAAAGGACAACCCGAATCTCAATCGGGGTTCGTAAGTTTTTTACCCTTCGTTTTTTCGACACCGGATTTTCACGGTAAAACGGGATTACTGTGCCTCGCCTTCGATTTACCATCGCTGGAGAGTGGTGCACCATGGTATTGTTCCGTTTCAAATCCATTCACGCATTTCTAAAAGTGGTACGGCACTGTTTCGCCATTTCGGACAGGTATTGCACCTTGCACCGCGGATGTTGCACCCTGTAGATATCGATTATTCGGACGGCCTTAACTTCTGGCTCGTTTAGAGTTACGGGAGCCATAATCTGTCAAAACGAAGGCCACGATGAGTTTTACGGATTTGACAGCTTTCAGCCGTAAACGGATAGATTAATGCCCGAAAAGGACAACCCGAATCTCAATCCGGTCTCGTAAGTTTTTTACCCTTCCTTTTTTCGACACCGGATTTTTACGGTAAAACGGGATTACCGTGCCTCGTCTTCGATTTACCATCGTTGGAGAGTGGTGCACCATGGTACTGTTCCGTTTCAAATCCATGCACGCGTTTCTAAAAGTCGTACGACACTGTTTCGCCATTTTGGACGGATGTTGCACCTTGCACAGCGGATGTTGCACCCTATAGATATCGATTATTCGGACGGCCATAACTTCTGGCTCGTTTAGAGTTACGGGAGCCATAACCTGTCAAAACGAAGGCCACGATGAGTTTTACGGCTTTGACCGCTTTCATCCGCCAATGGTAGATTAATGCCCAAAAAGGACAACCCGAATCTCAATCGGGTCTCGTAAGTTTTTTACCCTTCGTTTTTTCGACACCGGATTTTTACGGTAAAATGGGATTACCGTGCCACGTCTTCGATTTACCATCGCTGGAGAGTGGTGCACCATGGTACTGCTCCATTTCAAATCCATGCACGTATTTCTAAAAGTCGTACGCCACTGTTTTGCCTTTTCGGACGGATATTGCACCTTGCACCGCGGATGTTGCACCATGTAGATATCGATTATTCGGACGGCCATAACTTCTGGCTCGTTTAGATTTAAGGGAGCCATAACCTGTCAAAACGAAGGCCATGATGAGTTCTACGGCTTTGACAGCTTTCAGCCGTCAACGGATAGATTATTGCCCAAAAAGGACAACCCGAATCTCAATCGGGTCTCGTAAGTTTTTTACCCTTCGTTTTTTCGACACCGGATTTTTACGGTAAAACGGGATTACCGTGCCTCGTCTTCAATTTACCATCGCTGGAGAGTGGTGCACCATGGTACTATTCCGCTTCAAATCCATGCACGCATTTCTAAAAGTCGTACGCCACTGTTTCGCCATTTCGGACGGATGTTGCACCTTGCACCGCGGATGTTGCACCCTGTAGATACCGATTATTCGGACGGCCATAACTTCTGGCTCGTTTGGAGTTAAGGGAGCCACAACCTATCAAAACAAAGGCCATGGTGAGTTCTACGGCTATGACTGCTTTCTGCCGTCAATGGATAGATTAATGCCCGAAAAGGACAACCCGAATCTCAATCGGGTCTCGTAAGTTTTTTACCCTTCCTTTTTTCGACACCGTATTTTTACGGTAAAACGGGATTACCGTGGCTCGTCTTCGATTTACCATCGCTGGAGAGTGGTGCACCATGGTACTGTTCTGTTATCCCATTTTTGGTCAAAACTAGGATATCAACAAATGGACGAGGAATAATGGATATCAGGATTGGAGATCAGTTGGAATCATAGCTACGATCGATATCGTCAAAATTTGGCTGAACTCCGATCAGGACGAAATTAATTGGAGATGATGATAAGGATTAGGAAAGGCTATGTTTCATATTTCAGGATAATCGGAGTTCATATGAAGGAGATATGATCGATGCAAGGTAGGAAGGGCATGGCTGTTCGAACCCATCAAGGTGTTCGTTTCGAACCCATCAGGTTCGAATCGATCGAAGGCATGCAAGGTTCGAATCGATACACTTCGTATCGATTGGTATGGATTCGGCTCTAAGAAGTTCGCGTTAGGTGTTGGTTCGACTCGATAGCGTTCGTATCGGTCAAAGGCGAAGCAAGGTGAAGGACTTCGAATCGATACACTTCGTATCGATTGGCATGGACGAGACTCAGTTACTTCGTATCGATTCGAAAGAAATGTGGAGGTTCTTCGAATCGATTCCCTTCATATCAATCAGGTTGGAATGTCTTCGAATCGATGTACTTCGCCTCGATGTAATGTGACGGAATGGATGCGTGGATGTTCTTCGTATCGCTCAGTATTGGATCGATACGAAAGGGAAGTGTTTGGATTCTAGCTGAGTGGTTCGTACCAATCGTTTGAGAACCAATGCAAGGAAAGCGTTCACGAAGGAGATGGGTTCGAAGAAATGGATTCGAAGGAGATGGACTCGAAGCAATGGAGTCGAAGGAGATGGATTCGGAGGGGATGGATTCGAACGAGATGGATTCGAAGGAGGTGGGTTCGAATCGTGGGTTCGAACCAGGCAGAGCACACAGAACTTTGAACTTGAATCGATCATATCTTCCAGACCATTGATCCAAATGCTATGAAATTTTCACAGAAGCTTACATACATGTTGAAGAATGTTATCACCAAATTTCACCTCGATTGGACATTTCCTTGATCGATTCGAACCAAGGGTCGAATCGATCCTGATGTGGGCCCGAACCTCCAGATTTCGAGCGAGTGGGCCCCCTCATGTGCCTGAAGCGGTCTTCCCGGATTTTAGGAGAAATATCAGCCTCCTACGCTTATAAATAGAGCCCCTGGTCATTCAGAAAAGGGGTCGGAGATTTTGGGGAAAGAAAGCACGCTCGGACGCTGCCAGAATCATTCCATATCATCATTGCTGCTATTTATTTCAAGTGTTGGACTTTGTAACTGCTGTAATCATCTGTAAACATCAAGGATAATCAATAAAAGGATAAAAACTTCGGAGTGGACGTAGGCCGGAGATAGCCGAACCACTATAAAACTTGTGTTTCTGTTCTTTACTTTTGGACTGCTGTTGAATATTTGCTGAGATCTGAGATTTGTGTTTTGAATATTGCTGATTTATATTTACACACTGGTGCTTTCACGGTATTCGGGGTTTGTGACCAATTTTGGCACAAACACTTTGGTGCTTTCACTGAGAACGACTAGCACCCACTATATCGGATTTGAAGGTTTGATTTGGAGATTTTAAAGAGTTTGGATTCAAGGACAATGACTAGGCAAAATAGTAGAAGGCAAAGAGCTGAGAGAAGCCAACAGGAAGGAAGTCAACAAGCATCCTCCGGAGCCGGGGAAGGACAAGCTTCAGTCTACATAACCCGGGATGAAATGGAGGCTATGGCAAACTCTTTGCAAGAGAGATTGTTGAAGAACCAACAGGAAATGATGAAGGCTTTCTTTGAGCAAATGAGAGCTACAGGGATGCAGAACTTAGGAACAACTACAGCCACGGTGGATGCAGGACAAGGAACTAGGGTTGTGGAACCCAACGGAGGACGGGATGCGGAGCCAGAGAGCAATCAACAAGGGCTTGGGGGCAGGCCCACAGGATCCAACACAGGAGGACCTTTGGCAGGAATTCAACAGCCTAGAGCTAACGTTGCTTCTAGTGAACCACACGAGGAATATGTGCCCGAGTTCCCTCGGGGGCATGGGGGGCAACCCCCAACAGACAACACCGGATTAGTAGAAATCATCAGAAGAACTGTGCGAGGTGGTTTGACCAACGGGGACTTGGAAGGAGTAAACAGGAGTCCGTTTGCTCAAGAAATAAGGATGGCTCAGAATCCGCCTAAGTTTAAGCTAACTAGCGTGGAGGTATATGATGGTAAGGCAGACCCAACTGATCACTTGATGAGGTAAACCAGACACATGGAGGTGCTGGGGGCATCGGAGGAAGTGATGGCTCGATGCTTCCCTTTATATTTGACGGACTTAGCTGCAATGTGGTTTAGGCAGCTGGGAGAAGGATCTATCAGGACTTGGAGGGAATTGGTGGAAAAGTTTTTGGGACAGTTTCGGGTTCACGTCAAGAGGCCGAAGAATGTGATGACATTAACATCGGTGAAGCAAAGGATGGATGAATCGCTTAGAGATTTTCTAACTCGATTCAGTGCGGCAGTCGCTTCGGTGGATCGATCTGATCCATCGATGGTTTTAATGGCAGCAGTATCAGGAGTCAGGGAGGACTTGGATTTCAAGGTATCTCTGATATAAGATCCTCCATAGGATCTCGACGAATTCTTTCACGAGGCAGAAAGGTTCCTTCGACAGGAAGATGCGAATACAGATTTAGAGATAAAAAGGGATAATGCAACTCAGGATGTAGGACCATCCAGCAAAGGTTTGGATAAAGACAAAGGGAAAAGGAAGTTGGACGATGATTCTGTAAACGCTTGGAAGCGATGGAAGGATCCAAAGTTTTCTACATACACAGGATTGAACGAGACGCTGGAGCGGATATACATGGATACTCGGAACCGCCTTCCTTACCGGAGGCCGGCTAGGAGAGAACCAACGGAACGGGAAAGGACATCAGGAAGGCGCTGCCTCTTCCATTATTTAGATGGACATGATACCAACAGCTGCAGGCACTTAAAGGATATAATCGAGGAACATGTAAGGAATGGGCAGTTACAGCAATATGTCGGAACTCGGAATACAACGGCAGGGCAGGAGCAACTACCGACTACCTCACACCGTGACGATGTGAGGCCCAGAGATGATGGTCGATTGATCATCCACTGATCAGGATAATGTGAAATAAGTAGCGAACTACTAGCAAGCAACTAAGTCATTTACACATGTATGGGGACGGAGATAGCCCCTAGGCATGCTCTGAATGACGATAAACTGCGATGCTATGGTTTGTGAAATTTATCTTTTGCTTTTTGATTGGACACTGCTTTTCTCTTTGGATTTGGTTTTGGAGTTCGAATCGAACTCCTGGTTTTGTTTGTTTTTGATTTAGATTTTCCACTGGATGATTGTTTTTGGTTCTGGATGCTAGTTTGAATTTCTGATTCTTTGATTTCGATTTGGATTTTTGGATTTGATCCTGGATTGGATTTTGATTGGATCTTCATCTGGTTTTTGGTAAATGGTCGTCAGGTATGGATTATGCCTGGCATGGGGTGAGTCACTTTGCCTGAACGTGGTAGATTGGCTCATTCAAGTCGCCAAGTATGGACTATGCTCGGCAAGGGTCCGGAGTGACCATGTTTTGGCCTAGGACTTAGGCCATGTATTATCAATTGTTATTTCAGGTCATTGAGTATGTACCAAGCTCAACAAGGGGCCGGAGAGACCAGGATTCGGCTTAGGACTTAAGCCATGGCCTAGCTCAACGTCCAGAGACACTGGACCAAGGTCGTCAAGTGTGGATTGCGCTTGGCAAGGCCCCGGAGAGGTTATGGATTTGGATATCGACCCGGAGAGGTCCTGGATCTGGTTATTGGCTATTGGATAAGGATGAATTAAGACTCGGCAGTCGAGTTTGGATGGATATGGAATTGGTTAAGGATTTGGTTACGGGATTTGGAATTGGGCGTCGACTCGAAGCTGTCAAGGATGGCATACTCTGGCAATATGGCTATGGACTTTGGATATTGGATTCGGAACTATTCAAAACACACCTTATTGTCACAAGGAATGTTTTAGGGGGCAAAGTGTTATCCCATTTTTGGTCAAAACTGGGATATCAACAAATGGACGAGGAATAATGGATATTAGGATTGGAGATCAGTTGGAATCATGGCTACGATCGATATCGTCAAAATTTGGCTGAACTTCGATCGGGACGAAATTAATTGGAGATGATGATAAGGATTAGGAAAGGCTATGTTTCAAATTTCAGGATAAGCGGAGTTCATATGAAGGAGATATGATCGATGCAAGGTAGGAAGGGCATGGCTGTTCGAACCCATCAAGGTGTTCGTTTCGAACCCATCAGGTTCGAATCGATCGAAGGCATGCAAGGTTCGAATCGATACACTTCGTATCGATTGGTATGGATTTGGCTCTAAGAAGTTCGCGTTAGGTGTTGGTTCGAGTCGATAGCGTTCGTATCGGTCAAAGGCGAAGCAAGGTGAAGGACTTCGAATCGATACACTTCGTATCGATTAGCATGGACGAGACTTGGTTACTTCGTATCGATCAGAAAGAAATGTGGAGGTTCTTCGAATCGATTCCCTTCATATCAATCAGGTTGGAATGGCTACGAATCGATGTACTTCGCCTCGATGTAATGTGACGGAATGGATGCGCGGATGTTCTTCGTATCGCTCAGTATTGGATCGATACGAAAGGGAAGTGTTTGGATTCTAGCTGAGTGGTTCGTACCAATCGTTTGAGAACCAATGCAAGGAAAGCGTTCACGAAGGAGATGGGTTTGAAGCAATGGATTCGAAGGAGATGGACTCGAAGCAATGGAGTCGAAGGAGATGGATTCGGAGGAGATGGATTCGAAGGAGGTGGGTTCGAATCGTGGGTTCGAACCATGCAGAGCACACAGAACTTTGAACTTGAATCGATCATATCTTCCAGACCGTTGTTCCAAATGCTATGAAATTTTCACAGAAGCTTGCATACATGTTGAAGAATGTTATCACTAAATTTCACCTTGATTGGACATTTCCTTGATAGATTCGAACCAAGGGTCGAATCGATCCTGATGTGGGCCCGGACCTCCAGATTTCGGGCGAGCGGGCCCCCTCACGTGCCTGAAGCGGTCTTCCCGGATTTTTTGGGAAATATCAGCCTCCTACGCTTATAAATAGAGCCCCTGGTCATTCAGAAAAGGGGTCGGAGATTTTGGAGAAAGAAAGCACGCTCGGACGCTGCCAGAATCATTCCATATCATCATTGCTGCTATTTATTTCAAGTATTGGACTTTGTAACTGGTGTAATCATCTGTAATCATCAAGGATAATCAATAAAAGGATAAAAACTTCGGATTGGACGTAGGCCGGAGAAAGCCGAACCACTATAAAACTTGTGTCTCTATTCTTTACTTTGGGATTACTGTTTAATATTTGTCGAGATCTGAGATTTGTGTTTGAATATTATTGGTTTGCATTCATACACTGGTGCTTCCACGGTATTCGGGGTTTGTGACCAATTTTGGCACAAACATGTTCCATTTCGAATCCATGCATGCATTTCTAAAAGTCGTACGACACTGTTTCGCCATTTCGGACGGATGTTGCACCTTGCACCGCGGATGTTGCACCCGTTAGAAAACGATTATTCGGACGGCCATAACTTCTGGCTCGTTTAGAGTTACGGGAGTCATAACTTGTCAAAACGATGGCCACGGTGAGTTTTACGGCTTTGAACTCTTTCAGCCATCAATGGATAGATTAATACCCAAAAAGGACAACCCAAATCTCAACCGGGTCTCGTAAGTTTTTTACCCTTCGTTTTTTCGACACCGGATTTTTACGGTAAAACGGGATTACCGTGTCTCGTCTTCGATTTACCATCGCTGGAGAGTGGTGCACTATGGTATTTTTCCGTTTCAAATCCATGCACGCATTTCTAAAAGTCGTACGACACTGTTTCGCCGTTTTAGACGGATGTTGCACCTTGCACCGCGGATGTTGCACCCTGTATATATCGATTATTCGGACGGTCATAACTTCTGGCTCGTTTAGAGTTACGGGAGCCATAACCTGTCAAAACGAAGGGCACTGTGAGTTCTACGGGTTTGACAGCTTTCAGCCGTCAATGGATAGATTAATGCCCAAAAAGAACAACCCGAATCTCAATCGGGTCTCGTAAGTTTTTTACCCTTCATTTTTTCGACACCGGATTAATACGGTAAAACGGGATTACCGTGCCTCGTCTTCGATTTACCATCGCTGGAGAGTGGTGCACCATGGTACTGTTCCGTTTCAAATCCATGCACGCATTTCTAAAAGTCGTACGGCACTGTTTCGCCATTTCGGACGGATGTTGCACCTTGCACCGCAGATGTTGCACCCGGTAGATATCGATTATTCGGACGGCCATAACTTCTGGCTCATTTAGAGTTACGGAAGCCATAACCTATCAAAACGAAGCCCACGGTGAGTTCTACGGCTTTGACTGCTTTCAGCCGTCAACGGATAGATTAATGCCCAAAAAGGACAACCCGAATCTCAATCGGGTCAGGTAAGTTTTTTACCCTTCGTTTTTTCGACACCAGATTTTTCGGTAAAACGGGATTACTGTGCCTCGTCTTCGATTTACCATGGCTGGAGAGTGGTGCACCATGGTACTGTTCCGTTTCAAATCCATGCACGCATTTCCAAAATTCATATGGCACTGTTTCGCCATTTCGGACGGATGTTGCACCTTGCACCGCGGATGTTGCACCCTGTATATATCGATTATTCGGACGGTCATAACTTCTGGGTCGTTTAGAGTTACGGGAGCCATAACCTGTCAAAACGAAGGCCACGGTGAGTTCTATGGCTTTGACAGCTTTCAGCCATCAACGGATAGATTAATGCCCAAAAAAGAACAACCCGAATCTCAATCGGGTCTCGTAAGTTTTTTACCCTTCATTTTTTCGACGCCGGATTTTAATGGTAAAACGGGACTACCGTGACTCGTCTTCGATTTACCATCGCTGGAGAGTGGTGCACCATGGTACTGTTCCATTTCAAATCCATGCATGCACTTATAAAATTCGTACGGCACTGTTTCGCCATTTCGGGCGGATGTCGCACCCTGTAGATATCGATTATTCGGACGGCCATAACTTCTGGTTTAGAGTTACAGGAGCCATAACCTATCAAAACGATGGCCACGGTGACTTCTACGGCTTTGACCACTTTCAGCCGTCAACGGATAGATTAATGCCCGAAAAGGACAACCCGAATCTCAATCGGGTCTCGTATGTTTTTTACCCTTCGTTTTGTCGACACCGGATTTTATCGGTAAAATGGAATTACCGTGCCTCGTCTTCTATTTACTATCGCTGGAGAGTGGTGCACCATGGTACTGTTCCGTTTCAAATCCATGCACGCATTTCTAAAAGTCGTACGACACTGTTTCTCCATTTCGGACGGATGTTGCACCTTGCACCGCGGATATTGCACCCTGTAGATATCGATTATTCGGACGGCCATAGCTTCTGGCTCGTTTAGAGTTACGGAATCCATAACCTATTAAAACGAAGGCCACGGTGAGTTCTACGGCTTTGAAGCTTTCAGCCGTCAACGGATAGATTAATGCCCAAAAAGGACAACCCGAATCTCAATCGGGTCTCGTAAGTTTTTTACCCTTCGTTTTTTCGACACCGGATTTTTACGGTAAAACGGGATTACCGTGCCTCGTCTTCGATTTAGCTTCGTTGGAGAGTGGTGCACCATGGTACTGTTCCGTTCCAAATCCATGCACGCATTTCTAAAAGACATACGACACTGTTTCGCCATTTCGGACGGATGTTGCACCTTACACCGCGGATGTTGCACCCTGTAGATATCGATTATTCGGACGGCCATAACTTCTGGCTCGTTTAGAGTTACGGGAGCTATAACCTGTTAAAACGAAGGCCACAGTGAGTTCTACAGCTTTGACAGCTTTCAGCCGTCAACAGATATATTAATGCCAGAAAAGGACAACCCGAATCTCAATCGCGGTTCGTAAGTTTTTTACCCTTCGCTTTTTCGACACCGTATTTTTACGGTAAAACGGGATTACTGTGCCTCGCCTTAGATTTACCATCGCTGGAGAGTGGTGCACCATGGTACTGTTCCGTTTCAAATCCATGCACGCGTTTCTAAAAGTCCTACGGCACTGTTTTGCCATTTCGGACGGATGTTGCACCTTGCACCGCGGATGTTGCACCCTGTAGATATCGATTATTCGGACGGCCATAACTTCTGGCTCGTTTAGAGTTACGGGAGCCATAACTTGTCAAAACGAAGGCCACGGTGGGTTCTACGGCTTTGACTGCTTTCAGCCATCAACGGATAGATTAATTCCCGAAAAGGACAACCCGAATCTCAATCCGGTCTCGTAAGTTTTTTACCCTTCGTTTTTTCGAGACCGGATTTTAACGGTAAAACAGGATTACAGTTGCTCGTCTTCGATTTACCATCGCTGGAGAGTGGTGCACCATGGTATTGTTCCATTTCAAATCCATGCACGCATTTCTAAAAGTCGTACGACACTGTTTCGCCATTTCGGATGGATGTTGCACCTTACACCGCGGATGTTGCACCATGTACATATCGATTATTCGGACGACCATAACTTCTGGCTCGTTTAGAGTTACGGGAGCCATAACCTGTCAAAACGAAGGACACGGTGAGTTCTACGGCTTTGACAGCTTTCATCCATCAACTGATAGATTAATGCCCGAAAAGGACAACCCGAATCTCAATCGGGTCTCGTAAGTTTTTTACCCTTCTTTTTTTCGACAACGGATTTTTACGGTAAAACGGGATTACCGTGCCTCGTCTTCGATTTACTATCGCTGGAGAGTGGTGCACCATGGGACTGTTCCGTTTCAAATCCATGCACGCATTTCTAAAAGTCGTACGGAACTGTTTCGCCATCTCGGACGGATGTTGCACTTTGCACCGTGGATGTTGCACCCTGTAGATATCGATTATTCGGACGGCCATAACTTCTGGCTCGTTTAAAGTTACGGGAGCCGTAACCTATCAAAACGAAGGCCACGGTGAGTTCTACGGCTTTGATCACTTTCAGCCGTCAATGGATAGATTAATGCCCAAAAAGGACAACCCGAATCTCAATTGGGTCTCGTAAGTTTTTTACCCTTCGTTTTTTCGGCACCGGATTTTTACGGTAAAAGGGGATTACCGTTCCTCGTCTTCGATTTACCATCGTTGGAGAGTGATGCACCATGGTACTGTTCCGTTTCAAATCCATGCACGCATTTCTAAAAGTCGTACGGCACTGTTTCGCCATTTCGGACGGATGTTGCACCTTGCACCGCGGATGTTGCACCCTGTAGATATCGATTATTCGGACGGTCATAACTTCCGGCTCGTTTAGAGTTACGGGAACCATAACCTGTCAAAACGAAGGCCACGGTGATTTCTATGGCTTTGACAGCTTTCAGCCGTCAACGGATAGATGAATGCCCAAAAAGAACAACCCGAATCTCAATTGGGTCTCGTAAGATTTTTACCCTTCGTTTTTTCGACGCCGGATTTTAACGGTAAAACGGGATTACCGTGGCTCGTCTTCGATTTACCATCGCTGGAGAGTGGTGCACCATGGTACTGTTCCATTCCAAATCCATGCACGCTTTTCTAAAAGTCGTACGGCACTGTTTCGCCATTTCGGACGGATGTCGCACCCTGTAGATATCGATTATTCGGATGGCCATAACTTCTGGCTCGTTTAGAGTTACGGGAGCCATAACCTATCAAAACGAAGGCCACGGTGAGTTCTACGGCTTCGACCACTTTCAGCCATCAATGGATAGATTAATGCCCGAAAAGGACAACCCGAATCTCAATCGGGTCTCGTAAGTTTTTTACCCTCCGTTTTTTCGACACCGGATTTTTACGGTAAAACGGGATTACCGTGCCTCGTCTTCGATTTACCATCGCTGGAGAGTGGTGCACCATGGTACTGTTCCGTTTCAAATCCATGCATGCATTTCTAAAAGTCGTACGACACTGTTTCTCCATTTCGGACGGATGTTGCACCTTGCACCGCGGATGTTGCATCCTGTAGATATCGATTATTCGGACGGCCATAACTTCTGGCTCGTTTAGAGTTACGGGAGCCATAACCTGTCAAAACGAAGGCCACGGTGAGTTCTACGGCTTTGACAGATTTCAGCCATCAACGGATAGATTAATGCCCAAAGAGTACAACCCGAATCTCAGTCGGGGTTCGTAAGTTTTTTATCCTTCGCTTTTTCGACACCGGATTTTTACAGTAAAACGGGATTACTGTGCCTCGCCTTCGATTTTCCATCGCTGGAGAGTGGTGCACCATGGTACTATTCCGTTTCAAATCCATGCACGCATTTCTAAAAGTCGTACGGCACTGTTTCTCCATTTCGGACGGATGTTGCACCTTGCACCGCGGATGTTGCACCCTGTAGATATCGATTTTTCGGACGGCCATAACTTCTGGCTCGTTTAGAGTTACGGGAGCCATAACCTGTCAAAACGAAGGCCACGGTGATTTCTACGGCTTTGACCACTTTCAGCCGTCAACGGATAGATTAATGCCTGAAAAGGACAACCCGAATCTCAATCCGGTCTCGTAATTTGTTTACCCTTCGTTTTTTCGACACCGGATTTTAACAGTAAAACAGGATTACCGTGGCTCGTCTTCGATTTACCATCGCTGGAGAGTGGTGCACCATGGTACTGTTCTGTTTCAAATCCATGCACGCATTTCTAAAAGTCGTACGACACTGTTTCTCCATTTCGGACGGATGTTGCACCTTACCCCGCGGATGTTGCACCCTGTACATATCGATTATTCGGACGTCCATAACTTCTGGCTCGTTTAGAGTTACGGGAGCCATAACCTGTCAAAACGAAGGCCACGGTGAGTCCTATGGCTTTGACAGCTATTAGCCATCAACGGATTGATTAATGCCCGAAAAGGACAACCCGAATCTCAATCGGGTCCCCTAAGTTTTTAACCCTTCGTTTTTCGACACCGGATTTTTACGGTAAAACGGGATTCCGTGCCTCGTCTTCAATTTACCATCTCTGGAGAGTGGTGCACCATGGTACTGTTCCATTTCACATCCATGCACGCATTTCTAAAAGTCGTACGGTACTGTTTTGCCATTACGGACGGATGTTTCACCTTGCACCGTGGATGTTGCACCCTGTAGATATCGATTATTCGGACGGCCATAACTTCTGGCTCGTTTAGAGTTACGGGAGCCATAACCTGTCAAAACGAAGGACACGGTGAGTTCTACAGCTTTGACCGCTTTCAGCCGTCAATGGATAAATTAATGCGCAAAAAGGACAACCCGAATCTCAATCGGGTCTCGTAAGTTTTTCACCCTTCGTTTATTCGACACCGGATTTTTACGGTAAAACGGGATTACCGTGCCTCGTCTTCGATTTACCATCGCTGGAGAGTGGTGCACCATAGTACTATTCCATTTCATATACATGCACGCATTTCTAAAAGTCGTACGCCACTGTTTCGCCATTTCGGACGGATGTTGCACCTTGCACCGCGGATGTTGCACCCTGTAGAAATCGATTATTCGGACGGCCATAACTTTTGGCTCGTTTAGAGTTACGGGAGCCATAACCTGTCAAAACGAAGGCCGTTGTGAATTCTACGGCTTTGACCGCTTTCAGCCGTCAACGGATAGATTAATGCCCAAAAAGGACAACCCGAATCTCAAACGGGTCTCGTAAGTTTTTTACCCTTCTTTTTTTCGACACCGGATTTTTACGGTAAAACGGGATTACCGTGCCTCGTCTTCGATTTACCATCGCTGGAGAGTGGTGCACCATGATACTATTCCATTTTAAATCCATGCACGCATTTCTAAAAGACGTACGGCACTGTTTCGCCATTTCGAACGGATGTTGCACTTTGCACCGCTGATGTTGCACCATGTAGATACCGATTATTCGAACGGTCATAACTTCTGGCTCCTTTAGAGTTACGGGAGCCATAACCTGTCAAAACGAAGGCCACGGTGAGTTCTATGGCTTTGACAGCTTTCAGCCATCAACGGATAGATTAATGCCCAAAAAGGACAACTCGAATCTCAATCGGGTCTCGTAGGTTTTTTACCCATCGTTTTTTCGACGCCGGATTTTAATGGTAAAACGGGATTACCGTGGATCGTCTTCGATTTACCATCGTTGGAGAGTGGTGCACCATGGTACTATTCCATTTCAAATCCATTCACGCATTTCTAAAAGTCGTACGGCACTGTTTCGCAATTTCGGACGGATGTTGCACCTTGCAACGCGGATGTTGCACCCTGTAGATATCGATTATTCGGACGACCATAACTTCTGGATCGTTTAGAGTTACGGGAGCCATAACATGTCAAAACGAAGGCCACGGTGAGTTCTACGGCTTTGACCGCTTTCAGCCGTCAACGGATAAATTAATGCTAAAAAAGGACAACACGAATCTCAATCGGGTCTCGTAAGTTTTTTACCCTTCGTTTTTTCGACACCGGATTTTTACGGTAAAACGGGATTACCGTGGCTTGTCTTCGATTTAACATCGCTGGAGAGTAGTGCACCATGGTGCTGTTCCGTTTCAAATCTATGCATGCATTTCTAAAAGTCGTACAGCGTTGTTTCGCCATTTCGGACGGATGTTGCACCTTGCACCGCGGATGTTGCACCCTGTAGATATCGATTATTCAGACGACCACTAACTTCTGGCTCGTTTAGAGTTACGGGAGCCATAACCTGTCAAAACGAAGGCCACGGTGAGTTTTACGGCTTTGACTGCTTTTAGCCGTCAACGGATAGATTAATGCCCAAAAAGGACAGCCCGAAGCTCAATCGGGTCTCGTAAGTTTTTTACCCTTCGTTTTTTCGATACCGGATTTTTACGGTAAAACGAGATTACCGTGCCTCGTCTTCGATTAACCATCGCTGGAGAGTGGTGCACCATGGTACTGTTCCGTTTCAAATCCATGCACGCATTTCTAAAAGTCGTACGCCACTGTTTCGCCATTTCGGACGGATGTTGCACCTTGCACCGCGGATGTTGCACCCTGTAGATATCGATTATTCGGACGGTCATAACTTCTGGCTCGTTTAGAGTTACGGGAGCCATAACATGTCAAAACGAAGGCCACGGTGAGTTCTATGGCTTTGACCGCTTTCATCCGTCAACGGATAGATTAATGCCCAAAAAGGACAACCCGAATCTCAATCGGGTCTCGTAAGTTATTTACCCTTCGTTTTTTCGACGATGGATTTTAACGGTAAAACGGGATTACCGGGGATCGTCTTCGATTTACCATCCCTGGAGAGTGGTGCACCATGGTACTGTTCCATTTCAAATCTATGCACGCATTTCTAAAAGTCGTACGGCAATGTTTCGCCATTTCGGACGGATGTCACACCCTGTAGATATCGATTATTCGGACGGCCATAACTTCTGGCTCGTTTAGAGTTACGGGAGCCATAACCTATCAAAACGAAGGCCACGGTGAGTTCTACGGTTTTGACCACTTTCAGCCGTCAAGGATAGATTAATTCCCGAAAAGGACAACCCGAATCTCTATCGGGCCTCGTAAGTTTTTTACCCTTCTTTTTTCGACACTGGATTTTAACGGTAAAACGGGATTACCGTGCCTCGTCTTCGATTTACCATCGCTGGAGAGTGGTGCACCATGGAACTGTTCCGTTTCAAATCCATGCACGCATTTCTAAAAGTCGTACGGCACTGTTTCGCCATTTCGGATGGATGTTGCACCATGCACCGCAGATGTTGCACCCGGTAGATATCGATTATTCGGACGGCCATAACTTCTAGCTCATTTGGAGTTACGGGAGCCATAACCTGTCAAAACGAAGGCCACGGTGAGTTCTATGGCTTTGACTGCTTTCAGCCGTCAACGGATAGATTAATGCCCAAAAAGGACAACCCGAATCTCAGTCGGGTCTCGTAAGTTTTTTCCCTTCGTTTTTTCGACACTGGATTTTTACGGTAAAACGGGATTACCGTGCCTCGTCTTCGATTTACCATCGTTGGAGAGTGGTGCACCATGGTAATGTTCCGTTTCAAATCCATGCACGCATTTCTAAAAGTCATACGACATTGTTTCGCCATTTCGGACGGATGTTGCACCTTGCACTGCGGATGTTGCACCCGGTAGATATCGATTATTCGGACGACTATAACTTCTGGCTCGTTTAGAGTTACGGGAGCCATAACCTGTCAAAATGAAGGCCATTGTGAGTTCTACAGCTTTGATAGCTTTCAGCCGTCAACGGATAGATTAATGCCCGAAAAGGACAACTCGAATCTCAATCGGGTCTCGTAAGTTTTTTACCCTTCGTTTTTTCGACACCGGATTTTTACGGTAAAACGGGATTACTGTGCCTCGCCTTCGATTTACCATCACTGGAGAGTGGTGCACCATGGTACTGTTCTGTTTCAAATCCATGCACGCATTTCTAAAAGTCGTAGGGCACTGTTTCGCCATTTCGGACGGATGTTGATCCTTGCACCGCGGATGTTGCACCCTGTAGATATCGATTATTCGGACGGCCATAACTTCTGGCTCGTTTACGGATACAGGAGCCATAACCTGTCAAAACGAAGGCCACGGTGAGTTCTATAGCTTTGACCGCTTTCAGCCGTCAACGGATAGATTAATGCCTGAAAAGGACAACCCGAATCTCAATCCGGTCTCGTAAGTTTTTTACCCTTTGTTTTTTCGACACCGGATTTTTACGGTAAAACGGGATTACCGTGCCTCGTCTTCGATTTACCATCGCTGGAGAGTGGTGCACCGCGGTACTGTTCCGTTTCAAATCCATGCACGCATTTCTAAGAGTCGTACGACACTGTTTCTCCATTTCGGAAGGATGTTGCACCTTACCCCGCGGATCTTGCACCCTGTACATATCGATTATTCGGACGACCATAACTTCTGGCTCGTTTAGAGTTATGGGAGCCATAACCTATCAAAAGGAAGGCCACGGTGAGTTCTACGGCTTTGAAAGCTTTCAACCATCAACGGATAGATTAGTGTCCGAAAAGGACAACCCGAATCTCAATCGGGTCTCGTAAGTTTTTTACCCTTCGTTTTTTCGACACCGGATTGTTACGGTAAAACGGGATTACCGTGCCCCGTCTTCGATTTCCATCGTTGGAGAGTGGTGCACCATGGTACTGTTCCGTTTTCAAATCCATGCACGCATTTCTAAAAGTCGTACGCCACTGTTTCGCCATTTCGGACGGATGTTGCACCTTGCACCGTAGATGTTGCACCATGTAGATATCGATTATTCAGACGGCCATAACTTCTGTCTCGTTTAGAGTTACGGGAGCCATAACCTGTCAAAATGAAGGCCACAGTGAGTTCTACGGCTTCGACAGCTTTCATCCGTCAACGGATAGATTAATGCCCGAAAAGGACAACCCGAATCTCAATCGGGTCTCGTAAGTTTTTTACCCTTACTTTTTTCGACACCGGATTTTTACGGTAAAACGGGATTACCGTGCCTCATCTTCGATTTACCATCGCTGGAGAGTGGTGCACCATGGTACTATTCCGTTTCAAATCCATGCACGCATTTCTAAAAGTCGTACGCCACTGTTTCGCCATTTTGGACGGATGTTGCACCTTGCACCGCGGACGTTGCACCCTGTAGATATCGATTATTCGGACGGCCATAACTTTTGGCTCGTTTAGCGTTATGGGAGCCATAACCTGTCAAAACGAAGGCCACGGTGAGTTCTACGGCTTTGACCGCTTTCAGCCGTCAACGGATAGATTAATGCCCAAAAGGACAACCCGAATCTCAATCGGGTCTCGTAAGTTTTTTACCCTTCGTTTTTTCGACACCGGATTTTTACGGTAAAACGGGATTACCGTGCCTCGTCTTCGATTTACCATCGCTGGAGAGTGGTGCACCATGGTACTGTTCCATTTCAAATCCATGCATGCATTTGTAAAAGTCATACGGCAATGTTTCTCCATTTCGGACGGATGTTGCACCTTGCACCGCGGATGTTGCACCCGGTAGATATCGATTATTCGGACGGCCATAGCTTCTGGCTCGTTTAGAGTTACGGGAGCCATAACGTGTCAAAACGAAGGTCACGGTGAGTTCTACGGCTTTGACCACTTTCAGTCGTCAACGGATAGATTAATGCCCAAAAACGACAACCCGAAGCTCAATCGGGTCTCGTAAGTTTTTTACCCTTCGTTTTTTCGACACCGGATTTTTATGGTAAAACGGGATTACCGTGCCTCGTCTTCGATTTACTTTCGCTGGAGAGTGGTGCACCATGGTACTATTCCGTTTCAAATCCATGCATGCATTTCTAAAAGTCGTACGACACTGTTTCGCCATTTCGGACGGATGTTGCACCTTGCACCGCGGATGTTGCACCCTGTAGATATCGATTATTCGGACCGCCATATCTTCTGGCTCGTTTAGAGTTACGGGAGCCATAACCTGTCAAAACGAAGGCCACGGTGAGTTCTACGGCTTTGACCGCTTTCAGCCATCAACGGATAGATTAATGCTCGAAAAGGACAACCCGAATCTCAATCCGGTCTCGTAAGTTATTTAACCTTCGTTTTTTCGACACCGGATTATAACGGTAAAACAGGATTACCGTGGCTCGTCTTCGATTTACCATCGCTGGAGAGTGGTGCACCATGGTACTGTTCCATTTCAAATCCATGCATGCATTTCTAAAAGTCGTACGACACTGTTTCGCCATTTCGGACGGATGTTGCACCTTACCCCGCGGATGTTGCACCATGTACATATCGATTATTCGGACGGCCATAACTTCTGGCTCGTTTAGAGTTACGGGAGCCATAACCTGTCAAAACGAAGGCCACGGTGAGTTCTACGGCTTTGACAGCTTTCAGCCATCAACAGATAGATTAATGCCCGAAAAGGACAACCCGAATATCAATCGGGTCTCGTAAGTTTTTTACCCTTCGTTTTTTCGACACCGGATTTTTACGGTAAAACGGGATTACCGTTCCACGTCTTCGATTTACCATCGCTGGAGAGTGGTGCACCATGGTTCTATTCCGTTTCAAATCCATGCACGCATTTCTAAAAGTCGTACGCCACTGTTTCGCCATTTCGGACGGATGCTGCACCTTGCACCGTGGATGTTGCACCATTTGGATATCGATTATTCGGACGGCCATAACTTCTGGCTCGTTTAGAGTTACGGGAGCCATAACCTGTCAAAATGAAGGCCACGGTGAGTTCTACGGCTTCGACAGCTTTCATCCGTCAACGGATAGATCAATGCCCGAAAAGGACAACCCGAATCTCAATCGGGTCTCGTAAGTTTTTTACCCTTCCTTTTTTCGACACCGGATTTTTACGGTAAAACGGGATTACCTTGCCTCTTCTTCGATTTACCATCGCTGGAGAGTGGTGCACCATGGTACTATTCCGTTCCAAATCCATGCACGCATTTCTAAAAGTCGTACTCCACTGTTTCGCCATTTCGAACGGATGTTGCACCTTGCACCGCGGATGTTGCACCTTGTAGATATCGATTATTCGGACGGCCATAACTTTTGGCTCGTTTAGAGTTACGGGAGCCATAACCTGTCAAAATGAAGGCCACGGTGAGTTCTACGGCTTTGACCGCTTTCAGCCATCAACGGATAGATTAATGCCCAAAAGGACAACCCGAATCTCAATCGGGTCTCGTAAGTTTTTTACCCTTCGTTTTTTCGACACCGGATTTTTACGGTAAAACGGGATTACCGTGCCTCGTCTTCGATTTACCATCGCTGGAGAGTGGTGCACCATGGTACTATTCCATTTCAAATCCATGCACGCATTTCTAAAAGTCGTACGGCACTGTTTCGCAATTTCGGACGGATGTTGCACCATGCAACGCGGATGTTGCACCCTTTAGATATCGATTATTCGGACGGCCATAACTTCTGGATCGTTTAGAGTTACGGGAGCCATAACCTATCAAAACGAAGGCCACGGTGAGTTCTACGGCTTTGACAGCTTTCAGCCGTCAACGGATAGATTAATGCCTGAAAAAGGACAACCCGAATCTCAATCGGGTCTCGTAAGTTTTTTACCCTTCGTTTTTTCGACACCGGATTTTTACGGTAAAACGGGATTACCGTGCCTCGTCTTCGATTTACCATCGCTGGAGAGTGGTGCACCATGGTACTGTTCGGTTTCAAATCCATGCATGCATTTCTAAAAGTCGTACGGCACTGTTTCTCAATTTCGGACGGATGTTGCACCTTGCACCGCGGATGTTGCACCCTGTAGATATCGATCATTCGGACGGCCATAACTTCTGGCTCGTTTAGAGTTACGGGAGCCATAACCTGTCAAAACGAAGGCCACGGTGATTTCTACGGCTTTGACAGCTTTCACCCGTCAACGGATAGATTAATGTCCAAAAAGGACAACCCGAATCCCAATTGGGTCTTGTAAGTTTGTTACCCTTCGTTTTTTCGACACCGGATTTTAACGGTAAAACGGGATTATCGTGCCTCGTCTTCGATTTACCATCGCTGGAGAGTGGTGCACCATGGTACTGTTCCGTTACAAATCCATGCATGCATTTCTAAAAGTCGTACGACACTATTTCGCCATTTCGGACGGATGTTGCACCTTGCACCGCGGATGTTGCACCCTGTAGATATCGATTATTCGGACGGCATAACTTCTGGCTCGTTTAGAGTTATGGGAGCCATAACCTGTCAAAACGAAGGCCACGGTGAGTTCTACGGCTTTGACAGCTTTCAGCCATCAACGGATAGATTAATGCCCGAAAAGGACAACCCGAATCTCAATCCGGTCTCGTAAGTTTTTTACCCTTCGTTTTTTCGACACCGGATTTTAACAGTAAAACAGGATTACCGTGGCTTGTCTTCGATTTACTATCGCTGGAGAGTGGTGCACCATGGTACTATTCCATTTCAAATCCATGCACGCATTTCTAAAAGTCGTACGACACCGTTTCGCCATTTCGGACGGATGTTGCACCATGTACATATCGATTATTCGGACGGCCATAACTTCTGGCTCGTTTAGAGTTACGGGAGCCATAACCTGTCAAAACGAAGGCCACGGTGAGTTCTACGGCTTTGACAGCTTTCAGCCATCAACGGATAGATTAATGCCCGAAAAGGACAACCCGAATCTCAATCGGGTCTCGTAAGGTTTTTACCCTTCGTTTTTTCGACACCGGATTTTTGCGGTAAAACGGGATAACCGTGCCACGTCTTCGATTTACCATCGCTGGAGAGTGGAGCACCATGGTACTTTTCCGTTTCAAATCCATGCATGCATTTCTAAAAGTCGTACGCCACTGTTTCGCCATTTCGGACGGATGTTGCACCTTGCACCGCGGATGTTGCACCATGTAGATATCGATTATTCGGACGGCCATAACTTTTGGCTCGTTTAGAGTTACGGGAGCCATAACCTGTCAAAATGAAGGCCACGGTGAGTTCTACGGCTTCGACAGCTTTCATCTGTCAACGAATAGATTAATTCCCGAAAAGGACAACCCGAATCTCAATCGGGTCTCGTAAGTTTTTTACCCTTCCTTTTTTCGACACCGGATTTTTACGGTAAAACGGCATTACCGTGCCTCGTCCTCGATTTACCATCGCTGGAGAGTGGTGCACCATGGTACTATTCCGTTCCAAATCCATGCACGCATTTCTAAAAGTCGTACGGCACTTTTTCGCAATTTCGGACGGATGTTGCACCTTGCACCGCGGATGTTGCACCCTGTAGATATCGATTATTCGGACGGCCATAACTTTTGGCTCGTTTAGAGTTACGGGAGCCATAACCTGTCAAAACGAAGGCCACGGTGAGTTCTACGGCTCTGACTGCTTTCAGCCGTCAACGGATAGATTAATGCCCAAAAAGGACAACCCGAATCTCAATCGGGTCTCGTAAGTTTTTGAACCTTCGTTTTTTCGACACCGGATTTTTACGGTAAAACGGGATTACCGTGCCTCGTCTTCGATTTACCATCGTTGGAGAGTGGTGCACCATGGTACTGTTCCATTTTAAATCCATGCACGCATTTCTAAAAGTCGTACGACACTGTTTCGCCATTTCAGACGGATGTTGCACCTTGCACCGTGGATGTTGCACCCTGTAGATATCGATTATTCGGACGGTCATAACTTCTGGCTCGTTTAGAGTTACGGGAGCCATAACCTGTCAAAACGAAGTCCACGGTGAGTTCTACGGCTTTGACAGCTTTCAGCCATCAACGTATAGATTAATGCCCAAAAGGGACAACCCGAATCTCAATCGGGTCTCGTAGGTTTTTTACCCATCGTTTTTTCGACGCCGGATTTTAACGGTAAAACGGGATTACCGTGGCTCGTCTTCAATTTACCATCGCTGTAGAGTGGTGCACCATGGTACTATTCCATTTCAAATCCATGCACGCATTTCTAAAAGTCGTACGGCACTGTTTCGCAATTTCGGACGGATGTTGCACCATGCAACGCGGATGTTGCACCCTTTAGATATCGATTATTCGGACGACCATAACTTCTGGATCGTTTAGAGTTACGGGAGCCATAACCTATCAAAACGAAGGCCACGGTGAGTTCTACGGCTTTGACAGCTTTCAGCCGTCAACGGATAGAATAATGCCCGAAAAAGGACAACCCGAATCTCAATCGGGTCTCGTAGGTTTTTTACCCTTCGTTTTTTCGACACTGGATTTTTACGGTAAAACGGGATTACCGTGGCTCGTCTTCGATTTAACATCGCTGGAGAGTGGTGCACCATGGTACTTGTTATCCCGCTTTTTGGCAAAGCCGCGATACCAAAAGAGCGATTGAAAAGGAAGGACCGTTCGCCTCAGAGGTTGATCGTATTTCCTTTCACCATGGATATCACTGAATTTTATCCGAGTCCAGAATGAGCTACAATTATTGGGACACTGCAAGAAAGGCCACAGGAGTCAGCATTTCAAATTTCAAGTCGATCCGAGTTCGTATGCTCAAGTTATGATCGAGGCAACTTGGAGGAAACACGCCGATTTCGAACCCATAATGATGGTTGTCTTCGAATCCATCGTCACGCCCCAGTTCGAAACCATCACTTCGAACCCATCAAGTCCGAAACCATCACCTTCGAAACCCTCGGGATGCCTCGACCTCGAACCCATCAGAGAGTAGCTGATTCGAATCCATACTCGGCTGCCTCATTTCGAAACCATCGGACATGCATGCTTCGAACCCATCCAAAAGCTTCGTTCGAACCCATCCCTGAAGTCATGTTCGAACCCATCATAGAGCCATGCTTCGAAACCATCACAAAGGCCTTCTTCGAACCCATCCTGTGTTGCCTTGTTCGAACCCACTGGGTCAACCCACATGTCTTCCATCGGTTCGAAATCACCGAGATACACGGAGTCGAAGCGGTCAACACGGAGTGAAGTCCGGATCGATTCGAAGTTTGCGCTCCACGTCATCACAAAGTCGCGTGCCATGATGGGTTCGAAACCATCGTTTCGAATGCAGGGGTTCGAACCAGACAGCCGTGCCGTGAACCCTATTTCGAAACCATCATATCTCCTAATTTACTGATCCAAATGCCACGAAACTTTCACAGATGCTAGCATACATGTTGAATAATGTCCACGCCAAATTTCACCTCGATTGGATGAATTCTTGATCGGTTCGAATGGAGTTCGAGCCGATGCTAAGTGGGCCCGAACTTCTCGAGACCGTACGCGTGGGCCCCCTCACGTGCCAGAAGTGGTCTCCCGAGTTTTCAACGAAATATCAACAGCCTACGCCTATAAATAGAGCCCTAGGGCCAACAGAAAAGGGATCATCTTCTGACTCTGAGACGCTGAGACTCTGCCGGATCAAGATCTCCATCATCCTACATCATAATTCTATTGTTGATTTCGAATTTCCAGTTGTAACTTGCTGTGGATCGCTGTAACAACTTGTAATCATTGAAAGAGAATCAATAAAACATCAAAAAACTTCACAGTGGACGTAGGCAACACGCCGAACCACTATAAATCGCCTGTCTACGCATTTACTTTACTGTTGATTGGAGTTTTTATTAGATAATATCTGTTTTGAACTTGCATTCTTGACTATTATCTCTTCAACGACTCCCGAAGAGTGTTGTGCCCAATTTTGACACAAACACTTTGGTGCTTTCACCGAGAAAACCCAGCTTTTCTCCTGCTCGTTGGATCTTTCATCGATATCGGATTGAATATATCTAAGAGAGAGATCCAGATTGTTAAATCCAACTTCCTCCCCTTCTATTCAGATTTGCATAAAGTCTAGGAAAGGAACTCAACTGTAAAAATGGTTAGCACAAGAACCACCTCGAACGCCGTCAATCAAGAAGGACAGGATAGACAGAATCCTGCCCCTCTGCCTCCACCTAATCAAGATGCCTCTGGGCACTCAGAACCGTCGGGTCCGGTTACCCGACAAGAATTGCAGTTGTTACTTCAAGAGCTGACCCAGAGTCGGCGACAACTAGAAGAACAGCTACGCGCCAACGCTGAGCTAATCAACCAGCTGGATCGCCAGAAACGAAAACGATCCACGAGAGATCGTGCTTATCGCTCTTCTAGCGAAAGTTCTTCATCTTCTGATTATCATAACCGACCCCCACGACCCCGGTTAGATGAGGGTCGTATGCCATCCACTGGAAACCAACCGATATTGACCGTTGGGCAAATAAGAGTTGGTCCGTCAGCCAGCTTCCAAGCCGGACCCTCCTCCCGAGGGGGTGCCATTCCTCACCACGCCACTGAATACCGCACCGCTAGCGTTGCAGCTGAACCAGGGGTCAACGCTCGAGATCAGTCGGACCCGGACCGTCGTCAAAGCGGTCATACTCCTGAACCATACGTCCCAGAGGACGATGAGCCGAGAAGGCGAGATTTGAACCGTCAACGATATCCGGTTCAAACCCAAAGTATGGAACGTGACCATACTCCGGCGCAAATGCCGGATCTTTCAACTATGATACGACAGATGATTCGTGAAAGTCAGGGATTCACAAACGACGATTGGGGAGTTTCCCGAAGTCACACTCCCTTTACGGACGACATTCTTAATGCTGAACCCCCACGGCGATTCCGGATGCCAACTTTACCCATGTACGAAGGAAACTCCGACCCCAACCAACATATCCTAAAATATGAATGGTCGATGACTGCAGCCCGTGCCGATGATGCAGTAAAGTGTCGAAGTTTCCCCATATCCTTGGGGGGCATCTCTACCATGTGGTTCACTCGATTGCCACCTCGATCCATCTCATCATTCGACCAGTTAGCCACAAAATTCGTTGAGCAATTCCGCATGCATGTCGCGAGACCCAAAGATGTTAACACTCTCTCTAGCGTCACTCAAGCTCCCGGAGAGACGCTCAGACACTACTTAGAAAGATTCCATACTGCGTGTGCGGAGGTTAGTAATCCAAATGATAACTCCATCCTTATGGCGTTAACTAAGGGGATCGACCCCGATTCTGAATTCGGCAATTGGCTAGCTGGAAAACCACCTGCGTCATTGGACCGTTTCCATGCCAAAGCAGCTCAATTCCAGAGACGGGAAATCGCGAAACAGTCTAGGAAGCAAACCGACGCAGGATCAAACGCGGGAGGAACCCAAAGCAATGTTGCAATAAAACAATCCGGTGAGAGCTCCGGCAAAGTTCAGTTGAACATTAAAAATAAACAAGCTCGGCGAAGAGAGAGCGTGAATCAAATTAAAAAACAAGATCAAAATAGCGGTCCGCAACGCAAAAATCCGAAGTTCGACAGTTATACTCCTTTGAATACTTCATTGGAGGACTTGTATTTACAAACCCGTAGTACAATTCAATATGAAAAACCTGCTCCGAGACCGTCGTCAGAGAGACAAATCCAAACAGGAAAGTTTTGCAGGTTCCATGAAAGCTACGGGCACGATACGAACGAATGTCGTCATTTACAGGACCTCGTTGAAAAACTGATCAGGGAGAGGAAGCTTGAACGATTTGTGCGGACACCGCAACCCAGGGAAGCAGGTCCATCAAATCAAAACAGTGAACCCGATCGACCAAGGCATGAGGACTCCAATGGTCCTCGCGGGAGATTGGTGATAAACGCCATCAGTGGCGGACCGACTTTCTTAGGAGCCTGGAACGACGAGGATCTTCGTCGCTGTCACACATGACAGGCTCATTCAATCTATGAATATTTTGCAATTTCATTTACATTCTGAAATTTGATTTTGTAATAAGGCACTGACTTTGCCATATTTTCTCATTTCAGCAATAAAACATTATCTCTTCAAGCTAAAGTTGTGATTCATCGAATACAACATTCAACAATCACGACACACGAAGAGCTAAGTTCCATCGAACAATGGAATTTATTCAAATAGCGAGTGATTGCGTTACAACCGGCCACTCACTAAGTGAAACCCCAGCTCGGGGGCAAGCCAACACATCGAAGGCTGAACTGGACCAACACAAGACAGTCCATTTAATAATTCGTTCCCGGAGTGCGAACGGACTCCAACTTCCCGCAGCGTGACTTGGAGTATAAACATTTAACAATTCGTTCCCGGAGTGCGAACGGACTCCAACTTCCCGCAGCGTGAATTGGAGTATAAACATTTAACAATTCGTTCCCGGAGCGCGAACGGACTCCAACTTCCCGCAGCGTGAATTGGAGTATAAACATTTAACAATTCGTTCCCGGAGCGCGAACGGACTCTAACTTCCCGCAGCGTGAATTGGAGTATAAACATTTAACAATTCGTTCCCGGAGTGCGAACGGACTCCAACTTCCCGCAGCGTGAATTGGAGTATAAACATATAACAATTCGTTCCCGTAGTGCGAACGGACTCCAACTTCCCGCAGCGTGAATTGGAGTATAAACATTTAACAATTCGTTCCCGTAGTGCGAACGGACTCCAAATTCCCAGAGCGCGAATTGGAGTATAAACACTAAACAATTCGTTCCCGGAGTGCGAACGGACTCCAACTTCCCACAGCGTGAATTGGAGTATAAACATTTAACAATTCGTTCCCGAAGTGCGAACGGACTCCAAGTTCCCAGAGCACGAATTGGAGTATAAACACTTAACAATTCGTTCCCAGAGCGCGAACGGGCTCAAAATTCCCGCAGAATGAATTGGAGTATAAACATTTAATAATTCGTTCCCACTGCGCGAACCAACCCATCAATGCGGACTCCAAGTCCCCAAAACATGAACTGGTGTATGAACATAAGTTACGGGTTCCCGGAGCGGGAACCGAAGCATCCGTGCGAACTCCATATTCCCGAAGTGCGAGTTGGAGTATAAATGTCAATTCCGGGTTCCTGAAGTACGAACCCAAACATACATGTTTTATCCAAGCTCCCGGCGTGTGAATTGGAGCACCAACACCAAGTCAAAGTTCCCGTAGTGCGAACTAAAGCGTTAATACTAACTCCGAGTTAGTAGAGTGCAAGTTGGAATGTGAACACCATTCCCAAGTTCCCGAAGCGCGAACCATGTTACAAGCATCAATAACACTTGAACTCCTGGAATGCAAACCAGGTTATCGATCTCAAATTACTCTAAGTCCCCGGAAGGCGGACGTGTACTTAAGATTTGCAACAAGTGCAATCGACTGTCAAAAATATAAGTGTTGTTCCCCAAGACTGGGGAGCACGAAAACTAAGTGTCGATCACTCACCGAAGTGATACAACGTCCGAAGTTCAACTCATTCATCAATCACAACTTGTGACCAAGGTTCTCAGGTGTGGCAAATGAAACGAGCTCTACTTAAACGGTAAAAACACCACAAGAACTCCGGACCGAGAGCAAGACACTGCAAATACTTAAGCACAAATAGAACAAGAGTTGAAACGAAGAAACTAAAGTTTATTTCAACTAGCTAAAAATGAGGGCTTACATATGAAAAAGTTTTCCCAAAAACAATCCCTACTAGCAGGGGCCGAACCTGCATCTATACACGGCCTACTAATAAAAAACAAAAACAAGTGCTTATCCACCAAAACATCTACTTGTAAAGCCGGTCTACTTCTTCTTCTTTTTCGTCTTCCTTATTAGTGGTTCTTCATCAGAATCACTAGCGACCGAAATTCTTTTTGAGTGCCTCCTCTTCGGCGGTGACTCTTCGGCTAGGGGCATGATATCGATGTCCTCCTCAGAGCTCGAATCTACAGGGAGGCTTCCCGCCGGAGGAGTAGGGGGGACTGGATCTATGACGGAAGATGGGATAGTGCCACCCGACGACACTACCCTAGCAGACGCTGGACTATGCGCCGTCGTGCTGCCACCGGCGCTACCACTGTGCCCCGCAGCTTCTATTTCAGCGCTGATTTTAGCCAACATTTCCTCTTCTCGAGTCGCTTGGGCTTGGCTGGGGGCATCCGTAGCTTGCATCGAAGAGCTTGAGGTCGGCGGGGGATCACTGACGATGATAAACGGTAAGTCCGTGGAGAAACCGCCCGGCTCACCGAGCAGCTCGCTCACCATCTGTTCCTCGAGAGATAAACCACTCCCTTGTGCCGCCTCGGTCGATATCGCAGCTACAGCAGTGGTCTCGGTGGCGATGGCCTTAACCTTTTGGCTTGATTCTTGAGCCGTGACTGTCGGCGCAACCTCCGTCACTAGGCAAAAACAATAAGTTATTAGTAACTTCTTCAAAACAAACTCTTTATTTAGAAAACACTTGAGATAATTTCGAAATACCTTCCCCAGTTTGACTCGCAGACGGCTGAACGACCTCGGAAGTGTGCTCATGGATAGGAGATAAGTGCGGCCGCTCCGGGTCGTAAGCAGGAACTGGTGGCAAGCTGACCGCAGACGCAGGCACTGACGAAGGCGATGTGATGACTTCAGTGACATCCGCATGGTGCTCAACGCCCGATCCCTCTCCAACTTCCAGGGAACGACCACCCACCATCTCCTTCTCATGAGCAATAATAGCATCGTGAAGGACCTTCTTTTCATCCTCAGTCAATAGCCGGTTCTCAAGCTCGAATCGGTCAACCGATTCGCCCGGATGCGCTTCCCCCTCTTCCTCGACCAATCGTTCCCAAGCGCTGCGAAGGTGAACGGGATAATCTTGAAGCCAGGCTAAATTTCGGTGTTTTAACACGTTGGCGTTATAAGTTATAAGCAGATCTTGGATATCGGCCTCTAGCCTGGCCTCTGCTTGTTGAACTTTCTCCTCCACCTCTGTTTCGACCGCTTGAACTTTCACCACCGCAGCATCCCTTTCGGTGCGAAGAATCACAGCTTGTTTACACGCCTCCTGAGCTGTGCTATTCGCATCATCCCTTTCCTTGGCGATTTCAGCAAATTTTGACTTAAGCTCGTTCAACTCCTTTAGGGCTGCGTCCCTCTCTGCAGTAACCAATGTGTTTCGATGACCCATGTCCTCAACCGTGGCGTAGTGTTCGCGTTTCATCCTATCCATGATTGCCTGGGCTTCATCGGCTTTTTTAGTGGCCTCTATTTCAGATTTACGGGATGATTCAGCCTCGGTATTCAGCACTTGTATGATGCGATCTTTTTGTGCTAACTCGGCTTGCGATTTTTCAATGGTGGCCGCTCGTTCGAAGGCCAACGCCGATGCTTTTTCAGCTGCCTTATACCACACCTTATACTGTGCGTAGAAGTCGTGCACATAATCAAGCGCCCACCGCTCGGCCTCCGGTGGGATTCTTTTCAAGTTCGGGGGAAAGACATAATTGTCGAAGCAGATATTCGGGAACTCTCTCTTCAGCTGCGCAAGCCTAATCGCTCCTCCCGTGATTTCAGTAGGAGGTTCCTCCGCAACTGTCGGCGCCGACACCTCAGATCTAGAAGCTTGAGAAACCGACACATGTCGAGAAGAATCGCGAGGGACGCGAACGGGAGGTTGTACGGGATCCCTGGAAGGAGGAGGGGTGCGCGATCGCGATCGACGCCTATGGCCCTTGTCCGAATCGTATCTCTCATGACTAGAATATCCGGAACGTCCTCGGTCATAATGCCCAGGGCGTCCCTGATCATAATCTCTATCCCCCTCTCGCCTGCGCGAATCATAATAAGAAGACTTGCGGGCATGTCGAAGACTCCCTAGCATTGAACCTCGTTTAGACATAGTATCTGCAAAGCAAAGTAAAATCGAATTAGTCACTCTTCGAATCAGGTAGTTTACAATCAAAAGTTATGCAGTGTCGTGAAGTGTGTGTGAATATGCATTCCCCCCGACCAACCAGAAATGTCGACCTCGCTAGTAATAAGAGGCTCGCTCAATTCTAGATTACGATGGAACTCCTCCAACCCGACATCATGTTGAAAAGACACATCTTCCGGGATTGGAAGGTCGGCAAGCCCTTCGTAGAGACTTTCAGTACGCGGAGGAGACATCTCAGAGATTCTAACTCCGGAAGAGGACCGGGTAGTGACAACCGATTTCCGTCTCCCCCACTTAGTCGACTTAACCATGGAAGCCTTGCCTTTTCTCTGCTCCGCGACATCCGAAGCTACATCCGTAGGCTCGATCTGCGGCTCATCGTCGGTAAGTTCTTTCAGAGTCAGCCTCCTCGGCTATGACAACTTCGGGCTTCTTATGTTTGACTCGTTTCTTAGGAACGATCCTTTGTGCCACCTCAAACCTTATACCCTGTCCTCGTTCAATCAGCCCAAAGGTCCGGAGATTCCTATCGGTCAAGAGCAACTCGATGTCCCTATCATCGCTCGGGACTTCTCGAAGTACTCGCACCATCTCCTTAAACTCTTCACCTTCGGGTCGCGGAATCGTTGCTGTAAAAGGAAAAAATTAATATAAGTTCTACTGCGGCAGCGATTGTCGTAGTAACTATTTAGGAACTCGGTTATACTCACGTCTGAATAACCATCGTCGGGCAAATCCTGGAGGACATCTGACATAAAACCATTCTGTCCTATAGTAACCCAGCCTTGTCCAGGATCCGGTGACCACTTGACAATTTCTCACCGCCTCCAGAAATGTGAAAGAAGGATAATCACCACGAGTTTTGAAGTTGAACAAGTATCTAATTTCGATTGGAAGCGGCGGTCGATAGAGACATTCCATAAATGCAATGAACAAGCTATTGATCGACCCATATCCGTTCGGATGCAGCTGAGATGGGGCGACCCTCAAAAACGACAATACTTCTCTTATATACTCGTTGAATGGGGGAAGTGTCCCGGCCGCACACGCGTGGCGATTAAATGTTGTATACCCTTCTGGCGGATTATGTGGTCTATCATTCGGCCCCGGCAGTAACACATCGTCCAATGACAAGCCATGCCTCAAACAAATTCTTCCCAACATGTCTTCAGAGATATTCGATGGAACGGAATCTGATGGATTGGCAATGAACGACGCATCAGGAAGTTCGTCCGGAGCCGGACCGATGATCTCAGGATCTATATCCGGAACTTCTAGCCTCGGAGGGGCTGTACCTTGAATCTCCTGCTGCTGTGAACTTGAAGGTTCCATAACTAGCTAACTCAGGAGAAACCATCGTTAGACGACAAAGAACCCGTGTGTTCCCCAGTGTAAAGTGTATGAATGTGTGTGGTACCGTGCCATGCATTACTTGAACAAATGTTGCAGAGTTAAAGTGAACATTCAAACGACAAAGCTACGAAGTTCAGCTATAATGACCGTCATCGCTGACCGTCATCATTAAATCGTTTATATGATGGAAGCCGGTTCGAATAGAAGTTGTTATAGTTCCATCGACGAGCTTCAAAAGGCAATCAAATATGCAGTTCAATATCCAAGTCCAAATATGCAGGAATGAAGCTCGTCGGAGTTGTGCTTGAAAAATTTCAAATTTTGGAATCCATCATATAGGGTTCGAAACCATCACAGAGGCTTCGCTCGAACCCAACCGAACACCTCTTCCTTCGAACCCATCCAAACTTCGTTCGAACCCATGCGTTCGAAACCATCATGACAGTGCTTCGAACCCATGCGTTCGAACCCATCCTGACATCGTTTCGAAACCATGCATTCAGGCGCGCTTCGAAACGATGGCCAAATGACAAATTCGTACCGGTACAGAAACCCTTAACTTGACATCGGTTGCGTTCGAAACGATCCACTTTGAATCGATGCGAGGTTGTAGACTTCGAAGCGATAGCCTATGGGTTCGAATCCATCGATTCGAAAGGATCCCTCGAATCCCTCAATCGGTGCGAACTACGCATCCCAACAAGGACATTCAAAGGATCGATTCAAAATCCTATGGAAACACACCACCGTCGTCGCTTCGAACTCGAGCCCACACATCGATTCTAATCCTTCCCAAACCAGATCTGGTTTTGCCAATCTCGAAGCTATGCAATCGATGAAGAGAGATGGGTTTGAAATCACTTCGTCGCTTGAATCCGAGGCTAATTACCTAATTTAAGCAATGGATTCGAGAGATTTAAGTCTTAAATCTTGATGGATTCGAAAACACGACGCAGTATTTTCTCCTTAGAAGCTTCGAAGCGATGAAGAGCGCAGTGAAAAAGTAAAAAGTGAAAAAGTAGCAGGTCCACTGCTATTTATATGGAGGGTTGGTGATGACCGGGACGGTTCGAGTTCCGGTGAAGTTGACCGATTGCAACAGGTCAGAAGGCAGAGTCGTTTCGAAACCAATCTTCGAACCCATACGCTTGAGGCTCCATCGTGTGAAGCACACGGACCACTGCCGAGAACAATAGTTTCGTACCCATCCAAATCATCGATTCGAAGATCATTTTCGAAACCACAGAAACGAACTGCTAATTCGAAACCATCCTTCCACATCAGTTCGAATGGCAATATCGAACCCATCACCACACAAGTATACTCCATACTTTCAGACCGTTTCGAATGTCAATTTCGAATCCATCAATGCTCCAATGCATCGATTCGAAATCTCATATTCACACAACCCATCATTGCACGGGCATACCGCGTCCATACAAACATGAATTTCGAACCCACTAACGCTCAAGTGCATCGGTTCGAAACATTACACTTGCGCAATACAAATTCTATTTCTTCAACCTTCAAGATCGGTTCAGGAGAGGATCGATATGGAGGAAATTTCCACAACAACCACCAAGCGTTGTCTCAATGCAAATTTCAAAATCGGTTCAGGAGAGAATCAATACGAAATTCTACAGCAAACCAAACTGACAACGACTCGTGGACGCACGACATTAACAAGGTCCAAATTAACATATGTGCATACATGTCGGACTAACATTCGATTTTGAATATTCACAGGGATCAAACACTATTCCTGTTACAAATGCGACAGCCAACGGCTAAGCACTATTATACAACAATCAATCATACCAACGCAAGGTTACGGCAATACAGCATACGAGTTTCAACAAAAAAGAGAGCGATGATTGTTCAGATAGAAGTGGCAGCTATTCAAAGCACGTCATGTTCCCACAAGACGTACTTTTGGGGGCAAAATGTTATCCCGCTTTTTGGCAAAGCCGCGATTCCAAAAGAGCGATTGAAAAGGAAGGACCATTCGCCTCAGAGGTTGATCGTATTTCCTTTCACCATGGATATCACTGAATTTTATCCGAGTCCAGAATGAGCTACAATTGATGGGACACTGCAAGAAAGGCCACAGGAGTCATCATTTCAAATTTCAAGTCGATCCGAGTTCGTATGCTCAAGTTATGATCGAGGCAACTTGGAGGAAACACGCCGATTTCGAACCCATAATGATGGTTGTCTTCGAATCCATCGTCACGCCCCAGTTCGAAACCATCACTTCGAACCCATCAAGTCCGAAACCATCACCTTCGAAACCCTCGGGATGCCTCGACCTCGAACCCATCAGAGAGTAGCTGATTCGAATCCATACTCGGCTGCCTCATTTCGAAACCATCGGACATACATGCTTCGAACCCATCCATAAGCTTCGTTCGAACCCATCCCTGAAGTCATGTTCGAACCCATCATAGAGCCATGCTTCGAAACCATCACAAAGGCCTTCTTCGAACCCATCCTGTGTTGCCTTGTTCGAACCCACTGGGTCAACCCACATGTCTTCCATCGGTTCGAAATCACCGAGATACACGGAGTCGAAGCGGTCAACACGGAGTGAAGTCCGGATCGATTCGAAGTTTGCGCTCCACGTCATCACGAAGTCGCGTGCCATGATGGGTTCGAAACCATCGTTTCGAATGCAGGGGTTCGAACCAGATAGCCGTGCCGTGAACCCTATTTCGAAACCATCATATCTCCTAATCTACTGATCCAAATGCCACGAAATTTTCACAGATGCCAGCATACATGTTGAATAATGTCCACGCCAAATTTCACCTCGATTGGATGAATTCTTGATCGGTTCGAATGGAGTTCGAACCGATGCTAAAGTGGGCCCGAACTTCTCGAGACCGTACGCGTGGGCCCCCTCACGTGCCAGAAGTGGTCTCCCGAGTTTTCAGCGAAATATCAGCAGCCTACGCCTATAAATAGAGCCCTAGGGCCAACAGAAAAGGGATCATCTTCTGACTCTGAGACGCTGAGACTCTGCCGGATCAAGATCTCCATCATCCTACATCATAATTCTATTGTTGATTTCGAATTTCCAGTTGTAACTTGCTGTGGATCGCTGTAACAACTTGTAATCATTGAAAGAGAATCAATAAAACATCAAAAAACTTCACAGTGGACGTAGGCAACACGCCGAACCACTATAAATCGCCTGTCTACGCATTTACTTTACTGTTGATTGGAGTTTTTGTTAGATAATATCTGTTTTGAACTTGCATTCTTGACTATTATCTCTTCAACGACTCCCGAAGAGTGTTGTGCGCAATTTTGACACAAACAGTACTGTACCGTTTCAAATCCATGCATGCATTTCTAAAAGTCGTACGGCGCTGTTTCGCCATTTCGGATGGATGTTGCACCTTGCACCGCGGATGTTGCACCCTGTAGATATCGATTATTCGGACGACCATAACTTCTGGCTCGTTTAGAGTTACGGGAGCCATAACCTGTCAAAACGAAGGCCACGGTGAGTTTTACGGCTTTGACTGCTTTCAGCCGTCAACGGATAGACTAATGCCCAAAAAGGTCAACCCGAATCTCAATCGGGTCTCGCAAGTTTTTTACCCTTTGTTTTTTCGATACCGGATTTTTACGGTAAAACGGGATTACCGTGCCTCGTCTTCGATTTACCATCGCTGGAGAGTGGTGCACCATGGTACTGTTCCGTTTCAAATCCATGCACGCATTTCTAAAAGTCGTACGGCACTGTTTCACCATTTCGGACGGATGTTGCACCTTGCACCGCGGATGTTGAACCCTGTAGATATCGATTATTCGGACAGTCATAACTTCTGGCTCGTTTAGAGTTATGGGAGCCATAACTTGTCAAAACGAAGGCCACGGTGAGTTCTACGGCTTTGACAGCTTTCACCCGTCAACGGATAGATTAATGCCCAAAAAGGACAACCCGAATCTCAATTGGGTCTCGTAAGTTTTTTACCCTTCGTTTTTTCGACACCGGATTTTAACGGTAAAACTGGATTACCGTGGCTCGTCTTCGATTGACCGTCGCTGGAGAGGGGTGCACCATGGTACCGTTCCATTTCAAATCCATGCACGCATTTCTAAAAGTCGTAGGGCACAATTTCGGCATTTCGGACGGATGTTGCACCTTGCACCGTGGATGTTGCACCCTGTAGATATCGATTATTCGGACGGCCATAACTTCTGGATCGTTTAGAGCTACGGGAGCCATAACCTGTCAAAACGAAGGCTACGGTGAGTTCTACGGCTTTGATCGCTTTCAGCCGTCAACGGATAGATTAATGCCCGAAAAGGACAACCCGAATCTCAATCGGGTCTGTAAGTTTTTTACCCTTCGTTTTTTCGACACCGGATTTTACGGTAAAACGGGATTACCGTGCCACGTCTTCGATTTACCATCGCTGGAGAGTGGTACACCATGGTACTGTTCCGTTTCAAATCCATGCACGCATTTCTAAAAGTCGTACGGCACTGTTTCGCCATTTGGGACGGATGTTGCATCTTGCACCGCGGATGTTGCACCCTGTAGATATCGATTATTCGGACGGTCATAACTTCTGGCTCGTTTAGAGTTACGGGAGCCATAACCTGTCAAAACGAAGGCCACGGTGAGTTCTACGGCTTTGACCGCTTTCAGCCGTCAACGGATAGATTAATGCCCAAAAAGGACAACCCAAATCTCAATCGTGTCTCGTAAGTTTTTTACCCTTCGTTTTTTCGATACCAGATTTTTACTGTAAAACGGGATTACCGTGCCTCGCCTTCGATTTACCATCGCTGGAGAGTGGTGCACCATGGTACTGTTCCATTTTAAATCCATGCACGCATTTCTAAAAGTCGTACGGCACTGTTTCGCCATTTCGGACGGATGTTGCACCTTGCACCGTGGATGTTGCACCCTATAGATATCGATTATTTGGACGGTCATAACTTCTGGCTCGTTTAGAGTTACGGGAGCCCTAACCTGTCAAAACGAACGCCACGGTGAGTTCTACGGCTTTGACAGCTTTCAGCCATCAATGGATAGATTAATGCCCAAAAAGGACAATCTGAATCTCAATCGGGTCTCGTAAGTTTTGTATCCATCGTTTTTTCGACGTCGGATTTTAACGGTAAAACGGGATTACCGTGGCTCGTCTTCGATTTACCATCGCTGGAGAGTGGTGCACCATGGTACTGTTGCATTTCAAATCCATGCACGCATTTCTAAAAGTCGTACGGCACTATTTCGTCATTTCGGACGGATGTTACACCTTGCAACGCGGATGTTGCACCCTGTAGATATCGATTATTCGGACGGCCATGACTTCTGGATCGTTTAGAGTTACGGGAGCCATAACCTGTCAAAATGAAGTCCACGGTGAGTTCTACGGTTTTGACAGCTTTCAGCCATCAACGGATAGATTGATGCCCGAAAAGGACAACCCGAATCTTAATAGGGTCTCGTAAGTTTTTTACCCTTCGTTTTTTCGACACCGGATTTTTACGGTAAAACGGGATTACCGTGCCTCGTCTTCGATTTACCCTCGTTGGAGAGTGGTGCACTATGGTACTGTTCCGTTTCAAATCCATGCACGCATTTCTAAAAGTCGTACGACACTGTTTCGCCATTTCGGACGGATGTTGCACCTTGCACCGTGGATGTTGCACCCTGTAGATATTGATTATTCCGACGACCATAACTTCTGGCTCGTTTAGATTTACGGGAGCCATAGCCTGTCAAAACGAAGACCACGGTGAGTTCTACGGCTTTGATCGCTTTCAGCCGTCAACGGATAGATTAATGCTCGAAAAGGACAACCCGAATCTCAATCGGGTCTATAAGTTTTTTACCCTTCGTTTTTTCGACACCGGATTTTTACGGTAAAACGGGATTACCGTGCCATGTCTTCGATTTACCATCGCTGGAGAGTGGTGCACCATGGTACTATTCCGTTTCAAATCCATGCACGCATTTCTAATAGTCGTACGGCACTGTTTCGCAATTTGGGACGGATGTTGCATCTGGCACCGCGGATGTTGCACCCTGTAGATATCGATTATTCGGACGGTCATAACTTTTGGCTCGTTTAGAGTTACGGGAGCCATAACCTGTCAAAACGAAGGCCACGGTGAGTTCTACGGCTTTGACCGCTTTCAGCCGTCAACGGATAGATTAATGCCCAAAAAGGACAACCCGAATCTCAATCGGGTCTCGTAAGTTTTTTACCCTTCGTTTTTTCGACACCGGATTTTTACTGTAAAACGGGATTACCGTGCCTCGTCTTCGATTTACCATCGCTGGAGAGTGGTGCACCATGGTACTGTTCCATTTTAAATCCATGCACGCATTTCTAAAAGTCGTACGGCACTGTTTCGCCATTTCGGACGGATGTTGCACCTTGCACCACGGATGTTGCACCCTATAGATATCGATTATTCGGACGGTCATAACTTCTGGCTCGTTTAGAGTTACGGGAGCCATAACCTGTCAAAACGAAGGCCACGGTGAGTTCTATGGCTTTGACAACTTTCAGCCATCAATGGATGGATTAATGCCCAAAAAGGACAACCCGAATCTCAATCGGGTCTCGTAAGTTTTTTACCCATCGTTTTTCTGACGTCGGATTTTAACGGTAAAACGGGATTACCGTGGCTCGTCTTCGATTTACCATCGCTGGAGAGTGGTGCACCATGGTACTGTTCTATTTCAAATCCATGCACGCATTTCTAAAAGTCGTACGACACTATTTCGTCATTTCGGACGGATGTTGCACCTTGCAACGCGGATGTTGCACCCTGTAGATATCGATTATTCGGACGGCCATAACTTCTAGATCGTTTAGAGTTACGGGAGCCATAACCTGTCAAAACGAAGGCCACGGTGAGTTCTACGGTTTTGACAGCTTTTAGCCATCAACGGATAGACTAATGCCCAAAAAGGACAACCCGTATCTCAATAGGGTCTCGTAAGTTTTTTACCCTTCGTATTTTCGACACCGGATTTTTACGGTAAAACGGGATTACCGTGCCTCGTCTTCGATTTACCATCGTTGGAGAGTGGTGCACTATGGTACTGTTCCGTTTCAAATCCATGCACGCATTTCTAAAAGTCGTACGACACTGTTTCGCCATTTCGGACGGATGTTGCACTTGCACCGCGGATGTTGCACCCTATGGATATCGATTATTCGGACGGTCATAACTTCTGGCTCGTTTAGAGTTACGGGAGCCATAACCTGTCAAAACGAAGGCCACAGTGAGTTCTACGGCTTTGACTGCTTTCAGCCATCAACGGATAGATTAATGCCCAAAAAGGACAACCCGAATCTCAATTGGGTCTCGTAAGTTTTTTGCCCTTCGTTTTTTCGACACTGGATTTTTACGGTAAAACGGGATTACCGTGGCTCGTCTTCGATTTACCATCGCCGGAGAGTGGTGCACCATGGTACTGTTCCGTTTCAAATCCATGCATGTATTTCTAAAAGTCGTACGGCACTGTTTCGCCATTTCGGACGGATGTTGCACCTTGCACCGCCGATGTTGCACCCTGTAGATATCGATTATTCGGACGGCCATAACTTCTGGCTCGTTTAGAGTTACAGGAGCCATAACCTGTCAAAACGAAGGCCACGGTGATTTTTACAGCTTTGACCGCTTTCAGCCATCAACGGATAGATTAATGCCCAAAAAGGACAACCCGAATCTCAATCGCGCCTCGTATGTTTTTTACCCTTTGTTTTTTGGACGCCGAATTTTTACGGTAAAACGGGATTACCGTGCCTCGTCTTCGATTTACCATCGCTGGAGAGTGGTACACCATGGTACTGTTCCGTTTCAAATCCATGCACACATTTCTAAAAGTCGTACGGCACTGTTTCGCCCTTTCGGACGGATGTTGCACCTTGCACCGCGGACGTTGCACCCTGTAGATATCGATTGTTCGGACGGTCATAACTTCTGGCTCGTTTAGAGTTACGGGAGCCATAACCTGTCAAAACGAAGGCCACGATGAGTTCTACGGCTTTGACAGCTTTCAGCCGTCAACGGATAGATTAATGCCCGAAAAGGATAACCCGAATCTCAATCGCGTCTCGTAAGTTTTTTACCCATCGTTTTTTCGATGCCGGATTTTAACGGTAAAAAGGGATTACCGTGGCTCGTCTTCGATTTACCATCGCTGGAGAGTGGTGCACCATGGTACTGTTCCGTTTCAAATCCATGCACACATTTCTAGAAGTTGTACGGCACTGTTTCGCCATTTTGGACGGATTTTGCACCTTGCACTACGGACGTTGCACCATGTAGATACCGATTATTCGGACGGCCATAACTTCTGGCTCGTCTAGAGTTACGGGATCCATAGCCTATCAAAACGAAGGCCACGGTGAGTTCTACGGCTTTGACAGCGTTCAGCCGTCAACGGATAGATGAATGCCCAAAAAGGACAACCCGAATCTCTATCGCGTCTCGTAAGTTTTTTACCCATCGTTTTTTCGACGCCGGATTTTAACGGTAAAAAGGGATTACCGATGCTCGTCTTCGATTTACCATCGCTGGAGAGTGGTGCACCATGGTACTGTTCTGTTTCAAATCCGTGCACGCATTTCTAAAAGTCGTACGGCACTGTTTCGCCATTTCGGACGGATGTTGCACATTGCACCGCGAACGTTGCAGCCTGTAGATGTCGATTATTCGGACGGCCAAAACTTCTGGCTCGTTTAGAGTTACGGGATCCATAACCTGTCAAAACGAAAGCCACGGTGAGTTCTACGGCTTTGACAATTTCAGCCTTCAACGGATAGATTAATGCCCGAAAAGGACAACTCGAATCTCAATCGGGACTCGTAAGTTTTTTACCCTTCGTTTGTTCGACACCGGATCTTTACGGTAAAACGGGATTACCGTGGCTTGTCTTCGATTTACCATCGCTGGAGAGTGGTGCACCATGGTACTGTTCCGTTTCAAATCGATGCATGCATTTCTAAAAGTCATACGGCACTGTTTCGCCATTTCGGACGGATGTTGCACCTTGCACCGTGGATGTTGCACCATGTAGATATTGATTATTCCGACGACCGTAACTTCTGGCTCGTTTAGAGTTACGGGAGCCATAACCTGTCAAAACGTAGGCCACGGTGGGTTTTACGGCTTTAACCGCTTTCAGCCGTCAACGGATAGATTAATGCCCAAAAAGGACAACCTGAATCTCAATCGGGTCTCGTAAGTTTTTTACCCTTCGTTTTTTCGACACCGGATTTTTACGGTAAAACGGGATTGCCGTGCCTCGTCTTCGATTTACCATCGCTGGAGAGTGGTGCACCATGGTACTGTTCCATTTCAAATCCATGCACGTATTTCAAAAAGTCGTACGACACTGTTTCGCCATTACAGACGGATGTTGCACCTTGCACCGCGGATGTAGCACCCTGTAGATGTCGATTATTCGGACGGTCATAACTTCTGGCTCGTTCAGAGTTACGGGAGCCATAACCTGTCAAAACGAAGGCCACGGTGAGTTCTACGGCTTTGACAGCTTTCATCCGTCAACGGATAGATTAATGCCCAAAAAGGACAACCCGAATCTCAATTGGGTCTCGTAAGCTTTTTACCCTTCGTCTTTTCGACACCGGATTTTAACGGTAAAACGGAATTACCGTGGCTCGTCTTTGATTTACCATCGCCGGAGAGGGGTGCACCATGGTACCGTTCCATTTCAAATCCATGCACGCATTTCTAAAAGTCGTACGGCACAATTTCACCATTTCGGACGGATGTTGCACCTTGCACCGCGGATGTTGCACCCTGTAGATATCGATTATTCGGACGGCCATAACTTCTAGCTCGTTTAGAGTTACGGGAGCCATAACCTGTCAAAACGAAGGCCACGGTGAGTTCTACGGCTTTGACCGATTTCAGCCGTCAGCGGATAGATTATTGCCCGAAAAGGACAACCCGAATCTCAATCGGGTCTCGTAAGTTTTTTACCCTTCGTTTTTTCGACACCGGATTTTTACGGTAAAACGGGATTGCCGTGGCTCGTCTTTGATTTACCATGGCTGGAGCATGGTACACCATGGTACTGTTCCGTTTAAAATCCATGCATGCATTTCTAAAAGTCGTACGGCACTGTTTGGCCATTTCGGACGGATGTTGCACTTTGCACCGCGGATGTTGCACCCTATAGATATCGATTATTCATACGACCATAACTTCTGGCTCGTTTAGAGTTACGGGAGCCATAACCTGTCAAAACGAAGGCCACGGTGAGTTTTACGGCTTTGACCACTTTCAGCCATCAACAGATGGATTAATGCCCAAAAAGGACAACCCGAATCTCAATCGGGTCTCGTAAGTTTTTTACCCTTCGTTTTTTCGACACCGGATTTTTACTGTAAAACGGGATTACCGTGCCTCGTCTTCGATTTACCATCGCTGGAGAGTGGTGCACCATGGTACTGTTCCATTTCAAATCCACGCACGCATTTCTCAAAATCGTACGGCACTGTTTCGCCATTTCGGACGGATGTTGCACCCTGTAGATATCGATTATTCGGATGGTCATAACTTCTGGCTCGTTTAGAGTTACGAGAGCCATAACTTGTCAAAACGAAGGCCACGGTGAGTTCTACGGCTTTGGCAGCTTTCAGCCGTCAACGGATAGATTAATGCCCAAAAAGGACAACCCGAATCTCAATCGGGTCTTGTAAGTTTTTTACGCCTCGTTTTTTCGACACCGGATTTTAACGGTAAAACGGGATTACCGTGGCTCGTCTTCGATTTACCATCGCTGGAGAGGGGTGAACCATGGTACCGTTCCATTTCAAATACATGCACGCATTTCTAAAAGTCGTACGGCACAATTTCGCCATTTCGGACGGATATTGCACCTTGCACCGCAGAAGTTGCACCCTGTAGATATCGATTATTCGGACGGCCATAACTTCTAGCTCGTTCAGACTTACGGGACCCATAACCCACGGTGAGTTCTACGGCTTTGACCACTTTCAGCCGTCAGCGGATAGATTAATGCCCGAAAAGGACAACCCGAATCTCAGTCGGGTCTCGTAAGTTTTTTACCCTTCGTTTTTTCGACACCGGATTTTTACGGTAAAACGGGATTGCCGTGGCTCGTCTTTGATTTACCATCGCTGGAGCATGGTACGCCATGGTACTGTTCCGTTTAAAATCCATGCATGCATTTCTAAAAGTCGTACGACACTGTTTCGCCATTTCGGACGGATGTTGCACCTTGCACCGCGGATGTTGCACCCTGTAGGTATCGATTATTCGGACGGCCATAACTTCTGGCTCGTTTAGAGTTACGGGAGCCATAACCTGTCAAAACGAAGGCCACGGTGAGTTCTACGGCTTTGACCGCTTTCAGCCGTCAATGGATAGATTAATGTCTGAAAAGGACAACCCGAATCTCAATCGGGTCTCGTAAGTTTTTTACCCTTCGTTTTTTCGACACCGGATTTTTACGGTAAAACGGGATTACCGTGGCTCGTCTTCGATTTACCATCGCTGGAGAGTGGTGCACCATGGTACTGTTCCGTTTCAAATCCATGCACGCATTTCTAAAAGTCGTACGGCACTGTTTCGCCATTTCAGACGGATGTTGCACCTTGCACCGCGGACGTTGTACCCTGTAGATGTCGATTATTCGGACGTCCATAACTTCTGGCTCGTTTAGAGTTACGGGAGCCATAACCTGTCAAAACGAAGGCCACGGTGAGTTCTATGGCTTTGACAGCTTTCAGCCATCAACGGATAGATTAATGCCCGAAAAGGACAACCCGAATCTCAATCGGGTCTCGTAAGTTTTTTACCCTTCGTTTGTTCGACACCGGATCTTTACGGTAAAACGGGATTACCGTGGCTCGTCTTCGATTTACCATCGCTGGAGAGTGGTGCACCATGGTACTGTTCCGTTTCAAATCCATGCATGCATTTCTAAAAGTCGTACGGCCCTGTTTCGCCATTTCGGACGGATGTTGCACCTTGCACCGCGGATGTTGCACCCTGTAGATATCGATTATTCGGACGACCATAACTTCTGGCTCGTTTAGAGTTACGGGAGCCATAACCTGTCGAAACGAAGGCTACGGTGAGCTTTAAGGCTTTGGCCGCTTTCAGCCGTCAACGGATAGATTAATGCCCAAAAAGGACAACCCGAATCTCAATCGGGTGTCGTAAGTTTTTTACCCTTCGTTTTTTCGACACCGGATTTTTACGGTAAAACGGGATTACCGGGCCTCGTCTTCGATTTACCATCGCTGGAGATTGGTGCACCATGGTACTGTTCTGTTTCAAATCCATGCATGCATTTCAAAAAGTCCTACGGCACTGTTTCGCCATTTCGGACGGATGTTGCACCTTGCACCGCGGATGTTGCACCCTGTAGATGTCGATTATTCGGACGGTCATAACTTCTGGCTCGTTTAGAGTTACGGGAGCCATAACCTGTCAAAACGAAGGACACGGTGAGTTCTACGGCTTTGACAGCTTTCAGCCGTCAACAGATAGATTAATGCCCAAAAAGGACAACCCGAATCTCAATCAGGTCTCGTAAGTTTTTTACCCTTCGTTTTTTCGACACTGGATTTTAACGGTAAAACGGGATTACCGTGGCTCGTCCTCAATTTACCATCGCTGGAGAGAGGTGCACCATGGTACCGTTCCATTTCAAATCCATGCACGCATTTCTAAAAGTCGTACGGCACAATTTCACCATTTAGGACGGATGTTGCACCTTGCACCGCAGATGTTGCACCCTGTAGATATCGATTATTCGGACGGCCATAACTTCTAGCTCGTTTAGACTTACGGGACCCATAACCCACGGTGAGTTCTACGGCTTTGACCGCTTTCAGCCGTCAGCGGATAGATTAATGCCCGAAAAGGACAACCCGAATCTCAGTCGGGTCTCGTAAGTTTTTTACCCTTCGTTTTTTCGACACCGGATTTTTACGGTAAAACGGGATTGCCGTGGCTCGTCTTTGATTTACCATCGCTGGAGCATGGTACACCATGGTACTGTTCCGTTTAAAATCCATGCATGCATTTCTAAAAGTCGTACGACACTGTTTCGCCATTTCGGACGGATGTTGCACCTTGCACCGCGGATGTTGCACCCTGTAGATATCGATTATTCAGACGACCATAACTTCTGGCTCCTTTAGAGTTACGGGAGCCATAACCTGTCAAAACGAAGGCCACGGTGAGTTTTACGGCTTCGACCGCTTTCAGCCGTCGACGGATAGACTAATGCCCAAAAAGGACAACCCGAATCTCAATCGGGTCTTGTAAGTTTTTTACCCTTCGTTTTTTCGACACCGGATTTTTACGGTAAAACGGGATTACCGTGCCTCGTCTTCGATTTACCATCGCTAGAGAGTGGTGCACCATGGTACTGTTCCATTTCAAATCCACGCACGCATTTCTAAAAATCGTATGACACTGTTTCGCCATTTCGGACGGATGTTGCACCATGCACCGCGGATGTTGCACCCTGTAGATATCGATTATTCGGATGGTCATAACTTCCGGCTCGTTTACAGTTACGGGAGCCATAACTTGTCAAAACGAAGGTCACGGTGAGTTCTACGGCTTTGGCAGCTTTCACCCGTCAACGGATAGATTAATGCCCAAAAAGGACAACCCGAATCTCAGTCGGGTCTTGTAAGTTTTTTACGCTTCGTTTTTTCGACACCGGATTTTAACGGCAAAACGGGATTACCGTGGCTCGTCTTCGATTTACCATCGCTGGAGAGGGGTGCACCATGGTACCGTTCCATTTCAAATCCATGCATGCATTTCTAAAAGTCATACGGCACTATTTCGCCATTTCGAACGGATGTTGCACCTTGCACCGCGGATGTTGCACCCTGTAGATATTGATTATTCGGACGGCCATAACTTCTGGCTCGTTAAGAGTTACGGGAGCCATAACCTGTAAAAACGAAGGCCACAGTAAGTTCTACGGCTTTGACCGCCTTCAGCCGTCAATGGATAGATTAATGTCCGAAAAGGTCAACCCGAATCTCAATCGGGTCTCGTAACTTTTTTACCCTTCGTTTTTTCGACACCGGATTTTTACGGTAAAACGGGATTACCGTGGCTCGTCTTCGATTTACCATCGCTGGAGAGTGGTGCACCATGGTTTTGTTCCGTTTCAAATACATGCACGCATTTCTAAAAGTTGTACGACACTGTTTCGCCATTTCGGACGGATGTTGCACCGTGCACCGCGGACGTTGCACCCTGTAGATTTCGATTATTCGGACGGCCATAACTTTTGGCTCGTTTAGAATTACGGGAGCCATAACCTGTCAAAACGAAGGCCACGGTGAGTTCTACGGCTTTGACAGCTTTCAGCCATCAACGGATAGATTAATGCCCGAAAAGGACCACCCGAATCTCAATCGGGTCTCGTAAGTTTTTTACCCTTCGTTTGTTCGACACCGGATCTTTACGGTAAAACGGAATTACCGTGGCTCGTCTTCGATTTACCATCGCTGGAGAGTGGTGCACCATGGTATTGTTCCGTTTCAAATCCACGCATGCATTTCTAAAAGTTGTACGGCCCTGTTTCGCCATTTCGGACGGTTGTTGCACCTTGCACCGCGGATGTTGCACCCTGTAGATATCGATTATTCGGACGACCATAACTTCAGGCTCGTTTAGAGTTACGGGAGCCATAACCTGTCAAAACGAAGGCCACGGTGAGCTTTACGGCTTTGACCGCTTTCAGCAGTCAACGGATAGATTAATGCCCAAAAAGGACAACCCGAATCTCAATCGGGTCTCGTAAGTTTTTTACCCTTCCTTTTTTCGACACCGGATTTTTACAGTAAAACGTGATTACCGTGCCTCGTCTTCGATTTACCATCGCTGGAGAGTGGTGCACCATGGTACTGTTCCGTTTCAAATCCATGCACGCATTTCAAAAAGTCATACGACACTGTTTCGCCATTTCGGACGGATGTTGCACCGTGCACCGCGGATGTTGCCCCTCTAGATGTCGCTTATTCGGACGGTCATAACTTCTGGCTCGTTTAGAGTTACGGGAGCCATATCTGTCAAAACGAAGGACACGGTGAGTTCTACGGCTTTGACAGCTTTCAACCGTCAACGGATAGATTAATGCCCAAAAAGGACAACCCGAATCTCAATCGGGTCTCGTAAGTTTTTTACCCTTCGTTTTTTCGACACCGGATTTTAACGGTAAAATGGGATTACCATGGCTCGTCTTCGATTTACCATCGGTGGAGAGGGGTGCACCATGGTACCGTTCCATTTCAAATCCATGCACGCATTTCTAAAAGTCGTACGGCACAATTTCACCATTTCGGACGGATGTTGCACCTTGCACCGTGGATGTTGCACCCTGTAGATATCGATTATTCGAACGGCCATAACTTCTGGCTCGTTTAGAGTTACGGAAGCCATAACTTGTCAAAACGAAGGCCACGGTGAGTTCTACGGCTTTGACCGCTTTCAGCCGTCAGCGGTTAGGTTAATGCCCGAAAAGGACAACCCGAATCTCAATCGGGTCTCGTAAATTTTTTACCCTTCGATTTTTCGACACCGGATTTCTATGGTAAAACGGGATTGCCGTGGCTCGTCTTTGATTTGCCATCGCTGGAGAGTGGTGCACCATAGTACTGTTCCGTTTAAAATCCATGCATGCATTTCTAAAAGTCGTACGACACTGTTTCGCCATTTCGGACGGATGTTGCACCTTGCACCGCGGATGTTGCACCCTGTAGATATCGATTATTCGGACGACCATAACTTCTGGCTCGTTTAGAGTTACGGGAGCCATAACCTGTCAAAACGAAGGCCACGGTGAGTTTTACGGCTTTGACCGCTTTCAGCCGTCAACGGATAGATTTATGCCAAAAAAGGACAACCCGAATCTCAATCGGGCCTCGTAAGTTTTTTACCCTTCGTTTTTTCGACACCGGATTTTTACGGTAAAACGGGATTGCCGTGGCTCGTCTTTGATTTACCATCGCTGGAGTGTTGTGCACCATGGTACTGTTCCGTTTAAAATCCATGCATGCATTTCTAAAATTCGTACGGCACTGTTTCGCCATTTCGGACGGTTGTTGCACCTTGCACCGCGGATGTTGCACCCTGTAGATATCGATTATTCAGACGACCATAACTTCTGGCTCGTTTACAGTTACGGGTGCCATAACCTGTCAAAACGAAGGCCACGGTGATTTTTACGGCTTTGACCGCTTTCAGCCGTCAACGGATAGATTAATGCCCAAAAAGGACAACCCGAATCTCAATCAGGTCTCGTAAGTTTTTTACCCTTCGTTTTTTCGACACTGGATTTTTACTGTAAAACGGGATTACCGTGCCTCGTCTTCGATTTACCATCGCTGGAGAGTGGTGCACCATGGTACTGTTCCATTTCAAATCCATGGACGCATTTCTAAAAGTCGTACGGCACTGTTTCGCCATTTAGGACGGATGTTGCACCTTGCACCGCGGATGTTGCACCCTGTAGATATCGATTATTTGGATGGTCATAACTTCTGGCTCGTTTAGAGTTACGGGAGCCATAACCTGTCAAAACGAAGGCCATGGTGAGTTCTACGGCTTTGGCAGCTTTCAGCCGTCAACGGATAGAATAATGCCCAAAAAGGACAACCCGAATCTCAATCGGGTCTCGTAAGTTTTTTACCCTTCGTTTTTTCGACACCGGATTTTAACGGTAAAACGGGATTACCGTTGCTCGTCTTCGATTTACCATCGCTTGAGAGGGGTACACCATGGTACCATTCCATTTCAAATCCATGCACGCATTTCTAAAAGTCGTACAACACAATTTCGCCATTTCGGACGGATGTTGCACCTTGCACCGCAGATGTTGCACCCTGTAGATATCGATTATTCGGACGGCCATAACTTCTGGCTCGTTTAGAGTTACGGGAGCCATAACCTGTCAAAACGAAGGCCACGGTGAGTTTTACTGCTTTGACCGCTTTCAGCCATCAATGGATAGATTAATGTCCGAAAAGGACAACCCGAATCTCAATCGGGTCTCGTAAGTTTTTTACCCTTCGTTTTTTCGACACCGGATTTTTACGGTAAAACGGGATTACCGTGGCTCGTCTTCGATTTACCATCGCTGGAGAGTGGTGCACCATGGTACTGTTCCGTTTCAAATCCATGCACGCATTTCTAAAAGTCGTACGGCACTGTTTCGCCATTTCGGACGGATGTTGCACCTTGCACCGTGGATGTTACATCCTGTAGATATCGATTATTCGGACGGCCATAACTTCTGGCTCGTTTAGAGTTACGGGAGCCATAACCTGTCAAAATGAAGGCCATGGTGAGTTTTACGGCTTTGACCGCTTTCAACCGTCAACGGATAGATTAATGCCAAAAAAGGACAACCCGAATCTCAATCGGTCCTCGTAAGTTTTTTACCCTTCGTTTTTTCGACACCGGATTTTTACGGTAAAACGGGATTGCCGTGGCTCGTCTTTGATTTACCATCGCTGGAGAGTGGTGCACCATGGTACTGTTCCGTTTAAAATCCATGCATGCATTTCTAAAAGTCGTACGGCACTGTTTCGCCATTTCGGACGGATGTTGCACCTTGCACCGCGGATGTTGCACCCTGTAGATATCGATTATTCAGATGACCATAACTTCTGGCTCGTTTAGAGTTACGGGAGCCATAACCTGTCAAAACGAAGGCCACGGTGAGTTTTACGGCTTTGGCCATTTTCAGCCGTCAATGGATAAATTAATGCCCAAAAAGGACAACCCGAATCTCAATCGGGTCTCGTAAGTTTTTTACCCTTTGTTTTTTCGACACCGGATTTTTACGGTAAAACGGGATTACCGTGCCTCGTCTTCGATTTACCATCGCTGGAGAGTGGTGCACCATGGTACTGTTCCATTTCAAATCCATGGACGCATTTCTAAAAGTCGTACGACACTGTTTCGCCATTTCGGACGGATGTTGCACCTTGCACCGCGGATGTTGCACCCTGTAGATATCGATTATTCGGACGGCCATAACTTTTGGCTCGTTTAGAGTTACGGGAGCCATAACCTGTCAAAACGAAGGCCACGGTGAGTTTTACGGCTTTGACCGCTTTCAGCCGTCAACGGATAGATTAATGCCAAAAAAGGACAACCCGAGTCTCAATCGGGCCTCGTAAGTCTTTTACCCTTCGTTTTTTCGACACCGGATTTTTACGGTAAAACGGGATTGCCGTGGCTCGCCTTTGATTTACCATCGCTGGAGAGGGGTGCACCATGGTACTGTTCCGTTTACAATCCATGCACGCATTTCTAAAAGTCGTACGACACTGTTTTGCCATTTCGGACGGATGTTGCACCTTGCACCGCAGATGTTGCACCCTGTAGATATCGATTATTCAGACGACCATAACTTCTGGCTCGTTTAGAGTTACGGGAGCCATAACCTGTCAAAACGAAGGCCACGGTGAGTTTTACGGCTTTGACCGCTTTCAGCCGTCAACGGATAGATAAATGCCCAAAAAGGACAACCCGAATCTCAATCGGGTCTCGTATGTTTTTTACCCTTCGTTTTTCGACACCGGATTTTTACGGTAAAACGGGATTACCGTGCCTCGTCTACGATTTACCATCGCTGGAGAGTGGTGCACCATGGTACTGTTCCATTTCAAATCCATGGACGCATTTCTAAAAGTCGTACAGCACTGTTTCGCCATTTCGGACGGATGTTGCACCTTGCACCGCGGATGTTGCACCCTGTAGATATCGATTATTCGGATGGTCATAACTTCTGGCTCGTTTAGAGTTACGGTAGCCATAACCTGTCAAAATGAAGGCCATGGTGAGTTCTACGGCTTTGGGAGCTTTCAGCCGTCAACGGATAGAATAATGCCCAAAAAGGACATACCGAATCTCAATCGGGTCTCGTAAGTTTTTTACCCTTCGTTTTTTCGACACCGGATTTTAACGGTAAAACGGGATTACCGTGGCTCGTCTTCGATTTACCATCGCTGGAGAGTGGTGAACCATGGTACTGTTCCGTTTCAAATCCATGCACGCATTTCTAAAAGTCGTACGGCACTGTTTCGCCATTTCGGACGGATGTTGCACCTTGCACCGTGGACGTTGCACCCTGTAGATATCGATTATTCGGACGGCCATAACTTCTGGCTCGCTTAGAGTTACGGGAGCCATAACCCGTCAAAACGAAGGCCACAGTGAGTTCTACGGCTTTGACAGCTTTCAGCCGTCAACAGATAGATCAATGCCCGAAAAGGACAACCCGAATCTCAATCGGGTCTCGTAAGTTTTTTACCCTTCGTTTTTTCGACGCCGGATCTTTACGGTAAAACGGGATTACCGTGGCTCGTCTTCGATTTACCATCGCTGGAGAGTGGTGCACCATGGTACTGTTCCGTTTCAAATCCATGCATGCATTTCTAAAAGTCGTACGGCCCTGTTTCGCCATTTCGGACGGATGTTGCACCTTGCACCGCGGATGTTGCATCCTGTAGATATCGATTATTCGGACGACCATAACTTCTGGCTCGTTTAGAGTTACGGGAGCCATAACCTGTCGAAACGAAGGCTACGGTGAGCTTTAAGGCTTTGGCCGCTTTCAGCCGTCAACGGATAGATTAATGCCCAAAAAGGACAACCCGAATCTCAATCGGGTGTCGTAAGTTTTTTACCCTTCGTTTTTTCGACACCGGATTTTTACGGTAAAACGGGATTACCGGGCCTCGTCTTCGATTTACCATCGCTGGAGATTGGTGCACCATGGTACTGTTCTGTTTCAAATCCATGCATGCATTTCAAAAAGTCCTACGGCACTGTTTCGCCATTTCGGACGGATGTTGCACCTTGCACCGCGGATGTTGCACCCTGTAGATGTCGATTATTCGGACGGTCATAACTTCTGGCTCGTTTAGAGTTACGGGAGCCATAACCTGTCAAAACGAAGGACACGGTGAGTTCTACGGCTTTGACAGCTTTCAGCCGTCAACAGATAGATTAATGCCCAAAAAGGACAACCCGAATCTCAATCAGGTCTCGTAAGTTTTTTACCCTTCGTTTTTTCGACACTGGATTTTAACGGTAAAACGGGATTACCGTGGCTCGTCCTCAATTTACCATCGCTGGAGAGAGGTGCACCATGGTACCGTTCCATTTCAAATCCATGCACGCATTTCTAAAAGTCGTACGGCACAATTTCACCATTTAGGACGGATGTTGCACCTTGCACCGCAGATGTTGCACCCTGTAGATATCGATTATTCGGACGGCCATAACTTCTAGCTCGTTTAGACTTACGGGACCCATAACCCACGGTGAGTTCTACGGCTTTGACCGCTTTCAGCCGTCAGCGGATAGATTAATGCCCGAAAAGGACAACCCGAATCTCAGTCGGGTCTCGTAAGTTTTTTACCCTTCGTTTTTTCGACACCGGATTTTTACGGTAAAACGGGATTGCCGTGGCTCGTCTTTGATTTACCATCGCTGGAGCATGGTACACCATGGTACTGTTCCGTTTAAAATCCATGCATGCATTTCTAAAAGTCGTACGACACTGTTTCGCCATTTCGGACGGATGTTGCACCTTGCACCGCGGATGTTGCACCCTGTAGATATCGATTATTCAGACGACCATAACTTCTGGCTCCTTTAGAGTTACGGGAGCCATAACCTGTCAAAACGAAGGCCACGGTGAGTTTTACGGCTTCGACCGCTTTCAGCCGTCGACGGATAGACTAATGCCCAAAAAGGACAACCCGAATCTCAATCGGGTCTTGTAAGTTTTTTACCCTTCGTTTTTTCGACACCGGATTTTTACGGTAAAACGGGATTACCGTGCCTCGTCTTCGATTTACCATCGCTAGAGAGTGGTGCACCATGGTACTGTTCCATTTCAAATCCACGCACGCATTTCTAAAAATCGTATGACACTGTTTCGCCATTTCGGACGGATGTTGCACCATGCACCGCGGATGTTGCACCCTGTAGATATCGATTATTCGGATGGTCATAACTTCCGGCTCGTTTACAGTTACGGGAGCCATAACTTGTCAAAACGAAGGTCACGGTGAGTTCTACGGCTTTGGCAGCTTTCACCCGTCAACGGATAGATTAATGCCCAAAAAGGACAACCCGAATCTCAGTCGGGTCTTGTAAGTTTTTTACGCTTCGTTTTTTCGACACCGGATTTTAACGGCAAAACGGGATTACCGTGGCTCGTCTTCGATTTACCATCGCTGGAGAGGGGTGCACCATGGTACCGTTCCATTTCAAATCCATGCATGCATTTCTAAAAGTCATACGGCACTATTTCGCCATTTCGAACGGATGTTGCACCTTGCACCGCGGATGTTGCACCCTGTAGATATTGATTATTCGGACGGCCATAACTTCTGGCTCGTTAAGAGTTACGGGAGCCATAACCTGTAAAAACGAAGGCCACAGTAAGTTCTACGGCTTTGACCGCCTTCAGCCGTCAATGGATAGATTAATGTCCGAAAAGGTCAACCCCAATCTCAATCGGGTCTCGTAACTTTTTTACCCTTCGTTTTTTCGACACCGGATTTTTACGGTAAAACGGGATTACCGTGGCTCGTCTTCGATTTACCATCGCTGGAGAGTGGTGCACCATGGTTTTGTTCCGTTTCAAATACATGCACGCATTTCTAAAAGTTGTACGACACTGTTTCGCCATTTCGGACGGATGTTGCACCGTGCACCGCGGACGTTGCACCCTGTAGATTTCGATTATTCGGACGGCCATAACTTTTGGCTCGTTTAGAATTACGGGAGCCATAACCTGTCAAAACGAAGGCCACGGTGAGTTCTACGGCTTTGACAGCTTTCAGCCATCAACGGATAGATTAATGCCCGAAAAGGACCACCCGAATCTCAATCGGGTCTCGTAAGTTTTTTACCCTTCGTTTGTTCGACACCGGATCTTTACGGTAAAACGGAATTACCGTGGCTCGTCTTCGATTTACCATCGCTGGAGAGTGGTGCACCATGGTATTGTTCCGTTTCAAATCCACGCATGCATTTCTAAAAGTTGTACGGCCCTGTTTCGCCATTTCGGACGGTTGTTGCACCTTGCACCGCGGATGTTGCACCCTGTAGATATCGATTATTCGGACGACCATAACTTCAGGCTCGTTTAGAGTTACGGGAGCCATAACCTGTCAAAACGAAGGCCACGGTGAGCTTTACGGCTTTGACCGCTTTCAGCAGTCAACGGATAGATTAATGCCCAAAAAGGACAACCCGAATCTCAATCGGGTCTCGTAAGTTTTTTACCCTTCCTTTTTTCGGCACTGGATTTTTACAGTAAAACGTGATTACCGTGCCTCGTCTTCGATTTACCATCGCTGGAGAGTGGTGCACCATGGTACTGTTCCGTTTCAAATCCATGCACGCATTTCAAAAAGTCATACGACACTGTTTCGCCATTTCGGACGGATGTTGCACCGTGCACCGCGGATGTTGCCCCTCTAGATGTCGCTTATTCGGACGGTCATAACTTCTGGCTCGTTTAGAGTTACGGGAGCCATATCTGTCAAAACGAAGGACACGGTGAGTTCTACGGCTTTGACAGCTTTCAACCGTCAACGGATAGATTAATGCCCAAAAAGGACAACCCGAATCTCAATCGGGTCTCGTAAGTTTTTTACCCTTCGTTTTTTCGACACCGGATTTTAACGGTAAAATGGGATTACCATGGCTCGTCTTCGATTTACCATCGGTGGAGAGGGGTGCACCATGGTACCGTTCCATTTCAAATCCATGCACGCATTTCTAAAAGTCGTACGGCACAATTTCACCATTTCGGACGGATGTTGCACCTTGCACCGTGGATGTTGCACCCTGTAGATATCGATTATTCGAACGGCCATAACTTCTGGCTCGTTTAGAGTTACGGAAGCCATAACTTGTCAAAACGAAGGCCACGGTGAGTTCTACGGCTTTGACCGCTTTCAGCCGTCAGCGGTTAGGTTAATGCCCGAAAAGGACAACCCGAATCTCAATCGGGTCTCGTAAATTTTTTACCCTTCGATTTTTCGACACCGGATTTCTATGGTAAAACGGGATTGCCGTGGCTCGTCTTTGATTTGCCATCGCTGGAGAGTGGTGCACCATAGTACTGTTCCGTTTAAAATCCATGCATGCATTTCTAAAAGTCGTACGACACTGTTTCGCCATTTCGGACGGATGTTGCACCTTGCACCGCGGATGTTGCACCCTGTAGATATCGATTATTCGGACGACCATAACTTCTGGCTCGTTTAGAGTTACGGGAGCCATAACCTGTCAAAACGAAGGCCACGGTGAGTTTTACGGCTTTGACCGCTTTCAGCCGTCAACGGATAGATTTATGCCAAAAAAGGACAACCCGAATCTCAATCGGGCCTCGTAAGTTTTTTACCCTTCGTTTTTTCGACACCGGATTTTTACGGTAAAACGGGATTGCCGTGGCTCGTCTTTGATTTACCATCGCTGGAGAGTGGTGCACCATGGTACTGTTCCGTTTCAAATCCATGCACGCATTTCTAAAAGTCGTACGGCACTGTTTCGCCATTTCGGACGGATGTTGCACCTTGCACCGTGGACGTTGCACCCTGTAGATATCGATTATTCGGACGGCCATAACTTCTGGCTCGCTTAGAGTTACGGGAGCCATAACCCGTCAAAACGAAGGCCACAGTGAGTTCTACGGCTTTGACAGCTTTCAGCCGTCAACAGATAGATCAATGCCCGAAAAGGACAACCCGAATCTCAATCGGGTCTCGTAAGTTTTTTACCCATCGTTTTTTCGACGCCGGATTTTTACGGTAAAACGGGATTACCGTGCCTCGTCTTCGATTTACCATCGCTGGAGAGTGGTGCACCATGGTACTGTTCCATTTCAAATCCATGGACGCATTTCTAAAAGTCGTACGGCACTGTTTCGCCATTTAGGACGGATGTTGCACCTTGCACCGCGGATGTTGCACCCTGTAGATATCGATTATTTGGATGGTCATAACTTCTGGCTCGTTTAGAGTTACGGGAGCCATAACCTGTCAAAACGAAGGCCATGGTGAGTTCTACGGCTTTGGCAGCTTTCAGCCATCAACGGATAGAATAATGCCCAAAAAGGACAACCCGAATCTCAATCGGGTCTCGTAAGTTTTTTACCCTTCGTTTTTTCGACACCGGATTTTAACGGTAAAACGGGATTACCGTTGCTCGTCTTCGATTTACCATCGCTTGAGAGGGGTACACCATGGTACCATTCCATTTCAAATCCATGCACGCATTTCTAAAAGTCGTACAACACAATTTCGCCATTTCGGACGGATGTTGCACCTTGCACCGCAGATGTTGCACCCTGTAGATATCGATTATTCGGACGGCCATAACTTCTGGCTCGTTTAGAGTTACGGGAGCCATAACCTGTCAAAACGAAGGCCACGGTGAGTTTTACTGCTTTGACCGCTTTCAGCCATCAATGGATAGATTAATGTCCGAAAAGGACAACCCGAATCTCAATCGGGTCTCGTAAGTTTTTTACCCTTCGTTTTTTCGACACCGGATTTTTACGGTAAAACGGGATTACCGTGGCTCGTCTTCGATTTACCATCGCTGGAGAGTGGTGCACCATGGTACTGTTCCGTTTCAAATCCATGCACGCATTTCTAAAAGTCGTACGGCACTGTTTCGCCATTTCGGACGGATGTTGCACCTTGCACCGTGGATGTTACATCCTGTAGATATCGATTATTCGGACGGCCATAACTTCTGGCTCGTTTAGAGTTACGGGAGCCATAACCTGTCAAAATGAAGGCCATGGTGAGTTTTACGGCTTTGACCGCTTTCAACCGTCAACGGATAGATTAATGCCAAAAAAGGACAACCCGAATCTCAATCGGTCCTCGTAAGTTTTTTACCCTTCGTTTTTTCGACACCGGATTTTTACGGTAAAACGGGATTGCCGTGGCTCGTCTTTGATTTACCATCGCTGGAGAGTGGTGCACCATGGTACTGTTCCGTTTAAAATCCATGCATGCATTTCTAAAAGTCGTACGGCACTGTTTCGCCATTTCGGACGGATGTTGCACCTTGCACCGCGGATGTTGCACCCTGTAGATATCGATTATTCAGATGACCATAACTTCTGGCTCGTTTAGAGTTACGGGAGCCATAACCTGTCAAAACGAAGGCCACGGTGAGTTTTACGGCTTTGGCCATTTTCAGCCGTCAATGGATAAATTAATGCCCAAAAGGGACAACCCGAATCTCAATCGGGTCTCGTAAGTTTTTTACCCTTTGTTTTTTCGACACCGGATTTTTACGGTAAAACGGGATTACCGTGCCTCGTCTTCGATTTACCATCGCTGGAGAGTGGTGCACCATGGTACTGTTCCATTTCAAATCCATGGACGCATTTCTAAAAGTCGTACGACACTGTTTCGCCATTTCGGACGGATGTTGCACCTTGCACCGCGGATGTTGCACCCTGTAGATATCGATTATTCGGACGGCCATAACTTTTGGCTCGTTTAGAGTTACGGGAGCCATAACCTGTCAAAACGAAGGCCACGGTGAGTTTTACGGCTTTGACCGCTTTCAGCCGTCAACGGATAGATTAATGCCAAAAAAGGACAACCCGAGTCTCAATCGGGCCTCGTAAGTCTTTTACCCTTCGTTTTTTCGACACCGGATTTTTACGGTAAAACGGGATTGCCGTGGCTCGCCTTTGATTTACCATCGCTGGAGAGGGGTGCACCATGGTACTGTTCCGTTTACAATCCATGCACGCATTTCTAAAAGTCGTACGACACTGTTTTGCCATTTCGGACGGATGTTGCACCTTGCACCGCAGATGTTGCACCCTGTAGATATCGATTATTCAGACGACCATAACTTCTGGCTCGTTTAGAGTTACGGGAGCCATAACCTGTCAAAACGAAGGCCACGGTGAGTTTTACGGCTTTGACCGCTTTCAGCCGTCAACGGATAGATAAATGCCCAAAAAGGACAACCCGAATCTCAATCGGGTCTCGTATGTTTTTTACCCTTCGTTTTTCGACACCGGATTTTTACGGTAAAACGGGATTACCGTGCCTCGTCTACGATTTACCATCGCTGGAGAGTGGTGCACCATGGTACTGTTCCATTTCAAATCCATGGACGCATTTCTAAAAGTCGTACAGCACTGTTTCGCCATTTCGGACGGATGTTGCACCTTGCACCGCGGATGTTGCACCCTATAGATATCGATTATTCGGATGGTCATAACTTCTGGCTCGTTTAGAGTTACGGTAGCCATAACCTGTCAAAATGAAGGCCATGGTGAGTTCTACGGCTTTGGGAGCTTTCAGCCGTCAACGGATAGAATAATGCCCAAAAAGGACATACCGAATCTCAATCGGGTCTCGTAAGTTTTTTACCCTTCGTTTTTTCGACACCGGATTTTAACGGTAAAACGGGATTACCGTGGCTCGTCTTCGATTTACCATCGCTGGAGAGTGGTGCACCATGGTACTGTTCCGTTTCAAATCCATGCACGCATTTCTAAAAGTCGTACGGCACTGTTTCGCCATTTCGGACGGATGTTGCACCTTGCACCGTGGACGTTGCACCCTGTAGATATCGATTATTCGGACGGCCATAACTTCTGGCTCGCTTAGAGTTACGGGAGCCATAACCCGTCAAAACGAAGGCCACAGTGAGTTCTACGGCTTTGACAGCTTTCAGCCGTCAACAGATAGATCAATGCCCGAAAAGGACAACCCGAATCTCAATCGGGTCTCGTAAGTTTTTTACCCATCGTTTTTTCGACGCCGGATTTTTACGGTAAAACGGGATTACCGTGCCTCGTCTTCGATTTACCATCGCTGGAGAGTGGTGCACCATGGTACTGTTCCATTTCAAATCCATGGACGCATTTCTAAAAGTCGTACGGCACTGTTTCGCCATTTCGGACGGATGTTGCACCTTGCACCGCGGATGTTGCACCCTGTAGATATCGATTATTCGAATGGTCATAACTTCTGGCTCGTTTAGAGTTACGGTAGCCATAACCTGTCAAAACGAAGGCCATGGTGAGTTCTACGGCTTTGGGAGCTTTCAGCCGTCAACGTATAGAATAATGCCCAAAAAAGGACAACCCGAATCTCAATCGGGTCTCGTAAGTTTTTTACCCTTCGTTTTTTCGACACCAGATTTTAACGGTAAAACGGGATTACCATGCCTCGTCTTCGATTTACCATCGTTGGAGAGTGGTGCACCATGGTACTGTTCCGTTTCAAATCCATGCACGCATTTCAAAAAGTCGTACGGCACTGTTTCGCCATTTCGGACGGATGTTGCACCTTGCACCGCGGATGTTGCCCCTCTAGATGTCGATTATTCGGACGGTCAAAACTTTTGGCTCGTTTAGAATTACGGGAGCCATAACCTGTCAAAACGAAGGACACGGTGAGATCAACGGCTTTGACAGCTTTCAGCCGTCAACGGATAGTTTAATGCCCAAAAAGGACAACCCGAATCTCAATCGGGTCTCGTATGTTTTTTACCCTTCGTTTTTTCGACACCGGATTTTTACGGTAAAACGGGATTACCGTGCCTTGTCTTCGATTTACCATCGCTGGAGAGTGGTGCACCATGGTACTGTTCCATTTCAAATCCATGGACGCATTTTTAAAAGTCGTACGGCACTGTTTCGCCATTTCGGACGGATGTTCCACCTTGCACCGCGGATGTTGCACCCTGTAGATATCGATTATTCGGATGGTCATAACTTCTGGCTCCTTTAGAGTTACGGTAGCCATAACCTGTCAAAACAAAGGCCATGGTGAGTTCTACGGCTTTGGGAGCTTTTAGCCGTCAACGTATAGAATAATGCCCAAAAAGGACAACCCGAATCTCAATCGGGTCTCGTAATTTTTTTACCATTCGTTTTTTCGACACCGGATTTTAACAGTAAAACGGGATTACCATGGCTCGTCTTCGATTTACCATCGCTGGAGAGGGGTGCACCATGGTACCGTTCCATTTCAAATCCATGCACGCATTTCTAAAAGTCGTACGGCACATTTCGCCATTTCGGACGGATGTTGCACCTTGCACCGCGGATGTTGCACCCTGTAGATATCGATTATTCGGACGACCATAACTTCTGGCTCGTTTAGAGTTACGGGAGCCGTAACCTATCAAAACAAAGGCCACAGTGAGTTCTACGGCTTTGACCGCTTTCAGCCGTCAATGGATAGAATAATGTCCGAAAAGGACAACCTGAATCTCAATCGGGTCTTGTAAGTTTTTTACCCTTCGTTTTCTCGACACCGGATTTTTACGGTAAAACGGGATTACCGTGGTTCGTCTTCGATTTACCATCGTTGGAGAGTGGTGCACCATGGTACTGTTCCGTTTCAAATCCATGCATGCATTTCTAAAAGTCGTACGACACTGTTTCGCAATTTCGGACGGAGTTTGCACCTTGCACCGCGGATGTTGCACCCTGTAGATATCGATTATTCGGACGGCCATAACCTCTGGCTCGTTTAGAGTTACAGGAGCCATAACCTGTCAAAACGAAGGCCACGGTGAGTTTTACGGCTTTGACCGCTTTCAGCCGTCAACGGATAGATTAATGCCAAAATAGGACAACCCGAATCTCAATCGGGCCTCGTAAGTTTTTTACCCTTCGTTTTTTCGACACCGGATTTTTGCGGTAAAACGGGATTACCGTGCCTCCTCTTCGATTTACCATCGCTGGAGAGTGGTGCACCAAGGTACTGTTCCGTTTCAAATCCATGCACGTATTTCTAAAAGTCGTACGGCACTGTTTCGCAATTTCAGACGGATGTTGCACCTTGCACCGCGGATGTTGCACCCTGTAGATATCGTTTATTCGGACGGTAATAACTTCTGGCTCGTTTAGAGTTACGGGAGCCATAACTTGTCAAAATGAAGGCCACGGTGAGTTCTATGGCTTTGACAGCTTTTAGCCGTCAACGGATAGATTAATGCCCAAAACGGACAACCCGAATCTCAATCGGTTCTCGTAAGTTTTTTACCCATCGTTTTTTCGACGCCGGATTTTAACGGTAAAATGGGATTACCGTGGCTCGTCTTCGATTTACCATCGCTGGAGAGTGGTGCACCATAGCACTGTTCCGTTTCAAATCCATGCACGCATTTCTAAAAGTCGTACGGCACTGTTTCTCCATTTCGGACGGATGTTGCACCTTGCACCGCGGACGTTGCACCCTGTAGATATCGATTATTCGGACGGCCATAACTTCTGGCTCTTAGAGTTACGGGAGCCATAACCTGTCAAAATGAAGGCCACAGTGAGTTCTACGACTTTGACAGCTTTCAGCCGTCAACAGATAGATCAATGCCCGAAAAGGACAACCCGAATCTCAATCGGGTCTCGTAAGTTTTTTACCCATCGTTTTTTCGACGCCGGATTTTAACGGTAAAACGGTATTACCGTGGCTCGTCTTCGATTTACCATCGCTGGAGAGTGGTGAACCATGGTATTGTTCCGTTTCAAATCCATGCACGCATTTTTAAAAGTCGTACGACACTGTTTCGCTATTTCGGACGGATGTTGCACCTTGCACCGCGGACGTTGCACCCTGTAGATATCGATTATTCGGACGGCCATAACTTCTGGCTCGTTTAGAGTTACGGGAGCCATAACCTGTCAAAACGAAGGCCACGGTGAGTTCTACGGCTTCGATAGCTTTCAGCCGTCAACGGATAGATTAATTCCCGAAATGGACAACCCGAATCTCAATCGGGTCTCGTAAGTTTTTTACCCTTCGTTTTTTCGACACCGTATTTTTACGGTAAAACGGGATTACCGTGGCTCGTCTTCGATTTACCATCGCTGGAGAGGGGTGCACCACGGTACTGTTCCGTTTCAAATCCATGCATGCATTTCTAAAAGTCGTACGGCGCTGTTTCTCCATTTCGGACGGATGTTGCACCTTGCACCGCGGATGTTGCACCCTGTAGATATCGATTATTCGGACGACCATAACTTCTGGCTCGTTTAGAGTTACGGGAGCCATAACCTATCAAAACGAAGGCCACGGTGAGTTCTACGGCTTTGACAGCTTTCAGCCGTCAACGGATAGATTAATGCCCAAAAAGGACAACCCGAATCTCAATCGGGTCTCGTAAGTTTTTTACCCATCGTTTTTTCGACGCCGGATTTTAACGGTAAAACGGTATTTCCGTGGCTCGTCTTCGATTTACCATCGCTGGAGAGTGGTGAACCATGGTATTGTTCCGTTTCAAATCCATGCACGCATTTTTAAAAGTCGTACGACACTATTTCGCCATTTCGGACGGATGTTGCACCTTGCACCGCGGACGTTGCACCCTGCAGATATCGATTATTCGGACGGCCATAACTTCTGGCTCGTTTAGAATTACGGGAGCCATAACCTATCAAAACGAAGGCCACGGTGAGTTCTACGGCTTTGACAGCTTTCAGCCATCAACGGATAGATTAATGCCCAAAAAGGACAACCCGAATCTCAATCGGGTCTCGTAAGTTTTTTACCCTTCGTTTTTTCGACACCGGATTTTTACGGTAAAACGGGATTACCGTGCCTCGTCTTCGATTTACCATCGCTGGAGAGTGGTGCACCATGGTACTGTTCCACTTCAAATCCATGCACGCATTTCTAAAAGTCGTACGGCACTGTTTCGCCATTTCGGACGGATTTTGCACCTTGCACCGCGGATGTTGCACCCTGTAGATATCGATTATTCGGACGGTCATAACTTCTGGCTCGTTTAGAGTTACGGGAGCCATATGCTGTCAAAACGTAGGCCACGGTGAGTTCTACGGCATTGACAGCTTTCAGCCGTCAACGGATAGATTGATGCACAAAAAGGACAACCCGAATCTCAATCGGGTCTCGTAAGTTTTTTACCCTTCGTTTTTTCGACACCGGATTTTAACGGTAAAACGGGACTACCGTGGATCGTCTTCGATTTACCATCGCTGGAGAGGTGTGCACCATGGTACCGTTCCATTTCAAATCCATGCACGCATTTCTAAAAGTCGTACGGCACAATTTCGCCATTTCGGATGGATGTTGCACCTTGCACCGCGGACGTTGCACCCTGTAGATATCGATTATTCGGACGGCCATAACTTCTGGCTCGTTTAGAGTTACGGGAGCCATAACTTGTCAAAACGAAGGCCACGGTGAGTTCAACGGCTTTGAAAGCTTTCAGCCGTCAACGGAAAGATTAATGCCCAAAAAGGACAACCCGAATCTCAATCGGGTCTCGTAAGTTTTTTACCCTTCATTTTTTCGACACCGGATTTTAACGGTAAAACGGGATTACCGTGCCTCGTCTTCGATTTACCATCGCTGGAGAGTGGTGCACTAAGGTATTGTTCCGTTTCAAATCATTGCACGCATTTCTAAAAGTGGTACGACAATGTTTCGCCATTTCGGACGGATGTTGCACCTTGCACCGCGGATGTTGCACCTTGTAGATATCGATTATTCGGACGGCCATAACTTCTGGCTCGTTTATAGTTACGGGAGCCATAACCTGTCAAAACGAAGGCCACGGTGAGTTCTACGGCTTTGTCCGCTTTCAACCATCAACGGATAGACTAATGCCCGAAAAGGACAACCCGATTCTCAATCGGGTCTCGAAAGTTTTTTACCCTTCGTTTTTTCGACACCGGATTTTCACGGTAACATGGGATTACCGTGGCTCGTCTTCGATTTACCATCGCTGGAGAGTGGTGCACCATGGTACTGTTCCGTTTCAAATCCATGCACGCATTTCTTAAATTCGTACGGCACTGTTTCGCCATTTCGGACGGATGTTGCACCTTGCACCGCGGATGTTGCACCCTGTAGATATCGATTATTCGGACGGTCATAATATCTGGCTCGTTTAGAGTTACGGGATTCATAACCTATCAAAACGAAGGCCACGGTGAGTTCTACGGCTTTGACCGCTTTCTGTCGTCAACGGATAGATTAATGCCCAAAAAGGACAACCCGAATCTCAATCGGGTCTCGTAAGTTTTTTACCCATCGTTTTTTCGACGCCGGATTTTAACTGTAAAACGGGATTACCGTGGCTCGTCTTCGATTTACCATCGCTGGAGAGTGGTGCACCATGGTATTGTTCCGTTTCAAATCCATGCACGCATTTCTAAAAATCGTAGGCACTGTTTGGCCACTTCGGACGGATGTTGCACCTTGCACTGCGGACGTTGCACCCTGTAGATATCGATTATTCGGACAGCCATAACTTCTGGCTCGTTTAGAGTTACGGGAGCCATAACCTGTCAAAACGAAGGCCACGGTGAGTTCTACGGCTTTGATAGCTTTTAGCCATCAACGGATAGATTAATGCCCGAAAAGGACAACCCGAATCTCAATCGGGTCTCATAAGTTTTTTACCCATCGTTTTTTTGACGCCGGATTTTAACGGTAAAACGGGATTACCGTGGCTCGTCTTCGATTTACCATCGCTGGAGAGTGGTGCACCATGGTATTGTTCCGTTTCAAATCCATGCACGCATTTCTAAAAGTCGTACGGCACTATTTCGACATTTCGGACGGCTGTTGCACCTTGCACCGCGGACGTTGCATCCTGTAGATATCGATTATTCGGACGGCCATAACTTCTGGCTCGTTTAGAGTGACGGGAGCCATAACCTGTGAAAACGAAGGCCACGGTGATTTCTACAGCTTTGACCGCTTTCATCCATCAACGGATAGATTAATGCCCGAAAAGGACAACCCGAATCTCAATCCGGTCTCGTAAGTTTTTTACCCTTCGTTTTTTCGACGCCGGATTTTTACGGTAAAACGGGATTACCCTGGCTCATCTTCAATTTACCATCGCTGAAGAGTGGTGCACCATGGTACAGTTCCGTTTCAAATCCATGCACGCATTTCTAAAAGTCGTACGGCACTGTTTCGCCATTTCGGACGGATGTTGCACCTTGTACCGTGGACGTTGCACCCTGTAGATATCGATTATTCGGACGGCCATAACTTCTGGCTCGTTTAGAGTTACGGGATCCATAACCTGTCAAAACGAAGGCCTTGGTGAGTTCTACGGCTTTGAAAGCTTTCAGGCGTCAACGGATAGATTAATTCCCGAAAAGGACAACCCGAATCTCAATCGGGTCTCGTAAGTTTTTTACCCTTCGTTTTTTCGACACCGGATTTTAACGGTAAAACTGGATTACCGTGGCTCGTCTTCGATTTACCATCGCTGGAGAGTGGTACACCATGGTACTATTCCGTTTCAAATCCATGCATGCATTTCTAAAAGTCGTACGACACTGTTTCGCCATTTCGAACGGATGTTGCACCTTGCACCGCGGATGTTGCACCCTGTAGATATCGATTATTCGGACGGCCATAACTTCTGGCTCGCTTAGATTTACAGGATCCATAACCTGTCAAAACGAAGGCCATGGTGAATTCTACGGCTTTGACAGCTTTTAGCCGACAACGGGTAGATTAATGCCCGAAAAGGACAACCCGAATCTCAATCGGGTCTCGTAAGTTTTTTACCCTTCGTTTTTTCGACACCGGATTTTTACGGTAAAACGGGATTACCGCGGCTCGTCTTCGATTTACCATCGCTGGAGAGTAGTTCACCATGGTACTATTCCGTTTCAAATCCATGCATGCATTTCTAAAAGTTTTACGGCACCGTTTCACCATTTCGGACGGATGTTGCACCTTGCACCGCGGATGTTGCACCCTGTAGATATCGATTATTCGGACGGCCATAACTTCTGGCTCGTTTAGAGTTACGGGAGCCATAACCTGTCAAAACGAAGGCCACAAGGAGTTTTACGGCTTTCACCGCTTTCAACCATCAATGGATAGATTAATGCCCAAAAAGGACAGCCCGAATCTCAATCGGGTCTCGTAAGTTTTTTACCCTTCGTTTTTTCGACACCGGATTTTTACGGTAAAACGGGATTACCGTGGCTCGTCTTTGATTTACCATCGCTGGAGAGTGGTGCACCATGGTACTGTTCCGTTTCAAATCCATGCACGCATTTCTAAAATTCGTACGACACTGTTTCGCCATTTCGGACGGATGTTGCACGTTGCACCGCGGATGTTGCACCCTATAGATATCGATTATTCGGACGGCCATAATATCTGGCTCGTTTAGAGTTACGGGAGCCATAACCTTTCAAAACGAAGGCCACTGTGAGTTCTACGGCTTTGACCGCTTTCTGCCGTCAACGGATAGATTAATGCCCAAAAAGGACAACCCGAATCTCAATCGGGTCTCGTAAGTTTTTTACCCATCGTTTTTTCGACGCTGGATTTTAACTGTAAAACGGGATTACCGTGGCTCGTCTTCGATTTACCATCGCTGGAGAGTGGTGCACCATGGTACTGTTCCGTTTCAAATCCATGCACGCATTTCTAAAAGTCGTAGGCACTGTTTGGCCATTTCGGACGGATGTTGCACCTTGCACCGCGGACGTTGCACCCTGTAGATATCGATTATTCGGACAGCCATAACTTCTGGCTCGTTTAGAGTTGCGGGAGCCATAACCTGTCAAAACGAAGGCCACGGTGAGTTCTACGGCTTTGATAGCTTTTAGCCATCAACGAATAGATTAATGCCCGAAAAGGACATCCCGAATCTCAATCGGGTCTCGTAAGTTTTTTACCCATCGTTTTTTCGATGCCGGATTTTAACGGTAAAACGGGATTACCGTGGCTCGTCTTCGATTTACCATCGCTGGAGAGTGGTGCACCATGGTATCGTTCCATTTCAAATCCATGCACGCATTTCTAAAAGTCGTGAGGCACTGTTTCGACATTTCGGACGGCTGTTGCACCTTGCATCGCGGACGTTGCACCCTGTAGATATCGATTATTCGGACGGCCATAACTTCTGGCTCGTTTAGAGTGACGGGAGCCATAACATGTGAAAACGAAGGCCACGGTAAGTTCTACAGCTTTGACCGCTTTCATCCATCAACGAATAGATTAATGCCCGAAAAGGACAACCCGAATCTCAATCGGGTCTCGTAAGTTTTTTACCCTTCGTTTTTTCGACGCCGGATTTTAACGGTAAAACGGGATTGCCCTGGCTCATCTTCAATTTACCATCGCTGGAGAGTGGTGCACCATGGTAATGTTCTGTTTCTAATCCATGCACGCATTTCTAAAAGTCGTACGGCACTGTTTCGCCATTTCGGACGGATGTTGCACCTTGTACCGCGGACGTTGCACCCTGTAGATATCGATTATTCGGACGACCATAACTTCTGGCTCATTTAGAGTTATAGGATCCATAACCTGTCAAAACGAAGGCCAAGGTGAGTTCTACAGCTTTGACAGCTTTCAGGCGTCAACGGATAGATTAATTCCCGAAAAGGACAACCCGAATCTCAATCCGGTCTCGTAAGTTTTTTACCCTTCGTTTTTTCGACACCGGATTTTAACGGTAAAACTGGATTACCGTGGCTCGTCTTCGATTTACCATCGCTGGAGAGTGGTACACCATGGTACTATTCCATTTCAAATCCATGCATGCATTTCTAAAAGTTGTACGACACTGTTTCGCCATTTCGGACGGATGTTGCACCTTGCACCGCGGATGTTGCACCCTGTAGATATCGATTATTCGGACGGCCATAACTTCTGGCTCGTTTAGATTTACGGGAGCCATAACCTGTCAAAACGTAGGCCACGGTGAATTCTACGGCTTTGACAGCTTTTATCCGTCAACGGATAGATTAATGCCCGAAAAGGACAACCCGAATCTCAATCGGGTCTCGTAAGTTTTTTACCCTTCGTTTTTTCCACACCGGATTTTTACGGTAAAACGGGATTACTGTGGCTCGTCTTCGATTTACCATCGCTGAAGAGTAGTGCACCATGGTACTATTCCGTTTCAAATCCATGCACGCATTTCTAAAAGTCGTACGGCACCGTTTCACCATTTCGGACGGATGTTGCACTTTGCACCGCGGATGTTGCACCCTGTAGATATCGATTATTCGGACGGCCATAACTTCTGGCTCGTTTAGAGTTACGGGAGCCAGAACCTGTCAAAACGAAGGCCACAGGGAGTTCTACGGCCTTGACTGCTTTCAACCGTCAACGGATAGATTAATGCCCAAAAAGGCAGCCCGAATCTCAATCGGGTCTCGTAAGTTTTTTACCCTTCGTTTTTTCGACACCGGATTTTTACGTTAAAACGGGATTACCGTGCCTCGTCTTCGATTTACCATAGCTGGAGAGTGGTGCACCTTGGTACCGTTCCGTTTCAAAGCCATGCACACATTTCTAAAAGTCGTACGACACTATTTCGCCATTTCGGACGGATGTTGCACCTTGCACCGCGGATGTTGCACCCTGTAGATATCGATTATTCGGACGGCCCTAACTTCTGGCTCGTTTAGAATTACGAGAGCCATAACCTGTCAAAACGAAGGCCGCGGTGAGTTCTACGGCTTTGACCGCGATCAGCCGTCAACGGATGGATTAATGCCCGAAAAGGACAACCTGAATCTCAATCGGGTCTCGTAAGTTTTTTACCCTTCGTTTTTTCGACACCGGATTTTTACGGTAAAACGGGATTTCCGTGGCTCGTCTTCGATTTACCATCGCTGGAGAGTGGTACACCATGGTACTGTTCCATTTCAAGTCCATGCATGCATTTCAAAAAGTTGTACGACACTGTTTCGCCATTTCGTACGGATGTTGCACCTTGCGCCGCGGATGTTGCACCCTGTAGATTTCGATCATTCGGACGGCCATAACTTCTGGATCGTTTAGACATACGGGAGCCATAACCTGTCAAAACGAAGGTCACGGTGAGTTCTACGGCTTTGATCGCTTTCAGCCGTCAACGGATAGATTAAGGCCCGAAAAGGACAACCCGAATCTCAATCGGGTCTCGTAAGTTTCTTACCCTTCGTTTTTTCGACACCGGATTTTTACGGTAAAACGGGATTACCATGGCTCGTCTTCGATTTACCTTCGCTGGAGAGTGGTGCACCATGGTACTGTTCCGTTTCAAATCCATGCACGCATTTCTAAAAGTCGTACGACACAATTTCGCCATTTCGGACGGATGTTGCACCTTCCACCACGGATGTTGCATCCTATAGATATCGATTATTCGGACGGCCATAATTTCTGGCTCGTTTAGAGTTACGGGAGCCATAACCTGTCGAAACGAAGGCCACGGTGAGTTCTACGGCTTTGACCGCTTTCAGCCGTCAACGGATAGATTAATACCCGAAAAGGACAACCCGAATCTCAATCGGGTCTCGTAAGTTTTTTACCCTTCGTTTTTTCGACACCGGATTTTTACGGTAAAACGGGATTACTTGGCTCATCTTCGATTTACCATCGCTGGAGAGTGGTGCACCATTGTACTGTTCCGTTTCAAATCCATGCATGCATTTCTAAAAGTCGTACGGCACTGTTTCGCCATTTCGGACGAATGTTGCACCTTGCACCGCGGATGTTGCACCCTGTAGATATCGATTATTCGGACGGCCATAACTTCTGGCTCGTTTAGAGTTACGGGAGCCATAACCTGTCAAAATGAAGGCCACGGTGAGTTTTACGGCTTTGACCGCATTCAGCCATCAACGGATAGATTAATGCCCAAAAAGGACAACTCGAATCTCAATCGGGCCTCGTAAGTTTTTTACCCTTCGTTTTTTCGACACCGGATTTTTACGGTAAAACGGGATTACCGTGGCTCGTCTTCGATTTACCATCGCTGGAGAGTAGTGCACCATGGTACTGTTCCGTTTCAAATCCATGCACGCATTTCTAAAATTCGTACGGCACTGTTTCGCCATTTCGGACGGATGTTGCACCTTGCACCGCGGATGTTGCACCCTGTAGATATCGATTATTCGGACGGCCATAACTTCTGGCTCGTTTAGAGTTATGAGAGCCATAACCTGTCAAAACGAAGGACACGGTGAGTTCTACGGCATTGACCGCTTTCAACCGTCAATGGATAGATTAATGCCCAAAAAGGACAGCCCGAATCTCAATCGGGTCTCGTAAGTTTTTTACCCTTCGTTTTTTCGACACCGTATTTTTACGGTAAAACGGGATTACCATGCCTCGTCTTCGATTTACCATCGCTGGAGAGTGGTGCACTATGGTACTGTTCCATTTCAATGCCATGCACGCATTTCTAAAAGTCATACGACACTGTTTCGCCATTTCGGACGGATGTTGCACCTTGCACCGCGGATGTTGCACCGTGTAGATATCGATTATTCGGGCGGCTATAACTTCTGGCTCGTTTAGAGTTACGGGAGCCACAAATTGTCAAAACGAAGGCCACGGTGAGTTCTACGGCTTTGACCGCTTTCAGCCGTCAACGGATAGATTAATGCCCAAAAAGTACAACCCGAATCTCAATCGGGCTTCGTAAGTTTTTACCCTTCATTTTTTAGACAACGGATTTTTACAGTAAAACGGGATTACCGTGCCTCGTCTTCGATTTACCATCGCTGGAGAGTGGTGCACCATGGTACTGTTCCGTTTCAAATCCATGCACACATTTCTAAAAATCGTACGGCAATGTTTCGCCATTTCGGACGGATGTTGCACCTTGCACCGCGGAAGTTGCACCCTGTAGATATCGATTATTCGGACGGCCATAACTTCTGGCTCGTTTAGATTTACGGAAGCCAAAACCTGTGAAAACGAAGGCCACGGTGAGTTCTACGGCTTTGACCGCTTTCAGCCGTCAACGTATAGATTAATGCCCGAAAAGGACAACTCGAATCTCAATCGGGTCTCGTAAGTTTTTTACCCTTCGTTTTTTTGACACCGGATTTTTACGGTAAAACGGGATTACCGTGGCTCGTCTTCGATTTACCGTCGCTGGAGAGTGGTGCACCATGGCGCTGTTCCGTTTCAAATCCATGCACGCATTTCTAAAAGTCGTACGGCACTGTTTCTCCATTTCGGACGGATGTTGCACCTTGCACCGCGGATGTTGCACCCTGTAGATATCGATTATTCGGACGGCCATAACTTCTGGCTCGTTTAGAGTTACGGGAGCCATAACCTGTCAAAACGAAGGCCACGGTGAGTTCTACGGCTTTGACAGCTTTCAGCCGTCAACGGAGAGATTAATGCCCAAAAAGGACAACCCGAATCTCAATCGGGTCTCGTAAGTTTTTTACCCATCGTTTTTTCTACGCCGGATTTTAACGGTAAAACGGGATTACCGTGGCTCGTCTTTGATTTACCATCGCTGGAGAGTGGTGCACCATGGTACTGTTCCGTTTCAAATCCATGCACGCATTTCTAAAAGTCGTACGGCAGTGTTTCGCCATTTCGGACGGATTTTGCACCTTGCACCGCGGATGTTGCACCTTGTAGATATCGATTATTCGGACGGCCGTAACTTCTGGCTCGTTTAGAATTACGGGAGCCATAAACTGTCAAAACGAAGGCCACGGTGAGTTCTACGGCGTTGACTGCTTTCAGCCGTCAACGGATAGATTAATGCCCGAAAAGGACAACCCGAATCTCAATCGGGTCTCGTAAGTTTTTTACCCTTCATTTTTTCGACACCGGATTTTTACGGTTGAACTGGATTACCGTGGCTCGTCTTCGATTTACCATCGCTGGAGAGTGGTGCACCATGGTACTGTTCCGTTTCAAATCCATGCACGCATTTCTAAAAGTCGTGCGGCACAATTTCGCCATTTCGGACGGATGTTGCACCTTGCACCGCGGATGTTGCATCCTGTAGATATCGATTATTCGGACGGCCATAACTTCTGGCTCGTTTAGAGTTACGGGAGCCATTACCTGTCAAAACGAAGGCCACGGTGAGTTCTACGGCTTTGATCGCTTTCAGCCGTCAACGGATAGATTAATGCCCAAAAAGGACAACCCGAATCTCAATCAGGTCTCGTAGGTTTTTTTCCCATCGTTTTTTCGACGCCGGATTTTAACGGTAAAACGGGATTACCGTGGCTCGTCTTCGATTTACCATCGCTGGAGAGTGATGCACCACGGTACTGTTCCGTTTCAAACCCATGCACGTATTTCTAAAAGTCGTACGGCATTGTTTCGCCATTTCGGACTGATGTTGCACCTTGCACCGCGGACCTTGCACCCTGTAGATATCGATTATTCGGACGGCCGTAACTTTTGGCTCCTTTAGAGTTACGGGAGCCATAACCTGTCAAAACGAAGGCCACGGTGAGTTCTACGGCTTTGACCGCTTTCAGCCGTCAACGGATAGATTAATGCCCGAAAAGGACAACCCGAATCTCAATCGGGTCACGTAAGTTTTTTACCCTTCGTTTTTTCGACACCGGATTTTTACGGTAAAACGGGATTACCGTGGCTCGTCTTCGATTTACCATCGCTGGAGAGTGGTGCACCATGGTACTGTTCCGCTTCAAATCCATGCATGCATTTCTAAAAGTCGTACGGCACTGTTTCGCCATTTCGGACGGATGTTGCAACTTGCACCGCGGACGTTGCACCCTGTTGATATCGATTATTCGAACGGCCATAACTTTTGGCTTCTTTAGAGTTACGGGAAACATAACCTGTCAAAATGAAGGCCACGGTGAGTTCTACGGCTTTGACCGCTTTCAGCCGTCAACGGATAAATTAATGCCCCAAAAGGACAACCCGAATCTCAATCGGGTCTCGTAAGTTTTTTACCCTTCGTTTTTTCGACACCGGATTTTTACGGTAAAACGGGATTACCGTGCCTCGTCTTCGATTTACCATCGCTGGAGAGTGGTGCACCATGGTACTGTTCCGTTTCAAATCCATGCACGTGTTTGCGTCAAAATTGGGCACAACACTCTTCGGGAGTCGTTGAAGAGATAATAGTCAAGAATGCAAATTCAAAACAGATATTATCTAACAAAAACTCCAATCAACAGTAAAGAAAATGCGTAGACAATCGATTTATAGTGGCTCAGCGTGTTGCCTACATCCACTGTGAAGTGTTTTGATATTTTATTGCTTTTCTTTCAATGACTACAAGTTGTTGCAGCAATCAACAGCAAATTACAACTATAAATTCGAAATCAACAGTAAATTATGATGTAGAACGATGAAGATCTCGATCCGGCAGAGTCTGGGCGCTTCAGAGTCAGAAGATCCCTTTTCTGCTGGCCCTGGGGCTCTATTTATAAGCGTGGGCTGCTGATATTTTGCTGAAAACTCGGGAGACCACTACTGGCACGTGAGGGGGCCCACATGCACGGTCTCGGGAAGTTTGGGCCCACTTTGGCATCGGTTCGAACTCCATTCGAACCGATCAAGAATTCTTCCAATCGAGGTGAAATTTGGCGTGGACATTCCTCAACATGTACGCAAGCTTCTGTGAAAATTTCATGGCATTTGGATCAATAGGTTAGGAGATATGATGGGTTTGAAATGGGGTTTATTGCTCGGCTGTTTGGTTTGAAACCATGCTTTCGAACCGATGGTTTCGAATCCATCATGGCACGTGACTTCATGGTGACGTGGAGCGCAAACTTCAAACCAACCCGGTCTTCACTCCGAGTTGACCGCTTCGACTCCATGGATCTCGGCGAATTCGAACCGAAGGAAGACACGTCATCATGGTTGGTTGACCCAGTGGATTCGAATGAGGCTACACAGGATGGATTCGAACTTGGCATTATGGATGGATTCGAACAAGGTTCCACGTTTGGGTTCGAGCAATGCTTTGTGATGGGTTCGACGCGGCTACTCTCCGATGGGTTCGAGGTCCATTGTTATGAACTTGGTAGGTTCGAACTTAATGGTTTCGAACCCGAGGCGTCGTGATGGGTTCGAAGGTGATGGTTTCAAACCTGATGGGTTCGAATCTCAGGCCTTTTCTTTCAAGATGAATCGATCATAATTTGAGCGTATGAACTCGGATTGACTTGAAACTTGAGACGTTGATTCCTATGGTCTTTCTTGCCGTGTCCTATCAATTGTGGCTCAATCTGGACTTGGAAAAAATTCAGTGATATCCATAGCGAGACGAAGAATGGACGGTCTCTGAGACAAACCGTTCTCTGTTTCTGATCGATCTTTTGGTATCGCGGCTTTGCCAAAAAGCGGGATAACACTTTGCCCCCCAAAGTACGTCTTGTGGGAATATGACGTGCTTTGAATAGCTGCCATTTCTCTCTGAACAATCATTGCTCTCTTTTTTGTCGAAACTCGTGTGCTGTATTGTTGTAACCTTGTGTTTGATATGATCGATTGCTGTATAATAGTGCTTAGCTGTTGGCTGTTGCATTTGTAACAGGGCGTGTGTTCGATCCTTGTAAATGTTCAAAATCGAATGTTAGTTCGACATGTATGCACATATGTTAATTCGAACCTTGTTAACGTCGTGCGTCCACGAGTCGTTGTCGGTTTGGTTTGCTATAGATTTTCGTATCGATCCTCTCCTGAATCGATTTTGAAATTTGAACTGAGACAACGCTTGATGGTTGTTCTGGAAGGTTCCTTCGTATCGATCCTCTCTTGAACCGATGCAGAAGGTTGAAGGAAACGACTCTGCGTTGCGTGAATGTGACATTTCGAACCGATGTGTTGGAGCATCGATGGGTTCGAAATCTACATTCGCGTGGATGGAGTATACTTGTGTGGTGATGGGTTCGAAACTGACATTCGAAACGGTATGAAAGGATGGATACGAACTAGTTGATTTGTACAAGAGCTTTTCGAACCGATGGGCCCAGCGTGTGTTTCGCATCGATGCAGCTCGTCGCCTTGTTGTGCGCTTCGTACCGATGACACGTTGGGGTAACTTCGAACCGCAGGGTCCTAGGCCGATGGTTTCGAAAGGAGGTTTCGAATCGACCCACAGGTTGACTGGCTACGACCGGTCAAGTTTACCTGGAAGGGGCATCGTCTCGGTTGCCTCTGAGGCTTCATATAAATAGCTGAGGGTTCGCCATACTTTTTACTTTTTTTACTCTCGCCTTGTTTTACTGTGCATTGCATCGTTTCGGAGCTCCAAAGGAGAAAAAACACTGTGTTGCGTGAACCATTCAAGATTCAAATCTCTAATTCCTCAAATCCATTGTTCAAACTAGGTAATTGGTCTCGAATCCAAGCGGCAAAATAATTTTAAATCCCATTCCTTCTTCATCGATTGCGTAGCCTCGAGATTGGCAAAACCAGATCTGGTTTGGGAGGGCTTCGAACCGATGCGTGGGCTCGAGTTCGAATCGATGATGGTGGCATCATTTTCTTGGATTTCACATTGATCCTTGGGGATGCCCTTATGGGGCGCACAGTTCGCACTGATTGATGGGTTCGATGAGTTCATCCGAGTCGATGGTTTCGAACCCATCGGCTATCGGTTCGGAGTTCTCAACTTTGCATTGGTACGAAGGGTATCGATTCATATCGGTTCGAACATTTCAATCAAGGATCGGTTCGAAGTCATCCACTATCGATCGATTCGAATTTGACACATGGTTATCAATTCGAAGCGCGTCTAACGGTATTGGTTCGAAGCGACGTCAGGATGGGTTCGAGCGAAGCGACGTTCGGTTGGGTTCGAACGAAGTCCTTATGATCGTTTCGAACCCTCTATGATGGATACCAAAGTTTGAAATTTTTCTAAGCACGACTCCGACGAGCTTCATTCTTGCATATTTGGACTCGAATATTAAACTGCATACTTGACCGCCTTTCGAAGCTTGTCGATGGTACTATAACAACTTCTATCCGAATCAATTTCCATCATAGAAACGGATTAGTGAAGACGGTTAGCGATGACGGTCATTATAGCTGGACTCCGTAGCTTTGTTGTTTGCATATTTACTTTAAATCTGCGACATTTACTCAAGTAATGTATGGCACTGCACCACACACATTCATACACTTTACACTGGGGAACGCACGGGTCCTTTGTCGTCTAACGATGGTTTCTCATGAGTTATCTAGTTATGGAACCGTCAAGTTCACAGCAGCAGGAGATTCAAGGTACAGCCTCTCCGAGACTAGAGGTTCCGGACATCGATCCTGAGATCGTCCGTCCAGCCCCAGATGAATTGCCTAATGCGTCGTTCATCGCAAATCCATCGGATTCCGTTCCATCCAATATCTCTGAAGACATGTTGGGAAGGATATGCTTGAGGCACGGCCTGTAACTGGACGATGTGTTACTGCCGGGGCCGAATGATAGACCGCACAACCCACCGGAAGTGTATACTGCATTTAACCGCCACGCGTGTGCGGCCGGGACACTTCCTCCGTTCAACGAGTATATAAGGGAAGTATTGTCGTTTTTGAGGATCGCTCCTTCTCAGCTGCACCCGAACGGGTATGCGTCGATCAATAGCTTTTTCATTGCGTTTATGGAATATCTCTGTCGACCGCCACTCCCGATCGAGATCAGATACTTGTTCAATTTCAAAACTCGCGGTGATTATCCCTCCTTCACATTCTTGGAAGCGGTGAGAAATTGCCAAGTGGTTACCGGGTCTTGGACCAGGTTGAGCTATTATAGGACAGAATGGTTTTATGTCAGATTTCCTCCTGGATTTGCCCGACGATGGCGATTCAGACGTGAGTATAGCTGAGTTCGTAAATAATTACTACGGCAATTGCAGCCGAAGTGGAACTTATATTTTATCCTTTTTTACAGCGACGATTCAGCGTCCTGAGGGTGAGCACTTTAGGGAGATGGTGCGAGTGCTTCGGGAAGTCCCGAGTGGAGATAGGGATATTGAGCTGCTCTAGACGGATAGGAATCTCCGAACTTGCAGATTGATTAAACAAAGGCAGAGCATACTGTTCGAGGGGGCATTAAAGGCCGTTTTGAAGAAACGAGTCAAGCACAAGAAGCCCAAAATTATTATAGCCGAGGAGGCTGATTCTGAAAGAACTCATACTAACGACGAGCCGTTGTTGGAGCCTACAGACGTGGCTCAAGATGTTGAAGAGCAAAGAAAAGGCAAGGCAACCGTCGTCACGTCAACTAAGAAGGGGAGATGGAAGTCGGTTGTCACGGCCCGATCCTCCCCCGGAGTTAGAATTTCCGAAATGTCTCCTCCGCGAACCGAAAGTCTTTACGAAGGGCTTACCGACCTTCCAAACCCGGATGATGTGTCTTTTCAGCATGACGCCGGGTTGGAGGAGTTTCATCGTACTCTTGAATTGAGCGAGCCTTTTATCACTAGCTCAGTCGACACTTCTGGTTGGTCGAGGGAAATGCATGTTCATACACATTTCACGACACTACATAGTCCCGAGTCTCAGGTCATCGGTTTCGAGAAACCACTAACTCTATTCTCCTCTTTGCCTTGTAGGTACCATGTCCAGGCGCGTTTCGATTCTAGGGAGTCTGCGACATGCTCGGAAACCATCGAATCGCGACTCGCGCAGACGGGAAGGAGATAGGGACTATGATCAGGAATATTCCGGATACTCGAGCCGTGAAAGATATGACACAGATAGGGGTTATAAGCGTCGATCCCGATCGCGTACTCCTCCTCGAAGAGCTCCTACACAGCCTCCTGTCCACGTTCCTCGTTCTTATGAGTACTCGCATTATCAGTCAACCTCTCAATCTTCTAGGCATGAACCTCGCCATCCCAGATCTGAGGCAATGCCCCCAGTAGTTGCGGAACAACCCCCCACTGAAATTTTGGGAGAAGGGGCAATCAAGCTTGCTCATTTGAAGAAGGACTTTTCGAACATTTGCTTTGACAGCTACATCTTCCCTCTTCACTCGAAAAGAATTCCGCCTGAGGTCGAGCAGACAGCGCACGATTATGTGCATGATTTTTATGCCCGGTACAGGGCATGGTACAAGGCGGCTGAGAAGGCGTCGTCACTGGCCTTCGAGCGTGGGGCCACCATTGAAAAAATGCAAGCTGAGTTGGCCTAAAAAAGCCGTGTTATCGACGTGTTGAACACCGAGGCCGAATCTTCCAGAAAATCAAAGATGGAAGCCATCAAAAAGGCCGATGAAGCCCAGCTTACGATGGATAGAATGAAGCGTGAGCACTATGCCATGGTGGAGGACATGGGCCATCGGAATACTCTGGTCACTGCCGAAAGGGACGCGGCGCTAAAGGAGCTAAACGAGCTCAAATCCAAATTCGCCGAAATCGCCAAGGATAGGGACGATGCAAACAATGCAGCCCAGGAGGCGTGCGAGCAAGCTGTTATACTCCGAACCGAACGGGATGAGGCAGTGGCCAAAATTCAAGCGGTCGAGACGGAAATTGAGGAGAGAGTTCAACAAGCCGAGGCCAGGCTAGAGGCCGACATCGAAGATCAGCTTATCACCTATAATGCCAATGTATTGAAGCATAGAAACTTGGCCTCGCTTCAGGATTACCCAGTGCATCTCCACAATGCTTAGGAACAATTGGTTGAAGAGGAAGAGGAAGCGCACCCGGGTGAATCGGTCGACTGATTCGAGCTCAAAAATCGGTTGCTAACAGATGAGGAAAAGAAGGTCCTCCATGACGCTATGATCGCTCATGAGAAGGAGATGGTTGGCAGTCGATCTTTGGAGGTCGGAGAAGGGTCAGGGGTTAAGCATCGTGCCACTGCTCTCGAAACTACCGCTCCGCCTCCGTCTGAGCCTGTATCTGTGGTTAGTTCACAGACCGTTCTCGCTTATGACCCGGAACAGCCGCGGTTATCTCCCATTCTGGAGCATGCTTCTGAGGCCGCTCAGTCGTCCGCAAGTCAAGTTGGGGAAGGTATTCTGAATTTATCTCAAGTGTTTTCTCAATAGAGAGTTTGTTTTGAAGCAGTTGCTAATAACTTCTTCTTATCTTTGTTTAGTGACTGGAGCTACTTCGATTGTCGCGGCCCGGGAATCGAGCAAAGGGGATAAGGCCATCGCCACTGAGACTACTGTCATGACTATAGTATCAACCGAAGCGGCGCAAGGAAGGTCCCTATCCCTTGACGAACAAATGGTGAGTGAGCTGCTTGGCCCACAGGGTGGCTCTTTCAGTGACTTGCCATTTATCATTAGTGACCTCCCGCCTACCTCCAGCTCTTCAATGCAGACCGCGGATGGCCCCAGCCAAGCCCAAACGATTCACGATGAAGAGATTCTGGCCGAGATTCAAGCTGAACTGGAAGCTGAGGGGCAAAGCGTTAGTGTCGGTGGTGGCACTATTCCATCTTCCGGTGCGGGTCCGGTCCTTTCTACCCCTCCGGCGGTGAGTCTTCATTTAGATTCAAGTTCTGAGGAGGACGTAGATATTATGCCCCCGGCCGAAGAGCGGCCACCGGAGAGGAGGTCGTCCAAACGAAGGATTTCCGTTCCTAGCGATTCTAACGACGAACCGCTAATAAGGAAGCCAAGGAAGAAAGAATAGATCGACCTCCCAAGCAGATATTTTGGCAGATAGGAACAAGTTTTCGTTTTTTTTTGTTAGTAAGCCGTGTATAGATGCAGGTTCGGCCCCTGCTAGTAGGCATTCTTTTTTGGAAGAACTTATTTGCATGTAAGTCCTTGTCTTAAGTTAGTTGAAAATAAAATTCTGTTTTTCTTATTTCAACTATGTTTTCTACTTAAGTGTTGTGATGATGGGTTTACGACTGTGCTCTTTTGCGAATCTTGAACGCATGTCCACGCTTCGGGGACTTAGAATAATTTGCGAGCAACAGCTTGGTTCATGCCCCGAGAGCCCGATGATTATCGATGTTTATGATACAGTCCATGTCTTGGGAACTTAGAGTTAAGGCTTGTACTCCGGTCCATTCTGGAAATTTCGGGTCGACATTTACACTCCGGTTCGCACTTCGGGAACCAAGAGGTAATGTTCGCATTCCAATTCGCTCTCCGGGAATTTGGAGTTGGCTCACACTCTGGAAACTAAATTTCATTTCAACTCTCATTTCTTTTGTGCTTAAGTGTTTATAGCGTTATGTTTTCAGTCCGGTGCACTTGTGGTATTTTTATCGTCAAGTAGAGTTTGTTTTATTCGCCAAGTCTGAAAATCTTGGTCACAAGTTGTAATCGATGAATAATCGAACTTCGGACATTGTATCACTTTGATTAACGATTAACACTTATCTTTTTTGCCCCCTAGTCTCGGGGAATAACATTTGTGTTTTGGTGGTTGAGTGCGTTTATTGTAAACTTTAAGCACATATCCACATTCCAGGGACTTAAGATAATTTGAGATCGATAATCCGGTTTGTATGGAGCTTGAGTGTTATCGATGTTTGTAGTATGGTTCGCGCTCCGGGAACCTGGAATTAATGTTTACACTCCACTTCATGCTCTGGGAATCTGGAGTTAGCACGGATGCTTCGGTTCGCTCCCTGGGAGCCTGTAACTTATGTTTATACTCCAATTCATACTTTGGGAACTTGGAGTTCGTTCGCATTCTGGGAACAAATTATTGAACTTTTATACTCCAACTCACGCTCTGGGAAGTCGGAGTCTGTTCGCGCTCTGGGAATGAGTTATTGAATGTTTATACTCCAATTCACACTCTGGGAAGTTGGAGTCCGTTCACGCTCCGAGAACGAGTTATTGAATGTTTATACTCCAATTCACACTCTGGGAAGTTGGAGTCCGTTCTTGCTCCGGGAACGAGTTATTGAATGTTTATACTCCAATTCACACTCTGGGAAGTTGGAGTCCGTTCGCGCTCCGAGAACGAGTTATTGAATGTTTATACTCCAATTCACACTCTGGGAAGTTGGAGTCCGTTCGCGCTCCGGGAACGAGTTATTGAATGTTTATACTCCAATTCACACTCTGGAAAGTTGGAGTCCGTTCGCGCTCCAGGAACGAGTTATTGAATGTTTATACTCCAATTCACACTCTGGGAAGTTGGAGTCCGTTCGCGCTCCGGGAACGTGTTATTGAATGGACTGTCGTTTGTTGGTCCAGTTCAGCCTTTGATGTGGTGGCTTGCCCCCGAGCTGAGGTTTCACTTAGTGAGTGGCCGGTGGTAATGCAGTCACTCGCTATTTGAATAAATTCCATTGTTTGATGGAACTTAGCTCTTCGTGTGTCGTGATTGTTGAACGTCGTACTCGGCGAATCACAGCTTTAGCTTGAAGAGATAGCATTTTTTTTACTGAAATAAGAAAATGTGGCAAAATCAGTGCCTTATTACAAAGTCAAATTTCAGAACGTAAAAGAAATTGCAAAGTATTCATGGATTGAAGGAGCCTGTCATGTGTGACAGTGACGAGGTTCTTCGTCGTTCCAGGCTCTTGAATAAGTAGGCCCGCCACTGATGGCGTTTATCACCAATCTCCTACGGGGACAAGTCGAGTCCTCCTGCCTCGGTTGATTGGGTTCATTGATTGGATCGGCTGGGCCCGCTTCTCTGGGCTGCGGTGTCCGCACAAACTGTTCCAACTTCCTTTCCCTGACCAGTTTTTCAACAAGATCCTGTAAGTGACGACACTCGTTCGTATCGTGGCCGTAGCCTTCATGGAACCTGCAAAATTTTCCCTTCTGGATTTGTCTCTCTGACGACGGTCTTGGAGCAGGCTTTTCATATTGAATTGTATTACGGGTCTGCAAATACAAGTCCTCCAGTGAAGTATTCAAAGGAGTATAACTGTCGAACATCGGATTTTTGCGTTGCGGGCCACGATTTTGATCTTGTTTTTTAAGTTGATTCACGCTCTCTCTTCGCCGAGCTTGTTTATTTTTAATGTTCAACTGAACTTTTCCGGAGCTCTCACCGGACTGTTTTATTGCAACATTGCTTTGGGTTCCTTCCGCATTTGGCCCTGCGTCAGTTTGCTTCCTAGACTGTTTCGCGTCTTCCCGTCTCAGGAATTGAGCTGCTTTGGCATGGAAACGGTCCAATGACGCAGGTGGTTTCCCAGCTAGCCAATTGCCAAATTCAGAATCGGGGTCGATCCCCTTAGTTAATGCCATAAGGATGGAGTTATCGTTTGGGTTACTAATCTCTGCACATGTAGTATGGAATCTATCTAAGTAGTGTCTGAGTGTCTCTCCGGGAGCTTGTGTGACACTAGATAGAGTGTTGACATCTTTCGGCCTTGCGAAGTGCATGCGGAATTGCTCAACGAATTTTGTGGCCAGCTGGTCGAATGAGGAGATGGATCGAAGAGGCAATCGGGTGAACCACATGGTGGCGATGCCCCCCAAGGATATGGGGAAACTACGACACTTCACAGCGTCGTCGGGTCTGGCAGCAGTCATCGACCATTCATATTTTAGAATATGTTGGTTGGTGTTATCCCGCTTTTTGGCAAAGCCGTGATACCAAAAGATTGATCGAAAACAAAAGACAGTTCGTATCAGAGATTGGTTATACTTCACTTGCTATGGATATCGATGAATTTTGTCCAAGTCCGGAACGGGCCAAAATTGATAGGACATGAGAAGAAAGGTCGAAGGAGTCGTCATTTAAAATTTCAAGTCAATCCGAGTTCGTTTGCCCAAGTTATGATGGATTCAAGTTGAGAGAGTTGGGCATTGCTCGGTTCGAATCCATCACCCTTTCAGTGTTTCGAACCCATCGTCTTCGAAACCATCTACTCCGAACCCAACCGGTGTCCTTCCTTCGAATCCATGAAGTTCGGACCCATCGTCCTAGCAGTAGTTCGAACCCACAAGACATGGCCGTGCCTCGAATCCAGCAGCCATCATGTACTTCGACTCCATTACATTCGAAACCATCGTCTTCGAATCCATTCAAGCCCACCAGCTTCGAATCCAAGTCGCTTCGAATCGATCTTGTTCGAATCGATCGAGTTCGAACCCACGAACACCTTGGTTCGAAACGGTCGCATTCGAACCCAGGGACATTCACTTGTTCGTACCCACCAAGTCAGCCAACTTGGATGACGTGTCGCCCCACGATACGAACGAGGCGAAATCCAAGGGTGCGAAGCGGTCAACTCGGAGACAAAACACGATCGATTCGAGGAGCACGCGCCACGTCACTGCAGAATCACGTGTGTCCATGGATTCGAAGTCATGGTTTCGAAGATGATGGGTTCGAACTCCACAGCCAACCGAGAAACACCATTTCGAACCGATCATATCTCCTCAACCACTGATCCAAATGCAACCAAATTTTCACAGTAGCTTCCATACAAGATAAAGATTGTTCCTGCCAAGTTTCAGCTCGATTGGACCATTTCTTGATGGGTTCGAAATGACTTCGAATCGATGTCAGATCGAGACGAAACTTGGAGGGGTTGGTCGCGTGGGCCCACTCACGTGCCAGAAGAGGTCTCCCGAAGTTTTAGCCAGATCTGGGCCTCCAACGCCTATAAATAGCACCCTGAAGCCTTCAGAAAAAGGATCTTCTTCCGAGAACTTCTGCCATTAAACGCTGAGACTCTGCCGGATTCAAATCTATTCACCAGAATCACTGTTGCATTCAGATTTCAAAGCTATTATCAATTGTAATCCGTTGTAATCGATTGAATCGAGCAAAGCAATAAAGAGAAATCCTTCAAAGTGGACGTAGGCACGAACGCCGAACCACTATAAACCCTGTGTTTGTGATTGTTGTTTGTGAATTGCTGTGATTTGTTACCTAGAGCTGAATTCTATATTGATTGTTGCTGAGTTCTGTGTTGATTATTATCAAATCGAATACGCAAGCGAGTGCTTTCGCGATATTGGGTGTTTGTGACCAATTTTGGCGCAAACATTTTGGCGCCCTCACTGAGAAACTGAACTCAGGAGTTCTACCAGTTGATAATTGATTCAGAGAAAGTTTGAAAGTTTAGATTTGAGAAATTATGACGAGACAATTGAGTAGAAGGCCAAGGCCAGAGAGGAGTGAACAGCAGGGGAGTCAAGAGGCTTCCTCAGGAGCGAATCAACCATCGATCTACATCAATAGGGACGAGATGGAGACGATGATGAAGAAACAAGAGGAGTTGATTCAGAGTTTATTTCAACAGATAGGACAGCTTGGAGCACATAATAGAGGAGCCAATGGAGTCCAGAACGGAGCAGGACCATCCGGCATAGCACCCGAGCTAGGGGGCACGCATATGGAAAATGTTGACCCAATCTTGGAAAGAGAGAGAGAAGTATCTGCGCAACCTGGAGACAGCAGAGGAATGAACGCTCAATCAAGGGGGCAGATTTCAGAGTTCCCTCGTGAACTCGGGGGGCAGGATGAAAGTAACGAACGAAGGTTACATCTCGGAGACACCGACAAGTTGGCAGAGATGGTTAGGCGAGCAACGAGAGGCGGTTTGGTGAACAAAGACCTAGAGGATGTTAATAGGAGTCCTTTCACTCCGGCAATCAGACGAGCTAGAAACCCGCCGGATTTCAAATTACCATCGCTGGATATGTATGACGGGAGAACGGACCCCACGGTCCATCTGACAAAATATATGAGGCATATGGAAGTGCTGGGGGCATCAGAGGAGGTCATGGCCCGGTGCTTTCCACTGTATTTGGCGGATATTGCGGCATTATGGTTCAGGCAATTAGATAGTGGATCCATTGGAACATGGAATGATTTAACTGAGAGATTTATGAGGCAATTCAGGGTTCACATTACAAGACCCAAGAATGTGATGACGTTGGCAACTTTAAAACAGAGGGATGGAGAAACATTGAGAAGTTTCCTGACACGGTTCAATGCGGCGGCAGCTTCGGTGGATAGACCGGATCCATCCATGGTTATGATGGCGGCTGTGTCCGGAATAGCAAACGGAACGGAGTTCAAAAATTCATTAACTAAAGATCCACCCGTAGATCTGGGAGAATTCTATCATGAGGCGGAAAAGTTTTTGCGATTAGAGGATGCAAATGCGGAAAGAGAAGAGGGAGATGGGATAGAAGTTTATGCACTCAAAGATGAAAAGCCCCCTAGAAAGGACTCGGACAAGGATAAAGGTAAAAGAAAGATTGAGAATAACAGAGACAGATCAAAGCGGCAACGGAGGGAGCCGCGATTCACCACCTACACGGAGCTGAACGAGAGCCTGGAACGAATTTATCAGGATACCAAAGAGCAGATTCCGTATCGAAGGCCGATGCGAAGGGACCCTACCACTGACGAAAGGAAATCAGATAAGTTTTGTGTATTCCATGAATTAAACGGTCATAACACTAATGATTGTAGGCACCTGAAGGACGAGGTGGAAGGGCATATCAGGAACGGTATGCTCCTTCAATATGTGAGGAGGCGAGCTCCTGCGGCGGAACCAGAGCGGCCACCTTCCACATCAGCTAGAGGCGACCCTGAATCAAGGCACCGTTTGGTTATCAACTGAGTGAGATAACGATGAACAAGTTGTAAGCTTCCACTAACGCAACTAAATCATTTACACATGTGCGAGATCGCGAACGATCCAGGCATGCTCTGAATGATCATTGACCGTTTCGTAGTGGGAACTTACGCTTCGACATCCATGCTTTGCTTTCATATCATTTCAATTTGAACATTTAGACTCTGTTTGTTTGGACATTTCTGTTTTGAAAACTCATCCGTGTAATAGATATTTGATTGTAATAACTCTGGAATGGCTAAGCTACTTACACATGTATGGGGTCGCGAACGATCCTTAGGCATGCTCTGAGATGGCGATGAACCGCCCTGACAAACGATCCAGGATCTCAGCCGAACGTGACCCTGGCATCGATAACATCAAGCCCTCCCGGGCACACAATTCGCCTCGAATGGCACTCGACTTCGAACAGTCACAACTCACCACACCTCAAATGGCTTGATCGCGAACGGTCGTCACTTGAGGTCCAACACCCGACCTCGAACGGTCACAAATTCGCCTCAAACGGCACACGATCGCGAACGATCACTTTCTGCCTTGAATGGCACCGACCGCGAACGGTCATGGTTCACTAATTGTAAAATCCGACCTCGAACGGTCACCATTCGTCTTGAACGGCACTTGGTCGCGAACGATCATCAATTGCCGCGAAAGGCATCGACCGCGAACGGTCCCATTCAATCTTTTGCCATGAATAGTATCGACCGTGAACGGTCCTATTCCATCATTTGCCGCGAACGGCATCGACCGCGAACGGTCCTATTCCATCTTTTGCCGCGAACGGAATCGACCGCGAACGGTCCCGATTCACCTCAAACAGCATACGATCTTGAACGATCGACGCATGGATTCATACGGTCGACTGCGCACGGTCGCACTTCACCTCGAATGACTCGATCACGAACGATCGTCATTTGAAGTTGAGCGCTTGACCACGAACGGCCGCGCTTCATCCCAAATGGCTCGATCCCGAACGATCGTCATTTGAGGCCATATGAAAACTATCAAGTTCTTTGCAGGTTGATGAACGGATACGAACATCCAACTCGAAGCATTACAAAACACACCTTCCTACCGCAAGGCATGTTTTGGGGGGCAAAATGTTATCCCTCTTTTTGGCAAAGCCGTGATACCAAAAGATTGATCGAAAACAAAAGACAGTTCGTCTCAAAGATTGGCTATACTTCACTTTGCTATGGATATCGATGAATTTTGTCCAAGTCCGGAACGGGCCAAAATTGATAGGACATGACAAGAAAGGTCGAAGGAGTCGTCATTTCAAATTTCAAGTCAATCCGAGTTCGTTTGCCCAAGTTATGATGGATTCAAGTTGAGAGAGTTGGGCCTTGCTCGGTTCGAATCCATCACCCTTTCAGTGTTTCGAACCCATCGTCTTCGAAACCATCTACTCCGAACCCAACCGGTGTCCTTCCTTCGAATCCATGAAGTTCGGACCCATCGTCCTAGCAGTAGTTCGAACCCACAAGACATGGCCGTGCCTCGAATCCAGCAGCCATCATGTACTTCGACTCCATTACATTCGAATCCATCGTCTTCGAATCCATTCAAGCCCACCAGCTTCGAATCCAAGTCGCTTCGAATCGATCTTGTTCGAATTGATCGAGTTCGAACCCACGAACACCTTGGTTCGAAACGGTCGCATTCGAACCCAGGGACGTTCACTTGTTCGTACCCACCAAGTCAGCCAACTTGGATGACGTGTCGCCCCACGATACGAACGAGGCAAAATCCATGGGTGCGAAGCGGTCAACTCGGAGACAAAACAGGATCGATTCGAGGAGCACGCGCCACGTCATTGCAGAATCACGTGTGTCCATGGATTCGAAGTCAGGGTTTCGAAGATGATGGGTTCGAACTCCACAGCCAACCGAGAAACACCATTTCGAACCGATCATATCTCCTCAACCACTGATCCAAATGCAACCAAATTTTCACAGTAGCTTCCATACAAGGTAAAGATTGTTCCTGCCAAGTTTCAGCTCGATTGGACCATTTCTTGATGGGTTCGAAATGACTTCGAATCGATGTCAGATCGAGACGAAACTTAGAGGGGTTGGTCGCGTAGGCCCACTCACGTGCCAGAAGAGGTCTCCCGAAGTTTCAGCCAGATCTGGGCCTCCAACGCCTATAAATAGCACCCTGAAGCCTTCAGAAAAAGGATCTTCTTCCGAGAACTTCTGCCATTAAACGCTGAGACTCTGTCGGATTCAAATCTATTCACCAGAACCACTGTTGCATTCAGATTTCAAAGCTATTATCAATTGTAATCCGTTGTAATCGATTGAATCGAGCAAAGCAATAAAGAGAAATCCTTCAAAGTGGACGTAGGCACGAACGCCGAACCACTATAAACCCTGTGTTTGTGATTGTTGTTTGTGAATTGCTGTGATTTGTTACCTAGAGCTGAATTCTATATTGATTGTTGCTGAGTTCTGTGTTGATTATTATCAAATCGAATACGCAAGCGAGTGCTTTCGCGATATTGGGTGTTTGTGACCAATTTTGGCGCAAACAGTTGGGGTCGGAGTTTCCCTCATACATGGGTAGAGTGGGCATTCGGAATCGCCGTGGGGGTTCAGCATTAAGAGTATCGTCCGTAAAGGGAGTGTGACTTCGGGAAACTCCCCAATCGTCGTTTGTGAATCCCTGACTCTCACGGATCATCTGACATATCATACTTGAAAGATCCGGCATTTGTGCCGGAGTATGATCACGTTCCGTACTTCGGGCTTGAACCGGATATCGTCGACGGTCCAAGTCTCGCCTTCTTGGCTCATAGTCCTCTGGGACGTACGGTTCAGGAGTACGACTGCAATGACGACGGTCCAGGTCCAACTGATCTTGAGCGTCGACCCCTGGTTCAGCCGCAACGCTAGTGATGCGGTATTCTGCGGCGTGGTGAGGAACGACACCTCCTCGGGGGGAGGGTCCGGTTTGGAAACTGGCTGACGGACCAACTCTTATTTGTCCAACGGTCAATGTCGGTTGGTTTCCAGCGGGTTGCATACGACTCCCATCTAACTGGGGTCGTGGAGGTCGGTTATGATAATCAGAAGATGAAGAACTTTCGCTGGAAGAGCGAGAAGCACGATCTCTCGTGGATCTCTTTCGTTTCTGGCGATCCAACTTGTTGATTAGCTCAGCGTTAGTGCGTAGCTATTCTTCTAGTTGTCGCCGACTCTGGGTCAGCTCTTGGAGTAACAACTGCAACTCTTCTCGGGTAACCAGACCCGACGGTTCTGAGTGCCCAGCGGCATCTTGATTAGGTGGAGGTAGAGGGGCAGAATTCTGTCTATCCTGTCCTTCTCGATTGACAGCGTTTGAGGTGGTTCTTGTGCTAACCATCTTGGTAGTTGAATTCCTTTCCTACACTTTATGCAAATCTGAATAGAAGGGAAGAAAGTTGGATTCAATGATATGGATCTCTCTCTTAGATTTATTCAATCCGGTATCGATGACAGATCCAACGAGCAGGAGAAAAGCTGGGTTTTCTCAGTGAAAGCACCAAAGTGTTTGCGTCAAAATTGGGCACAACACTCTTCGGGAGTCGTTGAAGAGATAATAGTCAAGAAAGCAAATTCAAAACAGATATTATCTAACAAAAACTCCAATCAATAGTAAAGAAAATGCATAGACAATCGATTTATAGTGGTTCGGCGTGTTGCCTACGTCCACTGTGAAGTGTTTTGATATTTTATTGCTTTTCTTTCAATGACTACAAGTTGTTGCAGCAATCAACAACAAATTACAACTGTAAATTCGGAATCAACAGTAAAATTATGATGTAGAACGATGGAGATCTCGATCCGGCAGAGTCTGGGCGCTTCAGAGTCAGAAGATCCTTTTTCTGTTGGCCCAGGGGCTCTATTTATAGGCATGGGCTGCTGATATTTCGCTGAAAACTCGGGAGACCACTCCTGGCACGTGAGGGGGCCCACATGCACGGTCTCGAGAAGTTTGGGCCCACTTTGGCATCGGTTCGAACTCCATTCGAACCGATCAAGAATTCATCCAATCGAGGTGAAATTTGGCGTGGACATTCCTCAACATGTACGCAAGCTTCTGCGAAAATTTCATGGCATTTGGATAAATAGGTTAGGAGATATGATGGGTTCGAAATGGGGTTTATTGCTCGGCTGTTTGGTTTGAAACCATGCTTTCGAACCGATGGTTTCAAATCCATCATGGGACGTGACTTCGTGGTGACGTGGAGCGCAAACTTCGAACCAACCCGGTCTTCACTCCGAGTTGACCGCTTCGACTCCATGGATCTCGGCGAATTCGAACCGAAGGAAGACACGTCATCATGGTTGGTTGACCCAGTGGATTCGAATGAGGCTACACAGGATGGATTCGAACTTGGCATCATGGATGGATTCGAGCAAGGTTCCACGTTTGGGTTCGAGCAATGCTTTGTGATGGGTTCGAAGCGGCTACTCTCCGATGGGTTCGAGGTCCATTGTAATGAACTTGGTAGGTTCGAACTTGATGGTTTCGAACCCGAGGCGTCCTGATGGGTTCGAACCTGATGGGTTCGAAGGTGATGGTTTCGAACCTGATAGGTTCGAATCTCAGGCCTTTTCTTTCAAGTTGAATCGATCATAATTTGAGCGTATGAACTCGGATTGACTTGAAACTTAAGACGTTGATTCCTATGGTCTTTCTTGCCGTGTCCTATCAATTGTGGCTCAATCTGGACTTGGACAAAATTCTGTGATATCCATAGCGAGACGAAGAATAGCCGGTCTCTGAGACAAACCATTCTCCGTTTCTGATCAATCTTTTGGTATCGCGGCTTTGCCAAAAAGCGGGATAACAGCACGCATTTCTAAAAGTTGTACGGCACTGTTTCGCTATTTCGGACGGATGTTGCACCTTGCACCGCGGATGTTGCACCCTGTAGATATCGATTATTCGGACGGTCATAACTTCTGGCTCGTTTAGAGTTACGGGAGCCATAACCTGTCAAAACGAAGGGCACGGTGAGTTCTACGGCTTTGACGGCTTTCAGCCGTCAACGGATAGATTAATGCCCAAAAAGGACAACCCGAATCTCCATCGGGTCTCGTAAGTTTTTTACCCTTCGTTTTTTCGACACCGGATTTTAACGGTAAAACGGGATTACCATGGCTCGTCTTCGATTTACCATAGCAGGAGAGTGGTGCACCATGGTACTGTTCCGTTTCAAATCCATGCATGCATTTCTAAAAGTCATACGGCACTGTTTCGCCATTTCGGACGGATGTTGCACCTTGCACCGCGGATGTTGCACCCTGTAGATATCGATTATTCGGACGGACATAACTTTTGGCTCGTTTAGAGTTACGGGAGCCATAACCTATCAAAACGAAGGCCACGGTGAGATCTACGGCTTTGACCACTTTCAGCCGTCAACGTATAGATTAATGCCCGAAAAGGACAACCCGAATCTCAATCGGGTCTCGTAAGTTTTTTACCCTACGTTTTTTCGACACCGGATTTTAACGGTAAAACGGGATTACCGTGCTTCGTCTTCGATTTACCATCGCTGGAGAGTAGTGCACCATGGTACTGTTCCGTTTCGAATCCATGCACGCATTTCTAAAAGTCGCACGACACTGTTTCTTCATTTTGGAAGGATGTTGCACCTTGCACCGTGGATATTGCACCCTGTAGATATCGATTATTCTGACGGCCATAAATTCTGGTTCGTTTAGAGTTACGGGAGCCATAACCTGTCAAAACGAAGGCCACGGTGAGTTCTATGGCTTTGAAGCTTTCAGCCGTCAACGGATAGATTAATGCCCAAAAAGGACAACCCGAATCTCAATGGGTCTCGTAAGTTTTTTACCCTTCGTTTTTTCGACACCGGATTTTTACGGTAAAACGGGATTACCGTGCCTCGTCTTCGATTTACCATCGTTGGAGAGTGGTGCACCATGGTACTGTTCCGTTTCAAATCCATGCACGCATTTCTAAAAGTCATACGACACTGTTTCGCCATTTCGGACGGATGTTTCTCCCTGCACCGCGGATGTTGCACCCTGTAGATATCGATTATTCGGATGGCCATAACTTATGGCTCGTTTAGATTTACGGGAGCCATAACCTGTCAAACCGAAGGCCACGGTGAGTTCTACGGCTTTGATAGCTTTCAGCCGTCAACGGATAGATTAATGCCTGAAAAGGCAACCCGAATCTCAATCGGGTCTCGTAAGTTTTTTACCCTTCGTTTTTTCGACACCGGATTTTTACGGTAAAAAGGGATTATCGTGGCTCGTCTTTGATTTACCATCGCTGGAGAGTGGTGCACCATGGTACTATTCCGTTTCAAATCCATGCACGCATTTCTAAAAGTCGTACGGCACTGTTTCGCCATTTCGGACGGATGTTGCACCTTGCACCGCGGATGTTGCACCCTGTAGATATTGATTATTCGGACGGCCATAACTTTTGGCTCGTTTAGAGTTACGGGGGCCATAACCTGTCAAAACGAAGGCCACGGTGAGTTCTACGGCTTTGACCACTTTCAACCGTCAACGGATAGATTAATGCCCAAAAAGGACAACCCGAATCTCAATCGGGTCTCGTAAGTTTTTTACCCTTCGTTTTTTCGACACCGAATTTTTATGGTAAAACGGAATTAACGTGCCTCGTCTTCGATTTACCATCGTTGGAGAGTGGTGCACCATGGTACTGTTTCATTCCAAATCCATGCACGCATTTCTAAAAGTCATACGACACTGTTTCTCCATTTCGGACGGATGTTGCACCTTGCACCGCGGATGTTGCACACTGTAGATATCGATTATTCGGACGGCCATAACTTCTGGCTCGTTTAGAGTTACGGGAGCCATAACCTGTCAAAACGAAGGCCATGGTGAGTTCTACGGCTTTGATAGCTTTCAGCCGTCAATGGATAGATTAATGCCCGAAAAGGACAACCCGAATCTCAATCGGGTCTCGTAAGTTTTTTACCCTTCGTTTTTTCGACACCGGATTTTTACGGTAAAATGGGATTACCGTGCCTCGTCATCGATTTACCGTCGTTGGAGAGTGGTGTACCATGGTACTGTTCCGTTTCAAATCCATGCTCGCATTTCTAAAAGTCATACGACACTGTTTTGCCATTTCGGACGGATGTTGCACCTTGCACCGCGGATGTTGCACCCTGTAGATATCGATTATTCGGACGGCCATAACTTCTGGCTCGTTTAGATTTACGGGAGCCATAACCTATCAAAACGAAGGCCATAGTGAGTTCTACGTCTTTGACAGCTTTCAGCCATCAACGGATAGATTAATGCCCAAAAAGGACAACCCGAATCTCAATCGGGGTTCGTAAGTTTTTTACCCTTCGCTTTTTCGACACCGGATTTTTACGGTAAAACGGGATTACCGTGCCTCGTCTTCGATTTACCATCGCTGGAGAGTAGTGCACCATGGTCATGTTCCGTTACAAATCCATGCACGCATTTGTAAAAGTCGTACGACACTGTTTCGCCATTTCGGACGGATGTTGCACCTTGCACCGCGGATGTTGCACCCTATAGATATCGATTATTTGGATGGCCATAACTTCTGGCTCGTTTAGAGTTACGGGAGCCATAACCTGTCAAAACAAAGGCCACGGTGAGTTCTACGGCGTTGACCGCTTTCAGCCGTCAACGGATAGATTAATACCCGAAAAGAACTACCCGAATCTCAATCCGGTCTCGTAAGTTTTTTACCCTTCGTTTTTTCGACACTGGATTTTAACGGTAAAACGGGATTACCGTGGCTCGTCTTCGATTTACCATCGCTGGAGAGTGGTGCACCATGGTACCGTTCCGTTTTAAATCCATGCACGCATTTCTAAAAGTCGTACGACACTTTTTCGCCATTTCGGACGGATGTTGCACCTTACCCCGCGGATGTTGCACCCTGTACGTATCGATTATTCGGACAGCCATAACTTCTGGTTCGTTTAGAGTTACGGGAGCCATAATCTGTCAAAACGAAGGCCACGGTGAGTTCTACGGCTTTAACAGCTTTCAGCCATCAGTGGATAGATTAATGCCCGAAAAGGACAACCCGAATCTCAATCGGGTCTCGTAAGTTTTTTACCCTTCGTTTTTTCGACTCTGGATTTTTACGGTAAAACGGGATTACCGTGCCACGTCTTCGATTTACCATCGCTGGAGAGTGGTGCACCATGGTATTGTTCCGTTTCAAATCCATGCATGCATTTCTAAAAGTCGTACGCCACTGTTTCGCCATTTCGGACTGATGTTGCACGCACCGCGGATGTTGCACCCTGTAGATATCGATTATTCGGACGGCCATAACTTCTGGCTCGTTTAGAGTTATGGGAGCCATAACCTGTCAAAACGAAGGCAACGGTGAGTTCTACGGCTTTGACCACTTTCAGCCGTCAACGGATAGATTAATGCCCAAAAAGGACAACCCGAATCTCAATCGGGTCTCGTAAGTTTTTTACCCTTCGTTTCTTCGACACCGGATTTTTACGGTAAAACGGGGTTACCGTGCCTCGTCTTCGATTTACCGTCGTTGGAGAGTGGTGCACCATGGTACTGTTCCGTTTCAAATCCATGCATGCATTTTTAAAAGTCATACGACACAGTTTCCCATTTCGGACGTATGTTGCACCTTGCACCGCGGAAGTTGCACCATGTACATATCGATTATTCGGACGGCCATAACTTCTGGCTCGTTTAGAGTTACGGGAGCCATTACCTGTCAAAATGAAGGCTACGGTGAGTTCTACGGCTTTGACAGCTTTCAGCCATTAACGGATAGACTAATGCCCGAAAAGGACAACCCGAATCTCAATCGGGTCTCGTAATTTTTTTACCCTTCGTTTTTTCGACACCAGATTTTTACGGTAAAACGGGATTACCGTGCCTCGTCTTCGATTTACCATCATTGGAGAGTGGTGCACCATGGTACTGTTCCGTTTCAAATCCATGCATGCATTTCTAAAAGTCATACGACACTGTTTAGTCATTTCGGACGGATGTTGCATCTTGCACCGCGGATGTTGCACCCTGTAGATATCGATTATTCGGACGGCCATAACTTCTGGCTCGTTTAGAGTTACGGGAGCCATAACCTGTCAAAACGAAGGCCACGGTGAGTTCTACGGCTTTGACAACTTTCAGCCGTCAACGGATAGATTAATGTCCGAAAAGGACAACCCGAATCTCAATCGGGTCTCGTAAGTTTTTTACCCTTCGCTTTTTCGACACTGGATTTTTACGGTAAAACGGGATTACCGTGCCGCGTCTTCGATTTACCATCACTGGAGAGTGGTGCACCATGGTGTTGTTCCATTTCAAATCCATGCACGAATTCCTAAAAGTCGTACGGCACTGTTTCACCATTTCGGACGGATGTTGGACCTTGCACCGCGGATATTGCACCCTGTAGATATCGATTATTCGGACGGCCATAACTTCTGGCTCGTTTAGAATTACGGGAGCCATAACCTGTCAAAACGAAGGCCACGGTGAGTTCTATGGCTTTGACCGCTTTCAGCCGTCAACGGATAGATTAATGCCCGAAAAGGACTACCCGAATCTCAATCCGGTCTCGTAAGTTTTTTACCCTTCGTTTTTTCGACACCGGATTTTAACGGTAAAACAGGATTACCGTGGCTCGTCTTCAATTTACCATCGTTGGAGAGTGGTGCACCATGGTACTGTTCCATTTCAAATCCATGCACGCATTTCTAAAAGTCGTATGGCACTGTTTCGCCATTTCGGAGGGATGTTGCACCCTGTAGATATCGATTATTCGGACGGTCATAACTTCTGGCTCGTTTAGAGTTACGGGAGCCATAACATGTCAAAACGAAGGCCACTGTGAGTTCTACGGGCTTGACGGCTTTCAGCCATCAACGGATAGATTAATGCCCAAAAAGGACAACCCGAATCTCAATCGGGTCTCGTAAGTTTTTTACCCATCGTTTTTTCGACGCCGGATTTTAACGGTAAAACGGGATTACCGTGGCTCGTCTTCGATTTACCATCGCTGGAGAGTGGTGCACCATGGTACTGTTCCATTTCAAATCCATGCACGCATTTCAAAAAGTCGTACGCCACTATTCGCCATTTCGGACGGATGTTTCACCTTGCAACCCGGATGTTGCGCCCTGTAGATATCGATTATTCGGACGGCCATAACTTCTGGATCGTTTAGAGTTACGGAAGCCATAACCTGTCAAAACGAAGGCCACAGTGAGTTCTACGGCTTTGACGACTTTCAGCCGTCAACGCATAGATTAATGCCCAAAAAGGACAACCCGAATCTCAATCGGGTCTCGTAAGTTTTTCACCCTTCGTTTTTTCAGCACCGGATTTTTACGGTAAAACGGGATTACCGTGCCTCGTCTTCGATTTACCATCGTTGGAGAGTGGTGCACCATGGTACTGTTCCGTTTCAAATCCATGCATGCATTTCTAAAAGTCATACGACACTGTTTCTCCATTTCGGACGGATGTTGCACCTTGCACCGCGGATGTTGCACCCTGTAGATATCGATTATTCGGACGGCCATAAATTCTGGCTCGTTTAGACTTACGGGAGCCATAACCTGTCAAAACGAAGGCCACGGTGAGTTCTACGGCTTTGACAGCTTTCAGCCGTCAATGGATGGATTAATGCCCGAAAAGGACAACCCGAATCTCAATCGGGTCTCGTAAGTTTTTTACCCTTCGTTTTTTCGACACCGGATTTTTACGGTAAAACGGGATTACCATGCCTCGTCTTCGATTTACCATCGTAGGAGAGTGGTGCACCATGGTACTGTTCCATTTCAAAACCATGCACGCATTTCTAAAATTCATACGACACTGTTTCGCCATTTCGGACGGATGTTGCACCTTGCACCGCGGATGTTGCACCCTGTAGATATCGATTATTCGGACGGCCATAACTTCTGCCTCGTTTAGAGTTACGGGAGCCATAACCTGTCAAAATGAAGGCCACGGTGAGTTCTACGGCTTTGACAGCTTTCAGCCATCAATGGATAGATTAATGCCCGAAAAGGACAACCCGAATCTCGATTGGGGTTCGTAAGTTTTTTGCCCTTCGCTTTTTCGACACCGGATTTTTACGATAAAACGAGATTACCGTGCCTCGTCTTCGATTTACCAACGCTGGAGAGTGGTGCACCATGGTGCTGTTCCGTTTCAAATCCATGCACACATTTCTAAAAGTCGTACGGCACTGTTTCGCCATTTCAGACGGATTTTGCACCTTGCACCGCGGATGTTGCACCCTGTAGATATCGATTATTCGGACGACCATAACTTCTGGATGGTTTAGAGTTACGGGAGCCATAACCTGTCAAAATGAAGGCCACGGTGAGTTCTACGGCTTTGACAGCTTTCAGCCGTCAACGGATAGATTAATGCCCGAAAAGGACAACCCGAATCTCAATCGGGGTTCGTAAGTTTTTTACCCTTCGCTTTTTTGACACCGGATTTTTACGGTAAAACGGAATTACCATGCCTCCTCTTCGATTTACCATCGCTGGATAGTGGTGCACCATGGTGTTGTTCCGTTTCAAATCCATGCACGCATTTCTAAATGTCATACGACACTGTTTCGCCATTTCGGACGGATGTTGCACCTTGCACCGCGGATGTTGCACTCTGTAGATATTTATTATTCGGACGGCCATAACTTCTGCCTCGTTTAGATTTACGGGAGCCATAACCTGTCAAAACGAAGGCCACGGTGAGTTCTACGGCTTTGACAGCTTTCAGCTGTCAATGGATTGATTAATGCCCGAAAAGGACAACCCGAATCTCAATCGGGCCTCGTAAGTTTTTTACCCTTCGTTTTTTCGACACCGGATTTTTACGGTAAAACAGGATTACCGTGCCTCGTCTTCGATTTACCATCGCTGGAGAGTGGTGCATCATGGTGCTGTTCCGTTTCAAATCCATGCACGCATTTCTAAAAGTCGTACGACACTGTTTCGCCATTTCGGACGGATGTTGCACCTTGCACCGCGGATGTTGCACCCTGTAGATATCGATTATTCGGACGGCCATAACTTTTGACTCGTTTAGAGTTACGGGAGCCATAACCTGTCAAAACGAAGGCCACAGTGACTTCTACGGCTTTGACCGCTTTCAGCCGTCAACGGATAGATTAATGCCCGAAAAGGACTACCCGAATCACAATCGGGTCTCGTAAGTTTTTTACCCTTCGTTTTTTCTACACCGGATTTTAACGGTATAACAGGATTACCGTGGCTCGTCTTCGATTTACCATCACTGGGGAGTGGTGCACCATGGCACTGTTCCGTTTCAAATCCATGCACGTATTTCTAAAAGTCGTACGACACTTTTTCGCCATTTCGGATGGATGTTGCACCTTACCCCGTGGATGTTGCACCCTGTACATATCGATTATTCGGACGGCCATAACTTCTGGCTCGTTTAGAGTTACGGGAGCCATAACCTGTCAAAACGAAGGCCATGGTGAGTTCTACTGCTTTGACAGCTTTCAGCCATCAACGGATAGATTAAAGCCCGAAAAGGACAACCCGAATCTCAATCGGGTCTCGTAAGTTTTTTACCCTACGTTTTTTCGACACCGGATTTTTACGGTAAAACGAGATTACCGTGCCACGTCTTCGATTCACCATTGCTGGAGAGTGGCGCACCATGGTACTGTTCCGTTTCAAATCCATGCACACATTTCTAAAAGTCGTACGCCACTGTTTCGCCATTTCGGACGGATGTTGCACCTTGCACCGTGGATGTTGCACCATGTAGATATCGATTATTCGGACGGCCATAACTTCTGGCTCGTTTAGAATTACGGGAGCCATAACCTGTCAAAACGAAGGCCACGGTTAGTTCTACGGATTTGTCCGCTTTCAGCCGTCAACGGATGGATTAATGCCCAAAAAGGACAACCCGAATCTCAATCGGGTCTCGTAAGTTTTTTACCCTTCGTTTTTTCGACACCGGATTTTTATGGTAAAATGGGATTACCGTGCCTCATCTTCGATTTACCATCGCTGGAGAGTGGTGCACTATGGTACTGTTCCGTTTCAAATCCATTCACGCATTTCAAAAAGTCATACGCCACTGTTTCGCCATTTCGTACGGATGTTGCACCTTGCCCCGCGGATGTTGCACCCTGTAGATATCGATTATTCGGACGGCCATAACTTCTGGCTCGTTTAGAGTTACGGGAGCAATAACCTGTCAAAATGATGGCCATGGTGAGTTCTACGGCTTCGACTGCTTTCATCCGTCAACGGATAAATTAATGCCCGAAAAGGACAACCCGAATCTCAATCGGGTCTCGTAAGTTTTTTACCCTTCCTTTTTTCGACACCGGATTTTTACGGTAAAACAGGATTACCGTGCCTCGTCTTCGATTTACCATCCCTGAAGAGTGGTGCACCATGGTACAGTTCCGTTTCAAATCCATGCACGCATTTCTAAAAGTCGTACGCCACTGTTTCGCCATCTCGGACGGATGTTGCACCTTGCACCGCGGATGTTGCACCTTGTAGATATCGATTATTCGGACGGCCATAACTTTTGGCTCGTTTAGAGTTACGGGAGCCATAACCTGTCATAACGAAGGCCACGGTGAGTTCTACGGCTTTAACCGCTTTTAGCCGTCAACGGATAGATTAATGCCCAAAAAGGACAACCCGAATCTCAATCGGGCCTCGTAAGTTTTTTACCCTTCGTTTTTTCGACACGTGGATTTTTACGGTAAAACAGGATTAACGTGCCTCGTCTTCGATTTACCATCGCTGGAGAGTGGTGCACCTTGGTACTGTTCCATTTTAAATCCATGCACGCATTTCTAAAAGTCGTACGGCATTGTTTCGCCATTTCGGACGGATGTTGCACCTTGCACCGCGGATGTTGCACCCTGTAGACATCGATTATTCGGACGGTCATAACTTCTGGCTCGTTTAGAGTCACGGGAGCCATAACCTGTCAAAACGAAGGCCATGGTGAGTTCTACGGCTTTGACAGCTTTCAGCCATCAATGGATAGATTAATGCCCAAAAAGGACAACCCAAATCTCAATCGGGTCTTGTATGTTTTTTACCCATCGTTTTTTCGACGCTGGATTTTAACGGTAAAACGGGATTACCGTGCCTCGTCTTCGATTTACCATCGCTGGAGATTGGTGCACCATGGTACTATTCCATTTCAAATCCATGCACGCATTTCTAAAAGTCGTACGACACTGTTTCTCCATTTCGTACGGAAGTTGCTTCTTGCACCGCGGATATTGCACCCTGTAGATATCGATTATTCGGACATCCATAACTTCTGGCTCGTTTAGAGTTACGGGAGCCATAACCTGTCAAAACGAAGGCCACGGTGAGTTTTGCGGCTTTGACCGCTTTCTGCCATCAACGGATAGATTAATGCCCAAGAACGACAACCCGAATCTCAATCGGGTCTCGTAAGTTTTTTACCCTTCGTTTTTTCGACACCGGATTTTTACGGTAAAACGGGATTACCGTGGCTCGTCTTCGATTTACTATCGCTGGAGAGTGGTGCACCATGGTACTATTCCGTTTCAAATCCATGCATGCATTTCTAAAAGTCGTACGACACTGTTTCGCCATTTCGGACGGATGTTGCACCTTGCACCGTGGATGTTGCACCCTGTAGATATCGATTGTTCGGACGGCCATAACTTCTGGCTCGTTTAGAGTTACGGGAGCCTTAACCTGTCAAAACGAAGGCCACAGTGACTTCTACGGCTTTGACCGCTTTCAGCCGTCAACGGATAGATTAATGCCCGAAAAGGACTACCCGAATCACAATCGGGTCTCGTAAGTTTTTTACCCTTCGTTTTTTCTACACCGGATTTTAACGGTATAACAGGATTACCGTGGCTCGTCTTCGATTTACCATCACTGGGGAGTGGTGCACCATGGCACTGTTCCGTTTCAAATCCATGCACGTATTTCTAAAAGTCGTACGACACTTTTTCGCCATTTCGGATGGATGTTGCACCTTACCCCGTGGATGTTGCACCCTGTACATATCGATTATTCGGACGGCCATAACTTCTGGCTCGTTTAGAGTTACGGGAGCCATAACCTGTCAAAACGAAGGCCATGGTGAGTTCTACTGCTTTGACAGCTTTCAGCCATCAACGGATAGATTAAAGCCCGAAAAGGACAACCCGAATCTCAATCGGGTCTCGTAAGTTTTTTACCCTACGTTTTTTCGACACCGGATTTTTACGGTAAAACGAGATTACCGTGCCACGTCTTCGATTCACCATTGCTGGAGAGTGGCGCACCATGGTACTGTTCCGTTTCAAATCCATGCACACATTTCTAAAAGTCGTACGCCACTGTTTCGCCATTTCGGACGGATGTTGCACCTTGCACCGTGGATGTTGCACCATGTAGATATCGATTATTCGGACGGCCATAACTTCTGGCTCGTTTAGAATTACGGGAGCCATAACCTGTCAAAACGAAGGCCACGGTTAGTTCTACGGATTTGTCCGCTTTCAGCCGTCAACGGATGGATTAATGCCCAAAAAGGACAACCCGAATCTCAATCGGGTCTCGTAAGTTTTTTACCCTTCGTTTTTTCGACACCGGATTTTTATGGTAAAATGGGATTACCGTGCCTCATCTTCGATTTACCATCGCTGGAGAGTGGTGCACTATGGTACTGTTCCGTTTCAAATCCATTCACGCATTTCAAAAAGTCATACGCCACTGTTTCGCCATTTCGTACGGATGTTGCACCTTGCCCCGCGGATGTTGCACCCTGTAGATATCGATTATTCGGACGGCCATAACTTCTGGCTCGTTTAGAGTTACGGGAGCAATAACCTGTCAAAATGATGGCCATGGTGAGTTCTACGGCTTCGACTGCTTTCATCCGTCAACGGATAAATTAATGCCCGAAAAGGACAACCCGAATCTCAATCGGGTCTCGTAAGTTTTTTACCCTTCCTTTTTTCGACACCGGATTTTTACGGTAAAACAGGATTACCGTGCCTCGTCTTCGATTTACCATCCCTGAAGAGTGGTGCACCATGGTACAGTTCCGTTTCAAATCCATGCACGCATTTCTAAAAGTCGTACGCCACTGTTTCGCCATCTCGGACGGATGTTGCACCTTGCACCGCGGATGTTGCACCTTGTAGATATCGATTATTCGGACGGCCATAACTTTTGGCTCGTTTAGAGTTACGGGAGCCATAACCTGTCATAACGAAGGCCACGGTGAGTTCTACGGCTTTAACCGCTTTTAGCCGTCAACGGATAGATTAATGCCCAAAAAGGACAACCCGAATCTCAATCGGGCCTCGTAAGTTTTTTACCCTTCGTTTTTTCGACACGTGGATTTTTACGGTAAAACAGGATTAACGTGCCTCGTCTTCGATTTACCATCGCTGGAGAGTGGTGCACCTTGGTACTGTTCCATTTTAAATCCATGCACGCATTTCTAAAAGTCGTACGGCATTGTTTCGCCATTTCGGACGGATGTTGCACCTTGCACCGCGGATGTTGCACCCTGTAGACATCGATTATTCGGACGGTCATAACTTCTGGCTCGTTTAGAGTCACGGGAGCCATAACCTGTCAAAACGAAGGCCATGGTGAGTTCTACGGCTTTGACAGCTTTCAGCCATCAATGGATAGATTAATGCCCAAAAAGGACAACCCAAATCTCAATCGGGTCTTGTATGTTTTTTACCCATCGTTTTTTCGACGCTGGATTTTAACGGTAAAACGGGATTACCGTGCCTCGTCTTCGATTTACCATCGCTGGAGATTGGTGCACCATGGTACTATTCCATTTCAAATCCATGCACGCATTTCTAAAAGTCGTACGACACTGTTTCTCCATTTCGTACGGAAGTTGCTTCTTGCACCGCGGATATTGCACCCTGTAGATATCGATTATTCGGACATCCATAACTTCTGGCTCGTTTAGAGTTACGGGAGCCATAACCTGTCAAAACGAAGGCCACGGTGAGTTTTGCGGCTTTGACCGCTTTCTGCCATCAACGGATAGATTAATGCCCAAGAACGACAACCCGAATCTCAATCGGGTCTCGTAAGTTTTTTACCCTTCGTTTTTTCGACACCGGATTTTTACGGTAAAACGGGATTACCGTGGCTCGTCTTCGATTTACTATCGCTGGAGAGTGGTGCACCATGGTACTATTCCGTTTCAAATCCATGCATGCATTTCTAAAAGTCGTACGACACTGTTTCGCCATTTCGGACGGATGTTGCACCTTGCACCGTGGATGTTGCACCCTGTAGATATCGATTGTTCGGACGGCCATAACTTCTGGCTCGTTTAGAGTTACGGGAGCCTTAACCTGTCAAAACGAAAGCCAGGGTGAGTTCTACGGCTTTGACAGCTTTCAGCCGTCAACGGATAGATTAATGCCCGAAAAGGACAACCTGAATCTCAATCGGGTCTCGTAAGTTTTTTACCCTTCGTTTTTTCGACCCCGGATTTTTACGGTAAAACGGGATTACCGTGGCTCGTCTTCGATTTACCATCGCTGGAGAGTGGTGCACCATGGTACTGTTCCGTTTCAAATCCATGCATGCATTTCTAAAAGTCGTAAGGCACTGTTTCGCCATTTCGGACGGATGTTGCACATTGCACCGCGGATGTTGCATCCTGTAGATATCGATTATTCGGCGACCATAACTTCTGGCTCGTTTAGAGTTACGGGAGCCATAACCTGCCAAAACGAAGGCGACGGTGAGTTTTACGGCTTTGACCACTTTCAGCCGTCAACGGATAGATTAATGCCCAAAAAGTACAACCCGAATATCAATCGGGTCTCGTAAGTTTTTTACCTTTCGTTTTTTCGACACCTGATTTTTACTGTAAAACGGGATTACCGTGGCTCGTCTTCGATTTACCATCGCTGGAGAGTGGTGCACCATGCTACTGTTCCGTTTCAAATCCATGCATGCATTTCTAAAAGTCGTACGGCACAGTTTCGCCATTTCGGACGGATGTTGCACCTTGCACCGTGGATGTTGCACCCTGTAGTTATCGATTATTCGGACGACCATAACTTCTGGCTCGTTTAGAGTTATGGTAGCCATAACCTGTCAAAACGAAGGCCACGGTGAGTTCCACGGCTTTGATTGCTTTCAACCGTCACTGGATAGATTAATTCCCAAAAAGGACAGCCCGAATCTCAATCGGGTCTCGTAAGTTTTTTACCCTTCGTTTTTTCGACACCGGATTTTTAGGGTAAAACGGGATTACCGTTGCTCGTCTTCGATTTACCATCGCTGGAGAGCGGTGCACCATGGTACTATTCCATTTCAAATCCATGCACGCATTTCTAAAAGTCGTACGACACTGTTTCGCCATTTCGGACGGATGTTGCACCTTGCACCGCGGATGTTGCAGCCTGTAGATATCGATTATTCGGACGGCCATAACTTCTGGCTCGTTTAGAGTTACGGGAGCCATAACCTATAAAAACGAAGGCCACGGTGAGTTCTACGGCTTTGACAGCTGACAGCCATCAACGGATAGATTAATACCCAAAAAGGACAACCCGAATCTCAATCGGGTCTCGTAAGTTTTTTACCCATCGTTTTTTCGACGCCGGATTTTAACGGTAAAACGGGATTACCGTGGCTCGTCTTCGATTTACCATCGCTAGAGAGTAGTGCACCATGGTACTGTTCCATTTCAAATCCATGAACGCAATTCTAAAATTCGTCTGGCACTGTTTCGCCATTTCTGGCGGATGTTGCACCTTGCACCGCGGATATTGCACCCTGTAGATATCGATTATTCGGACGACCATAACTTCTGGATCGTTTATAGTTACGGGAGCCATAACCCGTCAAAATGAAGGCCACGGTGAGTTCTACGACTTTGACAGCTTTCAGCCGTCAATGGAAAGATTAATGCCCGAAAAGGACAACCCGAATCTCAATTGAGTCTCGTAAGTTTTTTACCCTTCGTTTTTTCGACACCGGATTTTAACGGTAAAACGGGATTACCGTGGCTCGTCTTCGATTTACCATCGCTGGAGAGTGGTGCACCATGGTACTGTTCCATTTTAAATCCATGGACGCATTTCTAAAAGTCGTACGGCATTGTTTCGCCATTTCGGACGGATGTTGCACTTTGCACCGCGGATGTTGCACCCTGTAGACATCGATTATTCGGACGGTCATAACTTCTGGCTCGTTTAGAGTTACGGGAGCCATAACCTGTCAAAACGAAGGCCACGGTGAGTTCTACGGCATTGACAGCTTTCAGCCATCAATGGATAGATTAATGCCCAAAAAGGACAACCCGAATTTCAATCGGGTCTCGTAAGTTTTTTACCCATCGTTTTTTCGACGCCGGATTTTAACGGTAAAACGGGATTACCGTGGCTCATCTTTGATTTACCATCGCTGGAGAGTGGTGCACAATGGTACTGTTCCATTTCAAATCCATGCACGCATTTCTAAAAGTCGTACGACACTGTTTCGCCATTTCGGACAGATGTTGCACCTTGCAACGCGAATGTTGCGCCCTGTAGATATCGATTATTCGGACGGCCATAACTTCTGGATCGTTTAGAGTTACGGGAGCCATAATCTGTCAAAACGAAGGACACGGTGAGTTCTATGGCTTTGACAGCATTCAGCCATCAACGGATAGATTAATGTCCGAAAAGGACAACCCGAATCTCAATCGGGTCTCGTAAGTTTTTTGCCCTTCGTTTTTTCGACACCGGATTTTTACGGTAAAACTGGATTACCGTGGCTCGTCTTCGATTTACCATCGCTGGAGAGTGGTGCACCATGGTACTGTTCCGTTTCAAATCCATGCATGCATTTCTAAAAGTCGTACGACACTGTTTCGCCATTTCGGACGGATGTTGCACCTTGCACCGCGGATGTTGCACCTTGTAGATATCGATTATTCGGACGACCATAACTTCTGGCTCGTTTAGAGTTACGGGATCCATTACCTGTCAAAACGAAGGCAACGGTGAGTTCTACGGCTTTGACCACTTTCAGCCGTCAACGGATAGATTAATGCCCAAAAAGGACAAACCGAATCTCAATCGGGTCTCGTAAGTTTTTTACCCTTCGTTTTTTCGACACCGGATTTTTACGGTAAAAAGGGATTACTTTCTGGCTCGTTTAGAGTTACGGGAGCCATAACCTGTCAAAACGAAGGCCACAGTGAGTTCTATGGCTTTGACGGCTTTCAGCCATCAACGGATACATTAATGCCCAAAAAGAACAACCTGAATCTCAATCGGGTCTCGTAAGTTTTTTACCCTCCGTTTTTTCGACGCCGGATTTTAACGGTAAAACGGGATTACCGTGGATCGTCTTCGATTTACCATCGCTGGAGAGTGGTGCACCATGGTACTGTTCCATTTCAAATCCATGCACGCATTTCTAAAAGTCGTACGGCACTGTTCCGCCATTTCTGATGGACGTCACACCCTGTAGATATCAATTATTCGGACGGCCATAACTTCTGCCTCGTTTAGAGTTACGGAAGCCATAACCTATCAAAACGAAGGCCACAGTGAGTTCTACGGCTTTGACCACTTTAACCCATCAATGGACAGATTAATGCCCGAAAAGGAAAACCCGAATCTCAATCGGATCTCGTAAGTTTTTTACCCTTCGTTTTTTGACACCGGATTTTAAGGGTAAAACGGGATTACTGTGCCTCGTCTTCGATTTACCATCGGTGGAGAGTGGTGCACCATGGTACTGTTCCGTTTCAAATCCATGTACGCATTTCTAAAAGTCGTACGACACTGTTTCTCCATTTCGTACGGAAGTTGCTTCTTGCACCGCGGATATTGCACCCTGTAGATATCGATTATTCGGACGGCCATAACTTCTGACTCGTTTAGAGTTACGGGAGCCATAACCTGTCAAAATGAAGGCCACGGTGAGTTTTATGGCTTTGACCGCTTTCAGCCATTAACAGGTAGATTAATGCCCAAAAACGACAACCCGAATCTCAATCGGGTCTCGTAAGTTTTTTACCCTTCGTTTTTTCGAACGCGGATTTTTACGGTAAAACGGGATTACCATGGCTCGTCTTCGATTTACCATCGTTGGAGAGTGGTGCACCATGGTACTATTCCGTTTCAAATCCATGCATGCATTTCTAAAAGTCGTACGGCACTGTTTCGCCATTTCGGACGGATGTTGCACCTTGCACCGTGGATGTTGCACCCTGTAGATAACGATTATTCGGACGGCCATAACTTCTGGCTCGTTTAGAGGTACGGGAGCCATAACCTGTCAAAAAGAAAGCCAGGGTGAGTTCTACGGCTTTGACAGCTTTCAGCCGTCAACGGATAGATTAATGCCCGAAAAGGACAGCCTGAATCTCAATCGGGTCTCGTAAGTTTTTTACCGTTCGTTTTTTCGACACCAGATTTTTACGGTAAAACGGGATTACCGTGGCTCCTCTTCGATTTACCATCGCTGGAGAGTGGTGCACCAGGGTACTGTTCCGTTTCAAATCCATGCATGCATTTCTAAAAGTCGTACGGCACTGTTTCGCCATTTCGGACGGATGTTGCACCTTGCACCGCGGATGTTGCATCCTACAGATATCGATTATTTGGCGGCCATAACTTCTGGCTCGTTTAGAATTACGGGAGCCACAACCTTCCAAAACGAAGGCCACAGTGAGTATTACGGCTTTGACCACTTTCAGCCGTCAATGGATAGATTAATGCCCAAAAAGGACAACCCGAATATCAATCGGGTCTCGTAAGTTTTTTACCTTTCGTTTTTTCGACACCGGATTTTTACGGTAAAACGGGATTACCGTGGCTCGTCTTCTATTTACCATCGCTGGAGAGCGGTGCACAATGGTACTGTTCCATTTCAAATCCATGCACGCATTTCTAAAAGTCGTACGACACTGTTTCGCCATTTCGGACGGATGGTTCACCTTGCACCGCGGATGTTGCAGCCTGTAGATATCGATTATTCGGACGGCCATAACTTCTGGCTCGTTTAGAGTTACGGGAGCCATAACCTATCAAAACGAAGGCCACGGTGATTTCTACGGCTTTGACAGCTGACAGCCATCAACGGATAGATTAATACCCAAAAAGGACAACCCGAATCTCAATCGGGTCTCGTAAGTTTTTTACCCATCGTTTTTTCGACGCCGGATTTTAACGGTAAAACTGGATTACCGTGGCTCGTCTTCGATTTACCATCGCTAGAGAGTAGTGCACCATGGTACTGTTCCATTTCAAATCCATGAAAGCAATTCTAAAATTTGTACGGCACCTTTTCGCCATTTCTGGCGGATGTTGCACCTTGCACCGCGGATGTTGCACCCTGTAGATATCGATTATTCGGACGGCCATAACTTCTGGAGCGTTTATAGATACGGGAGCCATAACCTGTCAAAACGAAGGCCACGGTGAGTTCTACGACTTTGACAGCTTTCAGCCGTCAATGGAAAGATTAATGCCCGAAAAGGACAACCCGAATCTCAATCGGGTCTCGTAAGTCTTTTACCCTTCGTTTTTTCGACACCGGATTTTAACGGTAAAACGGGATTACCGTGGCTCGTCTTCGATTTACCATCGCTGGAGAGCGGTGCACCATGGTACTGTTCGGTTTCAAATCCATGCATGCATTTCTAAAAGTCGTACGGCACTGTTTCGCCATTTCGGACGGATGTTGCACCTTGCACCGTGGATGCTGCACCCTGTAGATATCGATTATTCGGACGACGATAACTTCTGGCTCGTTTAGAGTTACGGGAGCCATTACCTGTCAAAACGAAGGCCACGGTGAGTTCTACGGCTTTGACCGATTTCAGCCGTCAACGGATAGTTTAATGCCCATAAAGGACAACCCGAATCTCAATCGGGTCTCGTAAGTTTTTTACCCTTAGTTTTTTTGACACCGGATTTTTACGGTAAAACGGGATTACCGTGCCTTGTCTTCGCTTTACGATCGCTGGAGAGTGGTGCACCATGATACTGTTCCGTTTCAAATCCATGCACGCATTTCTAAAAGTCGTACGACACTGTTTCGCTATTTCGGACGGATGTTACACCTTGCACCGCGGATGTTGCATCCTGTAGTTACCGATTATTCGGACGGTCATAACTTCTGGCTCGTTTAGAGTTACGGGAGCCATAACCTGTCAAAACGAAGGCCACGGTGAGTTCTATGGCTTTGACGGCTTTCAGCCGTAAAGAGATAGATTAATGCCCAAAAAGGACAACCCGAATCTCAATCGGGTCTCGTAAGTTTTTTACCCTTCGATTTTTTGACACCGGATTTTAATGGTAAAACGGGATTACAGTCGCTCGTCTTCGATTTACCATCACTGGAGAGTTGTGTACCATGATACTGTTCCATTTCAAATCCATGCACGCATTTCTAAAAGTCGTACGGCACAATTTCGCCATTTCGGACGGATGTTGCACCTTGCATCGCGGATGTTGCACCCTGTAGATATCGATTATTCGGACGGCCATAACTTCTCGCTCGTTTAGAGTTACGGGAGCCATAACCTGTCAAAACGAAGGCCACGGTGAGTTCTACGGCTTTGACCGCTCTCTGCCGTCAAGGATAGATTAATGCCCGAAAAGGACAACCCGAATCTCAATCGGGTCTCGTAAGTTTTTTACCCTTCATTTTTTCGACACCGGATTTTAACGGTAAAACGGGATTACCGTGGCTCGTCTTCGATTTACCATCGCTGGAGAGTGGTGCACAATGGTACTGTTCCATTTCAAATCCATGCACGCATTTCTAAAAGTCGTACGACACTGTTTCGCCATTTCGGACAGATGTTGCACCTTGCAACGCGAATGTTGCGCCCTGTGGATATCGATTATTCGGACGGCCATAACTTCTGGATCGTTTAGAGTTACGGGAGCCATAATCTGTCAAAACGAAGGACACGGTGAGTTCTACGGCTTTGACAGCTTTCAGCCATCAACGGATAGATTAATGTCCGAAAAGGACAACCCGAATCTCAATCGGGTCTCGTAAGTTTTTTGCCCTTCGTTTTTTCGACACCGGATTTTTACGGTAAAACGGGATTACCGTGGCTCGTCTTCGATTTACCATCGCTGGAGAGTGTGCACCATGGTACTGTTCCGTTTCAAATCCATGCATGCATTTCTAAAAGTCGTACGACACTGTTTCGCCATTTCTGACGGATGTTGCACCGTGCACCGCGGATGTTGCACCTTGTAGATATCGATTATTCGGACGATCATAACTTCTGGTTCGTTTAGAGTTACGGGATCCATAACCTGTCAAAACGAAGGCAACGGTGAGTTCTACGTTTTTGACCACTTTCAGCCGTCAACGGATAGATTAATGCCCAAAAAGGACAACCCGAATCTCAATCGGGTCTCGTAAGTTTTTTACCCTTCGTTTTTTCGACACCGGATTTTTACGGTAAAAAGGGATTACCTTCTGGCTCGTTTAGAGTTACGGGAGCCATAACCTGTCAAAACGAAGGCCACAGTGAGTTCTATGTCTTTGACGGCTTTCAGCCGTCAACGGATACATTAATGCCCAAAAAGAACAACCCGAATCTCAATCGGGTCTCGTAAGTTTTTTACCCTCCATTTTTTCGACGCCCGATTTTTACGGTAAAACGGGATTACCGTGTCTCGTCTTCGATTTACCATCGCTGGAGAGTGGTGCACCATGATACTGTTCCGTTTCAAATCCATGCACGCATTTCTAAAAGTCGTACGACACTGTTTCGCTATTTCGGACGGATGTTGCACCTTGCACCGCGGATGTTGCATCCTGTAGATATCGATTATTCGGATGGTCAAAACTTCTGGTCGTTGAGAGTAACGGGAGCCATAACCTGTCAAAACGAAGGCCACGGTGAGTTCTACGGCTTTGACGGCTTTCAGCCGTCAACGGATAGATTAATGCCCAAAAAGGACAACCCGAATCTCAATCGGGTCTCGTATGTTTTTTAACCTTCGTTTTTTCGACACCGGATTTTAATGGTAAAACGGGATTACCGTCGCTCATCTTCGATTTACCATCGCTGGAGAGTTGTGTACCATGATATTGTTCCATTTCAAATCCATGCACACATTTCTAAAAGTCGTACGGCACAATTTCGCCATTTTGGACGGATGTTGCACCTTGCACCGCGGATGTTGCACCCTGTAGATATCGATTATTCGGACGGCCATAACTTCTGGCTCGTTTAGAGTTACGGGAGCCCTAACCTGTCAAAACGAAGGCCACGGTGAGTTCTACGGCTTTGACCGCTTTCTGCCGTCAAGGATAGATTAATTCCCGAAAAGGACAACCCGAATCTCAATCGGGTCTCGTAAGTTTTTTACCCTTCGTTTTTTCGACACCAGATTTTTACGGTAAAACGGGATTACCGTGGCTCGTCTTCGATTTACCATCGCTGGAGAGTGGTGCACCATGGTACTGTTCCGTTTCAAATCCATGCATGCATTTCTAAAAGTCGTACGACACTATTTCGGCATTTCGGGCGGATGTTGCACCTTGCACCGCGGATGTTGCACCCTGTAGATATCGATTATTCGAACGGCCATAACTTCTGGCTTGTTTAGCGTTACGGGAGCCATAACCTGTCAAAACGAAGGCCACGTTGAGTTTTACGGCTTTGACCGCTTTTAGCCGTCAACAGATAGATTAATGCCCAAAAAGGACCACCCGAATCTCAATCGGGTCTCGTAAGTTTTTTACCCTTCGTTTTTTCAACACCGGATTTTTACGGTAAAACGGGATTACCGTGGCTTGTCTTCGATTTACCATCGTTGGAGAGTGGTGCACCATGGTACTTGTTTGCGTCAAAATTGGTCACAAACACCCAATACCGTGAAAGCACCCGTTTATCAACACAGATCGGCAACAATCAATATAGAATTCAGATCTAAGCAACAACAATCACAATAATTCACAGATAACAATCACAAACACAGGATTTATAGTGGTTCGGCGTTCGTGCCTACGTCCACTTTGAAGGTTCTCTCTTTATTACTTCACTTGATGATATCAATTGATTACAACGGATTACAGCTGATGATAGCTTCGGACTCTGAATACAACAGCGATGATGAAGTTTGGAATTCAATCCGGCAGGGTCTGGACGTTCAATGGTGGAAGCTCCCAAAGATCCCCCTTTCTGGAGGCTTCAGGGTGTTATTTATAGGCGTAGGAGGCCAGATCTCGCTCAAACTTCGGGAGACTTCTTCTGGCACGTGAGTGGGACCACGTAATCGACCCCACCAAGTTTCGACTCGATCTGACATCGATTCGAAGTGATTTCGAACCCATCAAGAAATGCTCCAATCGAGCAGAAACTTGGCAGGAACAATCTTTATCATGTATGGAAACTACTGTGAATATTTCGTTGCATTTGGATCAATGGTTTAGGAGATTAGATCGATTCGAATTGGAGTTCTTCGGCTGGCTGCCTAATTCGAATCCATCCCTTCGAATCCCACCCCTTCGAATCCATCAGCTCACGTGGATCTCTGGTGACGTGGCCCGCACTCCTCGCATCGATCCTGTTTTATCTTCGAGTTGATCGCTTCGCACCCATGGATTTCGCCTCGTTCGTATCGTGGGGCGACACGTCACCCAAGTTAGTTGACTCGGTGGATACGAACAAGTGAATGTTCCTGGGTTCGAACGCGACCGTTTTGAACTAAGGTATACTCGTGGGTTCGAACTCGATCGATTCGAACAAGATCGATTCGAAGCGACTTGGATTCAAGGCTGATGGGCTTGAATGGATTCGAAGATGATGGTTTCGAAGGTAATGGAGTCGAAGTTAATGGTTGTGAGGCCGGCACTGGTTGATGGATTCGAACTAGATGGGTTCGAAGGTAGGATACCGGATGGGTTCGGAATAGATGGTTTCGAAGATGATGGGTTCGAACATAATCTCCGGCCATCGATTCGAACCATGGGTGTCCTATGGGTTCGACCCGAACAAGGGGCTATCTTTCTCAAATTTAAACCATCACATCTTGAGCATACGAACTCGGATTGACTTGAAACTTGAAACGCTGGCTTCTACAGCTTTGCTTGTCATGTCTTATCAATTGTGACCTGATCCGAGCTCGGACAAAATTCGTCGACATCCATAGCGAAGCGAAGTACAACAAATCTATGAGATGAATTGTTTCTTGTTTTCGAACACTCTTTTGGTATCACGGCTTTGCCATAAAGCGGGATAACATTTGCCCCCCAAAACATGCCTTGCGGTAGGAAGGTGTGTTTTGCAATGCCTTGAGTTGGATGTTCATATCCTATCACCAACCTGTAAAGCATTTGATAGTTTCATATGTCCTCCAATGACGATCGTTCGGGATCGAGCTATTTGGGATGAAGTGCGGCCGCTCATGGTCAAGCGCCTAACTTCAAATGACGATCGTTCGTGATCGAGTCACTTGAGGTGAAGTGCGACCGTGCGCGGCCAAGCGCATAAATCCATTCGTCGATCTTTCGAGATCGAGTCATCTGCGGTGAAATGTGACCGTTCAAGTTCAAGCGCTTAACTTCAAATGATGATCGTTCGTGATCGAGTCATTCGAGGTAAAGTGCGACAGTGCGCAGTCAAGTGGTGGACCTCAAATGACGACCGTTCGGGATCGAGCCATTTGAGGTGAGATGATTTGTGCCGTTCTGGGCGAATTGTGCCTGTTCGAGGCAAGTTGTACCGTTCGCGATCGTGTGCCGTTCGAGGCGTTTTTGTGGCCGTTCGAGGTCGGGTGACGTTCGTGGCGAGTTATAACTGTTCGAAGTCGAGCGCCGTTCGTGATCGTGTGCCGTTCGAGGCGAGTTTGCGTGCCCGGGAGGGCTTGATGTTATGGATGCCAGGGTCACGTTCAGGTGAGTTCCTGGATTGTTTGTGTGCCTGTTGGAGGCGAATAAGTGTGCCGGGAGGGCTTGGTACTGTTGATACCAGGTTCACGTTCGAGTGGGTCCCTGGATCATTTGTTAGGGTATATCACTATCTCAGAGCATGCCTAAGGACCGTTCGCGTCCCCGTACATGTGCAAGCAGCTTAGCCATTTCAGAATTATCAAAATCAAATATCTTATTCAACAGGTGAATTTTAAAAATAGAAATGTCCAAACAAACCAAGTTCAAATATCCAACTCAAAACGAAACAAAAAGCAAAGCAAGGATGTCAAAGCGTAAGTTCCCACTACGGAGCAATCAATGATCATTCAGAGCATGCCTGGAGAGCGTTCGCGATCTCGTACATGTGTAAATGATTTAATTGTGTTAGTGGAAGCTTGCGACTTGTTCATCGTTATTTTAATTAATTGATAACCAAACGACGTCCTGGTTCAGGGTTGCCCCTGGCTGATGTAGATGGTGGGCGCTCTGGCTCCACCGTTGAGGCTCGCCTCCTCACATATTGAAGGAGCATACCATTCCTGATATGCCCTTCCACCTCGTCCTTCAGATGCCTACAATCATTAGTGTTATGACCATTTAATTCATGAAATACACAAAACTTATCTGATCTCTTTTCATCAGAAGTTGGATCCCTTCGCATCGGTCTACGATAGGGAACCTGCTCTTTGGTATCCTGATAAATCCTCTCCAAACTCTCAGTCAGCTCGGTGTAAGTAGTGAATCGCGGCTCCCTCCGTTGCCGTTTTGACCTGTCTTTATAATCCTCAGCCCTTCGTTTTCCTTTATCTTTGCCCGAGTCCTTTTCGATAGGCTTTTTGTCTTTGAGCACGTAAACTTCTATTCCCTCTCCTTCTACTCTCTCTGCATTCGCATCCTCTAATCGTAGAAACTTTTCTGCCTCATTGTAAAATTCCTCTAGATCCACGGGTGGATCATTAGTCAATGAATTTTTGAACTCTGTGCCATCAGCTACTCCGGTCACAGCTGCCATCACCACCATAGATGGATCTGCTCGATCCACCGAAGCTGCTGCTGCATTGAATCGTGATAGATAACTCCTCAAGGTCTCTCCGGCTTTCTGCTTTAGGGTTGTCAAAGTCATCACATTCTTGGGTCTCGTAATGTGAACCCTGAATTGCCTCATAAATCTCTCAACTAAACCATTCCGCGTTCCGGTGGATCCATTCTCCAATTGTCTAAACCACAATGCTGCGATACCCGCCAAGTACAATGGAAAGCACCGGGCCATAACCTCCTCTGATGCCCCCAGCACTTCCATATGTCTCATATACTTCGTTAGATGAACTGTAGGATCCGTCCTCCCGTCGTACATGTCCAACGATGGTAATTTGAAATCCAGTGGGTTCCTAGCTCGTCTGATTGCTGGAGTAAAGGGACTCCTATTAACATCTTCCAAATCCTTGTTCACTAATCCGCCTCTCATGGATCGCCTGACTATCTCTGCCAATCTGTCATTGTCCCCGGGATGTCACCTTCGCTCATCACTTTCGACCTGCCCCTCGAGTCCACGAGGGAAATCTGGAATCTGCTCCCTTGATCGAGAGTTTACCCCTCTACTACTCCCGGGTTGTGCAGATGTTCCTCTCTCTCTCTCTGAAATTGGGTCAACGTTCTCTATGGGCGTGCCCCCTAGTTCAGGTGCTACGCCGGATGGTCCTGCTCCGTTCTAGACTCCGGTTACTCCTTGATTCTGTGCTCCAAGCTGTCCTATTTGCTGAAACAAACTCTGGATCAACTCCTCTTGTTTCTTCATCATTGTTTCCATCTCGTCCCTTGTGATGAAGATTGAAGCTTGGTTTGCTCCTGAAGAGGCCTCTTGACTTCCTTGGTGTTCTCTCCTCTCTGGCCTTTGTTTCTTACTTGTTTCTCTCGTCATGGTTCTTAGATCTAAATCTTTAAGCTTTCAAATTCAAATTGTCCTGAATCAGCTGTTCTCAGTGAAAGCACCAAAATGTTTGCGCCAAAATTGGTCACAAACACCCAATACCGCGAAAGCACCCGTTTATCAACATAGATCGGCAACAATCAATATAGAATTCAGATCTAAGCAACAACAATCACAATAATTCATAGATAACAATCTCAAACACAGGATTTATAGTGGTTCGGCGTTCGTGCCTACGTCCACTTTGAAGGTTCTCTCTTTATTACTTCACTTGATGATATTAATTGATTACAACGGATTACAGCTGATGATAGCTTTGGAATCTGAATACAACAGCGATAATGAAGTTTGGAATTCAATCTGGCAGGGTCTGGACGTTCAATGGTGGAAGCTCCCAAAGATCCCCCTTTCTGAAGGGTTCAAGGTGCTATTTATAGGCGTAGGAGGCCCAAATCTCGCTCAAACTTCGGGAGACTTCTTCTGGCACGTGAGTGGACCCACGTGATCGACCCCACCAAGTTTCGACTCGATCTGTCATCGATTCGAAGTGATTTCGAACCCATCAAGAAACGGTCCAATCGAGCTGAAACTTGGCAGGAACAATCTTTATCATGTATGGAAACTACTGTGAAAATTTCGTTGCATTTGGATCAATGGTTTAGGAGATTCGATCGATTCGAATTGGAGTTCTTCGGCTGGCTGCGTAGTTCGAATCCATCCCTTCGAATCCCTACCCTTCGAATCCATCAGCTCACGTGGATCTCTGGTGACGTGGCGCGCACTCCTCGCATCGATCCTGTTTTATCTCCGAGTTGATCGCTTCGCACCCATGGATTTCGCCTCGTTCGTATCGTGGGGCAACACGTCACCCAAGTTAGTTGACTCGGTGGATACGAACAAGCGAATGTTCCTGGGTTCGAACGCGACCGTTTCGAACTAAGGTATACTCGTGGTTTCGAACTCGATCGATTCGAACAAGATCGATTCGAAGCGACTTGGATTCAAGGCTGATGGGCTTGAATGGATTCGAAGATGATGGTTTCGAAGGTAATGTAGTCGAAGTTAATGGTTGTGAGGCAGGCACTGGTTAATGGATTCGAACTAGATAGGTTCGAAGGTAGGATAACGGATGGGTTCGGAGTAGATGGTTTCGAAGATGATCGGTTCGAACATAATCTCTGGACATCGATTCGAACCATGGGTACCCTATGGGTTCGACCCGAACAAGGGGCTATCTTTCTCAAATTTAAACCATCATATCTTGAGCATACAAACTCGGATTGACTTGAAACTTGAAACGCTGGCTTCGACAGCTTTGCTTGTCATGTCTTATCAATTGTGGCCTGATCCGAGCTCGGACAAAATTCATCGACATCCATAGCGAAGCGAAGTACAACCAATCTCTGAGATGAACTGTTTCTTGTTTTCAAACACTCTTTTGGTATCACGGCTTTGCCAAAAAGCGGGATAACAGTACTGTTCCGTTTCAAATCCATGCACGCATTTCTAAAAGTCGTACGACACTGTTTCGCCATTTCGGACGGATGTTGCACCTTGCACCGCGGATGTTGCACCCTGTACATATCGATTATTCGGACGGTCATAACTTCTGGCTCGTTTAGAGTTACGGGAGCCATAACCTGTCAAAACGAAGACCACGGTGAGTTCTACGTCTTTGACAGCTTTCAGCCGTCAACGGATAGATTAATACCCAAAAGGACAACCCGAATCTCAATCGGGTCTCGTAAGTTTTTTACCCATCGTTTTTTCGACGCCGGATTTTAACGGTAAAACGGGATTACCGTGGCTCGTCTTCGATTTACCATCGCTGGAGAGTGGTGCACCATGGTACTGTTCCATTTTAAATCCATGCACGCATTTCTAAAAGTCGTACGGCATTGTTTCGCCATTTCGGACGGATGTTGCACCTTGCACCGCGGACGTTGCACCCTGTAGAGATCGATTATTCGGACGGCCATAACTTCTGGCTCGTTTAGAGTTACGGGAGCCATAACCTGTCAAAACGAAGGCTGTGGTGAGTTCTACGGCATTGACAGCTTTCAGCCGTCAACGGATAGATTAATGCCCGAAAAGGACAACCCGAATCTCAATCGGGTCTCGTAAGTTTTTTACCCTTCGTTTTTTCGACACCGGATTTTAACGGTAAAACGTGATTACCGTGGCTCGTCTTTAATTTACCATCACTGGAGAGTGGTGCACCATGGTACTGTTCCGTTTCAAATCCATGCACGTATTTCTAAAAGTCATACGGCACTGTTTCGCCATTTCGGACGGATGTTGCACCTTGCACCGCGGATGTTGCACCCTGTAGATATCGATTATTCGGACGGATAGATTAATGCCCAAAAAGAACAACCCGAATCTCAATCGGGTCTCGTAAGTTTTTTACCCTTCATTTTTTCGAAGTCGGATTTTAACGGTAAAACGGGATTACCGTGGCTCGTCTTCGATTTACCATCGCTGGAGAGTGGTGCACCAAGGTACTGTTCCATTTCAAATCCATGCACGCATTTCTAAAAGTCGTACGACATTGTTTTGCCATTTCGGACGGATGTCGCACCCTGTAGATATCGATTATTCGGACGACCATAACTTCTGGCTCGTTTAGAGTTACGGAGCCATAACCTATCAAAACGAAGGCCAGGGTGAGTTCTACGGCTTTGACCACTTTCAGCCGTCAACGGATAGATTAATGCCCGAAAACGGTGAGTTTTACGGCTTTGACCGCTTTCAGCCGTCAACGGATAGATTAATGCCCAAAAAGGACAACCCGAATCTCAATCGGGTCTCGTAAGTTTTTTACCCTTCGTTTTTTCGACGCCGGGTTTTTACGGTAAAATGGGATTACCGTGCTTCTTCTTCGATTTACCATCGCTGGAGAGTGGTGCACCATGGTACTGTTCCGTTTCAAATCCATGCATGCATTTCTAAACGTCGTACGCCACTGTTTCGCCATTTCGGACGGATGTTGCACCTTGCACCGCGGATGTTGCACCCTGTAGATATCGATTATTCGGACGGCCATAACTTCTGGCTCGTTTAGATTTACGGGAGCCATAACCTGTCAAAACGAAGGCTACGGTGAGTTCTATGTGTTTGACCACTTTCAGCCGTCAACGGATAGATTAATGCCCGAAACCGGTGAATTTTACGGCTTTGACCGCTTTCAGCCGTCAACGGATAGATTAATGCCCAAAAAGGACAACCCGAATCTCAATCGGGTCTCGTAAGTTTTTTTCCCTTCGTTTTTTCGACGCCGGGTTTTTACGGTAAAACGGGATTACCGTGCTACTTCTTCGATTTACCATCGCTGGAGAGTGGTACACCACGGTACAGTTTCGTTTCAAATCCATGCACGCATTTCTAAAAGTCATACGCCACTGTTTCTCCATTTCGGACGGATGTTGCACCTTTCACCGCGGATGTTGCACTCTGTAGATATCGATTATTCGGACGGCCATAACTTCTGGCTCGTTTACAGTTACGGGAGCCATAACCTATCAAATCGTAGGCCACGGTGAGTTCTACGGCTTTGACCACTTTCAGCCGTCAACGGATAGATTAATGCCCGAAAACGGTGAGTTTTACGGCTTTGACCGCTTTCAGCCGTCAACGGATAGATTAATGCCCAAAAAGGACAATCCGAATCTCAATCGGGTCTCGTAAGTTTTTTACCCTTCGTTTTTTCGACGCCGGGTATTTACGGTAAAACGGGATTACCGTGCTTCTTCTTCGATTTACCATCGCTGGAGAGTGGTGCACCATGGTATTTTTCCGTTTCAAATCCATGCACGCATTTGTAAAAGTTGTACGCCACTGTTTCGCAATTTCGGACGGATGTTGCACCTTGCACCGCGGATGTTGCACCCTGTAGATATCGATTATTCGGACGGCCATAACTTCTGGCTCGTTTAGATTTACGGGAGCCATAACCTGTCAAAACGAAGGCCACGGTGAATTCTACGGCTTTGACAGCTTTCAGCTGTCAACGGATAGATTAATGCCCAAAAAGGACAACCCGAATCTCAATCGGGTCTCGTAAGTTTTTTACCCTTCGTTTTTTCGACACCGGATTTTTACGGTAAAACGGGATTACCGTGCCTCGTCTTCGATTTACCATCGCTGGAGAGTGGTGCACCATGGTACTATTCCGTTACAAATCCATGCATGCATTTCTAAAAGTCGAATGGCACTGTTTCGCCATTTCGGACGGATGTTGCACCTTCCACCGCGGATGTTGCACCCTGTAGATATCGATTATTGGGACGGCCATAACTTCTGGCTTGTTTAGAGTTACGGGAGCCATAACCTGTCAAAACGAAGGCCACGGTGAGTTCTACCACTTTGACAGCTTTCAGCCGTCAACGGATAGATTAATGCCCGAAAAGGACAACCCGAATCTCAATCGGGTCTCGTAAGTTTTTTACCCTTCATTTTTTCGACACCGGATTTCAACGGTAAAACGGTATTACCGTGGCTCGTCTTCGATTTACCATCGCTGGAGAGCGGTGCACCATGGTACTGTTCCGTTTCAAATCCATGCACGCATTTCTAAAATTCGTACGGCACTGTTTCGCTATTTCGGACGGATGTTGCACCTTGCACCGCGGATGTTGCACCCTGTAGATATCGATTATTCGGACGGCCATAACTTTTGGCTCGTTTAGAGTTACAGGAGCCATAACCTGTCAAAACGAAGGCCACGGTGAGTTCTACGGCTTTGACAGCTTTCAGCCGTCAACGGATAGTTTAATGCCCGAAAAGGACAACCCGAATCTCAATCGAGTCTCGTAAGTTTTTTACCCTTCGTTTTTTCGACACTGGATTTTAATGGTAAAACGGGATTACCGTGCCTCGTCTTCGATTTACCAACGTTGGAGAGTGGTGCACCATGGTACTGTTCCATTTCAAATCCATGCATGCATTTCTAAAAGTCGTACGGCACAATTTCTCCATTTCGGACGGATGTTGCACCTTACACCGCGGATGTTGCACCCTGTAGAAATCGATTATTCGGATGGCCATAACTTTTGGCTCGTTTAGAATTACGGGAGCCATAACCTGTAAAAACGAAGGCCTCGGTGAGTTCTACGGTTTTGACAGCTTTCAGCCGCCAACGGATAGATTAATGGCCGAAAAGGACAACCCGAATCTCAATCGGGTCTCGTAAGTTTTTTACCCTTCGTTTTTTGGACACCGGATTTTTACTGTAAAACGGGATTACTGTGGCTCGTTTTCGGTTTACCGTCTCTGGAGTGTGGTACACCATGGTACTGTTTTGTTTCAAATCCATTCACGCATTTCTAAAAGTCGTACGACACTGTTTCGCCATTTCGGACAGATGTTGCACCTTGCACCGCAGATGTTGCACCCTGTAGATATCGATTATTCGGACGGCCATAACTTTTGGCTTGTTTAGAGTTACGGGAGCCATAACCTGTCAAAACGAAGACCTCGGTGAGTTCTACAGATTTGACAGCTTTCAGCCGTCAACGGATAGATTAACGCCCGAAATAGACAGCCCGAATCTCAATCGGGTCTCGTAAGTTTTTAACCCTTCGTTTTTTCGACACCGGATTTTTAGGGTAAAACGGGATTACCGTGGCTCGTCTTCGATTTACCATCTCTCGAGAGCGGTGCACCACGGTACTGTTCCGTTTCAAATCCATGCACGCATTTCTTAAAGTCGTACGGCACTGTTCGCTATTTCGAACGGATGTTGCACCTTGCGCCGCGGATGTCGCACCCTTTAGATATCGATTGTTCGGACGGCCATAACTTCAGGCTCGTTTAGAGTTACGGGAGCCATAACCTGTCAAAACGAAGGCCACGGTGAGTTCTACGGCTTTGACAGCTTTCAGCCGTCAATGGATAGATTAAAGCCTGAAAAGGACAACCCGAATCTCAATCGGGTCTCGTAAGTTTTTTACCCTTCGTTTTTTCGACACCGGATTTTAACGGTAAAACAGGATTACCGTGGCTCGTCTTCGATTTACCATCGCTGGAGAGTGGTGCACCATGGTACTGTTCCGTTTCAAATACGTGCATGCATTTCTAAAAGTCGTACGGCACTGTTTCGCCATTTCGGACGGATGTTGCACCTTGCACCGTGGATGTTGCACCCTGTAGATATCGATTATTCAAACGGCCATAACTTTTGGCTCGTTTAGAGTTACGGGAGCCATAACTTGTCAAAACGAAGGCCACGGTGAGTTCTACGGCTTTGACAACTTTTAGAAGTCAACAGGTAGATTAATGCCCAAAAAGGACAATCCGACTCTCAATCGGGTCTCGTAAGTTTTTTACACTTCGTTTTTTCGACACCGGATTTTTACGGTAAAACGGGATTACCGTGCCTCGTCTTCGATTTACCATCCCTGGAGAGTGGTGCACCATGGTACTGTTCCGTTTCAAATCCGTGCACGCGTTTCTAAAAGTCGTACGGCACTTCGCCATTTCGGACGGATGTTGCACCTTGCACCGCGGACGTTGCACCCAGTAGATATCGATTATTCGGACGGCCATAACTTCTGGCTCGTTTAGAGTTACGGGAGCCATAACCTGTCAAAACGAAGGCCACGGTGAGTTCTACGGCTTTGACCGCTTTCAGCCGTCAACGGATTGATTAATGCCCAAAAAGGACAACCCGAATCTCAATCGGGTCTCGTAAGTTTTTTACCCTTCGTTTTTTCGACACCGGATTTTAACGGTAAAACGGGATTACCGTGGCTCGTCTTCGATTTACCATCGCTGGAGAGTGGTGCACCATGGTACTATTCCGTTTCAAATACATGCATGCATTTCTAAAAGTCGTACGGCACTGTTTCGCCATTTCGGACGGATGTTGCACCTTGCACCGTGGATGTTGCACCCTGTAGATATCGATTATTCAGACGGCCATAACTTTTGGCTCGTTTAGAGTTACGGGAGCCATAACCTGTCAAAACGAAGGCCATGGTGAGTTCTACGGCTTTGATAACTTTCAGACGTCAACGGATAGATTAATGCCCAAAAAGGACAATCCGACTCTCAATCGGGTCTCGTAAGTTTTTTACACTTCGTTTTTTCGACACCGGATTTTTACGGTAAAACGGGATTACCGTGCCTCGTCTTCGATTTACCATCCCTGGAGAGTGGTGCACCATGGTACTGTTCCGTTTCAAATCCGTGCACGCGTTTCTAAAAGTCGTACGGCACTTCGCCATTTCGGACGGATGTTGCACCTTGCACCGCGGACGTTGCACCCAGTAGATATCGATTATTCGGACGGCCATAACTTCTGGCTCGTTTAGAGTTACGGGAGCCATAACCTGTCAAAACGAAGGCCACGGTGAGTTCTACGGCTTTGACCGCTTTCAGCCGTCAACGGATTGATTAATGCCCAAAAAGGACAACCCGAATCTCAATCGGGTCTCGTAAGTTTTTTTACCCTTCGTTTTTTCGACACTGGATTTTAACGGTAAAACGGGATTACCGTGCCTCGTCTTCGATTTATCATCGCTGGAGAGTGGTGCACCATGGTACTGTTCCGTTTCAAGTCCATGCATGCATTTCTAAAAGTCGTACGGCACTGTTTCGCCATTTCGGACGGATGTTGCACCTTGCACCGCGGATGATGCATCCTGTAGATATCGATTATTCGGACGGCCATAACTTTTGGCTCGTTTAGAGTTACGGGAGCCATAACTTGTCAAAACGAAGGCCACGGTGAGTTCTACGGCTTTGACAACTTTTAGAAGTCAACAGGTAGATTAATGCCCAAAAAGGACAATCCGACTCTCAATCGGGTCTCGTAAGTTTTTTACACTTCGTTTTTTCGACACCGGATTTTTACGGTAAAACGGGATTACCGTGCCTCGTCTTCGATTTACCATCCCTGGAGAGTGGTGCACCATGGTACTGTTCCGTTTCAAATCCGTGCACGCGTTTCTAAAAGTCGTACGGCACTTCGCCATTTCGGACGGATGTTGCACCTTGCACCGCGGACGTTGCACCCTGTAGATATCGATTATTCGAACGACCATATCTTCTGGCTCGTTTAGATTTACGGGAGCCATAACCTGTCACAATGAAGCCCACGGTGAGTTCTACAGCTTCGACAGCTTTCATTCATCAACGGATAGATTAATGCCCGAAAAGGACAACCCGAATCTCAATCGGGTCTCGTAAGTTTTTTACCCTTCCTTTTTTCGACACCGGATTTTTACGGTAAAACGGGATTACCGTGCCTCGTCTTCGATTTACCATCGCTGGAGAGTGGTGCACCATGGTACTGTTCCATTTCAAATCCATGCACGCATTTCTAAAAGTCTTTACGCCACTGTTTCGCCATTTCGGACGGATGTTGCACCTTGCACCGCGGATGTTGCACCCTGTAGATATCGATTTTTCAGACGTCCATAACTTCTGGCTCGTTTAGATTTACGGGAGGCATAACCTGTCAAAACGAAGGCCACGGTGAGTTTTACAGCTTTGACCGCTTTCAGCCGTCAACGGATAGATTAATGCCCGAAAAGGACGACCCAAATCTCCATCGGGTCTCGTAAGTTTTTTACCCTTCGTTTTTTCGACACCGGATTTTTACGGTAAAACGGGATTACCGTGCCTCGTCTTCGATCTACCATCGCTGGAGAGTGGTGCACAATGGTACTGTTCTTTTTCAAATCCATGCACGCATTTCTAAAAGTCGTGCGGCACTATTTCGCTATTTCGGACGGATGTTGCACCTTGCACCGCGGATGTTGCACCCTGTAGATATCGATTATTCGGACGGGCATAACTTCTAGCTCGTTTAGAGTTACGGGAGCCATAACCTGTCAAAACGAAGTCCGCGGTGAGTTCTATGGCTTTGACAGCTTTCAGCCGTCAATGGATAGATTAATGGCCGAAAAGGACAACCCGAATCTCAATCGGGTCTCGTAAGTTTTTTACCCTTCGTTTTTTCGACACCGGATTTTTACGGTAAAACGGGATTACCGTGGCTCGTCTTCGATTTACCATCGCTGGAGAGTGGTGCACCATGGTACTGTTCCGTTTCAAATCCATGCATGCATTTCTAAAAGTCGTACGGCACTGTTTCTCCATTTCGGACGGATGTTGCACCTTGCACCGCGGATGTTGCACCCTGTAGATATCGATTATTCGGCCGGCCTTAACTTCTGGCTCGTTTAGAGTTACGGGAGCCATAACCTGTCAAAACAAAGGCCATGGTGAGTTCTACAGCTTTGACCGCTTTCAGCCGTCAACGGATAGATTAATGCCCAAAAAGAACAACCCGAATCTCAATCGGGTCTCGTAAGTTTTTTACCCTTCGTTTTTTCGACACTGGATTTTAACGATAAAACGGGATTACCGTGGCTCGTCTTCGATTTACCTTCGCTGGAGAGTGGTGCACCATGGTACTATTCCATTTCAAATCCATGCACACATTTCTAAAAGTCGTACGACACAGTTTCGCCATTTCGGACGGATGTTGCACCTTGCACCGCGGATGTTGCACCCTGTAGATATCGATTTTTCGGACGGCCATAACATCTGGCTCGTTTAGAGTTACGGGAGGCCTAACCTGTCAAAACGAAGGCCAAGGTGAGTTTTACGGCTTTGACCGCTTTCAGCCATCAACGGATAGATTAATGCCCAAAAAGGACAACCCGAATCTCAATTGGGCCTCGTAAGTTTTTTACCCTTCGTTTTTTTGACACCGGATTTTTACGGTAAAACGGGATTACCGTGCCTCGTCTTCGATTTACCATCACTGGAGAGTGGTGCACCATGGTACTGTTCCGTTTCAAATCCATGCATGCATTTCTAAAAGTCTTTACGCCACTGTTTCTACATTTCGGACGGATGTTGCACCTTGCACCGCAGATGTTGCACCCTGTAGATATCGATTATTCGGACGGCCATAACTTCTGGCTCGTTTAGAGTTACGGGAGCCATAACCTGTCAAAATGAAGCCCACGGTGAGTTCTACGGCTTCGACAGCTTCCATCCGTCAACGGATAGATTAATGCCCGAAAAGGACAACCCGAATCTCAATCGGGTCTCGTAAGTTTTTTACCCTTCCTTTTTTCGACACCAGATTTTTACGGTAAGACGGGATTACCGTGCCTCGTCTTCGATTTACCATCGCTGGAGAGTGGTGCACCATGGTACAGTTCCGTTTCAAATCCATGCACGCATTTCTAAAAGTCTTTACGCCACTGTTTCTCCATTTCGGACGGGTGTTGCACCTTGCACCGCGGATGTTGCACCCTGTAGATATCGATTATTCGGACGGCCATAACTTCTGGCTCGTTTAGAGTTACGGGAGCCATAACCTGTCAAAATGAAGGCCACGGTGAGTTCTACGGCTTCGACAGCTTTCATCCGTCAACGGATTGATTAATGCCCGAAAAGGACAACTCGAATCTCAATCGGGTCTCGTAAGTTTTTTACCCTTCGTTTTTTCGACACCGGATTTTAACGGTAAACCGGGATTACCGTATGCTGGAGAGTGGTGCACCATGGTACTGTTTTGTTTCAAATCCATGCACGCATTTCTAAATGTCGTATGCCACTGTTTCGCAATTTCGGACGGATGTGGCACCTTGCACCGCGGATGTTGCACCCTGTAGATATCGATTATTCGGACGACCATACCTTTCGGCTCGTTTAGAGTTACGGGACCCATTACCTGTCAAACCGAAGGCCACGGTGAGTTCTACGGCTTTGACAGCTTCCAGCCGTCAACGGATAGATTAATGCCCGAAAAGGACAACCAGAATCTCAATCGGGTCTCTTAAGTTTTCTACCCTTCGTTTTTTCGACACCGGATTTTTACGGTAAAACGGGATTACCGTGCCTCGTCTTCGATTTACCTTCGCTGGAGATAGGTGCACCATGGTACTATTCCGTTTTAAATCCATGCACGCATTTCTAAAAGTCGTACGGCACTATTTCGCCATTTCGGACGGATGTTGCACCTTGCACCGTGGATGTTGCACCCTGTAGATATCGATTACTCGGACGGCCATAACTTCAGGCTCGTTTAGAGTTACGGGAGCCATAAACTGTCAAAACGAAGACCACGTTGAGTTCTACGGCTTTGACAGCTTTCAGCTGTCAATGGATAGATTAAAGCCTGAAAAGGACAACCCGAATCTCAATCGGGTCTCGCAAGGATTTTACCCTTCGTTTTTTCGACGCCGGATTTTAACGGTAAAACGGGATTACCGTGGCTCGTCTTCGATTTACCATCGCTGGAGAGTGGTGCACCATGGTACTGTTCCATTTCAAATCCGTGCATGCATTTCTAAAAGTCGTACGGCACTGTTTCGCCATTTCGGACGGATGTTGCACCTTGCACCGCCGATGTTGCACACTGTAGATATCGATTATTCGGACGGCCATAACTTTTGGATCGTTTAGAGTTACGGGAGCCATAACCTGTCAAAAAGAAGGCCACAGTGAGTTCTGCGGCTTTGACCGCTTTCAGCCATCAACGGATAGATTAATTCCCAAGAAGGACAACCCGAATCTCAATCGGGTCTCTTAAGTTTTTTACCTTCGTTTTTTTGACACCGGATTTTTACGGTAAAACGGGATTACCGTGCCTCGCCTTCGATTTACCATCGCTAGAGAGTGGTGCACCATGGTACTGTTCCGTTTCAAATCCATGCACGCATTTCTAAAATTCGTACGACACCGTTTTGCTATTTCGGACGGATGTTGCACCTTGCACCACGGATGTTGCACCCTGTAGATATCGATCATTCGGACGGCCATAACTTCTGGCTCGTTTAGAGTTACGGGAGCCATAACCTGTCAAAATGAAGGCCATGGTGAGTTCTACGGCTTTGACTGCTTTCAGCTGTCAACGGATAGATTAATGCCCGAAAAGGACAACTCGAATCTCAATCGGGTCTCATAAGTTTTTTACCCTTCGTTTTTTCGACACCGGAATTTAACGGTAAAACGGGATTACCGTGGCTCGTCTTCGATTTACCATCGCTGGAGAGTGGTGCACCATGGTACTGTTCCATTCCAAATCCATGCATTTCTAAAAGTCGTACGGCACTGTTTCGCCATTTCGGACGGATGTTGCACCTTGCACCGCGGATGTTGCACCATGTAGATATCGATTATTCGGACGGCCATAACTTCAGGCTCGTTTAGAGTTACGGGAGCCATAACCTGTCAAAACGAAGGCCACGGTGAGTTCTACGGCTTTGACCGCTTTCAGCCGTCAACGGATAGATTAATGCCCAAAAAGGACAACCCGAACCTCAATCGGGTCTCGTAAGTTTTTTACCCTTCGTTTTTTCGACACCGGATTTTTACGGTAAAGCGGGATTACCATGCCTCGTCTTCGATTTACCATCGCTAGAGAGTGGTGCACCATGGTACTGTTCCGTTTCAAATGCATGCACGCATTTCTAAAAGTCGTACGGCACGGTTTCGCCATTTCGGACGGATGTTGCACCTTGCACCGCGGATGTTGCACCCTGTAGATATCGATTATTTGGACGGCCATAACTTCTGGCTCGTTTAGAGTTACGGAAGCCATAACCTGTCAAAACGAAGGCCTCGGTGAGTTCTACGGATTTGACAGCTTTCAGCCGTCAACGGATAGATTAATGCCCGAAAAGGACAGCACGAATCTCAATCGGGTCTCGTAAATTTTTTACCCTTCGTTTTTTCGACACCGGATTTTTACTGTAAAACGGGATTACCGTGACTCGTCTTCGATTTACCATCTCTGGAGAGCGGTGCACCATGGTACTGTTCCGTTTCAAATCCATGCACGCATTTCTTAAAGTCGTACGGCACTGTTCGCTATTTCGGATGGATGTTGCACCCTGTAGATATCGATTATTCGGATGGCCATAACTTCTGGCTCGTTTAGAGTTACGGAAGCCATAACCTGTCAAAACGAAGGCCTCGGTGAGTTCTACGGATTAGACAGCTTTCAGCCGTCAACGGATAGATTAATGCCCGAAAAGGACAGCACGAATCTCAATCGGGTCTCGTAAGTTTTTTACCCTTCGTTTTTTCGACACCGGATTTTTACTGTAAAACGGGATTACCGTGGCTCGTCTTCGATTTACCATCTCTGGAGAGCGGTGCACCATGGTACTGTTCCGTTTCAAATCCATGAACGCATTTCTTAAAGTCGTACGGCACTGTTCGCTATTTCGGATGGATGTTGCACCCTGTAGATATCGATTATTCGGACGGCCATAACTTTTGGCTCGTTTAGAGTTACGGGAGCCATAACCTGTCAAAACGAAGGCCACGGTGAGTTCTACGGCTTTGACCACTTTCAGACGTCAACGGATAGATTAATGCCCAAAAAGGACAATCCGACTCTCAATCGGGTCTCGTAAGTTTTGTACACTTCCTTTTTTCGACACCGGATTTTTGCGGTAAAACGGGATTACCGTGCCTCGTCTTCGATTTACCATCGCTGGAGATTGGTGCACCATGGTACTGTTCCGTTTCAAATCCATGCACGCATTTCTAAAAGTCGTACGACACTTCGCCATTTCGGACGGATGTTGCACCTTGCACCGCGGACGTTGCACCCTGTAGATATCGATTATTCGGACGGCCACAACTTCTGGCTCGTTTAGAGTTACGGGAGCCATAACCTGTCAAAACGAAGGCCACGGTGAGTTCTACGGCATTGACCGCTTTCTGCCGTCAACGGATAGATTAATGCCCAAAAAAGACAACCCGAATCTCAATCGGGTCTCGTAAGTTTTTTACCCTTCGTTTTTTCGACACTGGATTTTTACGGTAAAACGGGATTACCGTGCCTCGTCTTCGATTTATCATCGCTGGAGAGTGGTGCACCATGGTACTGTTCCGTTTCAAATCCATGCATGCATTTCTAAAAGTCGTACGGCACTATTTCGCCATTTCGGACGGATGTTGCACCTTGCACCGCGGATGTTGCACCCTGTAGATATCGATTATTCGGACGACCATAACTTCTGGCTCGTTTAGAGTTACGGGAGCCATAACCTGTCAAAACGAAGGCCACGGTGGGTTCTACGGCTTTGACTGCTTTCAGCCGTCAACGGATAGATTAATGCCCAAAAAGGACAACCCGAATCTCAATCGGGTCTCGTAAGTTTTTTACCCTTCGTTTTTTCGACACTGGATTTTTACGGTAAAACGGGATTACCGTGCCTCGTCTTCGATTTACCATCACTGGAGAGTGGTGCACCATGGTACTGTTCCGTTTCAAATCCATGCACGCATTTCTAAAAGTCTTTACGCCACTGTTTCGCCATTTCGGACGGATGTTGCACCTTGCACCGCGGATGTTGCACCTTGCACCGCGGATGTTGCACCCTGTAGATATCGATTATTCGGACGACCATATCTTCTGGCTCGTTTAGATTTACGGGAGCCATAACCTGTCAAAATGAATCCCACGGTGAGTTCTATAGCTTCGAAAGCTTTTATTCATCAACGGATAGATTAATGCCCGAAAAGGACAACCCGAATCTCGATCGGGTCTCGTAAGTTTTTTACCCTTCCTTTTTTCGACACCGGATTTTTACGGTAAAACGGGATTACCGTGCCTCATCTTCGATTTACCATCGCTGGAGAGTGGTGCACCATGGTACTGTTCCATTTCAAATCCATGCACGCATTTCTAAAAGTCTTTACGCCACTGTTTCGCCATTTCGGACGGATGTTGCACCTTGCACCGCGGATGCTGCACCCTGTAGATATCGATTTTTCGGACGTCCATAACTTCTGGCTCGTTTAGAGTTACGGGAGGCATAACCTGTCAAAACGAAGGCCACGGTGAGTTTTACAGCTTTGACCGCTTTCAGCCGTCAACGGATAGATTAATGCCCGAAAAGGACGACCCAAATCTCCATCGGGTCTCGTAAGTTTTTTACCCTTCGTTTTTTCGACACCGGATTTTTACGGTAAAACGGGATTATCGTTCCTCGTCTTCGATCTACCATCGCTGGAGGGTGGTGCACAATGGTACTGTTCCTTTTCAAATCCATGCACGCATTTCTAAAAGTCGTGCGGCACTGTTTCGCTATTTCGGACGGATGTTGCACCTTGCACCGCGGATGTTGCACCCTGTAGATATCGATTATTCGGATGGGCATAACTTCTGGCTCGTTTAGAGTTACGGGAGCCATAACCTGTCAAAACGAAGTCCACGGTGAGTTCTATGGCTTTGAAAGCTTTCAGCCGTCAATGGATAGATTAATGCCCGAAAAGGACAACCCGAATCTCAATCGGGTCTCGTAAGTTTTTTACACTTCGTTTTTTCGACACCGGATTTTTACGGTAAAACGGGATTACCGTGGCTCGTCTTCGATTTACCATCGCTGGAGAGTGGTGCACCATGGTAATGTTCCGTTTCAAATCCATGCATGCATTTCTAAAAGTCGTACGACGCTGTTTCGCCATTTCGGACGGATGTTGCACCTTGCACCGCGGATGTTGCACCCTATAGATATCGATTATTCGGTCGGCCTTAACTTCTGGCTCGTTTAGAGTTACGGGAGCCATAACCTGTCAAAACAAAGGCCATGGTGAGTTCTACGGCTTTGACCGCTTTCAGCCGTCAACGGATAGATTAATGCCCAAAAAGAACAACTCGAATCTCAATCGGGTCTCGTAAGTTTTTTACCCTTCGTTTTTTCGACACTGGATTTTAACGATAAAACGGGATTACCGTGGCTCGTCTTCGATTTACCTTCGCTGGAGAGTGGTGCACCATGGTACTATTCAATTTCAAATCTATGCACACATTTCTAAAAGTCATACGACACAGTTTCGCCATTTCGGACGGATGTTGCACCTTGCACCGCGGATGTTGCACCCTGTGGATATCGATTTTTCGGACGGCCATAACATCTGGCTCGTTTAGAGTTACGGGAGGCCTAACCTGTCAAAACGAAGGCCAAGGTGAGTTTTACGGCTTTGACCGCTTTCAGCCGTCAACGGATAGATTAATGCCCAAAAAGGACAACCCGAATCTCAATCGGGCCTCGTAAGTTTTTTACCCTTCGTTTTTTCGACACCGGATTTTTACGGTAAAACGGGATTACCGTGCCTCGTCTTCGATTTACCATCACTGGAGAGTGGTGCACCATGGTACTATTCCATTTCAAATCCATGCACGCATTTCTAAAAGTCTTTACTGTAGGATCGATTTCACCCTAGAGGGGGGTGAATAGGTTGATAGTGTAAATTATAAAAATTAATCGCAGAAGCTTATCAATTAATTTAAATTTAGATCACAGAATAGCAGCACAGATATAGTAGAATATAAATAACAGAACAGAACAACACAGAATTTACCCAGCTTCGGCAAAACCCTGCCTATGTGCTGCCCCCAAGGTTTCTACTAGAAATTAGATAGTCCCTCGCTTACACACGTAAACTCGCTATACCCGCTATTGACTAATCTAACTCTACGCTCAAAACCCTGACCACAACTCAACCACCGAGTTGCGAATTCCCAAACTACACACCGTAGTTTGTCCCCTAGTCACACGACTAGAAAATTAAAAACGGTTTAAAAGAAAATACAAATTAAAAACAATTGAAATAACAAAACCCTATTTAATAAAAAACAAAGCCCAAATTAATAAACAAAGGCCGGCCCCTTATTCACTTCTTCAACCCGTTCCTTTTATTATTATTTTCGTACGTGAAAAAAAATGGCCGCTCCTCAGATTTTAGGGCTTCGTCCCTTTGGTTCCATGCTCTTAAATTAGGGTTTCAAATTGAAGTCGCTACCTTTGTTGGTTGATTGCAATCACTGTTTCTCTGATTTGCTTCAATTGTTTGCGGCTTCTCTACCTTGATCGAGTTCGATTGGTTCGGTATGTAATTTGATGCTTTTGTCTTGCTGGTTTTATGCTTGAACTCGATGCAGAAAATTGCCGATGACGATATCAATTTATATAGGGTATGTAACCCTAGATTTGCGTCGTATATTTTTTACTTGAATTTGTCAACTGATATTTGATCGGCCGTTCGATTTCACTTTGATGCTGAGATGATTTCTGACCTTTTCATATGCGTATATTTTTGTTGCTTGCTTCCCACGGCTTTGAATTGCCGTGCTCATCACGGTGTTGATTTGTGACTTGGTCAATTTTTCATACTAACTTGAATTGTGTTAATTTTCTTTGACCATGTTGATTTCGTGAAATATTTACTGCTGGCTTTGCTTCAAACCAGACTTTTGTTGACTTGATCACAACTGATATTAGCTTGTGAATTTCTGATGGACTTATTAGTTCGACCCTTGTGTTCTTCATATCTTCATTTGATCAGTGTGTTTGAGTCTGCATTTGCATACTTGGATTTGAGTTGTTGCTCTCTGTACTTGTAGTTACACTTCGAGTTGAATATGTTGGCACTGGAACTAGCTTGTATCTGGACTTGTTGTATTCATTCATACTGTGTATTACATTGTTGTAGTTTCCTTTCCATGAGTCACTTATGCTCGGGCTCACTGTACGCTGAAGCATTCTGGTTTTATTACTTGTGGTCTTTGACATGTTATCTGAATTGTGCTTGGTAGTCTTGTACGGTTTTCTTCTGGTTTGTTCACTGCAGTTTCATTACTACTTCTCTGATGCATTTGGAATTGGTCTGTTGCACTTTGGTCTTACATTTGTGCATATTCACTACAAGAAAAATGAGTTTTAACAGCAGTCATTGTCAGCGTTTAAAACTTTAATGCTGTAGAATGCGTTTGTGAGAATATTGTTTTTAAGGGTTGAACGCTGACAAAACTATTCGTGCTTATTTTGTTTGCCGCACCGCATACATCAGTGATTATTTCGTTTGCCGCCACTTCCCTCCCCAATTTCCATTCTCAGTTTCCATTCCCTCCCCAATTTCTAGTTTCCATTCCCTCCCCAATTTCTAGTTTCCATTCCCTCCCTTCATAATTTTCATACTTTCGGCCATGCATCGATTTTGATTTCAACAGTAGAAATCATCTTCCTTCATCCACCGCTTCGATTTTGGTTTAGCATCTCTGTCCTAGACTTCGATTTTGGTAACCCTAAACTCAACAGAACGGGAAACTGGTGAGCGTTTTTTCTCAACCCTAGTTTTCAGTTTGGAAATTTAACTACTTCACTTTATGATTTCGGTTTGGAAACAATAACAGTAAAGTTTGGAATAAAAGCTCAACATAAATGATTTCGGTTTATGAAAATTGAAGATGAAAGCAAACTTAAGATAACAATTGCCCGAAAAATTTACATCTTTTGCTGCATCCAGCAATTCAAGTGTGTTTCGTATTTTTGAGTTGAGATAATAGTTTCATACCTCATCAATTGGGTTCATTATCAAGTGACGTTAGGTTACTGCGACTTTGTGTTGTCCACTGCATAGAAAACAAACCATGTAAAACACAGTTATTATATTTATATCCTTCATGTTATGTGATAGACATGTTAGCTAGGTTGTTTGCACTATTATATCATATAAGTTCAACTACTACTGGTTATTATTTTGATTGTAGTTTACTTTTAGAGTGAATTACGAGGGTGCAATATCAAAATGATTCTATGCTCGCATATACATATATTTACTTAACATGTTAACTAGTTGACAATAAGTTAATTAAAGTGGCTTTTGAACTGAGTTTGGAATCAGATGTACGTAATTCTACCGAGTAGGGCTTGTTGATTTGTTGAATCCTGTATATAGCATACCACTATTAGAAATGAGCACCAAAGAGTTATGAACATTCTCCATTATGAACATTCCTACACGGCTTCATCTTAAATTGTATGAAACATTATATTTCAAGGATATATTTTCATGCTTTTGAAGTAAATTTACAATGTGAGAAGAAATATTGGTGATCAATTAACATACTGCAGATTAATCCTTGAATTGCAGTTTCAACTTGAAGTTTCCATAGAAGATGATTATCTTCTTCAAAATGGATGGTGATAAGTTGACTTTGTGGGCTAAGGACAGGCTTGATCAACTTTCCAGCTGCTTCTGCAGTTTGTTGTTGAGGATTGGTGATATTATCAGAGGTTTCTGAGTTGGTGTCTCCTTCAGCCATGTTGAAATCAATAAAAGAGATAACTAGCTTGATGATTCAGAAACTTGCAGTTGCAAGATTGCTTCAGATGCAGTATGCTCAGGTTAGTTGCAGCCAGAATCAAATGTTGAATGTGTTCTGATGATTTCTTGGCAGGGCAATTACTTTCTTTCTGCCTTTGATTGCTTTCTTGATATCTGTTTTTCTTTTCTGAATCTTCTTGCTTTGGAATTTGCTTAAAAACTTGTTGCAGTCAGAAACTTGTTGATTTCTTTGGCACGACACCTGTTTTAATAAGAAAAATCAATTATGTAATCCAAATGATGAGATATACCTGATGGGTTATCAAGATATCAGATGATGATAATTCTCTGATGATATCTTGACTTCTTTCTTTCTTCAAAATCTGATTTCAATGCCGTTAAGCTTGAAACAGCTCTGATACCATGATAGAGAATTTGAAAAACTATGTTTAGCAAGAGAATTGATATACAATAGCAATTGCTTTTTATTCAATCAGTTTGTAATTGCTTCAGTTTGTACATGATATAGTTGCATTTATAGTGTGCAACTCTATGTGGGCCGATTCAGATACACAGCCCAATTGGCTATATTATACCCGAACCGCTATTTGTAAAATTGGGAAGATTGGGAAGATTCCTAAATTTGATGAGGCATAGTTGAATAGCATAAAAATTGGGAAGATTCCTAAATTTTATGCTATTTAGTTCTTGCCTTATCAATATCATAGGTAATCTGAAGATTCTGGACTTTGGTTAAGCTCCTTTACTGGGCTGGATGTGTTGCTTCACCCTACGTGTGGGACTCCGGTTCATGCTGTGATGGCACAAAGGTAACCTAAATTCTCATCACGCAAAGGTAACTAATAATATTATTTAGTTATTTTCAGCAAGTAATTTCCTTTATGTTATATACCTGATTATTTCTGAAGCATACTGTTCCTAATCCAATGGTGAGATCATTTGGTTAACAGTGAATGGATATTGCTGAACTTTGCATGTCTTAAAAGCCAAGTTAGCGTTTCTCAACTTATAGTTCGAATGAGCTGCAAGTAAACTCCTGCACTTTGAGAATCTGAACATCAGTAGGGGGATTATCACAAACATTCAAATAACTTTGAGAATCTGAACATCGGTTTATAATGACAAATTGAGTTCAATAACATTATAGATTCAATTCTTTTATATTAAAGGTTAAGAAATTTCTGACATCATTGGTGAAACTTTGTAAAATTTTTGTCCAAAAGTATTGGATAAATTTGTACAATTTTTGTCCAAAAGTATTGTAAAATTAAAGGTTAAGAAATTCTTCCATTCATGTATTGGAAAAATTTGTACAATTTTTTGTCCAAAAGTGAAGTACATAATAACAAAGATTGAGTTTATTTTGATCTTGAAAACCATTTTTGGCAGGAACTTTGTAAAATGTTAATGCATTTTTCTTCAAATGTTAATAAATTCTTTTAATTGTTGTAAACCGGTCTAATGATGTTTGTAGATTGTTTAAACTTAACTTAATATTTATATGGCCATATTATATTTACATTAACAGTAATAATCATTTGTTATTCAGACCAAGCTTACCATGAAAGAATATACTAGCAGTACATGTTCATAACTAGTGGATCACATTCATTTTGTCCCCATTTTCTTTTTCTTTATGGTAATTTTCAGTATGTTGTTAATGATGACACCATATTCACCTGTTTCCAAGTTTTGTTGAATAATCGATTTGAGTCTTTTTTAAACCCATTACAGATTTCAGGATTGGACGTCTGAACAGTCACTGAGTTCTGAAAAATTATTCAATGAAAGGCGAAGAAACATATTTGCTTCTATTTTAAGCAATATATGGGGATCAGTCCACTGGTGGATTGATGCATTAAAAACCAGTTTCAATTTTCAGTCTAAATAAGATTCAACTCCTAAGAAACAAAAATATAAGAAGAACGTACTAGATCCTCAAGGTCCATTTCTTCAAAGATGGAATGAATAACAAGATATTAAAATGAAAGAGAGAACCAAGAACTTGATTCGCAGACAAATGCTGAATGAAAGCAAAATTTTCAGGTGAACTTGCCTAATTTCTTGTATTGGATCGGAGAGCAGCCAGTGATCTTGATCATTGGCAAGGCTTGATGATGATCTCAGTTTCAGTTTTCTTGATTTTCTTAATAAAAAAACTGAAAGCAGCCAAATAGTTGAATGATGATGATTTTCTGATAACTCTTCTTGGCATGGCTTGATGATGAACTAAATGATTTAATATTTAGTTCAATCTTTTTCAGTTTGGTATTATTTGCTTATTGTCTTCTGCATTTGTGACTGAAACAAAAATGGTTAAATGTTTGTTTTGTTGCTGTGGGATGGTTTTGAATGACTGTTGTAACTGTTTGTAGTGGATAAGTGCTTGATATGTGGTTGAAGTGGGAAGTTTTCAAATTCAAAACCATTGAAAACCATTTATATGTGGTTGCCTGATCAAAAACATTCCCAGTCTGAAAGTTTTCAAATTCAAAACCTGTAAACCAAGATTCAGAACAAAAGCTGAGTCAAAATCTTCAATCTGGAACAAGGGTCAAGATCAAGCAATTCCAAAAACAAATCAAGTTTCAAGTGATTCAAAGATCAGGTAGAAGTAAAATGCAGATTCAAATTAAATCCAGATCAAATAAAAAGAAAAAAATATATACTGCTCTGTTCTCCACTGACAGGTGAGCAAACTCACTTGAACCCATCTATATGTTTTGATATCTGAATTGATACTTGATGCCTGTGATGATGGATATGGGTGATAACTTGAAATGTTCTGTTATGGATATAAATGCATGTATATAAATTTAGAAATACCTGTGCCTATCTGTATATGTGTGTATATATATCACCCTGTTAGTATTACAGGTTCCCATCCATTAAAATAAATTCGATTGCTCTTCCTATAATCTATTTTAGGCCTTGATCTTTGAGTGAAAAATGGTTATAAGAGTGTGATATCACTTTTAAAAATAGTTTCAAGAATGTATATCTAGTAATTATTCCTAAAATAGAAATTTGCAGTGAAAATCATTTAAAGTCAGAAAATTAAGTATTTAAATTCCAAGCTTTGATTATGCAAAATGATTCGTACTTAAATATGATGATTTTTAATGGTAATATTATAATTTTTAAGTAAGTATTCGAGGAGAATTGGCAAGTCTTAGGTATTTCTTGTCTTGATTGTCATTTATTGTGATATTGCATTTATGAAGTATATTATTCCAAATTGAATTTGAAAAAGGAAACTTTTTTTGGGCTTTGGATACAGAGATAACTTTATGAAGCTTTTTTGAAAAGTGATTGGGTCCATTCTTCTCTGGATGGTGGCTCGCCATTAGCTGCATTAACGGTATGTTTCATTCAAAGTTCAAACGTTAAAATATATAGGCTGATAGCCTGATCGGTATTTTTATTCATAACTTATTGAATTTACTGTTAGTAATGTGGCATGAAAACTTGACTTCTTTCCTTTGAGGTTTATATTACTAAGTTGTTTTTTAGCAACATCATTATTTTTCTTTGGAATTAGTGCAATTTAATCATTAAATATTCAGTTTGTCATTTGTTTTGTTTATGATATCAAATTTGATCCATCTCCCTATTATTCAATGGATTATCTCAAACTTTAGGAAACAAACATCTACTGAACAGTAGTATTATGCTAGCTTTAGGTGCTGAATTATTATGCATTTTACTAGACTTTAAGATTTAGTTGTTAATAAACTTAATTCAATGCATTAGCTTCTATAAGCAAGCATTGATTTCTTTCCCTTCTAACTTCAGATTTTTTTAATAAATCAAAGTTCAAGTTGTGGCAGTATTTACTGTGTCATTGTTTGTTTGGATAATATGCAGGTTGTTGAGATGGTTCGGGATTGGCACGACTGGGCTGAATGGTTCAGGATTGGCATGACTAGGTGGTGATTTCTGGTTTGCTGAGGAAGTGTGGGTATTGTTGTTGTGTATGTTGTTTGCATGGAGATGTAACAGAAAATGCGGTGAAAGAGGAACTGTTTGTATGGTGGAACAGTGAATGTTGAAGAGGCAGGCGATGTAGATTGAAGTGAAGGAGTTTGCATTGAAGTTGCAGTGGCTCGGCTGAAGTGGTTGAATGACTGGGTGGTGTGCAGAGGTTTAGGGAAGTTTGTTCTGGGTAAAGGAAGTGGTGTGCAAGGGAGATTGAAGTAGCATGGTTTTGTAAAGTAGTGTGTTCAGATTGGTGTATGTTGTGGAGGAGTAGAAGGCAGTGGGAGGTGGTTGTGATGGTTTGCAATGAAGGTGATCAAATTTTGATTTGAGGGGAGGAGTTCGTGATAGAAACTTATGGGTTGTTCTTTGCGACGGTGAAAGAGATGTATTTGATTTAGGTGATAGAGATGTATTTGATTTAGGTGTTTTTTGGAGAAACCATTTTTGTTTATGGATATTATTGAAACTTGGTTTATGGATGTCTTTTGTTTATTAATACTGTCTTAACTAGTTTATGTAACTAATTAATAGTTATTAGAACTTGTTATATATACTAGTTGCTTGAATATGCTTAAAATATAGTTTTGGAATATTCAAAAATAGAGTGGAATATTGAAGCTGTTATATAAATAGAAGACAGCGTTTGATTAATGCTGTCAATGAAGAAACAACAACGTTTAATTCGTGCTGTAATTATCTTGAAATTGTCAATAACAGCGTTTTTTACATGCTGTCGAAATAGTTGATGATTCAATAACAGCGTTTTTAACATGCTGTCGAAATTGTTGATGATTCAATAACAGCGTCTAGAAAACATAATACAGCACGTTATAGACGCTGTTGAAAACATTATTGACAGCTCGTAATAAACGCTGTCACAGAGATGTTTCAACAGCGTTTATAGAAACGCTGTTGTAAGTTATGTATATACGACAGCATGTCGTTATACAGCGTTTCTAATAACGCTGTTGTATCATATTACAGCGTTTATCAAACGTTGTTAAAAGCCTTTTGTGGTGTAGTGATTGTCTCGAGTACATGTATTCTTGGCTCTGGTTATTTCATATTCATATGAGCATTTGTCTGCACTGTTAGTCGAGCTTGAGTACATGTATTCTTGGCTCACTGATGCATTGTAACTTGAGTTTCACTCACTTGAGTGTTTGTTGCAGTATCTTGTGGTTGCTATGCCTTGTTTACCATGTTGTTGCATTGTATTGTTTGTCTCTCTTTTTTTTATATGCATTGATGCAGTTTCCATTCATGTTGCCTCTGTACATATATATAGGCCGTTTAATTGATGCTGCAGTCTTTGGTGATGCTTCACCTGTTATGTCTGCTCTGAACTTTTGATCATGTTGCCTTCGTGTTGTTGTTTGCTTCATGTACCTTACTGCTTTGAACTTCTGGTTGGTTTGGCCTGGACTTCACTGTTATTTGATTGCCGAGTTGTTTGCATTCATTTCATCACTTCAGTCGTGTATTGCTTTCACCTCTGGCCTGTTGTAGTTTGCATATCACCTTGTTGCAGTTAATGGTTGCTGTGTTGGCTTGATCATGGCCTTTGAACTTTGTAGCTGCCGTGTGCATGCAGTTTTGTAGGCTTGGAGTCTTTGTTCATTGATGATTTTGGTCGTTGCATTTTGATTCAGTCTTGTTTCATGTTGGCTTGAGTCTGGGCATGTGTACTCCCGACATTTTATTGCATTCGAATTTATTTTTGAATTTGCACCTGTGTTGAATCCAGTTTCACAACTCGGGTTTGACCTTGTGCTCTTGTCGTGATTTTCAATGTTATTGCACGTGAGTTGAACCCGATTTTTCATTTGGGTTTGACCTGTGCGTACCTGTCCCTGTAAAACAATCAAGTGTATATATCGACGTGCACGGCCTTGTGGCATATACAGTAATACACTGTGTATGTCACAAGTTGTTCGTGTATGATGAATTCAAATATAAATGATGACGAACAACCCAAATAACTGAGGCAAATCATATTTTCAAAATTCATCTTTTATTTTATATTGCAAAAATATTTTATTTTCAATTTTACTGCGTTAGTTTATATTTTTGCAGATTTCTCAGATGCTGGATTCAAACTGGAATGGAGTTGAAGATAAATACGAGTGTGAGTGATATGTAATGAGGTGAACTGTAAATATGTAATGTGATGTAATTGTAATCAAAGTTATATAGTTATAGTGAGAGCTTGAAATTGTACTATTCAAAGATGGAATAAATATTTATTTGAATAAAATATTCGTTTGAATTCAAATTTCGTATTATTTATTTTATTCAGCAAATATTTATTTAATCTGTGAAAAATAAAATAGTATATTATCAAATACATTTAAACGAATGTATATATGTTTATTATCATCAAACAAAAATCATATAAGCGCATATTCAACAATCTCCCCCTTTTGATGATAACAAACATATATTTAAGATTTTGAATATGTTAAATGTATTTGATCATAGATATATCCTAATATCCTAATTGCTCCCCCTATTTGAATGCTTCCTCTCTACACAAAGCTCCCCCACATATATGCATACAAATAGAAATATATAAATGAGCCTATATGCAAATGGAAAATTATTTGACCTTTGCTTGATTCTATTTGACAAAATCTTAACTTTTCTCTCCCCCTTTTGTTATCAGCAAAAGAATAATAGTGTTAGAGAAAATAGAGATAAAGTAATCGATATCATTCCAACATTAAAACTCAATTGAATATAAATATTAAATTTCAATAAAAAGTCAAACAAAAATCATAAATATTTTGTTAGGCGCATATTCCACTTTTAGAATGATAGGAATGATATCATCATATAAAACCATACAGTTGTGTCTATTTGTGGTAAATTTATATCAGGAATTTGAATAACTACTAACCATGCATAACCGTTAGGACTTTTAAATGAGATTAGTAGTATTCCAATTTTATTTTAAAAAAAATGAATTCAAGTATCTTCTAACCACGCATAACCGTGAGGACTTTTAAATGGGATTAGAATCAACTTATTTATTTTACAAATCAACTTTTCATATGCGTTCCATACATGCATAACCGCGAGGACTTTTAAATGAGCATGGAAGCACATAACAAATTCCAAGTAATTCACCCATGCATAACCGTGAGGACTTTTAAATGAGAGTGAATACTTTGGTATTTATTTATTATTATTATTAATTAAATTTTTTTTTAAAAAAAAAATGTGAAAATGAAAAACGAACGATTCCTGTTTAAAGTACCACATATCGACAAACTATATAGAATTTTGATGAGTGATGGTCGTTAGAAATATGATAGATATAGAGATGGTCATGGAATTTTTACCAACAAACAGTTTTATAACTCTTGTTTAAATTTCTAAAGAAATTCATTTATTATACTGTCTCGAGTCATAATATTTGATCAATATTAACACTCATCACTCTTTCAATCACTGTTTTTCTTTTCGATAAACATTAGGGAGTCAGATTAGTCAAAATGGTCATTTAAAATCAAATTCAAAAATAATTATGAAATTAATTTTTCAAAAATGACTAACCTGAAACTATGGTCAAACATGATTTTCTCCAGGGGTTTTAAAAGAGAATTTTCTGCTATTTGAAAATTATTTGAAATGAAGAATATGCAGATATTTTCTTTGAAAAACGATGCAATTACTAAATGTCTCAAAAAAAATCACGTTTCACTAGTAATTTTTCTATCAACTAGATTACCAGTGTAATCTGCATCTGAATTTCTCTTTCACTCAAAAATCATTAATTGAATTTTATAGACCAAAACATGAAGAGTGCACCAAAAATTTCAAATTCAATTTTAACAACAATTTAAATGACATTCTTTTGAATTTGAAATGAAGCCGTGTAAATAATCAGAAAAACGGTGAATATAGAGTTAGCCGAATTATAACCAAATGTATTATTATCCAACAAAACACTATTTTTAATCCAAAATGATATATATGAAGTAATTCAAAGAATCTAGAGATTTTTATAGTGTTTTTGGCATAAGAATATAATTGACCAACTATTTTGAATAAGTCAGAAACAAAATCATCATCTTTTCATCAATCTCAATACTGGCTGATTTTAATTCAGAATACGGTGCAGATTATCACATTTAATATATCGTTTAAAACATACCATTACCTGTTTTACCTTTACGATATTTTTCGTTGTTGTCCATTGTGATTCTGTCACCTTTATACTAGGCTAAGGAACTTTGTTTTGTCGCCCGTTGCGTTTCTGGAACAGCCAAAATCCAGAGAACACTATTGTTGTTCCTTAGCCTGCCACCACACCTACACGAGAAAAGATTTATGTGACCTATTTGTTTTTATAGGTCCATGATTGTTAGTGACAGAATATTTCGGAAAACAATTTTGTAAAGACCCAAAACTATTTATAATTGTTCCTTTTGGCACCCAAATTTGTTTAACTTTGAGAGATTTTATATTTGTGCCTTTTGGAATCCAAATCGGTATAGTTTTCACATGTTTGGGTCTATACCAACAATTATTGTGATTGTGTCTATATTTTCTACAAATTGTGCACATGGATTTAGCTTGACTAATATTGCTTTCAACAATTTTCGAACTATTATATCCAAGTCCTTGTCTAACCGAATTAACAGTTTGCTTTCCTAATAGCATATTCAACGATTTTTCACTTTTTGAAAATTTATCCAAAGTCGTTGACAATTGTTGGACTTGTGTTTTGAGAGATTCATTTTCGTTTAACAATTGTGTGCACCTTTTAATAGAATTCTCTCTCCTAGTATTTTCATTCTCTTTTAAAATCAGAATTTCATTTTCAAGTGATTTTATATTGATTTCTGATTTTTTAATTTCTTCTTCGAATGTTGGACACTTATCACACTTAGGGATTCTACGTTGATAGGTTTTAAGTAATTGATCAAGTTGTTTATTACATTCTATCAAAGTATCTTTTTGAGATTCAAGTTTGGCGTATTTTTCCCTAAGTCGTTCAAAAAAACCGTTTACTTCATGAAAATATATAAGCAACTCAGAATGGGTAAGTTTTGATACCTCACTTGGCTCGTCATCGTCACTGTCAGTTGTATCAGCTCGAAGACACAATTCTGCCTTTTCGCTTTCACTGCCAGTGCTTTGATCATTCTCGTCTATTTCATCCCAAGTGGCTGCAAAACTTTTCTTTTTCTGTTTCTTTCCATGGCTGGATTTAATTTGTGGACAATCGGGCTTGATATGGCCGGGTTTGTTGCAATTATAACAAATAAACTTTTGTTCTTCTGAGTAGTCTAGTGCTTTGGCTATTCTGCTTTTTGCTTTTTGAATTCGAGCTGAATTTCCATGTTTTTGATTCCATTTTTTGAATTTCCTTATTAACAGCTCCAATTCTGCTGCTCCATCATCTTCATCGTTATCATCATCACTTTTGGTTGTTCCTTTGAGAGCTATTGATTTCTTTTGAGTATCACCTCCTTCACGCTCTTCTTTGAATTTTATTTCTAGCTCATAAGTGGTGAGATTTCCGATGAGTTCTTCAACTTTAAGTTGTTTTAAATCTTTCGATTCTTGTATGGCAGTTACTTTTGCTTCAAAGCTTCATGGAAGGACTCTGAGGATTTTCCGGACTATTTCTAATTCGGTGTATGTTTTTCCGAGAGCTTTTGATTTATATACGATATTGGAGAGTCGTCCGTACATGTCTTTGACATTTTCTTCCTTCGCCATTTTGAAGTTCTCATATTCGCTGCTTAGCATTGCAAGGCGAGATTCTTTGACTTGAGATGTTCCTTCGTGAGTCACTTCTAGTGTGTGCCATATTTCCTGTGCAGTTAGACAATGTGAGACACGATTAAATTCAAATTGATCCAATGAAAAGATAATAGAATTCATAGCTCTATCATTTGCATTTTGTAATCTATTTTCTAGATCTGTCCTTTGATCTTTTGGTTTCTCTATTTTCTGATTATCTACAGTTATAGTTGGTATACTATAACTTGTCTCAACAATATTCCAAGCGTCAATGGTTTTCAGAAAAATTTGCATTCTATTTTTCCAGTAAGCATATTCACCATTGAACATTGGTGGTCTAACTATGGATTGACCTTCTGCAAAAGCATTATTAAAAGAAACCATTTTAAAAATTCAAATTTTTAAAACAAAAACCGATTTTTTTGAAACACGAATTTTTAAAACACGAATTTTTAAACGAAAATTGGTTTTTGTGAAATCAAAATTTTAAAACAAAAATGGCTTTTGTTCCTAGCTCTGATACCACTTGTAGGATCGATTTCACCCTAGAGGGGGGGTGAATAGGGTGATAGTGTAAATTATAAAAATTAATTGCAGAAGCTTATCAATTAATTTAAATTCAGATCACAGAATAGCAGCACAAATATAGCAGAATATAAATAACAGAACAGAACAACACAGAATTTACCCAGCTTTGGCAAAACCCTGCCTATGTGCTGCCCCCAAAGTTTCTACTAGAAATTAGATAGTCCCTCGCTTACACACGTAAACTCGCTATACCCGCTATTGACTAATCTAACTCTACGCTCAAAACCCTGACCACAACTCAACCACCGAGTTGCGAATTCCCAAACTACACACCGTAGTTTGTCCCCTAGTCACACGACTAGAAAATTAAAAACGGTTTAAAAGAAAATACAAATTAAAAACAATTGAAATAACAAAACCCTATTTAATAAAAAACAAAGCCCAAATTAATAAACAAAGGCCGGCCCCTTATTCACTTCTTCAACCCGTTCCTTTTATTATTATTTTCGTTCGTGAAAAAAATGGCCGCTCCTCAGATTTTAGGGCTTCGTCCCTTTGGTGTCGTGCTCTTAAATTAGGGTTTCAAATTGAAGTCGCTGCCTTTGTTGGTTGATTGCAATCACTGTTTCTCTGATTTACTTCAATTGTTTGCGGCTTCTCCTCCTTGATCGAGTTCGATTGGTTCGGTATGTAATTTGATCCTTTTGTCTTGCTGGTTTTATGCTTGAACTCGATGCAGAAAATTGCCGATGATGATATCAATTTATATAGGGTTTGTAACCCTAGATTTGCGTCGTATATTTTTTACCTGAATTTGTCAACTAATATTTGATCGGCCGTCGATTTCACTTTGATGCTGAGATGATTTCTGACCTTTTCATATGCGTATATTTTTGTTGCTTGCTTCCCACGGCTTTGAATTGCCGTGCTCATCAGGGTGTTGATTTGTGACTTGGTCAATTTTTCATACTAACTTGAATTGTGTTGATCTTCTTTGACCATGTTGATTTCGTGAAATATTTACTGCTGGCTTTGCTTCAGTATGCTTTGATTCAAACCCGACTTTTGTTGACTTGATCACAACTGATATTAGCTTGTGAATTTCTGATGGACTTATTAGTTCGACCCTTGTGTTCTTCATATCTTCATTTGATCAGTGTGTTTGAGTCTGCATTTGCAAACTTGCATTTGAGTTGTTTCTCTATGTACTTGTAGTTGCACTTCGAGTTGAATATGTTGGCACTGGAACTAGCTTGTATCTGGACTTGTTGTATTCATTCATACTGTGTATTACATTGTTGTAGTTTCCTTTCCATGAGTCACTTATGCTCGGGCTCACTGTACGCTGAAGCATTCTGGTTTAATTACTTATGGTCTTTGACATGTTATCTGAATTGTGCTTGGTAGTCTTGTATGGTTTTCTTCTGGTTTGTTCACTGCAGTTTCATTACTACTTCTCTGATGCATTTGGAATTGGTCTGTTGCACTTTGGTCTTACATTTGTGCATATTGTCTCGAGTACATGTATTCTTGGCTCTGGTTATTTCATATTCATATGAGCATTTGTCTGCACTGTTAGTCGAGCTTGAGTACATGTATTCTTGGCTCACTGATGCATAATAACTTGAGTTTCACTCACTTGAATGTTTGTTGCAGTATCTTGTGGTTGCTATGCCTTGTTTACCATGTTGTTGCATTGTATTGTTTGTCTCTTTTTTTTATATGCATTGATGCAGTTTCCATTCATGTTGCCTCTGTACATATATATAGGTCGTTTAATTGATGCTGCAGTCTTTGGTGATGCTTCACCTGTTATGTCTGCTCTGATCTTTTGATCATGTTGCCTTCGTGTTGTTGTTTGCTTCATGTATCTTACTGCTTTGAACTTCTGGTTGGTTTGGCCTGGACTTCACTGTTATTTGATTGCCGAGTTGTTTGCATTCACTTCATCACTTCAGTCGTGTATTGCTTTCACCTCTGGCCTGTTGTAGTTTGCATATCACCTTGTTGCAGTTAATGGTTGCTGTGTTGGCTTGATCATGGCCTTTGCACTTTGTAGCTGCCGTGTGCATGCAGTTTTGTAGGCTTGGAGTCTTTGTTCATTGATGATTTTGGTCGTTGCATTTTGATTCAGTCTTGTTTCATGTTGGCTTGAGTCTGGGCATGTGTACTCCCGACATTTTATTGCATTCGAATTTATTTTTGAATTTGCACCTGTGTTGAATCCAGTTTCACAACTCGGGTTTGACCTTGTGCTCGTGTCGTGATTTTCAATGTTATTGCACGTGAGTTGAACCCGGTTTTTCATTTGGGTTTGACCTGTGCGTACCTGTCCCTGTAAAACAATCAAGTGTATATATCGGCGTGCACGGCCTTGTGGCATATACAGTAATACACTGTGTATGTCACAAGTTGTTCGTGTATGATGAATTCAAATATAAATGATGACGAACAACCCAAATAACTGAGGCAAATCATATTTTCAAAATTCATCTTTTATTTTATATTGCAAAAATATTTTATTTTCAATTTTACTGCGTTAGTTTATATTTTTGCAGATTTCTCAGATGCTGGATTCAAATTGGAATGGAGTTGAAGATAAATACGAGTGTGAGTGATATGTAGTGAGGTGAACTGTAAATATGTAATGTGATGTAATTGTAATCAAAGTTATATTGTTATAGTGAGAGCTTGAAATTGTACTATTCAAAGATGGAATAAATATTTATATGAATAAAATATTCGTTTGAATTCAAATTTCGTGTTATTTATTTTATTCAGCAAATATTTATTTAATCTGTGAAAAATAAAATAGTATATTATCAAATACATTTAAAAAAATGTATATATGTTTATTATCATCAAACAAAAATCATATAAGCGCATATTCAACACTTACGACACTGTTTCGCCATTTCGGACGGATGTTGCACCTTGCACCGCAGATGTTGCACCCTGTAGATATCGATTATTCAGACGGCCATAACTTCTGGCTCGTTTAGAGTTACGGGAGCCATAACCTGTCAAAACGAAGCCCACGGTGAGTTCTACGGCTTCGACAGCTTTCATCCGTCAACGGATAGATTAGTGCCCGAAAAGGACAACCCGAATCTCAATCGGGTCTCGTAAGTTTTTTACCCTTCCTTTTTTCGACACCGGATTTTTATGGTAAAACGGGATTACCGTGCCTCGTCTTCGATTTACCATCGCTGGAGAGTGGTGCACCATGGTAGTGTTCCGTTTCAAATCCATGCACGCAATTCTAAAAGTCGTGTGGCACTGTTTCGCTATTTTGGACGGATGTTGCACCTTGCACCGCGGATGTTGCACCCTGTAGATATCGATTATTCGGACGGTCATAACTTCTGGCTCGTTTAGAGTTACGGGAGCCATAACCTGTCAAAACAAAGGCCACGGTGAGTTCTACGGCTTTGACAGCTTTCAGCCGTCAACGGATAGATTAATGCCCAAAAAGGACAACCCGAATCTCAATCGGGTCTCGTAAGTTTTTTACCCTTCGTTTTTTTCGACACCGGATTTTTACGGTAAAACGGGATTACCGTGCCTCGTCTTTGATTTACCATCGCTGGAGAGTGGTGCACCATGGTACTGTTCCGTTTCAAATCCATGCACGCATTTCTAAAAGTTTTTAAGCCACTGTTTCTCCATTTCGGACGGATGTTGCACCTTGCACCGCGGATGTTGCACCCTGTAGATATCGATTATTCGGACGACCATAACTTCTGGCTCGTTTAGAGTTACGGGAGCCATAACCTGTCAAAATGAAGGCCACGGTGAGTTCTACGGCTTCGACAGCTTTCATCCATCAACAGATAGATTAATGCCCGAAAAGGACAACTCGAATCTCAATCGGGTCTCGTAAGTTTTTTACCCTTCGTTTTTTCGACACCGGATTTTAACGGTAAAACGGGATTACCGTGCCTCGTCTTCAATTTACCATCGCAGGAGAGTGGTGCACCATGGAACTGTTTGGTTTCAAATCCATGCACGCATTTCTAAAAGTCGTATGCCACTGTTTCGCAATTTCGGACGGATGTGGCACCTTGCACCGCGGATGTTGCACCCTGTAGATATCGATTATTCGGACGACCATACCTTTTGGCTCGTTTAGAGTTACGGGAGCCATAACCTGTCAAAACGAAGGCCACGGTGAGTTCTACGGCTTTGACAGCTTTCAGCCGTCGACGGATAGATTAATGCCCGAAAAGGACAACCAGAATCTCAATCGGGTCTTTTAAGTTTTTTACCCTTCGTTTTTTCGACACCGGATTTTTACGATAAAACGGGATTACCGTGCCTCGTCTTCGATTTACCTTCGCTGGAGATTGGTGCACCATGGTACAATTCCGTTTTAAATCCATGCACGCATTTCTAAAAGTCGTACGGCACTGTTTCGCCATTTCGGACGGATGTTGCACCTTGCACCGCGGATGTTGCACCCTGTAGATATCGATTATTCGGACGGTCATAACTTCTGGCTCGTTTAGAGTTACGGGAGCCATAACCTGTCAAAACGAAGGCCACGGTTAGTTCTACGGCTTTGACGGCTTTCAGCCGTCAACGGATAGATTAATGCTCAAAAAGGACAACCCGAATCTCAATTGGGTCTCGCAAGTTTTTTACCCTTCGTTTTTTCGACGCCGGATTTTAACGGTAAAACGGGATTACCGTGGCTCGTCTTCGATTTACCATCGCTGGAGAGTGGTGCACCATGGTACTGTTCCCTTTCAAATCCATGCACACATTTCTAAAAGTCGTACGACACTGTTTTGGTATTTCGGACGGATGTTGCACCTTGCACCGCGGATGTTGCACCCTGTAGATATCGATTATTCGGAAGGCCATAACTTCTAGCTCGTTTAGAGTTACGGGAGCCATAACCTATCACAAAAAAGGCCACGGTGAGTTCTACGGCTTTGGCCGCTTTTAGCCGTCAACGGATAGATTAATTCCCAAAAAGGACAACCCGAATCTCAATCGGGTCTCCTAAGTTTTTTACCCTTCGTTTTTTCGACACCGGATTTTTACGGTAAAACGGGATTACCGTGCCTCGTCTTCGATTTACCATCGCTAGAGAGTGGTGCACCATGGTACTGTTCCGTTTCAAATCCATGCACGCATTTCTAAAAGTCATACGGCACTGTTTTGGTATTTCGGACGGATGTTGCACCTTGCACCGCGGATTTTGCACCCTGTAGATATCGATTATTCGGACGGCCATAACTTCTAGCTCGTTTAGAGTTACGGGAGCCATAACCTGTCAAAAAGAAGGCCACGGTGAGTTCTACGGCTTTGACTGCTTTTAGCTGTCAACGGATAGATTAATGCCTGAAAAGGACAACTCAAATCTCAATCGGGTCTCATAAGTTTTTTACCCTTCGTTTTTTCGACATCGGATTTTAACGGTAAAACGGGATTACCGTGGCTCGTCTTCGATTTACCATCGCTGGAGAGTGGTGCACCATGGTACTGTTCCATTCCAAATCCATGCATGCATTTCTAAAAGTCGTACGGCACTGTTTCGCCATTTCGGACGGATGTTGCACCTTGCACCACAGATGTTGCACCATGTAGATATCGATTATTCGGACGGCCATAGCTTTTGGCTCGTTTAGAGCTACGGGAGCCATAACCTGTCAAAACGATGGCCACGGTGAGTTCTACGGCTTTGACCGCTTTCAGCCGTCAACGGATAGATTAATGCCCAAAAAGGACAACCTGAATCTCAATTGGGTCTCGTATGTTTTTTACCCTTCGTTTTTCCGACACCGGATTTTTACGGTAAAACGGGAGTACCATGCCTCGTCTTCGATTTACCATCGCTAGAGAGTGGTGCACCATGGTAGTGTTCCGTTTCAAATCCATGCACGCATTTCTAAATGTCGTGCGGCATTGTTTCGCCATTTCGAACGGATGTTGCACCTTGCATCGCAGATGTTGCACCCTGTAGATATCGATTATTCAGACGGCCATAACTTCTGGCTCGTTTAGAGTTACGGGAGCCATAACCTGTCAAAATGAAGCCCACGGTGAGTTCTACGGCTTCGACAGCTTTCATCCGTCAATGGATAGATTAATGCCCGAAAAGGACAACACGAATCTCAATCGGGTCTCGTAAGTTTTTTACCCTTCCTTTTTTCGACACCGGATTTTTACGGTAAAATGGGATTACCGTGCCTCGTCTTCGATTTACCATCGCTGGAGAGTGGTGCACCATGGTAGTGTTCCGTTTCAAATCCATGCACGCATTTCTAAAAGTCGTGCGGCACTGTTTCGCTATTTTGGACGGATGTTTCACCTTGCACCGCGGATGTTGCACCCTGTAGATATCGATTATTCGGACGGTCATAACTTCTGGCTCGTTTAGAGTTACGGGAGTCATAACCTGTCAAAACAAAGGCCACGGTGAGTTCTACGGCTTTGACAGCTTTCAGCCATCAACGGATAGATTAATGCCCAAAAAGGACAACCCGAATCTCAATCGGGTCTCGTAAGTTTTTTACCCTTCGTTTTTTCGACACCGGATTTTTACGGTAAAACGGGATTACCGTGCCTCGTCTTCGATTTACCATCGCTGGAGAGTGGTGCACCATGGTACTGTTCCGTTTCAAATCCATGCACGCATTTCTAAAAGTCTTTAAGCCACTGTTTCTCCATTTCGGACGGATGTTGCACCTTGCACCGCGTATGTTGCACCCTGTAGATATCGATTATTCGGACGGCCATAACTTCTGGCTCGTTTAGAGTTACGGGAGCCATAACTTGTCAAAATGAAGGCCACGGTGAGTTCTACGGCTTCGACAGCTTTCATCCGTCAATGGATAGATTAATGCCCGAAAAGGACAACTCGAATCTCAATCGGGTATCGTAAGTTTTTTACCATTCGTTTTTTCGACACCGGATTTTAACGGTAAAACGGGATTACCGTGCCTCGTCTTCAATTTACCATCGCTAGAGAGTGGTGCACCATGGTACTGTTTTGTTTCAAATCCATGCACGCATTTCTAAAAGTCGTATGCCACTGTTTCGCAATTTCGGACGGATGTGGCACCTTGCACCGCGGATGTTGCACCCTGTAAATATGGATTATTCGGACGACCATACCTTTTGGCTCGTTTAGAGTTACGGGAGCCATAACCTGTCAAAACGAAGGCCATGGTGAGTTCTACGGCTTTGACAGCTTTCAGCCGTCGACGGATAGATTAATGCCCGAAAAGGACGACCAGAATCTCAATCGGGTCTCTTAAGTTTTTTACCCTTCGATTTTTCGACACCGGATTTTTACGGTAAAACCGGATTACCGTGCCTCGTCTTCGATTTACCTTCGCTGGAGATTGGTGCACCATGGTACTATTCTGTTATAAATCCATGCACGCATTTCTAAAAGTCGTACGGCACTGTTTCGCCATTTCGGACGGATGTTGCACCTTGCACCGCGGATGTTGCACCCTGTAGATATCGATTATTCGGACGGTCATAACTTCTGGCTCGTTTAGAGTTACGGGAGCCATAACCTGTCAAAACGAAGGCCACTGTTTGTGCTACGGCTTTGATGGCTTTTAGCCGTCAACGGATAGATTAATGCTCAAAAAGGACAACCCGAATCTCAATCGGGTCTCGCAAGTTTTTTACCCTTCGTTTTTTCGACGCCGGATTTCAACGGTAAAACGGGATTACCGTGGCTCGTCTTCGATTTACCATCGCTGGAGAGTGGTGCACCATGGTACTTTTCCCTTTCAAATCCATGCATGCATTTCTAAAAGTCGTACGGCACTTTTTCACCATTTCGGACGGATGTTGCACCTTGCACCGCCGATCTTGCACCCTGTAGATATCGATTATTCGGACGGCCATAACTTTTGGCTCGTTTACAGTTACGGGAGCCATAACCTGTCAAAAAGAAGGCCACGGTGAGTTCTACGGCTTTGACCGCATTTAGCCGACAACGGATAGATTAATTCCCAAAAAGGACAACCCGAATCTCAATCGGGTCTCGTAAGTTTTTTACCCTTTGTTTTTTCGACACCGGATTTTTACGGTAAAACGGGATTACCGTGCCTCGTCTTCGATTTACCATCGCTAGAGAGTGGTGCACCATGGTACTGTTCCGTTTCAAATCCATGCACGCATTTCTAAAAGTCGTACGGCACTGTTTTGGTATTTCGGACGGATGTTGCACCTTGCACCGTGGATGTTGCACCCTGTAGATATCTATTATTCGGATGGCCATAACTTCTAGCTCGTTTAGAGTTACGGGAGCCATAACCTGTCAAAAAGAAGGCGACGGTGAGTTCTACGGCTTTGACTGCTTTCAGCTGTCAACGGATTGATTAATGCCCGAAAAGGACAACTCGAATCTCAATCGGGTCTCATAAGTTTTTTACCCTTCGTTTTTTCGACACCGGATTTTAACGGTAAAACGGGATTACCGTGGCTCGTCTTCGATTTACCATCGCTGGAGAGTGGTGCACCATGGTACCGTTCCATTCCAAATCCATGCATGCATTTCTAAAAGTCGTACGGCACTGTGTCGCCATTTCGGACGGATGTTGCACCTTGCACCGCGGATGTTGCACCATGTAGATATCGATTATTCGGACGGCCATAACTTTTGGCTCGTTAAGAGCTACGGGAGCCATAACCTGTCAAAACAAAGGCCACGGTGAGTTCTACGGCTTTGACCGATTTCAGCCGTCAACGGATAGATTAATGCCCCAAAAGGATCCCCTGAATCTCAATTGGGTCTCGTAAGTGTTTTACCCTTCGTTTTTCCGACACCGGATTTTTATGGTAAAACGGGATTACCGTGCCTCGTCTTCGATTTACCATCGCTGGAGAGTGGTGCACCATGGTAGTGTTCCGTTTCAAATCCATGTACGCATTTCTAAAAGTCATGTGGCACTGTTTCGCTATTTTGGACGGATGTTGCACCTTGCACCGCGGATGTTGCACCCTGTAGATATCGATTATTCGGACGGTCATAACTTCTAGCTCGTTTAGAGTTACGGGAGCCATAACCTGTCAAAACGAAGGCCACGGTGAGTGCTACGGTTTTGACCGCTTTCAGCCGTCAACGGATAGATTAATGCCCAAAAAGGACAACCTGAATCTCGATTGGGTCTCGTAAGTTTTTTACCCTTCGTTTTTCCGACACCGGATTTTTACGGTAAAACGGGATTACCGTGCCTCGTCTTCGATTTACCATCGCTGGAGAGTGGTGCACCATGGTAGTGTTCCGTTTCAAATCCATGCACGCATTTCTAAAAGTCGTGCGGCACTGTTTCGCTATTTTGGACGGATGTTGCACCTTGCACCGCGGATGTTGCACCCTGTAGATATCGATTATTCGGACGGTCATAACTTCTGGCTCGTTTAGAGTTACGGGAGCCATAACCTGTCAAAACAAAGGCAATGGTGAGTTCTACGGCTTTGACAGCTTTCAGCCATCAACGGAGAGACTAATGCCCAAAAAGGACAACCCGAATCTCAATCGGGTCTCGTAAGTTTTTTACCCTTCGTTTTTTCGACACCGGATTTTTACGGTAAAACGAGATTACCGTGCCTCATCTTCGATTTACCATCGCTGGAGAGTGGTGCACCATGGTACTGTTCCGTTTCAAATCCATGCACGCATTTCTAAAAGTCTTTACGCCACGGTTTCGCCATTTCGGACGGATGTTGCAGCTTGCACCGCGGATGTTGCACCCTGTATATATCGATTATTCGGACGGCCATAACTTCTGGTTCGTTTAGAGTTACGGGAGCCATAACCTGCAAAAGGAAGGCCACGGTGAGTTTTACCGGTTCGACAGATTTCATCCGTCAATGAATAGATTAATGCCCGAAAAGGACAACCCGAATCTCAATCGGGTCTTGTAAGTTTTTTACCCTTCCTTTTTTCGACACCGGATTTTTACGGTAAAACAGGATTACCGTGCCTCGTCTTCGATTTACCATCGCTGGAGAGTGGTGCACCATGGTACTGTTCCGTTTCAAATCCATGCACGCATATCTAAAAGTCGTACGCTGTTGGGCGAATTCTCACCCAGAAGATCTCAAAACCAAGAAGCCACAGTTTCACTCGGGTTCGCAATCTCCACTTCATTCAGCACGACCAATCACCTTCCCATTCGGCCTTGGCTCATCCGGCCTTAACACATTCGGCCTCCACCTCATTCGGCCTTGACACATTCGGCCTCCACCTCATTCGGCCTCCACCTCATTCGGCTTCCTTTCCACCACCGGTCCAAGCAGACAACACCGAACCAACTTCCAAAGCCACCACCGAATCAACATTCCCCTCTACTGCCGAACCAGAGGGATGCTGCCCCATGCCGAACCAACCCATCAACAAGGCCACCACCGGACGAAACGAGCATCGAACCACCTAACTACCACCGGTCCATACCTACCACCGATCCAAAGCCCAATGTCGAACGAAGCTCTGCCGAACCAGGTGATTGCCAGTCCAGATTGTCTCAGCCCGGGCCCACCAGCAGCTATATACCTCCAAGACCGCTGCCCCCTGCCTCATTCTATAAATAGAGGGGTAGGGGTACAACAATGGCGGACAAGTTTGAGAGCTCAAGCAAGGAAGGAACTTTCAAACTACTTTCATATACTTATATACGAAGCATTGTACTTGTAATCTGAAAGAAAGAAGATAATAACATATAAAGTGGACGTAGGCACATTCTGGCCGAACCACTATAAATCCGCGTGTCTTTTACATTTCAGCCCCTACTTCTTTTATATTTACATACTCATCTAAAATCATTGAAAATCACATATAATCAACTACATAATACGACTTGGAGGTGTTTGTCCATTTTTTGTGCAAACATTTTTGGTGCTTTCATTGAGAACTGAACTCAAGCTTCAGCTTCTCCCACTCAACCTCCTTCTTAACAACATCGCTCGTTACTTAGAAATCATGCCTTCCAAATAGAGAAAGGATGTTAACAAAGGAAAAAACATCGCAACTAGCAGCCTTCCAGATCCAGCAATCGCAGATCAGCCCACTTCAACAGCAGTACCAGATGAAAATCAGGAAAATCCTACTGGTCCCGCAACGGAACAACCAATCACTAGGGCAGATCTGGACAGGGTTGTGGCTGAAGTAACTAACCGCTTCACATCCCAACAAGAAACTTTGGTGGACCAACTCATGTCACGCTTAAGGGATGCTGAAGAGTCCAACCGCAACACTGAATCATGGGGTGAATCCCAATCTGGAGGATCTCGGAGGCAACAAAGGTCTTCCCTCTTCGAAGAAGCTATCAACAAGAACAACAATGATAGGGGCCGCGCCCGGACTCAGCCCGAATTCCGACTCGAGGAAGCGCTTGGAACCGAACCCAGTGGGGGAGGCGCCAGGCGAGGATCGGATGTAGCTGAGCCAGTCATGCCACCTAATCATAGAAACCCCGCTGAACGGAGCCGAGCTAGGACCCAGCCCGAAGTTGACCCCATGGATATGCTCGAAACAGAACCCCACAGGGGAAGATCAAGGCAGGGAGCAACTGTAGCTGGTCCTAGCGTGCATCCGAGCAGCCATAGACAACCACTGGATAATGCTAGAAGTGATAGACTATACCATCCCTACAGGTCATCTGGACGAGATAGACCCCGCAGGGAAAAACCAAGCTCGTTTTTGTCCGCTCCAAATTCTGACGAACGAATGGCACGATTATTCAGAGAACGGGTCCAACGGGAGCGAAGGGACCGGGGAATAGGCGCTAGGGTCACCAGCCCCTTTACCCGAAACATCGAAACTGCCATCACTCCCCGGGAATGGAAAATGCCAACCATGGAACCTTACAAAGGAACTTCCGACCCCATCGTACACTTACAGAGATACACCCAGCATATGCTCATGAGTGGAGCAACAGAAGGAGTATTATGTAAATGCTTTCCGCTATTCCTAGCAGATCTAGCTACCTCCTGGTTCTGCCATCTACCCCAAGGATCCATCAGCTCATGGGAGATGTTGAAAGAAAGGTTTATTAGCCAGTTCCGCATCCATGTAGAACAACCCAAGGATGCTTATTCTCTATCCAATGTCAAACAGAAATCCGGAGAGACGCTGCAACAATATCTAACACGGTTCAACGCCGCAGCGGCAGCAGTTCAAGATGCCGATGAAAAACTCACTCTAATGGCCCTCTGTAGTGGTGTACATCCAGACACCAAGTTTGCCAGAAGATTAACTAAGGAAAAACCAGCTACCTTGCCTGATTTCTTCCATGAAGCTGGAAAGTATATGAGACTTGAAGACGCTGCTACGGAGAGGCAGTCAGGGCAACAAGGCAAGATAGTTCAGGACAAGGTTCCCACTGCGGCTAAGGATGCTCGAAGAAATGAATCTAGAGACAATGCTGGGGGCAGGAAGGTCGAAAAGCGCCAATATCGACCAGGACAGAGATTTGACTCCTACACTCCTTTGAATGAGACAATCGAAAACATCTTCCTAGCCACTCAGGGCGAACTCGGATACAAGCGCCCCCCGCCCAAGAAAGAATCAGATAACGCACTCAAGTCTGGAAAGTTCTGTCGCTTCCACGAATCCCACGGGCATGACACCAATGAATGCCACCATCTTCGGGATTTGATCGAAGAACACATTAGAAGAAGAAGGCTGGAACGCTATGTGAAAGGTCAGAACAGGACTCCAACTCCTGTCAATGAGAACTCAAAGCAACCCCTCCCAGAAGTAGGCTGAGGGAGTCGCAACAATCACAACACCAGTGGCTCTAGTCAAGAGAAGATAGTGGTCCTTACCATCTCGGGAGGACCACACATCGCCGACAGAAGTTGGGCAGAGATGGAAAGGTATGGCAAGTCGCTTAGAAATGCAGAATGCTATGTTAACTCCATCACGGAAGAACGCCACCCGAAACGAAAAGAGAGCGACGACATCATATTCAGTAGGCGTGATTTGGAAGGAAGACAGTACCCACATATGGATCCTATGGTCATCTCTGCCTGGTTCGGTCCAGCTAAAGTTTTTCGGATTCTAATAGACACAGGAAGCTCCGTAAATATCCTATTCAAACATGCTTTCGACAAAATGAAGTTATCAATGAAAGATGTATCCCCTTGTGACAAACCACTGCACGGTTTCACTGGAGATGCAAAAATGCCCCTCGGGCAACTTGACCTCTTCGTCGAAATAGGAAGTCATCCCCGCTCCGTTGTACGAAAACAAACGTTCGTACTAATAGAAAACCACTCGGCTTACAACGCCTTCTTGGGAAGACCAGCCTTGTCTGACTTCCAGATTGTATTAGCCCCCTGGTGCCTGAAAATGAAATTTCCAACAGACAACGGAGTAGGAGAAGTAGAAGGAGATCAAGATGCTGCCCGAGACTGCTACGTAACTGAACTTCGCAATAACCGCAGAAAGAATAAAGGAAAAGATGCAGAGACTACTCTCTGCATGAAAAGCTTGGAGGCATAGCAACTAAAGAAAGCCCCTCCTCTTCGATACACAAGCGATCCCTTCAATGAACTAGACCCTAGGGATAAAGAGGAGGAGGCTACCGCCGAGCCTGCAGAGGCTATGGAATTCGTATCTGTAGACAAGCACGATTCAAGTAAACCATTAAAAGTCGGATCTCAGCTAAAAACGGAGTTGAAAGATCAACTCATTGACTTTCTCCGCCACAACTTAGATGTATTTGCGTGGACCCATGCCGATATGACAGGAATCTCCCCTGACATAGCATGCCACATGCTGAACATCGATCCCACCAAGGTACCAGTAAAGCAGAAAAAGAGGAGCATGGGGGCAGAGCGATCGGCAGCCCTTGATGAGGAAGTAAAGAATCTACTTGATAATGGCTTCATACGGGAAGCCATCTACCCAGAATGGATCGCTAACCCAGTGCTAGTAAAAAAGGCCAATGGAAAGTGGTGAACATGTATTGACTTCTCCAATCTGAATGACGCTTGCCCAAAAGATTGCTTCCCACTTCCCCGAATTGACCAACTTGTGGACAGCACAGCCGGACACGAACTCCTATCTTTTATGGATGCATACTCCGGATATAACCAGATTCCCATGCACGCTCCTGATCAAGACCACACTAGCTTCATCACCGACCGCGGACTATATTGTTACAAAGTCATGCCTTTTGGACTCAAAAATGCTGGAGCTACCTATCAGCGCCTCGTCAACAAGATGTTCGCGGAACTAATAGGACGAACTATGGAAGTGTATGTGGATGACATGTTGGTAAAGTCCAGGAAAGCCGACGACCATGTAAGCCACCTGGGCGAGATGTTTCAAGTACTTCGCCGATATGGAATGAAGCTGAATCCTCTAAAGTGCTCCTTCGGAGTATCTTCGGGAAAATTCTTAGGATTTATCGTCCACGCCAGAGGAATCGAAGCAAACCCTGAACAAATCCGGGCTCTAAAAGAAATAAGGATACCCTCCACTCGAAAAGAAATGCAGAGCCTAAACGGAAAGGTGGCCGCCCTAAGCAGATTCATTTCCAAGGCAACTGACAAGTGTGTCCCTTTCTTCGAAGCTCTCAAGAAAGACAAAGGGAGATTCGAGTGGACCGATGAATGCTTAAAAGCCTTCCTCAACCTAATCGAACACCTTCAGAGACCACCAGTACTCTCAACTGCAAATGAAGGTGAAGTGTTATACCTATACCTCGCTGTATCATCTCATGCTCTAAGCGCCGCCTTGGTAAGAGAAGAAGACCGCACACAACGCCCGGTTTACTTTGTAAGTAAGAGATTTACAGGGGCAGAGGCCAGATATCCTAAACTAGAGAAATTAGCATACTGTTTATTGATCGCGTCACGAAAACTGCGACACTACTTCCAGTCTCACTCCATCAGGGTTCTAACCGATCAACCGCTAAGACAAGTGCTCCATCGTCCTGACACTTCTGGGCGACTCCTCAAATGGTGCATCGAACTAAGTCAGTATGATATCACCTACCATCCTCGCACCGCTATCAAAGGACAAGCCATGGCCGATTTCATTGCCGAATTCACTACCAACGAAGGCAAGGAACAATCCGAAGTAGCAAAAAACATCAAGTGGAACCTCTTTGTAGATGGAGCATCGAACGAACAAGGCTCGGGGGCAGGAATTGTGATCATCACCCCCAGGGGAAGAAAGTTGTACTATGCATTAAGGTTGGAGTTCACGGCCACTAACAACGATGCTGAATATGAAGCAGTAATAGCGGGATTGGAGCTTGCCCTGGAAATTGGAATCAATTCCTTATGTCTTCATAGTGATTCTCAGCTTATCGTAAACCAGGTACTAGGAGAATTCCAGACTCGAGGAGAACGACTCACAGCATACCTAAAGAAAACCAAACTGCTGCTCGATCAATTGGACCACTATCTAATCAAACATATTCCTCGAGAAGAAAACCAAGAGGCAGATGAACTTGCAAAGCAAGCTAGTATGAAGAATAGCACCATTTTCGGAACACTAGCCATCTCAAGGCAGCTAGCCCCAAGTTTCAAACCAGTAAATCTGGTAACTGCAATCGAAGAAGGAACCTGGATGACTCCTATCCGGAAATATTTGCAAGATGGCACACTGCCCGACAGGCGTGACGAAGCCAAGAGGATCTTGAGGAAAGTTCCCCACTACACGATACAAGAAGGCATCCTCTATCGGCGTGGCTTCTCTGGCCCCTTATTGAGATGCGTCGCTGGAAGGGAAGCCAAGGAGATCTTATCAAACATCCATCAGGGAGGATGCGGAGATCACACTGGGGGGCAGACTTTGGCAAGGAAAATACTCCGATATGGATATTACTGGCCCACACTAAACAAAGACGCTCTAGACTTCGTCAAGAAATGCGACAGATGTCAGAAATTTGCCAAGATTCCTCGACTGCCCACAAATGAAATTACTCAAATGACCAGCCCTTGGCCCTTTGCTGTATGGGGAATTGACTTAATTGGCGAACTGCCAACGGGCCGAGGCGGAGCCAAATATGCTGTAGTGGCAGTCGATTATTTCACCAAATGGGTGGAAGCAGAACCTCTAAATAAAATATCTTCAGCAAAAGTTATAAACTTCTTGATCAAAAATATTCTGTGTAGGTACGGAGTCCCACTCAAGATCATATCAGACAACGGACTCCAGTTTGACAGCGAAGAATTTGCCGACCGGCGCCAAGAGCATGGAATTCATAAAAGCTTCTCATCAGTAGCTTATCCTCAGGCAAACAGACAAGTTGAAGCTGTCAACAAAATTCTCAAAACCCTAATCAAGAAGAAACTTGAAAAGTCAAAAGGCGCTTGGGTGGACGAACTTCCTGCGGTACTATGGGCATACCGCACGTCTTTCAGAACATCAACGGGACATACTCCTTTCTCCTTGGCATATGGATCGGAGGCAATGCTCCCAGTTGAGACTATTGTGCCTTCCCACCGTAGGATCCACTACAACCCAGAAGAAAACGAAGAACTCCTCCTCATGTCTTTGGATCTGATTGAGGAAAGGAGAAACGATGCAGCACTTAAAGCAGCAGCTCACAAACAAAAAGTGGCAGCGCTATACAATTCCAAAGTCAAGCATCGCAGCTTACAAGAAGGAGATCTTGTCCTCAGGCGAATCTTTCCGCGCCCCGGGGCACTAGACCCCATCTGGGACGGACCGTATGTAATTCATAAAGATCTCCACAACGGAGCTTATATTTTGTCAACAGTGGACGAAGAGGTGTTCCAGAGGGCATGGAACATCCGACACCTCCGTCGATACTTTTCTTAACTTGTACTGCCCATATGAAGTGAATTAACAAAGAGAATCAGTGGACGTAGGCACTTTCGTGCCGAACCACTTTAAAAAATCTTGTCTCTTTTTAGCTTGTTCCTTTATGTCTTGGCTACTTGTTAAGTTTTATCCCTTTCTGTTGAACAAAATCCTATGGCATCTCCACTCAAGACGCACCGCGGCCTCATCTGGACTAGGCCTAACAGGTACGCTACGATTCTATGCACTCGCCAATGAGACACTTTTGCTCCAGCATCCCTCTGCTGCGGGTTAACTCATTGCGCGCCTGCCCTCAAAGCCAACTGTAATGAGCCGATTATAAGTCATCATAAAGGCCGACTATAGCCGATGGCAGCTCATTACGGCGTTCGGCTCGCCGGCAACTGTGAACCTACTTTAAGCCCCAACATAAGGTGTGGCCAGCCAGGGGTAGTTCACGGCCAACGGCCCCCACGCTAGCCGGCCACGGTAAATCGAATAATACCCACGATTACGGACCATAATGGTTCGGGTAGTTACCGTGCGCGATCTCGGCTCCGATGTGTCTTAAGTGCGGCTGTGGTAAAAAAGAAAACTCCCCGCGGAGGCGTAAGATGGGTGACAAATGTCTCCAAGACCCACAGCTAGGGAAAGTGACTACAAAACCCGTTTGCCACGAACTTAAGCACATCGACGGCCTTCCGTGACTGGAAGTTTTACTTTTACTATATTTCCATTTCATTTAAATACTTTTCTCCTATCCTGTATAACAAACTCTAAAGTACAGGAAACCAAATAGGAAGCATTCACTCATGAGAAACTAAGCCTGCGTACTGGGTGGCAGGGTACTCAGCTATATCCGTGAACAGTTACATAAGACACTCTACGCTACCGCCTGCGAATGAAACATAAAGGGCGGTACTCTCTTTTCTTGTACATAAATACGTAACTATAGCTTGTTCGTACAATAACATTGCAACACATGAAATTATATTTCTAGCAAAAAACTTAGCATCAAACACAACTAGAATCACAGGCATATACATAGTTATATTTCTCACGCAGCACATCAAGATGACAACAACATTTAAACATAACAACATCAGCTTATATTATAAAATCACAAGAAGTTATTCTTTGCAAATAATATTATTATAGTTACATGTCAATGACTAACATAAACAGTGATAAAAAGAAATAAAAAGGTGGCAGCCGCGTCCACACTCCATCACCAACTTCCCCAGTCTACTTAGCCGCAGGATCAGAGCCCCCAGCATGTGGATCAGGAGTCCCACCTGTCCAGTTCAGAAGAGGAATTCATTAAACGAACGATCGAGTTATGAAAACACGGAAAGGAAAGAAAGGGAAAAGAAAAACTCACCAGCATCCGCCGCTTGATCCTCATCATCCAACTGCACACCCGCTTCCTCTGCAGCAAGCAGCCGCATCCCCTCCTTCACCGCCGCTTGCTCCTCCTTCGAGAACTGGGCAGTAACCGCATCCAAATTGAAAGCCTCTCCGCCTTCCTTACCCGCGTTCACCCTGGCCTCCTCTAAAGCCTGGAGATACACCTTGGCCATCACCCGAGGGTAATCGTCCATCCAAGACAAGCCGCCCTCCTTCCAAGTGTGGAAGTACATGTCCTGCAGCATCTCATCCATCATCCCCTCATTCTCCTCAAACTCCCTCACCCGGGCCTCGGAAGCTTGCAACTTGGCGACGGCAATGTCCCTCTCTGATTGGTATCTCAAGCAGTCAGCCTGGAGAGACCTCCTCATTTCCTCCTCCTTTAACTTGAGGGACCTCCTCATCTCCTCCATCTCCTCCTTCAACTCGGCCTGAGCCATCTCCGCAGCCTCGAGCCTCCCAGACAACTCCTCTACCCGCTCAAGATCCGCATTTCGAACCTCGTCCACCGTCGTAATGGCCATGTCAATCCGTTCCCTGCAGGCGACCTCCATCTTCCGTAATTCCGCCCTACTGGCCTTCTCCATCGTCTCTTTCAGCCGCTTGGAGGCTTCCTCATGCTGGGAAATCTGGATGGCTTGATCGGCGAGCTGCTTAGCCTGATCGGCAACTTTTAACCTCAACCGAATATTAGCACTCCCGATCTCTTCCCCGGCCTTGGCCAATTTAGCATGATGCTCCATTAACTTCTTGGTCTCTACGGCCACCCGATCGATGTTAGCCTTGGCTTCGTCCCCCATGGTGACCACCCGTGTAGTAAGTAAATCAAGATCTAAAGACTTGGCCTCGTCCAGCACTCTTACCATGGGGTTGCGGGGAAGGAGGTGCTCGCCCGTGGCCTCATCAAATGAGATATCTTGAAAGCTCGGATCTAAATCAGGATGACCGGCAAAAGGGTCACGAGGCACGGGGCGAGGCACATCAGGACGCCTTATACGAATAACAGTTGGGCTCTTGAAAGGAGGATGAGGGGGGCCGGATTCCGTGCTCTCCTCCGTAGTATCACGAGGAGGCTGAGTAGGAAGCTGCGAACCAGGGGAAGACTCAAATAAGGAACGGCTCCGCTTCTTTTTCCGAATGCCCTCTTCAATGACCCCAAGAAGAGGGCGATAACTGACTACATCCCCAGTGCGACCAGTAGAGGGTTTCGCAGAAGCTCTCCTCGACTTAAACTGCTCAAGGCGGTGTCGAACGTCCGACGTTTTAACCACCTGGCCTGCCCCTGGAATAAAGAACAAGTGTTACGAACATACAATAATCCACAGTTCGAAAAATGTGTTAAGTTAAAAGGAAAGAAAAGTGAGAAGACACGTCTATTATACAAACCCGGCGGAGGAGTGGGATACTGCAATAAGTCCTGGATCTCATTCCAGGACGAAAGTGAACCGTAAAAAATTTCTAAGTCCCTATCGAAAATGGAATCGGCAGAAGACAAAAGTTCACCTTGCATCGCCGAAATCACCCTAGCTGAGGAATCCTTAGAGGATGGGTCAGTGCCAGCCACAGCTTTGCCGGTTTCCTTTGCCTTCTCCGTTTCCGACTCTCCCTCCGACTCCCCGAAGGCCCGACGGAGAGCCTCATCCAGTTCAAGGTCTTGCTCAGAGGTTAGGGCACCGACGCCACTACCACCTTGACCGTCGCCATCTCCTCCACCCTCCGACCCTTCTCCAACCTCGCCTCCTTCCTCCTCTTCTACACCTTCCTCCTCCGGGACAGTCGGAAAAGTACTTGGAGAAGGGCCATCAGACTTCTTCAGTTTCTTCCCCTCGACAACGGGACGCTCTGCAAAAGGCTCCCTCTTACCGCTCTTCACCGTAGCCCCCTCCTTAGCTTTAGCAGCCTTCCCCTCAGCCGTATCTCTTTGCTTAACCACGGACTGGTGCGGTAAGATCAAATTATACTCCAAGAGGGTTGCGTTCCTGATCAAGAAGGAGGCCGACCGGTCCCGTGCCGGAATAGCCTTTAGTTCAGCAGCCATTCGCACCAAGGAATCATCCTCCACGACTGCAATACCACCTGTCGCTAGCCAGAAATAGAAGCATGTCAGAAAAAACACTACAGTCAAAACATGGAAAATATAAATGAAATCCATCTTACAGCCGGAAGTGAAAAGGCGGAAAGAAACAGCATCGTCCTTGATGAAGAACCACTCTTTCTTGAACATGGTAAACTTGGAATATAAGTCCAGGACTGGTTTGAAGGGCATGGCCGCTTCCAGACTAATATACGGAGACCCCTTCTTATAGCCTCTCAGGTTGTACAAATATCGAATTTCCCGGTTAGAAGGAGGACGCCCGTACCTCCTCTGGAAGATAACAAAAAGGCTCACCAGAATGGCATAAGAGTTAGGCTGAAGTTGGAAGGGAGCCACCTTCAAATACGTGGTGAAGCTTACTATCCAAGCATTGATAGGAGGGATAGCACCGCACATGCAATGGTATCTGCTATAAGCAAAGTAGCCTTCGGGAGGATTATACGGCATCACTCCATCTCCCGGCAGCAGCATACGAGCCCTGTCTATCCCGAAGGAACGGGATATGACATCAAGTTGCTCCTCCTTTAGGGAGCTAGGAAAGCAATCAGGGGGGGAGATCAGAAGTTCCTGTGGACCATATCCATCCACTAATGACCTCGGAACAGGTCGATGTTGCCCGGATCCTGGTTGGGCTGGGGGCACAGAAGAAGGCTCTCCCCCATCCTTGGATTTCCGTCTGTCTGATCGTGTTTCTGCCTTACGAGTCATTTATCTGCATGCACAAAAGTGAAAAACATGACGTTAGAACGAAAGTATAAGCAAGCAAGCATATATAAGTCCAGAATACGAGGTTCATTCGGCACTGGGGTCCTAAGTCCATTCGGTAGTACAAGTTTTAAGTTCATTCGGTGGTACATGTCCAAGTTCATTCGGCACTAAGGCCTTAAGCTCATTCGGCATTTGAGATCTTACGTGTGCATTCGGCATTCTGAACCATTCGGTAATAAGAGGCATTCGGCAATAGGGTACGTACCTGATTCGGTAGAAGATTGATTCGGTAGAAGATTGGTTCGGCAGAAGATTGGTTCGGCAGAAGACTTGGTTCGGTAAGGAAAAACCAAAGGGGGGTGTAGCCTCTATATATAGGCGAGCTCAGGACCGCCGAACCAGCTGGTTCGGCCCAACGAATAGAAACACCGGACCAATACCAAACATACCGAACCAAACGAATACCGAATGAACCCATCCATGCCGGACCAACCAAAGGACCGAATGAAGCTATCTCCACCAGCGAAAACCAGGAACAGGGGGCACGCAGGCTCCTCACTCAGATAAGTACCGAACTCTAGAACTAGCTAGTAAAATAAGGATTATGATAACAATGAATATGTCGTAAAACTCTCACTAACATGGATTAATCGTTTACACGTGTACACGACCACGAATGGTCCATAGGCACGCTCCGAATGGTTATTAACCCTATCGTCGTGGGAATTTACACTTTGACACGCCTTTTTAAACTCATAGATGAAACGAATATTCGATTCTGGTAATTATGAAAGGGCTAAGCTACTTACACATGTACGGGGTCGCGAACGATCCCTAGGCATGCTCTGAGCTAGGATAAACCATCTTGACAAACGATCCGAGGATCCACTCTGACATGAACCTGGCATCGATGATGCTAAGCCCCCTCGGGGCTCACTCTCCCGTCCCAAACGGCTCAGTTCAATTAAAATATTCCGATCACGAACGGTTGTTATTTAAAATCACACTAAAACTGTAAATTCCTTTGCAGGACATCAGCAGGATACGAACATCCAGCCCATGGCGTTACCAAACAAGCCTTTCTACCACAAGGAAACAAAGCGCGACACATGCGAGCACGTGCCCCACTTTGGGGGGGCAAATGTTGGGCGAATTCTCACCCAGAAGATCTCAAAACCAAGAAGCCACAGTTTCACTCGGGTTCGCAATCTCCACTTCATTCAGCACGACCAATCACCTTCCCATTCGGCCTTGACTCATCCGGCCTTAACACATTCGGCCTCCACCTCATTCGGCCTTGACACATTCGGCCTCCACCTCATTCGGCCACCACCTCATTCGGCTTCCTTTCCACCACCGGTCCAAGCAGACAACACCGAACCAACTTCCAAAGCCACCACCGAATCAACATTCCCCTCTACTGCCGAACCAGAGGGATGCTGCCCCATGCCGAACCAACCCATCAACAAGGCCACCACCGGACCAAACGAGCACCGAACCACCTAACTACCACCGGTCCATACCTACCACCGATCCAAAGCCCAATGCCGAACGAAGCTCTGCCGAACCAGGTGATTGCCAGTCCAGATTGTCTCAGCCCGGGCCCACCAGCAGCTATATACCTCCAAGACCCCTGCCCCCTGCCTCATTCTATAAATAGAGGGTTAGGGGTACAACAATGGCGGACAAGTTTGAGAGCTCAAGCAAGGAAAGAACTTTCAAACTACTTTCATATACTTATATACGAAGCATTGTACTTGTAATCTGAAAGAAAGAAGATAATAACATATAAAGTGGACGTAGCCACATTCTGGCCGAACCACTATAAATCCGCGTGTCTTTTACATTTCAGCCCCTACTTCTTTTATATTTACATACTCATCTAAAATCATTGAAAATCACATATAATCAACTAAATAATACGACTTGGAGGTGTTTGTCCATTTTTTGTGCAAACATACGCCACTGTTTCGCGATTTCGGACGGATGTTGCACCTTGCACCGCGGATGTTGCACCATGTAGATATCGATTATTCGGACGGCCGTAACTTCTGGCTCGTTTAGAGTTGCGGGAGCCATAATCTGTCAAAAAGAAGGCCACGGTGAGTTCTACGGCTTTGACCGCTTTCAGCCGTCAACAGATAGATTAATGCCCAAAAAGGACAACCCGAATCCCAATCGGGTCTCGTAAGTTTTTTAACCTTCCTTTTCTCGACACCGGATTTTTACGGTAAAACGGGATTACCGTGCCTCGCCTTCGATTTACCATCGCTGAGAGTGGTGCACCATGGTACTGTTCCGTTTCAAATCCATGCATGCATTTCTAAAATTCGTACGACACTGTTTCGCCATTTCGGACGGATGTTGCACCTTGCACCGCGGATGTTGCACCCTGTAGATATCAATTATTCGGACGGTCATAACTTCTGGCTCGTTTAGAGTTACGGGAGCCATAACTGTCAAAACGAAGGCCACGGTGAGTTCTACGGCTTTGACAGCTTTCATCCGTCAACAGATAGATTAATGCCCAAAAAGAACAACCCGAATCTCAATCGGGTCTAGTAAGTTTTTTACCCTTCGTTTTTTCGACGCCAGATTTTAACGGTAAAACGGGATTACCGTGGCTCGTCTTCGATTTACCATCGCTGGAGAGTGGTGCACCATGGTACTGTTCCATTTCAAATCCATGCACGCATTTCTAAAAGTCGTACGGCACTGTTTTTTCATTTCGGACGGATGTCGCACCCTGTAGATATCGATTATTTGGACGGTCATAACTTCTGGCTCGTTTAGATTTACGGGAGCCATAACCTATAAAAACGAAGGCCACGGTGAGCTCTACGGCTTTGACCGCTTTTAGCCGTCATGGATAGATTAATGCCCGAAAAGGACAATTCGAATCTCAATCGGGTCTCGTAAGTTTTTTACCCTTCCTTTTTTCGACACCGGATTTTAACGGTAAAACGGGATTACCGTGGCTGGTCATCGATTTACCATCGCTGTAGAGTGGTGCACCATGGTACTATTCCATTTCAAATCCATGCACGCATTTCTAAAAGTCGTACGACACTGTTTCTCCATTTCGGACAGATGTTGCCCCTTGCACCGCGGATATTGCAGCCTGTAGATATCGATTATTGGGACGGCCATAACTTCTGGCTCGTTTAGAGTTACGGGAGCCATAACCTGTCAAAACGAAGGCCCCGGTGAGTTCTACGGCTTTGAAGCTTTCAGCCGTCAATGGATAGATTAATGCCCAAAAAGGACAACCCGAATCTCAATCGGGTCTCGTAAGTTTTTTACCCTTCGTTTTTTCGACACCGGGTTTTTACGGTAAAACGGGATTACCATGCCTCGTCTTCGATTTACCATCGATGGAGAGTGGTGCACCTTGGTACTGTTCCGTTTCAAATCCATGCACGCATTTCTAAAAGTCGTACGACACTGTTTCACCATTTCGGACGGATGTTGCACCTTGCAACGTGGATGTTGCACCCTGAAGATATCAATTATTCGGACGGCCATAACTTCTGGCTCGTTTAGAGTTACGGGAGCCATAACCTGTCAAAACGAAGGCCACGGTGAGTTCTACAGCTTTCAGCCATCAACGTACAGATTAATGCCTGAAAAGGACAACCCGAATCTCAATCGAGGTTCGTAAGTTTTTTACCCATCGTTTTTTCGACACCGGATTTTTACGGTAAAACGGGATTACTGTGCCTTGCATTCGATTTACCATCGCAGGAGAGTGGTGCGCCATGGTAATGTTCCGTTTCAAATCCATGCACGCATTTATAAAAATAGTACGGCACTGTTTCGCCATTTCGAACGGATGTTGCACCTTGCATCGCGGATGTTGCACCCTGTAGATATCGATTATTCGGACGACCATAACTTCTGGTTCGTTTAGAGTTATGGGAGCCATAACCTATCAAAACGAAGGCCACGGTGAGTTCTACGGCTTTGACACCTTTCAGCCGTCAACGGATAGATTAATGCCCGAAAAGGACAACCCGAATCTCAATCGGGTCTCGTAAGTTTTTTATCCTTCGTTTTTTCGACACCGGATTTTAACGGTAAAACAGGATTACCATGGCTCGTCTTCGATTTACCAACGCTGGAGCGTGGTGCACCACGGTACTGTTCCGTTTCAAATCCATGCACGCATTTCTAAACGTCGTACGACACTGTTTCGCCATTTCGGACGGATGTTGCACCTTGACCCGCGGATGTTGCACCGTGTACATATCGATTATTCAAACGGTCATAACTTCTGGCTCGTTTAGAGTTACGGGAGCCATAACCTATCAAAACGAAGGCCACGGTGAGTTCTACGGCTTTGACGGCTTTCAGCGGTCAACGGATAGATTAATGCCCGAAAAGGACAACCCGAATCTCAATCGGGTCTCGTAAGTTTTTTACCCTTCGTTTTTTCGACACCGGATTTTAACGGTAAAACGGGATTACCGTGGCTCGTCTTCGATTTACCATCACTGGACAGTGGTGCACCATGGTACTGTTCCATTTCAAATCCATGCATGCATTTCTAAAAGTCGTACGGCACAGTTTCGCCATTTCGGACGGATGTTGAACCTTGCACCGCGGATGTTGCACCCGGTAGATATCGATTATTCGGACGGCCATAAGTTCTGGCTCGTTTAGAGTTACGGGAGCCATAACTGTCAAAACGAAGGCCACGGTGAGTTCTACTGCTTTGACAGCTTTTAGCCGTCAACGGATAGATTAATGCCCAAAAAGAACAACCCGAATCTCAATCGGGTCTAGTAAGTTTTTTACCCTTCGTTTTTTCGACACCGGATTTTTACGGTAAAACGGGATTACTGTGGCTCGTCTTCTATTTACCATCGTTGGAGAGTGGTGCACCATGGTACTGTTCCGTTTCAAATCAATGCAAGCATTTCTAAAAGTCGTACGACACTGTTTCGCCATTTCGTACGGATGTTGCACCTTGCACCGCGGATGTTGCACCCTGTAGATATCGATTATTCGGACGGCCATAACTTCTGGCTCGTTTAGAGTTACGGGGGCCTTAACCTGTCAAAACGAAGGCCACGGTGAGTTCTACGGCATTGACCGCTTTCAGCCATCAACAGATAGATTAATGCCCAAAAAGGACAACCCGAATCTCAATCAGGTCTCGTAAGTTTTTTACCCTTCGTTTTTTCGACACCGGATTTTTACGGTAAAACGAGATTGCCGTGCCTCGTCTTCGATTTACCATCGTTAGAGAGTGGTGCACCATGGTGCAGTTCCGTTTCAAATCCATGCACGCATTTCTAAAAGTCGTACGGCACTGTTTTTCCATTTCGGGCGGATGTTGCACCTTGCACCGCGGATGTTGCACCCTGTAGATATCGATTATTCGGACGGTCATAACTTCTGGCTCGTTTAGAGTTACGGGAGCCATAACCTGTCAAAACGAAGGTCACGGTGAGTTCTACGGCTTTGATAGCTTTCAGCCGTCAACGGATAGATTAATGCCCGAAAAGGATACCCCGAATCTCAATCGGGTCTCGTAAGTTTTTTACCCTTCGTTTTTTCGACGCCGGATTTTAACGGTAAAACGGGATTACCGTGGCTCATCTTCGATTTACCATCGCTGGGGAGTGGCGCTCCATGGTACTGTTCAATTTCAAATCCATGCACGCATTTCTATAAGTCGTACGGCATTGTTTCGCCATTTCGGACGGATGTCGCAACCTGTAGATATCGATTATTCGGACGGCCATAACTTCTGGCTCGTTTAGAGTTACGGGAGTCATAACCTATCAAAACGAAGGCCACAGTGAGTTCTACGGCTTTGACCGCTTTCAGCCATCAACGGATAGATTAATGCCCGAAAAGGACAACCCGAATCTCAATCGGGTATCGTAAGTTTTTTACCCTTCGTTTTTTCGACACCGGATTTTAACGGTAAAATGGGATTACCGTGCCTCGTCTTCGATTTTCCATCGCTGGAGAGTGGTGCACCATGGTACTGTGCCGTTTCAAATCCGTGCACGCATTTCTAAATGTCGTACGACACTCTCCATTTCGGACGGATGTTGCACCTTGCACCGCGGATATTGCACCCTGTAGATATCGATTATTCGGATGTCCATAACTTCTGGCTCGTTTAGAGTTACGGGAGCCATAAACTGTCGAAACGAAGGCCACGGTGAGTTCTACGGCTTTGAAGCTTTCAGCTGTCAACGGATAGATTAATGCCCAAAAAGGACAACCCGAATCTCAGTCGGGTCACGTAAATTTTTTACCCTTCGTTTTTTCGACACCGGATTTTTACGGTAAAACGGGATTACCATGCCTCGTCTTCGATTTACCATCGATGGAAAGTGGTGCACCATGTTAATGTTCCGTTTCAAATCCATGCACGCATTTCTAAAAGTCGTACGACACTGTTTCGCCATTTCGGGCGGATGTTGCACCTTGCACCGCGGATGTTGCACCCTGTAGATATCGATTATTCGGACGGCCATAACTTCTGGCTCGTTTAGAGTTACGGGAGCCATAACCTGTCAAAACGAAGACCACGGTGAGTTCTACAGCTTTGACAGCTTTCATCCATCAACGGATAGATTAATGCCCGAAAAGGACGACCCGAATCTCAATCGGGGTTCGTAAGTTTTTTACCCTTCGTTTTTTCGACACCGGATTTTTACGGTAAAACGGGATTACTGTGCCTCGCCTTCGATTTATCATCGATGGAGAGTGGTGCACCATGGTACTGTTCCGTTTCAAATCCATGCATGCATTTCTAAAAATCGTACGGCACTGTTTCGCCATTTCGGACGGATGTCGCACCTTGCACCGCGGATGTTGCACCCTGTAGATATCGATTATTCGGACGGCCATAACTTCTGGCTCGTTAGAGTTACGGGAGCCATAACCTGTCAAAACGAAGGCCACAGCGACTTCTACGGCTTTGACAGCTTTCAGCTGTCAACGGATTGATTAATACCCGAAAAGGAAAACCCGAATCTCAATCGGGTCTCGTAAGTTTTTTACCCTTCGTTTTTTCGACACCGGATTTTAACGGTAAAACAGGATTACCGTGGCTCGTCTTCGATTTACCATCGCTGGAGAGTGGTGCACCATGGTACTGTTCCGTTTCAAATCCATGCACGCATTTCTAAAAGTCGTACGACTGTTGTTTGCGCCAAAATTGGTCACAAACCCCAAGTATTGTGAAAGCCCCAGTGTTGGAATATAAATCAGCAATATCCAAACACAAATCACAGATCTAAGCAAGCAACACACAGCAAAATAGAAATTATGAACAAGAACACACAATTTATAGTGGTTCGGCTATCTCCGGCCTACGTCCACTTCAAAGGTTTTAACTTTTATTGATGTTCTTCGCTGATTACTCTTGATTACAGCGGATTACAGTTGATGATAGCCTTGAAATCTGAATACAACAATGATAATGAAGTATGTAGTTCAATCCGGCAGAGTCTGGACGTTCAATGGTGGAAGCTCCCAAAGGTCCCCCTTTCTGTTAGCTCTGGGGCTCTATTTATAGGCGTTGGAGGCCCAGATCTCGCTCAAACTTCGGGAGACTTCTTCTGGCCCGTCAGTGGGCCCACGCGACCGACCCCACCAAGTTTCGTCTCGATCTGACATCGTTTCGAAGTGATTTCGAACCCATCAAGAAATGGTCCAATCGAGCTGAAACTTGGCAGGAGCAATCTTTATCGTGTATGTAAGCTACTGTGAAAATTTCGTTGCATTTGGATCTGTAGATTGGAAGATATGATGGATTCAAAATGGGGTTTATTGCATGGCTTCTTGGTTCGAAACCATGCTTTCGAACCGATGGTTTCGAATCCATGGTGGCATGTGTCTTCGTGTCGACGTGGAGCGCACACTTCGCTTCGATCCGGGTTTCGCTCCGAGTTGAATGTATCGACTCCATATATCTCGGCGCATTCGCACCGATGGAAGACATGTCATCATGGTTGGTTGACCCAGTGGGTTCGAGCTGGACTTCGTGATGGGTTCGAACTGGACTTCGTGATGGGTTCGAACTGGACTTCGTGATGGGTTCGAACTGGACTTCGTGATGGGTTCGAACTAGACCTCTGTGATGGGTTCGAACTGGACTTCGTGATGGGTTCGAACTGGACCTCCGTGATTGGTTCGAACTGGACTTCGTGATGGGTTCGAACTGGACCTCTGTGATGGGTTCGAACTGGACCTCTGTGATGGGTTCGAACTGGACCTCGTGATGGGTTCGAACTGGACCTCTGTGATGGGTTCGAACTGGACCTCTGTGATGGGTTCGAACTGGACTTCGTGATGGGTTCGAACTGGACCTCTGTGATGGGTTCGAACTGAGCAACGTCCATTCCTCTTAACTCGAATCCATCATAACTTGAGCATATGACCTCGGATTGACTTGAAATTTGAGGCGCGGACTTCTATGATCTCTCCTGTCATGTTCTATCAATTGTGGCCCGATCCGGAGTCGGAAAAAATTCATCGATATCCATGGTTATCCTATAATGCATGGTCAATATTCATGAATAGTAATCATTGATTTTTTGTAAATTTTGGGTATCTCAACTTTGCCAAAAGTTGGGATAACACTTTGCCCCCCAAAACATGCCTTTTTGCAAAAGGTATGTTTTGAACGGTCTTAAATCGAGTGTAATAAATTCATGTTTCATCGATAGCTGCGGTATTATCAATCAAGTTTGTGGCTGTTCGAAGCGAAATCAGCATTCATTCTTTACGTAGAAATTGAGAATGAAGTTCCGTAGTCTCTCCGGACTATTAATGGCTACTCTGAACCCTTACTAAGCCCATTCTAGACTTAGTGATTGAATAGAAAGATCTTATTGCACTCTGGCGTTGCCTTCTATCCCCTGCACTCTGGTCCCAGTTAGGACGTATAGCGATGTCATGGTCGTTCGGGACCGATCATAGTCTCTCCGGGCTCTTGCTGGATCCCATCCTGTCACTCTCCGGTGAAGGGGAAACAGCGCTTAAGTTAGTTGATCTTGTCGCTCTACGGCGAAGCAACTCACTTCTTGCACTCCGGTTCAGTGTGTCTGAACATTAAGCGATATCATGGTCGTTCGGGACCGATCATAGCCTCTCCGGCCTCTTACTGGATCCCATCCTGTCACTCTCCGGTGAAGGGGAAACAGCGCTTAAGTGAGTCGATCCTGTCGCTCTCCGGCGAAGCAACTCACTTCTTGCACTCCGGACCCCACCTCTCCGGGTACGGTCATAAAGCGATCATGTTTATATTGAAATTTAATGTTCATCCTTTGACTCTTCGGTCAAAAGGTTTATTGCAAGAGATTCTAATTCATTTATTAAAATTCGAGTTCTAGATGTTCAATCTCAAACATCAGAAAAAAGCTAAACATTGCCTCTTCGGGCATATCGGTTTATCTCCATCTCAGAGCATGCCTAGGGATCTCTCCGGTTCCCGTACATGTGTAAGTGGAGTAACCGTTTATTCTGAAAATAAATCTAAATAAAATTATTTGACCGAAGTCCAAATCCCGGACTTGGCCCTTGCCATCTTCAATCAGTTGATGACGAGTCGTGATCCCGATCCAGGATCGTTCCTGTTAGGTGGAGGCGGTAGTTGTTCAAGCCTTGTCGTTGCTGTCCGTTCTCTGACAAATTGCGGCAATCTACCACTCCTGGCATGTTCTTCCCCCTCATCCTTTAGGTGACGGCATTCGTCTGTAGTGTGCCCATCCAGCGCATGGAATAGGCAATATTTTCCAGTCCTGCGCTCCCGCTCAGTAGGATCCCTTATAGGTGGGTTTCGATAGGGGAGTTGCCCCCTAGTTTCAATGTAGATTCTATCTAGGCCTGCAGTCAGATCGGTGTACTGCCTGAATCTTGGTTCTCGGAATTTCTTCCGTTTATCAGGACCATCGTGTCTATCATCCTGTTTCCTCTTTCCCTTGTCCGCTCCGGACTGTTCTCTGGAGGTTCCTACGCTTTGTGTGGTATTTATTTCACGACTCTCGGCTCGTGATTCTTCTAACCGAATGAACTTTTCAGCTTTATGAAAGAACTCTCCAAGATCTTGCGGTGGATCTTTAGTTAGAGAATCCTTAAATTTAGTGCCTTCCGCGACTCCTGCCACCGCATTAAAATCATTGATGGATCCGGGCGATCTACAGAAGTCACTGTCACATTGAATCTTAACAGAAAATCTTTTATGGACTCTCCGGTCTTCTGCTTGATTGATGCTAAGGTCATCACACTCTTGGGTCGCGTCACGTGGACCCTAAACTGTCTCATGAAGCAATCTACAAGCTCGCTCCATGTTCCGATTGATCCAGTCTCTAGTTGTCTGAACCATAATGAAGCTAAATCTGTCAAATATAGAGGGAAGCATCGTGCCATCACTTCCTCGGATGCCCCCAGCACTTCCATGTGCCTAATATATCTTGTAATATGCATGGTCGGGTCTGATCTCCCATCATATGGTTCTAGCGCTGGTAGTTTGAACTTTGGAGGGTTCCTTGCGTTTCGGATGTTTAGGGTGAATGGGCTCCGACTAACTTCTTCTAGGCCTCCGCTAGGCAATCCTCCTCTCATGATTCGTCGCATTAGGCCTATCATTCTCTCCTCTCCGTCTAGTGGTTGGCCCTTCGTCAGATTCCTGTCCTGCCCCCCGAGCCTTGAAGGGAATTCTGGTATGTATTCTTCTGGTGGCTCGTTAGCATAGGCATTGGCTCCAGTCTGTTGAGCTCCGTCTGTTGGTCTTCCAGTATCGGACCCTGAGGGTCTGCCACCAAGGCCTTGCTGACCACCTTCAACTCCTGTATTCTGGTCTTGAGCCTGACCTTCATTAACTTCTGTAATCCTGATTCCTTGTCCCGCACTCGTAGCTGTTGTAGTTGGTCCAAGGTTTTGCATGTTCGTCGCCCTCATCTGTTCGAGGAAATTCTGCAGCGTCTCCTGTTGACTCTTCATAATGCTTTCACGCAATGAATTAGCCATAGCCTCCATCTCGTCTCTTGTGATGTAGACGGAAGCTTGTCCTTCTCTTGATCCGGAGGATGCTTCTTGGCTTCCTCCTTGTTGGCTCCTATCAACCCTTTGTCTTGTTTGTCGAGTCATTGTCTCTGAATTGGAAGTCTTCGAACTCTTGAATCTGAACTCTGAATGTAGCGGGTGCTAGTCCTTCTCGGTGAAAGCACCAAAGTGTTTGCGCCAAAATTGGTCACAAACCCCAATTATTGTGAAAGCACCAGTGTTGGAATATAAATCAGCAATATCCAAACACAAATCACAGATCTAAGCAAGCAACACGCAGCAAAATAGAAATTATGAACAAGAACACACAATTTATAGTGGTTCGGCTATCTCCGGCCTACGTCCACTTCAAAGGTTTTAACTTTTATTGATGTTCTTCGCTGATTACTCTTGATTACAGCGGATTACAGTTGATGATAGCCTTGAAATCTGAATACAACAATGATAATGAAGTATGTAATTCAATCCGGCAGAGTCTGGACGTTCAATGATGGAAGCTCCCAAAGGTCCCCCTTTCTGTTGGCTCTGGGGCTTATTTATAGACGTTGGAGGCCCAGATCTCGCTCAAACTTCGGGAGACTTCTTCTGGCCCGTGAGTGGGCCCACGCGACCGACCCCACCAAGTTTCGTCTCGATCTGACATCGTTTCGAAGTGATTTCGAACCCATCAAGAAATGGTCCAATCGAGCTGAAACTTGGCAGGAGCAATCTTTATCTTGTATGTAAGCTACAGTGAAAATTTCGTTGCATTTGGATCAGTAGATTGGAAGATATGATGGATTCAAAATGGGGTTTATTGCATGGCTGCTTGGTTCGAAAGCATGCTTTCGAACTGATGGTTTCGAATCCATGGTGGCATGTGTCTTCGTGTCGACGTGGAGCGTACACTTCGCTTCGATCTGGGTTTCGCTCCAAGTTGAATGCTTCGACTCCATATATCTCGGCGCATTCGCACCGATGGAAGACATGTCATCATGGTTGGTTGACCCAGTGGGTTCGAACTGGACTTCGTGATGGGTTCGAACTGGACTTCGTGATGGGTTCGAACTGGACTTCGTGATGGGTTCGAACTGGACTGCGTGATGGGTTCGAACTGGACTTCGTGATGGGTTCGAACTGGACTTCGTGATGGGTTCGAACTGGACCTCTGTGATGGGTTCGAACTGGACCTCTGTGATGGGTTCGAACTGGACCTCGTGATGGGTTCGAACTGGACTTCGTGATGGGTTCGAACTGGACCTCTGTGATGGGTTCGAACTGGACTTCGTGATGGGTTCGAACTGGACCTCTGTGATGGGTTCGAACTGAGCAACGTCCATTCCTCTTAACTCGAATCCATCATAACTTGAGCATATAACCTCGGATTGACTTGAAATTTGAGGTGCAGACTTCTATGATCTCTCCTGTCATGTTCTATCAATTGTGGCCCGATCCGGAGTCGGAAAAAATTCATCGATATCCATGGTTATCCTACAATGCATGGTCAATATTCATGAATAGTAATCATTGATTTTTTGTAAATTTTGGGTATCTCAACTTTGCCAAAAGTTGGGATAACAACTGTTATCCCAACTTTTGGCAAAGTTAAGATATCACTAATTTTTGCTAAGAATCAATGATTATTATTCTTGAATATGAACCATGCATTGCAGGATAACCATGGATATCGATGAATTTTGGCCGAGTCCAGATTGAGCTACAATTGATAGGACATGACAAGAAAGATCATAGAAGTCCGCATCTCAAATTTCGAGTCAATCCGAGTTCGTATGCTCAAGTTATGATGGATTCAAGTTGAGAGAGATGGACCTTGCTCGTTTCGAATCCATCACCCCTTCATTGGTTCGAACCCATCTAGTTCGAACCCATCAGGGCAGGCATCACGTTCGAATCCACGAGCAGAGACGACGTTCGAATCCATCAGCTAGTGCCTGCCTCGCATCCATCAGACATCCACTACTTCGAATCCATGAGAAATGCCCTTGCTTCGACTCCATCCAAGTGGCCGTACTTCGACTCTATCAACTATGCATCGATTCGAATTCGTCCACAAGGCCATAAGACCGAATCCATCGAAGTGTTCTATGTCTTCGAATCCCAGTGGAGAGAAAGCATCAAACCGCTCCTGATCGATTCGATGGAAGTACTAGTTTCTATCGATTCGAAGGAAGCGACTCTTCGAATCGATAACCTCGAAACCATCAAGTAGGCACGGCTACGAACTCGGAGTCGACCCATTCAACTCGGCGAAAAGTAGGGATCGACTCGAAGAACGTGCGCCACATCACAGGAGCATGGATTCGACCCTATGTGTTCGAACCATATCGATTCGAACGAACCCATAGGATCGATTCGAAGCAACCAGCATGACGAAAATCCCCATCTTGAATCCATCATATCTCTCAATCCCTTGATCCAAATGCCATGAAATTTTTATAGGAGTTTGCCTACATGTTGAAGAATGTTCACGCCAAGTTTCATCACGATTGGACACTTTTTTGATCGATTCGAACCAACGGTCGAATCGATCCCAATGTGGGCCCGGATCTCCAGGTTTCGGCCATGTGGGCCCCCTCACGTGCCTGAAGCGGTCTACCATACTTTTAGGAGAAATATCAGCCTCCTACGCCTATAAATAGAGCCTAAGGTCGTTCAGAAAAGGGGGATCTTGATTTGGAAGCATCCAGGATCTACCAGACTCTACCGCGCACATCACTACTACCATCGTACTCGAATTTCAGAGCTATAATCCATTGTAATCCGCTGTAATCAACTGTAATCACCAAAGAATATCAATAAAAGTGAAAACCTTTGAAGTGGACGTAGGCCGGAGATAGCCGAACCACTATAAATCGTGTGTTCTTATTCATGATTTCAGTTTTGCTGCGTATTGCTTGCTTAGGTTTGTGATTTGTGTTTGAATATTGCCGATTTATATTCCAACACTGGTGCTTTCACAACGCTTGGGGTTTGTGACCAATTTTGGCGCAAACACTTTGGTGCTTTCGCTGAGAGGAACTAGCACTCGCTACACCAGATTCAGAGTTCAGATTTAAAAGTTTACAGAATTCCGATTCAGAGACAATGACTCAACAAACAAGACAAAGAGTTGATCGGAGCCAACAAGGAGGAAGCCAAGAAGCATCCTCCGGAGCAGGAGAAGGACAAGCTTCCGTATACATCACTAGAGATGAAATGGAGGCTATGGCTAATTCATTGCGTGAAAGCATGATGAAGACCCAACAAGAGATGCTGCAGAATTTCCTCGAACAAATGAGGGCGGCGAATATGCAGAACCTTGGACCAACCACAACAGCTGCTAGTGCGGGACAAGGAATCAGGATCACAGAAGCCAACGAAGGACTGGTTCAAGACCAGAATGTAGGAGTAGAAGGTGACCAACAAGGACTTGGGGGCAGACCCTCGGGTTCCGATACTGGAAGGCCAATAGACGGAGCCCAACAAGCTGGAGTCAATGCTTATGCTAATGAGCCACCATAAGAATACGTACCAGAATTCCCTTCAAGGCTCGGGGGGCAGGATAGGAACTTGACAGGGGGGCAGCCCCTAGACGGAGACGAGAGAATGATTGGCCTAATGCGACGAATCATGAGAGGAGGACTGCCTAGCGGAGGGCTGAAAGAAGTTAATCGGAGTCCATTCACTCCGAACATCCGAAACGCAAGGAACCCTACAAAATTCAAGCTACCAACGCTAGAACCTTATGACGGGAGGTCAGACCCGACCATGCATATTACCAAGTATATTAGGCATATGGAAGTGTTGGGGGCATCCAAGGAAGTGATGGCATGGTGTTTCCCTCTATATTTGTCAGATTTGGCTGCGCTTTGGTTCAGGAAACTGGAGACTGGATCAATCAGAACATGGAGCGAGCTTGTAGACTGCTTCATGAGAAAGTTTAGGGTCCATGTGACGCGACCAAAGAGCGTGATGACTTTAGCTTCGATCAAGCAAAGGGCCGGAGAGTCCATAAAAGATTTCCTACTGAGATTCAATGTGACGGTGACTTCTGTAGATCGCCCGGATCCATCGATGATTTTGATGGCGGCGGTGGCAACGGTCACGGAAGGCACCAAATTTAAAGATTCTCTGACTAAAGATCCACCACAGGATCTTGGAGAATTCTTTCATAAAGCTGAAAGGTTCATCCGATTAGAGGAATCACGAGCCGAGAGACTGGAAACAAATGTCACGCAAAGCGTGGGAACTTCCAGAGAACAGTCCGGAGCGGACAAGGGAAAGAGGAAACAGGATGACAGACATGATGGACCTGATAAACGGAAGAAGTTCCGAGAACCGAGATTTAGGCAGTACACAGATCTGACTGCAGGCCTAGAAAGAATCTATACTGAAACTCGGGGGCAACTCCCCTATCGAAAGCCACCTATAAGGGATCCCACTGAGCGGGAGTGCAGGACTGGAAAATACTGCCTATTCCATGAGCTGGATGGGCACATTACAGATGAATGCCGCCACCTGAAGGATGAGGTGGAAGAACATGCTAGCGGTGGTAGATTGCCACAATTTGTCAGAGAACGAACAACGGCAGCAAGACCTGAACAACTACCGCCTCCAAATAACAAGAACGATCCTGGATCGGGATCACGGCTCGTCATCCACTGATTAAAGATGGCAAGGGCCAAGTCCAGGATTTGGACCTTGGTCGAATAATTTTATTTTTGTTTTCAGAATAAACGGTTACTCCACTTACACATGTACGGGAACCGGAGAGACCCCTAGGCATGCTCTGAGATGGAGATAAACCGATATGCCCAGAGAGGCAATGTTTAGCTTTTTCTGATGTTTGAGATTGAACATCTTGAACTCAAATTTTAATAAATAAATTAGAATCTCTTGCAATAAACCTTTTGACCAGAGAGTCAGAAGATGAACATTAAATACCAATATAAAAATGATCGCTTTATGACCCTACCCGGAGAGGCGTGGTTCGGAGTGCAAGAAGTGAGTTGCTTTGCCGGAGAGCGACAGGATCAACTCACTTAAGCGTTGTTTCCCCTTCACCGGAGAGTGATAGGATGAGATCCAGCAAGAGCCCGGAGAGGCTATGATCGGTCTCGAACGACCAAGACATCGCTTAATGTTCAGATACACTGAACCGGAGTGCAAGAAGTGAGTTGCTTCGTCGGATAGCGACAGGATCAACTCACTTAAGCGCTGTTTCCCCTTCATCGGAGAGTGAAAGGATGGGATCCAGCAAGAGCCCGGAGAGGCTATGATCGGTCCAGAACGACCATGACATCGTTATACGTCCTAACCAGGACCAAAGTGCAAAGGATAGAAGGCAATACCAGAGTGCAATAGGATCTTTCTATTCAATCACTATGTCTAGAATGGACTTAGTAAGGGTTCAGAGTAGCCATTAATAGTCCGGAGAGACTACCGAACTTCATGAATGCTGATTCGGCTTCAAACAGCCATAAACTTGATTGATAATACTGCAGCTATGAATGAAACATGAATTTACTACACTCAACTTAAGACCGTTCAAAACATACCTTTTACCAAAAGGCATGTTTTGGGGGGCAAAGTGTTATCCCAACTTTTGGCAAAGTTAAGATATCACTAATTTTTGCTAAGAATCAATGATTATTATTCTTGAATATCAACCGTGCATTGCAGGATAACCATGGATATCGATGAATTTTGGCCGAGTCCAGATTGAGCTACAATTGATAGGACATGACAAGAAAGATCATAGAAGTCCGCATCTCAAATTTCGAGTCAATCCGAGTTCGTATGCTCAAGTTATGATGGATTCAAGTTGAGAGAGATGGAACTTGCTCGGTTCGAATCCATCACCCCTTCATTGGTTCGAACCCATCTAGTTCGAACCCATAAGGGCAGGCCTCACGTTCGAATCCATGAGCAGAGACGACGTTCGAATCCAATAGCTAGTGCCTGCCTCGCATCCATCAGACATCCACTACTTCGAATCCATGAGAAATGCCCTTGCTTCGACTCCATCCAAGTGGCCGTACTTCGACTCTATCAACTATGCATCGATTCGGATTCGTCCACAAGGCCATAAGACCGAATCCATCGAAGTGTTCTATGTCTTCGAATCCCAGTGGAAAGAAAGCATCGAACCGCTCCTGATCGATTCGATGGAAGTACTAGTTTCTATCGATTCGAAGGAAGCGACTCTTCGAATCGGTAACCTCGAAACCATCAAGTAGGCACGGCTACGAACTCGGAGACGACCCATTCAACTCGACGAAAAGTAGGGATCGACTCGAAGAACGCGCGCCACGTCACAGGAGCATGGATTCGACCCTATGGCTTCGAACCATATCGATTCGAACGAACCCATAGGATCGATTTGAAGCAACCAGCATGACGAAAATCCCCATCTTGAATCCATCATATCTCTCAATCCCTTGATCCAAATGCCATGAAATTTTTACAGGAGTTTTCCTACATGTTGAACAATGTTCACGCCAAGTTTCATCACGATTGGACACTTTTTTGATCGATTCGAACCAAGGGTCGAATCGATCCCAATGTGGGCCCGGATCTCCAGGTTTCGGCCATGTGGGCCCCCTCACGTGCCTGAAGCGGTCTACCATACTTTTAGGAGAAATATCAGCCTCCTACGCTTATAAATAGAGCCCCAGGTCATTCAGAAAAGGGGGATCTTGATTTGGAAGCATCCAGGCTCTACCAGACTTTACTGCGCACTTCACTACTACCATCGTACTCGAATTTCAGAGCTGTAATCCATTGTAATCCGCTGTAATCAACTGTAATCACCAAAGAATATCAATAAAAGTGAAAACCTTTGAAGTGGACGTAGGCCGAAGATAGACGAACCGCTATAAATCGTGTGTTCTTGTTCATAATTTCAGTTTTGCTGCGTATTGCTTGCTTAGATTTGTGATTTGTGTTTGAATATTGCTGATTTATATTCCAACACTGGTGCTTTCACAACGCTTGGGGTTTGTGACCAATTTTGGCGCAAACAACGACACTGTTTCGCCATTTCGGACGGATGTTGCACCATGCCCCGTGGATGTTGCATCCTGTACATATCGATTATTCGGACGGCCATAACTTCTGGCTAGCATAGAGTTACGGGAGCCATAACCTGTCAAAACGAAGACCACGGTGAGTTCTACGGCTTTGACCGCTTTCAGCCGTCAACGGATAGATTAATGCCCGAAAAGGACAACCCGAATCTCAATCGGGTCACGTAAGTTTTTTACCCTTCGTTTTTTCGACACCGGATTTTAACGGTAAAACGGGACTACCGTGGCTCGTCTTCCATTTACCATCGCTGGAGAGTGGTGCACCATGGTAATGTTCCATTTCAAATCCATACATGCATTTCTAAAAGTCGTACGGCACTGTTTCGCCATTTTGGACAGATGTTGCACCTTGCACCGTGGATGTTGCACCCTGTAGATATCGATTATTCAGACGGTCATAACTTCTGGCTCATTTAGAGTTACGGGAGCCATAGCCTATCAAAACGATGGCCACGGTGAGTTCTACGGCTTTGATAGCATTCAGCCGTCAACGGATAGATTAATGCCCAAAAAGGACAACCCGAATCTCAATCGGGTCTCGTAAGTTTTTTACCCTTCGTTTTTTCGACACCTGATTTTAATGGTAAAACGGGAATACCGTGGCTCGTCTTCGATTTCCCATCGCTGGAGAGTGGTGCACCATGGTACAGTTCCATTTCAAATCCATGCATGCATTTCTAAAAGTCGTACGGCACAGTTTCGCCATTTCGGACGGATGTTGCACCTTGCACCGCGGATGTTGCACCCTGTAGATATCGATTATTCGGACGGCCATAACTTCTGGCTCGTTTAGAGTTACGGGAGCCATAACCTGTCAAAACGATGGCCACGGTGAGTTCTAAGGCTTTGACAGCTTTCAGCCGTCAATGGATAGATTAATGCCCGAAAAGGACAACCCGAATCTCAATCGGGTCGCGTAAGTTTTTTACCCTACGTTTTTTCGACACCGGATTTTTACGGTAAAACGGGATTACCGTGGCTCGTCTTCGATTTACCATCGCTGGAGAGTGGTGCACCATGGTAGTGTTTCGTTTCAAATCCATGCACGCATTTCTAAAAGTCGTACGACACTGTTTTGCCATTTCGGACGGATGTTGCACCTTGCACCGCGGATGTTGCACCCTGTAGATATCGATTATTCGGACGGCCATAACTTCTGGCTCTTTTAGAGTTACGGGAGCCATAGCCTATCAAAATGAAGGCCACGGTGAGTTCTACGACTTCGACAGCTTTCATCTATCAACGGATAGATTAATGCCCGAATAGGACAACCCGAATCTCAATCGGGTCTCGTAAGTTTATTACCCTTCGTTTTTTCGACACCGGATTTTTACGGTAAAATGGGATTACCGTGCCTCGTCTTCGATTTACCATCGCTGGAGAGTGGTGCACCATGGTACTGTTCCGTTTCAAATCCATGCACGCATTTCTAAAAGTCTTTACACCACTGTTTCGCCATTTCGGACGGATGTTGCACCTTGCACCGCGGGTGTTGCACGCTGTAGATATCGATTATTCGGACGGCCATAACTTCTGGCTCGTTTAGAGTTACGGGAGCCATAACCTGTCAAATGGCTCCTGTCAAAATGAAGGCCATAGTGAGTTCTACGGCTTTGACAGCTTTTATCCATCAACAGATAGATTAATGCCCGTAAAGGACAACCCGAATCTCAATCGGGTCTCGTAAGTTTTTTAACCTTCCTTTTTTCGACATCGGATTTTTACGGTAAAATGGATTACCGTGCCTCGTCTTCAATTTACCATCGCTGGAGAGTGGTGCACCATGGTACTGTTCCGTTTCAAATCCATGCACGCATTTCTAAAAGTCTTTACACCACTGTTTCGCCATTTCGGACGGATGTTGCACCTTGCACCGCGGGTGTTGCACGCTGTAGATATCGATTATTCGGACGGCCATGAGTTCTGGCTCGTTTAGAGTTACGGGAGCCATAACCTGTCAAAACGAAGACCATGGTGAGTTCTACGGCTTCGACAGCTTTCGTCTGTCAACGGATAGATTAATGCCCAAAAAGGACAACCCGAATCTCAATCGGGTCTCGTTAGTTTTTTACCCATTGTTTTTTCGACGCCGGATTTTAACGGTAAAACGGGATTACCGTGGCTCGTCTTCGATTTACCATCGCTGGAGAGTGGTGCACCATGGTACCGTTCCATTTCAAATCCATGCACTCATTTCTAAAAGTCGTAAGGCACTGTTTTGCCATTTCGGACGGATGTTGCACCTTGCACTGCGGATGTTGCACCCTGTAGATATCGATTATTCGGACGGCCAGAACTTCTGGCTCGTTTAGAGTTACGGGAGCCATAACCTTTCAAAACGAAGGCCACGGTGAGTTCTACGGCTTTGACAGCTTTCATCCATCAACGGATAGATTAACGCCCAAAAAGGACAACCCGAATCTCAATCGGGTCTCGTAAGTTTTTTACCCTTCGTTTTTTCGAAACGGATTTTAACTGTAAAACAGGATTACCATGGCTCGTCTTTGATTCACCATCGCTGGAGAGTGGTGCACCATGGTACTGTTCCGTTTCAAATCCATGTACGCATTTCTAAAAGTCATACGACACTGTTTCGCCATTTCAGACGGATGTTGCACCTTGCCCCGCGGATGTTGCACCCTGTACATATCGATTATTCGGACGGCCATAACTTCTGGCTCGTTTAGAGTTAAGGTAGCCATAACCTGTCAAAATGAAGGCCACGGTGAGTTCTACGGCTTTGACAGCTTTCAGCCGTCAACGGATAGATTAATGCCCGAAAAGGACAACCCGAATCTCAATCGGGTCTCGTAAGTTTTTTACCCTTCGTTTTTTCGACACCGGATTTTTAACGTAAAACGGGATTACCGTGCCACGTCTTCGATTTACCATCATTGGAGAGTAGTGCACCATGGTTCTGTTCTGTTTCAAATCCATGCACGCATTTCTAAAAGTCGTACGCCACTATTTCGCCATTACGGACGGATGTTGCACCTTGCACCGCGGATGTTGCACCATGTAGATATCGATTATTCGGACAGCCATAACTTCTGGCTCGTTTAGAGTTACGGGAGCCATAACTTGTCAAAACGAAGGCCACGGTGAGTTCTACGGCTTTGACGGCTTTCAGCCGACAACGGATAGATTAATGCGCAAAAAGGACAACCCGAATCTCAATCGGGTCTCGTAAGTTTTTTACCCTACGTTTTTTTGACATTGGATTTTTACGGTAAAACGGGATTACCGTGCCTCATCTTCGATTTACAATCGCTGGAGAGTGGTGCACCATGGTACTGTTCTGTTTTAAATCCATGCACGCCTTTCTAAAAGTCGTACGACACTGTTTCGCCATTTCGGACGGATGTTGCAGCTTGCACCGCGGATGTTGCACCCTGTAGATATCTATTATTCGGACGGCCATAACTTCTGGCTCGTTTAGAATTACGGGAGCCATAACCTGTCCAAACGAAGGCCACGGTGAGTTCTACGGCTTTGACAGCTTTCAGCCGTCAACGGATAGGTTAATGCACGAAAAGGACAACCCGAATCTCAATCGGGTCTCGTAAGTTTTTTACCCTTCGTTTTTTCGACACCAGATTTTTAAGGTAAAACGGGATTACCGTGCCACGTCTTCGATTTACCATCGTTGGAGAGTGGTGCACCATGGTTTTGTTCCGTTTCAAATCCATGCACGCATTTCTAAAAGTCGTACGCCACTATTTCGCCATTTCGGACGGATGTTGCACCTTGCACAGCGGATGTTGCACCAAGTAGATATCGATTATTCGGACGGCCATAACTTCTGGCTCGTTTAGAATTACGCAAGCCATAACCTGTCAAAACGAAGGCCACGGTGAGTTCTACGGCTGTGACAGCTTTCAGCCGACAAAGGATAGATTAATGCCCAAAAAGGACAACTCGAATCTCAATCGGGTCTCATAAGTTTTTTACCCTTCGTTTTTTCGACACCGGATTTTTATGGTAAAACGGGATTACCGTGGCACGTCTTCGATTTACCATCGCTGGAGAGTGGTGCACCGTGGTACTTGTTATCCCGCTTTTTGGCAAAGTCGCGATACCAAAAGATTGATCGAAAGCAAAGGACAGTTCGCCTCAGAGGTTGATCATACTTCCGTTTGCCATGGATATCACTGAATTTTATCCGAGTCCAGATTGAGCTACAATTGATAGGACATGGCAAGAGAGACCACAAGAGTTAGCATTTCAAATTTCAAGTCGATCCGAGTTCGTATGCTCAAGTTATGATCGAGGCAACTTGGAGGGAACACACTGGTTTCGAATCCATAATGATGGTTGTCTTCGAATCCATCGTCACGCTCCAGTTCGAAGCCATCTCCTTCGAACCCTTCGAATCCCCCACGGGTTCGACTCCATTACTTTCGAACCCATCGGATCCATCCATACTCGGCTGCCTTATTTCGAATCCACCGGACATGCATGCTTCGAAACCATCCATAAGCTTCGTTCGAACCCATCCCTGAAGTCATGTTCGAACCCATCACAGAGCCATGCTTCGAACCCATCACAAAGGCCTTCTTCGAACCCATCCGTGATTCCATGTTCGAACCCATCCTGTGTTGCCTTGTTCGAACCCACTGGTTCAACCAACGTGTCTTCCATCGGTTCGAAATCACCGAGATACACGGAGTCGAAGCGGTCAACACGGAGTGAAGTCCGGATCGATTCGAATTTTGCGCTCCACGTCACCACGAAGCCGCGTGCCATGATGGATTCGAAACCATCGTTTCGAATGCATGGGTTCGAACCAAACAGCCCTGCCATAAACTCAATTTCGAATCCATCATATCTCCTAACCTGCTGATCCAAATGCCATGAAATTTTCACAGATGTTTGCATACATGTTGAAGAATGTCCACGCCAAATTTCACCTCGATTGGATGAATTCTTGATCGGTTCGAATGGAGTTCGAACCGATGCCAAAGTGGGCCCAAACTTCCTGAGACCGTGCATGTGGGCCCCCTCACGTGCCAGACGTGGTCTCCCGAGTTTTCAGCGAAATATCAGCAGCCTACGCCTATAAATAGAGCCTCAGGGCCAACAGAAAAGGGATCTTTCGACTCTCAAGCGCCCAGACTCTGCCGGATCGAGATCTCCATCATCCTACATCATAATTCTACTGTTGATTTCGAATTTCCAGTTGTAATTTGCTGTTGATTGCTGCAACAACTTGTAATCATTGAAAGGGAATCAATAAAACAACAAAACACTTCACAGTGGACGTAGGCAACACGCCGAACCACTATAAATCGCTTGTCTACGCATTTATTTTACTGTTGATTGGAGTTTTTGTTAGATAATTTCTGTTTTGAACTTGCATTCTTGACTATTATCTCTTCAACGACTCCCGAAGAGTGTTGTGCCCAATTTTGACACAAACACTTTGGTGCTTTCACTGAGAAAACCCAGATTTTCTCCTGCTCGTTGGATCTGTCATCGATACCGGATTGAATAAATCTAAGAGAGAGATCCAGATCTTTGAATTCGAATTCCTTCCATTCTATTCAGATTTGCAAAAGTCTAGGGAAAGGAATCCAACGTTCGAGATGGTTAGCACAAGAACCACCTCGAACGCCGTCAATCAAGAAGGACAGGATAGACAGAATCCTGCCCCTCTGCCTCCACCTAATCAAGATGCCGCTGGGCACTCAGAACCGTCGGGTCCGGTTACCCGACAAGAATTGCAGTTGTTACTTCAAGAGCTGACCCAGAGTCGGCGACAACTAGAAGAATAGCTACGCGCTAACGCTGAGCTAATCAACCAGCTGGATCGCCAAAAACGAAAACGATCCACGAGAGATCGTGCTTATCGCTCTTCTAACGAAAGTTCTTCATCTTCTGATTATCATAACCGACCTCCACGACCCCGGTTAGATGAGGGTCGTATGCCATCCGCTGGAAACCAAACGATATTGACCGTTGGACAAATAAGAGTTGGTCCGTCAGCCAGTTTCCAAACCGGACCCTCCACCCGAGGGGGTGCCATTCCTCACCACGCCGCTGAATACCGCACCGCTATCGTTGCGGCTGAACCAGGGGTCGGCGCTCGAGATCAGTCGGACCCGGACCGTCGTCAAAGCGGTCATACTCCTGAACCGTACGTCCCAGAGGACTATGAGCCGAGAAGGCAAGATGTGAACCGTTAGCGATATCCGGTTCAAACCCAAAGTATGGAACGTGACCATACTCCGGCGCAAATGCCGGATCTTTCAACTATGATACGTCAGATGATCCGTGAGAGTCAGGGATTCACAAACGACGATTGGGGGGTTTCCCGAAGTCACGCTCCCTTTACGGACAACATTCTTAATGCTGAACCCCCACGGCGATTCCGAATGCCAACTCTGCCCATGTATGAGGGAAACTCTGATCCCAATCAACATATTCATAAATATGAATGGTCGATGACTGCTGCCAGAGCCGACGACGCTGTGAAATGTCGTAGTTTCCCCATATCCTTGGGGGGCATCGCCACCATGTGCTTCACCCGATTGCCTCCTTGATCCATCTCCTCATTCGACCAGCTGGCCACAAAATTCGTTGAGCAATTCCGCCTGCACGTCGCAAGGCCGAAAGATGTCAACACTCTATCTAGTGTCACACAAGCTCCCGGAGAGACGCTCAGACACTACTTAGAAAGATTCCATACTGCATGTGCGGAGATTAGTAATCCAAATGATAACTCCATCCTTATGGCGTCAACTAAGGGGATCGACCCCGATTCTGAATTCGGCAATTGGCTAGCTGGAAAACCACCTGCGTCATTGGACCGTTTCCATGCCAAAGCAGCTCAATTCCTGAGACGGGAAGAGGCGAAACAGTCTAGGAAGCAAAATGACGCAGGATCAAACGCGGGAGGAACCCAAAGCAATGTTGCAATAAAACAATCCGGTGAGAGCTCCGGAAAAGTTCAGTTGAACATTAAAAATAAACAAGCTCGGCGAAGAGAGAGCGTGAATCAAATTAAAAAACAAGATCAAAATCGCGGTCCGCAACGCAAAAATCCGAAGTTCGACAGTTATACTCCTTTGAATACTTCATTGGAGGACTTGTATTTGCAGACCCGTAATGCGATTCAATATGAAAAACCTGCTCCAAGACCGTCGTCGGAGAGACAAATCCAGACGGGAAAATTTTGCAGGTTCCATGAAGGCTACGGGCACGATACGAACGAGTATCGTCACCTACAGGATCTTGTTGAAAAACTGGTCAGGGAAGGGAAACTGGAACAGTTTGTGCGGACACCGCAGCCCAGAGATGCGGGCCCATCCAATCCAAACAATGAACCCGATCAACCGAGGCATGAGGACTCCAATGGTCCTCGCCGGAGATTGGTGATAAACGCCATCAGTGGCGGACCGACTTTCTCAGGAGCCTGGAACGACGAGGATCTTCGTCACTGTCACACATGACAGGCTCATTCAATCTATGAATATTTTGCAATTTCATTTACATTCTGAAATTTGATTTTGTAATAAGGCACTGACTTTGCCATATTTTCTCATTTCAGCAATAAAACATTATCTCTTCAAGCTAAAGCTGTGATTCATCGAATACAACATTCAACAATCACGACGCACGAAGAGCTAAGTTCCATCGAACAATGGAATTTATTCAAATAGCGAGTGACTGCGTTACAACCGGCCACTCACTAAGTGAAACCCCAGCTCGGGGGCAAGCCAACACATCGAAGGCTGAACTGGACCAACACACGACAGTCCATTCCATAATTCGTTCCCGGAGTGCGAACGGACTCCAACTTCCCACAGCGTGAATTGGAGTATAAACATTTAACAATTCGTTCCCGGAGTGCGAACGGACTCCAACTTCCCACAGCGCGAATTGGAGTATAAACATTTAACAATTCATTCCCGGAGTGCGAACGGACTCCAACTTCCCACAGCGTGAATTGGAGTATAAACATTTAACAATTCGTTCCCGGAGTGCGAACGGACTCCAACTTCCCACAGCGCGAATTGGAGTATAAACATTTAACAATTCGTTCCCGGAGTGCGAACGGACTCCAACTTCCCACAGCGTGAATTGGAGTATAAACATTTAACAATTCGTTCCCGGAGTGCGAACGGACTCCAACTTCCCACAGCGTGAATTGGAGTATAAACACTTAACAATTCGTTCCCGGAGTGCGAACGGACTCCAACTTCCCACAGCGTGAATTGGAGTATAAACACTTAACAATTCGTTCCCGGAGTGCGAACGGACTCCAACTTCCCACAGCGTGAATTGGAGTATAAACACTTAACAATTCGTTCCCAGAGCGCGAACGGGCTCCGAATTCCCGCAGCGCGAATTGGAGTATAAACATTTAATAATTCGTTCCCACTGCGCGAACCAACCCATCAATGCGGACTCCAAATTCCCAGAATGTGGATTGGAGTATAAACATCAATTCAAAGTTCCCGGAGTGCGAACCGAAGCATCAACACCAACTCCATGATCCCCAAGACATGAATTGGGGTATGAACATAAGTTACGGGTTCCCGGAGCGCGAACCGAAGCATCCGTGCAAACTCCATATTCCCGAAGTGCGAGTTGGAGTATAAATTTCGATTCCGGGTTCCTGAAGTACGAACCCAAACATACATGTTTTATCCAAGCTCCCGGCGTGTGAATTGGAGCACCAACACCAAGTCAAAGTTCCCGTAGTGCGAACTAAAGCGTTAATACTAACTCCGAGTTAGTAGAGTGCAAGTTGGAATGTGAACACCATTCCCAAGTTCCCGGAGCGCGAACCATGTTACAAGCATCAATAACACTTGAACTCCTGGAATGCAAACCAGGTTATCGATCTCAAATTACTCTAAGTCCCCAGAAGGCGGACGTGTGCTCAAGACTTGCAACAAGTGCGATCAACCATCATGAATACAAATGTTGTTCCCCAAAACTGGGGGGCACGAAAGCTAAGTGTCAATCACTAATCGAAGTGATACAACGTCCGAAGTTCAACTCATTCATCAATTACAACTTGTGACCAAGATTTTCAGACTTGGCAAATGAAACGAGCTCTACTTAAACGGTAAAAACACCACAAATACACCGGACCGAAAACAAGACACTGCAAGTACTTAAGCACAAATAGAACAAGAGTTGAAACGAAGAAACTGAAGTTTATTTCAACTCACTAAAAATAAGGACTTACATACAAATAAGTTCTTCCAAAAAACAATCCCTACTAGCAGGGGCCGAACCTGCATCTATACACGGCTTGCTAACAAAAAACAAGAAACAAGTACCTATCTACCAAAACATCTACTTGAAAAGCCAGTCTATTTCTTCTTCTTTTTCGTCTTCCTTATTAGTGGTTCATCATCATCAGAATCACTAGCGACAGAAATTCTTTTTGAGTGCCTCCTCTTCGGCGGTGACTCTTCGGCTGGGGGCATGATATCGATATCCTCCTCAGAGCCCGAATCAGCAGGGAGGCTTCCCGCCGGAGGAGTTGGGGGGACAGGATCTATGACGGAAGATGGGATAGTGCCACCCGACGACACTACCCTAGCAGATGCTGGACTATGCGCCGTCGTGATGCCACCGGCGCTACCACTGTGCCCCGCAACTTCTATTTCAGCATTGATTTCAGCCAAAATTTCCTCATCTCGAGCCGCTAGAGCCTGGCGGGGGGCATCCGCAGTTTGCATCGAAGAACTTGAGGTCGGCAGGGGATCACTAACGATGATAAACTGTAAGTCCGTAGAGAAACCGCCCTGCTCACCGAGCAGCTCGCTCACAATCTGTTCCTCGAGAGATAACCCACTCCCCTGTGCCGCCTCGATCGATACCGCAGTTACAGCAATAGCCTCGGTAGCGATGGCCTTATCCCTTTGGCTTGATTCTTGAGCCGCGACTGTCGGCACAACCTCCGTCACTAGGCAAAAACAATAAGTTATCAGTAACTTCTTCAAAACAAACTCTCTATTTGGAAAACGCTTGAGATAACTTAAGAGTACCTTCCCCAGTTTGACTCCCAGACGGCTGAACGGCCTCGAAAGTGTGCTCATGGATAGGAGATAAGCGCGGCTGCTCCGGGTCGTAAGCAGGAACAGGTGGCAAGCTGACCGCAGATACAGGCACTGACGAAGGCGATGTGATGACTTCAGTAACATCAGAATGGTGCTCAACACCCGATCCCTCTCCGACTTCCAGGGAATGACCACCCATCATCTCCTTTTCATGAGCAATGATAGCGTCATGAAGGACCTTCTTTTCATCCTCAGTCAATAGCCGGTTCTCAAGCTCGAATCGGTCAACCGATTCGCCCGGATGCGCTTCCCCCTCTTCCTCGACCAATCGTTCCCAAGCACCGCGGAGGTGAACCGAATAATCTTGAAGCCATGCCAAGTTCCTGTGTTTCAACACGTTGGCATTATAAGTTATAAGCAAATCTTCAATATCGGCCTCTAGCCTGGCCTCTGCTTGTTGAACTTTCTCCTTCACCTCTGCCTCGACTGCTTGAACTCTCGCCACCGCCGCATCCCTGTCGGTGCGGAGAATCACAGCTTGTTCACACGCCTCTTGGGCTGCGCTATTCGCATCATCCCGTTCCTTGGCGATTTCGGCGAATTTTGACTTAAGCTCGTTCAACTCCTTCAGGGCTGCGTCCCTCTCTGCAGTAACCAGGGTGTTTCGATGGCCCATATCCTCAACCGTTGCGTAGTGCTCGCGTTTCATCCTATCCATGATTGCCTGGGCTTCATCGGCTCTCTTGGTGGCCTCTATTTCAGATTTACGAGATGATTCAGCCTCAGTATTCAGCACTTGAATGATGCGATCTCTTTGTGCTAACTCGGCTTGCAATTTTTCAATGGTAGCAGCTCGTTCGAAGGCCAACGCCGATGCCTTATCGGCCGCCCTATACCATGCCTTGTATTGGGAGTAAAAGTCATGAACATAGTCGAGCGCTAACCGCTCAGCCTCCGGCGGGACCCTTTTCAGGTTCGGAGGAAAGACGTAGTTGTCGAAGCAGATATTCGGAAACTCCCTTTTTAGTTGCGCAAGTCTAATTGCCCCTTCTCCCGATATCTCTGTAGGAGGCTGCTCTGCGACTATCGTGGTCATCGCCTCGGATCGGGAAGCTTGAGAAGCCGACGTATATCGAGAGGACTCGGAAGGATGAGGGACATGAGCAGGAGGTTGTACGGGATCTCTGGAAGGAGGAGGAGTACGCGACCGTGATCGACGCTTATAGCCCCTGTCCGTGTCATATCTCTCGTGACTAGAATACCCAGAGCGTCCCTGGTCATAATACCCAGGACGCCCCTGATCATAACCTCTATCCCCTTCGCGCCTACGCGAATCGTAATATGAAGGCTTGCGGGCGTGTCGAAGACTCCCAAGCATTGAACCGCGCTTAGACATGATATCTACGAAGCAAGATAAAATGGAATTAATCATCTTTCAAAACAGATAGTTTTCAGTCAAAGGTTATGCAGTGTCGTGAAATGTGTATGAATATGCATTCCCCCCGACCAACCGGAAGTGTCGACCTCGCTAGTAATAAGAGGCTCGTTCAATTCTAAGGTGCGATGGAATTCTTCCAACCCGGCGTCATGTTGAAAAGACACATCATCCGGGATTGGAAGATCGGCAAGCCCTTCAAAAAGATTTTCAGTTCTCGGGGGAGACGTCTCCGGGATTCTAACTCCGGGAGCATAACGGGCCGTAACGACCGATTTCCATCTCCCCTTCTTACTTGACTTAACCATGGCAGCCTTGCCTTTTCTCTGCTCCGCGACATCCGGAGCTACATCCGTAGGCTCAGTCAGCGGCTCATCGTCAGTATGAGTTCTTTCAGAATCAGCCTCCTCGGCTATGACAACTTCGGGCTTCTTATGTTTGACTCGTTTCTTAGGAACGATCCTTAGTGCCACCTCAAACCTTATACTCTGACCTCGTTCAATCAGCCCAAAGGTCCGGAGATTCCTATCGGTCAAAAGCAGCTCGATGTCCCTATCTTCGCTCGGGACTTCTCGAAGTACTCGCACCATCTCCTTAAACTCTTCGCCTTCGGGTCGCGGGATCGTTGCTGTGAAAAAGAAGAAATTAACATAAGTTCCACTTCGGCTACAATTGCCGTAGTAATTATCTACAAACTTGGTTATACTCACGTCTGAATAACCATCGTCGATCAAAGCCTAGAGGGCACCTGACATAAAACCATTTTGTCCTATAGTAACTCAGCCTTGTCCAGGATCCGGTGACCACTTGACAATTTCTCACCGCTTCCAGAAATGTGAAAGAAGGATAATCACCCCGAGTTTTGAAGTTGAACAAGTATCTAATTTAGATTGGAAGCGGCGGTCGATGGAGACATTCCATAAATGCAATGAACAAGCTATTGATCGACGCATATCCGTTCGGATGCAGCTGAGATGGGGTGATCCTCAAAAATGACAATACTTCTCTTATATACTCGTTGAATGGGGGAAGTGTCCCGGCCGCACACGCGTGGCGATTAAATGCTGTATACCCTTCTGGCGGATTATGTGGTCTATCATTCGGCCCCGGCAGTAACACATCGTCCAGTGACAAGCCGTGCCTCAAACAAATTCTTCCCAACATGTCTTCAGAGATATTCGATGGAACGGAATCTGATGGATTGGCAATGAACGACGCATCGGGAAGTTCATCCGGAGCTGGACCAATAATCTCAGGATCAATATCCGTAATCTCTAGCCTCGGAGAGACGGTAACTTGAGTCTCCTGCTGCTGTGAACTTGACGATTCCATAACTAGCTAACTCATGAGAAACCATCGTTAGACGACAAAGAACCCGTGCGTTCCCCAGTGTGAAGTGTATGAATATGTGTGGTACCGTGCCATGCATTACTTGAATAAATGTTGCAGAGTTAAAGTAAATATGCAAACGACAAAGATACGGAGTCCAGCTATAATGACCGTCATCGCTGACCGTCATCACTAAATCACTTATATGATGGAAGTGGGTTCGAATATAAGTTGTTATAGTTCCATCGACGAGCTTCAAAAGGCAATCAAATATGCAGTTCAATATTCAAGTCCAAATATGCAGGAATGAAGCTCGTCGGAGTTATGCTTGAAAAATTTCGAATTTTGGAATCCATCATGTAGGGTTCGAAACCATCACAGAGACCTCGTTCGAACCCAACCGAACACCTCTTTGTTCGAACCCATGCCTTCGAACCCATCCTGACGTAGTTTCGAACCCATGCGTTCGAACCCATCCTGAATTCGCTCTGAAACCATGAAGTTAAACGCGCTTCGAACCGATAGACAGATGGCAAGTTCGAACCGATCACTGCTTGACGAGTTCGAACCGATAAGGAAATTTCAACTCCACATCATCCACTTTCGAACCGATCCGCTTCGTATCGATACGAAGTTGAGGACTTCGAAACGATGGACTATGGGTTCGAATCCATCGATTCGAATGGATCCCTCGAATCCCCCAATCGGTGCGAACTGCGCATCCCAACAAAGACTTTCCAAGGATCGATTCGAAATCCAATGAAAAGACGCCACCGTCATCGATTCGAACTTGTATCGACCCGTAAATTTTCGATAATTAAATTAGCTAATTTAATAAGATTTCGTGATTTAATGTTAGAAAAAATTTGTAATTCATTTGGAATAATAATAACTGGAATGAATTGCAATAATTATCCAAGTAATGAAAAAAAAGCTACATAGTGAATGCCTTTGCAATCAATAGTTGAATAGGATATTAAATGTTGAATTCATTGGGTATGATAGAGTAATTGATTGATAAGTAAAATCTATTTGAAATCAAATATTGAATATTGAACACGTAATTGTTTAAATTAAATATTTAAAACTTATTGAATAATTGAATAACTGTAAAATGAAAATAGTGTTCTAAATTTTGAAATGGTTTTAAAAGTTGAATCTTATAAGTTCAATTTCAATATTTCAAAAGATAATGAATTATTGGATAAGCGAAATTGTCTAAATTAAATATTTGGAATTTATTGGATAAATAAAATAACGGGTTTAATATGATTAAAAATGATTTGTAAAATTTTATTTTATCATATTGGAGTTATAGTGATGTTATAGAACTTTTAAAACTGAATTTAAAATTTATTTGTGAAAATTGAATATTTTAATATTTAATTTTCGACTGGAAAATAGCCAATTTTTGAACAGTCTCAGAATTGGACAAAACTAGTTCCATTGGATCCGTAATAGTTAGTTATTATTGGATTTCAATTTTCGTAGCAATCGGAGTTGTCGTTTGACCGTGGCAGCTCGAAACGCGTTGAAATTGTTTTAATATTAATATGGCGAGTTAAAATAGTCATTTTTCAAACGGTCTCGGATTTCGACGAAACTTGTTTCATTGGATCCGTAATGTGATATTATTGTAAGATTTCAAATTTTATGTCAATCGGATTTACCGTTTGTCCGGGGCAAGCCAAAACGCCTAGAAAATCATTTAATCGGTTTAATTTAAAATTGATCGTTTATTGCCGTAACTCACACATACGATCGAATTAGCTTCCGAAACACGTTCCATTGCGTTCGGAACGCGGGGTAAACCCTAGAAACGCCAGTCGGCACGCTTCGTTTGGAGTTCGGAAAATTTCGATGAATAGTAAATTGGGAATTTTTTTCTATAAAAGGACCTTCACCCTTTCACTTTGCAAACCCTAATTTACTTCAGCCCTAGCCGCCATTTTACTGAATCAATGGCCACGAAAATTCGAAACTTCTTCCTCATTTTCCTCTCAATCCATCAACAATTAGCAAAAACTCTCAACTACAAAGTTGTAGAGCACGATGAAAGCTTCAAATCCATATGGAGATGATCGAAAACGGAGCCACGGATCAACGGGAAATCACGTTCAAAGATGCTGCGTTTTTCATGTTTTTCGAAGGCCAGAAATAGTCGAAACTTCCTCCTCTATTATCTTCAAATCTACAAACAATTAGCAAAAGTCGTCAACTACAAAGTTGTAGAGGGCATCAAGATCTAGCTATCCAACGGTGGAGATCGGAAACGGAGCCACGGATCGACGGGAAATCGCGTTCAAAGTCGCTGCGTTTTTCACGTTTTTCGAGGCCAAAGGGGCAGCCGAGTTGCATGCTATTCGCGGTGTAGGTAGAGTTCGCCGAGGGCTTCGCGATGGAGGTGGCCGATCGTCTTCAAGTCGTATATTTTGGTCGTGAAAATTCGTTGAAGCTTGACGGCCATGGGTTTGTGCATTTTTTTCACGTACAGGCATTTGGAGAAGATGGAGTTTGGTGGGCTGGGCTTAGTTGCTTTGGGTATGAATTTATTTAAGTATAATATGAATTGTTTTATAAATTCAAATGTCGATAACTTAAAAATGTATAACTTCTACATACGAGGTCCGATTGGAACGAAACTTTTTGCGTTGCAATCGTTTTGTCGAGCACTACGCGATGCAGCTGGATTGGAATCGTTTGGAGCTAGAGAAAATTTTGGGTTAAATCGAACGTCGTTCGATTTGATTTAAAATCGTAAAAATCAAGGTGAGTGTTTTATAACGCTCACAACGTACTAAATATCTTATGTTAGTTAAATTTGACATTATGAAGTGCTATGATTTTATTTGTCGTTGTTTGATAAATTTAATTGTCATATGGATTGTCATTTGAATTAGCCGTTGAAATTAAATTGACAGTTAAATTTGAATTGAAATTGAAATTGGATTGCGATTAAATTACCTGACATTGGTAACTATGAAATTGCCATGAATTGTATTGTCTATTGGATGATTTATTTCGATGGATGCTATTGGTTGATATTTAAATGTTTGGATGTTTATTTGCTTATATATAACCTGTTATGCATACATATGATACTGTGATTTAATTTAAGCAATATATATTCATCCCTGACATTTAATTGAAATAAATAATTACTTGGCCATAGGATAGAAAATTATATACGGACACCGAATTGGCTAAATTAATAATTTTAAAAATCGTCGATTTGAAATTTGTTTAAATGTTTTGATTAAAAGTTATAAATAGAAATCAATTTATAGGAATCGAATTATCGAAAATTTGAGTTTGGAATGTTGAAATTAATTTTGGTTAAAAATTGTAAAAAAAATTAAGTGGAGACTTTGGAATTTAAAATCGGGATATGATTGAATTTCGAAATTGATTTGTTTAAAGAGTTAACCTTAATTCGAGCTTTGAATATTACTAAGTAAAAGCGATATAAAAATGATATTTTGAAATCGAGCTTGGAATTGAACCATATTTGAAATTTGGATTTAAACTTGAATATTAATGGAAAATTTGTTAAGTGTTATAAATGGATATTTTGAAATCAAGCTCCAAATCGATAAAAATTGAAATTGAATAAGTTGAAGGTGAATATAGAGTTGAATTGATTTGAAGTTAAAGTGAAGTTGTTTTGAATTGAAATCGAAATTGAATTGGTAGAATGGAAATTGAAATTGATTTGAATTGGGAAGTTATAATTGAAATGGTTTGGTTTTGAAGCTGTTTTATTTTGTTTTCCAAATTTCTCGGTTATATAAACCATTTTGAATACTTAAACTATTTTTAATCTATTTTAAATCTACTTAACCCGATTTAAATTATTTTAAACTAATTTATCTATTTGAAATCCATTTTAAGATTTTAAGTATTTTTAACTATTTTAATTATTTAAAAAAAATACTTTAAACTACTTAAAACTATTTTCTAAAATTCCAAACTGGTCAATAAGGTGAATGTTTATATTTAAAATCTTGAATCTAAATACGAATTGAGTTAAATGAAGTTGCAACCTAAATTTGAAATTCGAAATGATTTTGAAACGAAATGGGATATTGATGCGAAAATGATTTTTGCAACGGAATCTTACATTTGAATAGATACGAAGATATTTGAAATGGATTTGATTTTGAAGCGAATATGATATTTTGATATCAATTATGAATCGATTTGAAATATAAAAAGCCAAAGGTGTAATAATACGTAGTTATTAAAGAGACCGGGATCGGATATGGACATACTCTCTGTCGATACCGAAAACCACTTTAATAACTATTATACGTGGAGTGATGATCCAGAATGAAGTGGATGGTTGGTGAACGCGTTGACTGAAGAAAGAGAACGATTATTGGATGACCCCTGACATGACTAAAACAGGAGCCGCGCCGGGCCATTGAGGTTCGCCACCTCTAGCGGACACACTTCTTCGATACCATTTCTATTACATTTGTGATTCGATTTGGGTGCACCCCTTGATTTGGGAGTGTTGTTTCGCGGTGTTGGGGTAGCTGCTGGCTATGCCCAACATCAGTCCGGATCACGCAACTACTAGTATCCTAGTTGGTATTGCCTCATGTACCTTGTCATACTGATTATCCTATTCGCGACCACTACGTTTTGATTTGTACCTTGAGTATATGGATTGCCCTCTGGTGACTTCCGGTTTTGGGGAAACTACGGTCTTGTATATGCTTTTGGGAATATAAAATGTGTTAAGGGGGATTATGGTAACGCCTTAACGCTATTTTGATACTTTATATTACTGATAGACATTATCTACTTAGCGTATATTACTACATAGTAGATAGTTTCACGGATCCTTGAGAGATGGAAAATCCCGTAACATCTCTTGAGTTATTGCACGCACGTTGACACTGGATATGAGATGTCAAACCCCGTAAACATCTCTGACGCCGTTACACTCATATTTATTTACGATTGATTTAACTTTCATAAGGATATTTTAGTCCTGACTCGAGTGTTTTGTCTTTTCATTACGCTCGGGTCAGTCCTGAGTTTTCAGTTTAGGTTGAAGATCATTTCCTTGGAGGACGGAGACGAAGATTTGGTATATTATCTACTACTATTATATTCATTTCATTCCGCTGCATTGTTGTATGATATTTGTTGTGTATGTAACTCTGAAAAATGTTGTATAATAATAATCAAATGTATTCATTTCAAATGTATTCATTTAATTAACAGCTTCATGAACTGTTATTTTATTATTATACTTTAGCCTTCCGCTGTGAGATTCTGTGTTGTTTCATTTTCTTTATTTCCCTTCCTTTTCTTTTCTTAATTACCCCAATAACTATCTGCCCTTCTAATGGTTTGGAATCGACATGGGTATTTGATCGTCGGTTTAAACTGTCAAAAAGGCGGGTCGTTACAGTTGGTATCAGAGCCAGGTTTAGCGATAAACCTTGGCTCTAGTAAGGAATAACTCATTGAAATAGAGGTAAACTATATGAATGAGTTGAGTGTATATGAGAGAGCGTACTTGTTATTTGATATAAAATGGTTTTATATTGTGTTAATTTGTTCCGTTGAGTATTTATGAATTCTGGTTGATACTTGGGACGCCAAGGCGTCGATAGGAATTTCTAAACACTCGAATAGGACAAACCAACACAATATCGTTTTGGAATATATTTTTATATAAAGAATTATTTGAATATTTATTCATTTTGATTGAATTGATTGTTAGGAGATGATAATATTAGATTATTATCGTTATTGTTTGATCAGTCAATATTTATAACAATTAATTAAATAACAATGGATTTAGGAAAATGAAATCTTGTAAACACAATTGATAATGAATATAAATGAATTTTAACTTGGATTTGGGAATTTAAATTCCGGTGTTTGAAATTGACTTACAAGAATTTGAAAAATATAATATGAGTATTATATGATAGTATAATTGAGTTGAAATGGTTTTCGAAGGATTTTTTTTTATGATAAGTGTTATATTCCCTACTCTTGACGCTAGAAAATGATTTCGGTGATGAGTGCACGCATCATCGGCGTTTATTTTCGAGAGTCTGAGTGGGAGAGACCATTTAATAGCTTGTCTAAACCTTGTTTTAATTCAACTTTTATTTTGTTTTGTATTCTCTATAGTATGATTTGATATACAAATTATATAAGTATATATTATTTCAAAACTTGATTTGAAATGAAACCGGGATTGGAATTCTTAAGTCCTTTAATAATTAATGATTTTTTTTAATGATTGAAATGAATTTAGACTTGAATCATTGAGGAACTTCTGAATTGTGAAATGAGAAATGAACCTAAGAGCTAAGTGAAAATATCAATTGAAGTAGAAATCCTTAGAATTAGGAAATTACGAACTTAAAATAAAATTGAAACTGTAAAACTCGCGTAGTATTAAATTTCATTCTATAGCATAGATATAACTTACCAAAATATTTAAGAAGTTCAAAAATGTTATATGAATTGTTAATTGGATAATATACAAGTATAGGTTTGAATAATGAAATATGCATTTAATTAATGGTTGCAAATATAAATAAAATTGTTAGTAAATAATTGGAATTTAAATTAACATTTAAAGGTGATTCACAATTATGTTAATATAAAATGGAAATAGTATATGTGAATGTAAATGTGAAAAAAATTATAGTGAAATTTAAGTAATGACTTAAGAATTAATAAATTGAAAATTCAACTTTAAAGGGAAAGAAGTTGTATGTTGTTTAACTACATTCTATTTGCATAACTATAACTTACCAAATACTTAAAAAGGTTTAAAATGCTAATAAGGATAAGTAGAGAAATAATATACCAGTGAGAGAGTGAAAAATAAAAATGTGAAGATCTAATTGATAGTTGTAAATATAAAAAAAAAATTAAGCGGTAAAATGAATGATATATATAAGTGAATAAATAAAATTTAAACTTAATGAAATATAGAATTGGTAAATGGAAACTAATTAAATTTGAATATAACAAAATGTCTATAAGCTTGGAAGTGTATGAAATTAAAATTGACATGGAAATGTATAATTGATTTAGTGTAGATTTTGGATGGATGTCAATATTTGATATACGTTGGTTGTTAGATGGATGGTAATTGATTAAGTAGAATTCATTAGTGTTAATGGAATTGAATAAGCGAAATAAAATTTTAAAAATAATTAACTTCAAATTTGAAGCAAAGTGAAATTAAATATAATTGAATTCAATTTAAATTGGGAGCAAATTGACTTGAATTAAAAATGTGAATGAAACAAACTTGAACAAATCGGAAACAAATTAAATGTAAACCTATTGCATGGATGAATAAGAAAATAGATGCCTTTGTGTTTATGATTGTCTTTAGAAAATTTGAAGTTTTGATGGTTTGCACTTTGAAATAATAAAAGCAAATTTTTGAGAAAAATCCAAATTTGTCCAATATATGCTGAAACGAAAACAACCATAACTTTTAAATGACTCAACGAAATTCGACGATCTTGGACTTTTCGGAAAGCTTAGAAACTATAGCACAACTTTTATTTGGAGTGTCTTGAGAAATTCCTTCGTCTACTAGGTTAAAAACTTGAATGTTACTCGCTGTCCTGTGTAAAAATAAGAAAAATCTGAAGCATACAACCTTAGTATTTTCGCTATATCTTTTGACTGGTTTATCGGATTTTGATGATATTGCCCTTTCTGGAAAGCTAAGAACTTAAGCTAAAACTTTTGTTTTAAGTGTTTTGTGTTTTGATGTAGTTTAGAAGGTCGGAAGTGTGGGTGAATGTCGCAGACCTGCGCAAACACTGCCCAGGCTGAAGCGTTTCCCCTAAGTAAAACGGCCATAACTTTTGAACGGATGATCCAAATTCGATGATTTTGGACATTCCGGAAAGCCTGAAATGAATAAAACAAATTTTGTTAGATTATGTTGTCAAATTTTATCGTTTAGATGACTTAAAACTAAGATTTGTTTGCTGTCCTGAAATTGAAATCTCAGTTTTGAAGCTAAATATGTTATGTATATGTTGTGTAGGCTAAGTATATCTATCTATCTTTATATGCATGGTTCTAACTTAGTTGTTGAGCATTTTAGTAGGTGGCAAAGGGGTTGCGCTTCGTTGTGGAGCTCGCTTCTACGCTAAACGCATAATGTAAGTAAATTGCTAATAAATGCTAAATAAAAGGTACGCTTACGGTTTTATATGATATTGGTGATATTTATATGTTGTTTCCCCACATATGGGATGCCTCATCATTGAGATGAGATGTATATTTGTGATATATATGCTATTATATTTTTCCGATCGAGCCGCGCAAAGGAGACTCTGCCGAATTTTTCCGTAAATCCGGGTGTTAGAAAATTTTTTCAAGTTTAAATTTTTTTTATAACTTGTTTTGATAATTAACTTTTAAGTTTAGGAAGCCGTTTGGAGTAACTTAGTGGAAGCGTAGTTATGACTTTATAAATGGAATTTCATTGTTTTATAAGTTGGTAACTTTGAATAAAATATATCTAATGTTGAATTCTATACTTAGTTTCTTTTCCTTTCTTTTCCCTTCTTTTCCTTTTCGAGGACGAAAAGTTTTGAGTGGGGGAGAGTGTAACGACCCGTAAATTTTCGATAATTAAATTAGCTAATTTAATAAGATTTCGTGATTTAATGTTAGAAAAAATTTGTAATTCATTTGGAATAATAATAACTGGAATGAATTGCAATAATTATCCAAGTAATGAAAAAAAAGCTACATAGTGAATGCCTTTGCAATCAATAGTTGAATAGGATATTAAATGTTGAATTCATTGGGTATGATAGAGTAATTGATTGATAAGTAAAATCTATTTGAAATCAAATATTGAATATTGAACACGTAATTGTTTAAATTAAATATTTAAAACTTATTGAATAATTGAATAACTGTAAAATGAAAATAGTGTTCTAAATTTTGAAATGGTTTTAAAAGTTGAATCTTATAAGTTCAATTTCAATATTTCAAAAGATAATGAATTATTGGATAAGCGAAATTGTCTAAATTAAATATTTGGAATTTATTGGATAAATAAAATAACGGGTTTAATATGATTAAAAATGATTTGTAAAATTTTATTTTATCATATTGGAGTTATAGTGATGTTATAGAACTTTTAAAACTGAATTTAAAATTTATTTGTGAAAATTGAATATTTTAATATTTAATTTTCGACTGGAAAATAGCCAATTTTTGAACAGTCTCAGAATTGGACAAAACTAGTTCCATTGGATCCGTAATAGTTAGTTATTATTGGATTTCAATTTTCGTAGCAATCGGAGTTGTCGTTTGACCGTGGCAGCTCGAAACGCGTTGAAATTGTTTTAATATTAATATGGCGAGTTAAAATAGTCATTTTTCAAACGGTCTCGGATTTCGACGAAACTTGTTTCATTGGATCCGTAATGTGATATTATTGTAAGATTTCAAATTTTATGTCAATCGGATTTACCGTTTGTCCGGGGCAAGCCAAAACGCCTAGAAAATCATTTAATCGGTTTAATTTAAAATTGATCGTTTATTGCCGTAACTCACACATACGATCGAATTAGCTTCCGAAACACGTTCCATTGCGTTCGGAACGCGGGGTAAACCCTAGAAACGCCAGTCGGCACGCTTCGTTTGGAGTTCGGAAAATTTCGATGAATAGTAAATTGGGAATTTTTTTCTATAAAAGGACCTTCACCCTTTCACTTTGCAAACCCTAATTTACTTCAGCCCTAGCCGCCATTTTACTGAATCAATGGCCACGAAAATTCGAAACTTCTTCCTCATTTTCCTCTCAATCCATCAACAATTAGCAAAAACTCTCAACTACAAAGTTGTAGAGCACGATGAAAGCTTCAAATCCATATGGAGATGATCGAAAACGGAGCCACGGATCAACGGGAAATCACGTTCAAAGATGCTGCGTTTTTCATGTTTTTCGAAGGCCAGAAATAGTCGAAACTTCCTCCTCTATTATCTTCAAATCTACAAACAATTAGCAAAAGTCGTCAACTACAAAGTTGTAGAGGGCATCAAGATCTAGCTATCCAACGGTGGAGATCGGAAACGGAGCCACGGATCGACGGGAAATCGCGTTCAAAGTCGCTGCGTTTTTCACGTTTTTCGAGGCCAAAGGGGCAGCCGAGTTGCATGCTATTCGCGGTGTAGGTAGAGTTCGCCGAGGGCTTCGCGATGGAGGTGGCCGATCGTCTTCAAGTCGTATATTTTGGTCGTGAAAATTCGTTGAAGCTTGACGGCCATGGGTTTGTGCATTTTTTTCACGTACAGGCATTTGGAGAAGATGGAGTTTGGTGGGCTGGGCTTAGTTGCTTTGGGTATGAATTTATTTAAGTATAATATGAATTGTTTTATAAATTCAAATGTCGATAACTTAAAAATGTATAACTTCTACATACGAGGTCCGATTGGAACGAAACTTTTTGCGTTGCAATCGTTTTGTCGAGCACTACGCGATGCAGCTGGATTGGAATCGTTTGGAGCTAGAGAAAATTTTGGGTTAAATCGAACGTCGTTCGATTTGATTTAAAATCGTAAAAATCAAGGTGAGTGTTTTATAACGCTCACAACGTACTAAATATCTTATGTTAGTTAAATTTGACATTATGAAGTGCTATGATTTTATTTGTCGTTGTTTGATAAATTTAATTGTCATATGGATTGTCATTTGAATTAGCCGTTGAAATTAAATTGACAGTTAAATTTGAATTGAAATTGAAATTGGATTGCGATTAAATTACCTGACATTGGTAACTATGAAATTGCCATGAATTGTATTGTCTATTGGATGATTTATTTCGATGGATGCTATTGGTTGATATTTAAATGTTTGGATGTTTATTTGCTTATATATAACCTGTTATGCATACATATGATACTGTGATTTAATTTAAGCAATATATATTCATCCCTGACATTTAATTGAAATAAATAATTACTTGGCCATAGGATAGAAAATTATATACGGACACCGAATTGGCTAAATTAATAATTTTAAAAATCGTCGATTTGAAATTTGTTTAAATGTTTTGATTAAAAGTTATAAATAGAAATCAATTTATAGGAATCGAATTATCGAAAATTTGAGTTTGGAATGTTGAAATTAATTTTGGTTAAAAATTGTAAAAAAAATTAAGTGGAGACTTTGGAATTTAAAATCGGGATATGATTGAATTTCGAAATTGATTTGTTTAAAGAGTTAACCTTAATTCGAGCTTTGAATATTACTAAGTAAAAGCGATATAAAAATGATATTTTGAAATCGAGCTTGGAATTGAACCATATTTGAAATTTGGATTTAAACTTGAATATTAATGGAAAATTTGTTAAGTGTTATAAATGGATATTTTGAAATCAAGCTCCAAATCGATAAAAATTGAAATTGAATAAGTTGAAGGTGAATATAGAGTTGAATTGATTTGAAGTTAAAGTGAAGTTGTTTTGAATTGAAATCGAAATTGAATTGGTAGAATGGAAATTGAAATTGATTTGAATTGGGAAGTTATAATTGAAATGGTTTGGTTTTGAAGCTGTTTTATTTTGTTTTCCAAATTTCTCGGTTATATAAACCATTTTGAATACTTAAACTATTTTTAATCTATTTTAAATCTACTTAACCCGATTTAAATTATTTTAAACTAATTTATCTATTTGAAATCCATTTTAAGATTTTAAGTATTTTTAACTATTTTAATTATTTAAAAAAAATACTTTAAACTACTTAAAACTATTTTCTAAAATTCCAAACTGGTCAATAAGGTGAATGTTTATATTTAAAATCTTGAATCTAAATACGAATTGAGTTAAATGAAGTTGCAACCTAAATTTGAAATTCGAAATGATTTTGAAACGAAATGGGATATTGATGCGAAAATGATTTTTGCAACGGAATCTTACATTTGAATAGATACGAAGATATTTGAAATGGATTTGATTTTGAAGCGAATATGATATTTTGATATCAATTATGAATCGATTTGAAATATAAAAAGCCAAAGGTGTAATAATACGTAGTTATTAAAGAGACCGGGATCGGATATGGACATACTCTCTGTCGATACCGAAAACCACTTTAATAACTATTATACGTGGAGTGATGATCCAGAATGAAGTGGATGGTTGGTGAACGCGTTGACTGAAGAAAGAGAACGATTATTGGATGACCCCTGACATGACTAAAACAGGAGCCGCGCCGGGCCATTGAGGTTCGCCACCTCTAGCGGACACACTTCTTCGATACCATTTCTATTACATTTGTGATTCGATTTGGGTGCACCCCTTGATTTGGGAGTGTTGTTTCGCGGTGTTGGGGTAGCTGCTGGCTATGCCCAACATCAGTCCGGATCACGCAACTACTAGTATCCTAGTTGGTATTGCCTCATGTACCTTGTCATACTGATTATCCTATTCGCGACCACTACGTTTTGATTTGTACCTTGAGTATATGGATTGCCCTCTGGTGACTTCCGGTTTTGGGGAAACTACGGTCTTGTATATGCTTTTGGGAATATAAAATGTGTTAAGGGGGATTATGGTAACGCCTTAACGCTATTTTGATACTTTATATTACTGATAGACATTATCTACTTAGCGTATATTACTACATAGTAGATAGTTTCACGGATCCTTGAGAGATGGAAAATCCCGTAACATCTCTTGAGTTATTGCACGCACGTTGACACTGGATATGAGATGTCAAACCCCGTAAACATCTCTGACGCCGTTACACTCATATTTATTTACGATTGATTTAACTTTCATAAGGATATTTTAGTCCTGACTCGAGTGTTTTGTCTTTTCATTACGCTCGGGTCAGTCCTGAGTTTTCAGTTTAGGTTGAAGATCATTTCCTTGGAGGACGGAGACGAAGATTTGGTATATTATCTACTACTATTATATTCATTTCATTCCGCTGCATTGTTGTATAATATTTGTTGTGTATGTAACTCTGAAAAATGTTGTATAATAATAATCAAATGTATTCATTTCAAATGTATTCATTTAATTAACAGCTTCATGAACTGTTATTTTATTATTATACTTTAGCCTTCCGCTGTGAGATTCTGTGTTGTTTCATTTTCTTTATTTCCCTTCCTTTTCTTTTCTTAATTACCCCAATAACTATCTGCCCTTCTAATGGTTTGGAATCGACATGGGTATTTGATCGTCGGTTTAAACTGTCAAAAAGGCAGGTCGTTACAGAACTCAAGCCCACGCATCGGTTCGAATCCTTCCCAAACCAGATCTGGTTTGGTCAACCTCGAGGCCATGCAATCGGTAAACAGAAATGGGTTCAAAATCGCTTCGCCGTTTGAATCCGAGGATAATTACCTAATTTGAACGATAGATTCGAGAGATTGAAGGCTTGAATCTGGATTGATTCGATGATACGACACAGTGTTTCCCCTTTTTATGCTTCGAAACGATACACTGTGCGGTAGAAAGCAAGAAAAGAGTAAAAGAGTAAAAGTAAAAAGTGAAAAAGTGGCAGGCCCACTGCTTTTTATATGGGGGGTTTGTAATGACCACATCGATTCGAGTTCCGGTAAAGTTGACCGATTACAATAGGTCAGAAGGCAGAATCGTTTCGAAATCTACTTTCGAACCCATACGCTTGAGGCTCCATCGTGTGAAGCACACTGACCACTGCCGTGAACAAAAGTTTCGTACCCATCCAAATCATCGATTCGAAGATCAGTTTCGAAGCAACGAAACGAACTACTAGTTCGGAACCATCCTCTCACATCGTTTCGAATGTCAGTTTCGAACCCATCACAGCACAAGTATACTCCATCCTTTCAGACCGGTTCGAAAGTCAACTTCGAATCCACCATAGCACGAGTATACTCCATCGGTTCAAATGTAGATTTCGAATCCATCAATGCTCCAACGCATCGATTCGAAGTCTCATATTCACGCAACCCATCATTGCACGGGCATATTGCATCCATACAAAATTGGATTTCGAACCCATCAATGCTCGAACGCATCGGTTCGAAACATTACACTCGCGCAATGCAAATTCGATTCCTTTATCCTTCTACATCGGTTCAGGAGAGGATCGATACGAAGGAACCTTTCAAAACAACCATCAAGCGTTGTCTCAATTCAAATTTCAAAATCGATTCAGGAGAGAATCAATACGAAATTCTATAGCAAACCAAACTGACAACGACTCGTGGACGCACGACGTTTACAAGGTTCAAATCAACATATGTGCATACATGTCGGACTAACATTCGATTTTGAACATTCACAGGGATCAAACACTCATCCTATTACAAATGCGACAGCCAACGGCTAAGCACTATTATACAGCAATCAATCACATCAGCGCAAGGTTACTGCAGTACAGCATACGAGTTTCAACGAAAAAAGAGAGCAATGATTGTTCAGAGAGAGATTGCAGCTATTCAAAGCACGTCATGTTCCCACAAGACGTACTTTGGGGGGCAAAATGTTATCCCGCTTTTTGGCAAAGCCGCGATACCAAAAGATTGATCGAAAGCAAAGGACAGTTCGCCTCAGAGGTTGATCATACTTCCGTTTGCCATGGATATCACTGAATTTTATCCGAGTCCAGATTGAGCTACAATTGATAGGACACGGCAAGAGAGACCACAAGAGTCAGCATTTCAAATTTCAAGTCGATCCGAGTTCGTATGCTCAAGTTATGATCGAGGCAACTTGGAGGGAACACACTGGTTTCGAATCCATAATGATGGTTGTCTTCGAATCCATCGTCACGCTCCAGTTCGAAGCCATCTCCTTCGAACCCTTCGAATCCCCCACGGGTTTGACTCCATTACTTTCGAACCCATCGGATCCATCCATACTCGGCTGCCTTATTTCGAATCCACCGGACATGCATGCTTCGAAACCATCCATAAGCTTCGTTTGAACCCATCCCTGAAGTCATGTTCGAACCCATCACAGAGCCATGCTTCGAACCCATCACAAAGGCCTTCTTCGAACCCATCCGTGATTCCATGTTCGAACCCATCCTGTGTTGCCTTGTTCGAACCCACTGGGTCAACCAACGTGTCTTCCATCGGTTCGAAATCACCGAGATACACGGAGTCGAAGCGGTCAACACGGAGTGAAGTCCGGATCGATTCGAATTTTGCGCTCCACGTCACCACGAAGCCGCGTGCCATGATGGATTCGAAACCATCATTTCGAATGCATGGGTTCGAACCAAACAGCCCTGCCATAAACTCAATTTCGAATCCATCATATCTCCTAACCTGCTGATCCAAATGCCATAAAATTTTCACAGATGTTTGCATACATGTTGAAGAATGTCCACGCCAAATTTCACCTCGATTGGATGAATTCTTGATCGGTTCGAATGGAGTTCGAACCGATGCCAAAGTGGGCCCAAACTTCCTGAGACCGTGCATGTGGGCCCCCTCACGTGCCAGACGTGGTCTCCCGAGTTTTCAGCGAAATATCAGCAGCCTACGCCTATAAATAGAGCCCCAGGGCCAACAGAAAAGGGATCTTTCGACCCTCAAGCGCCCAGACTCTGCCGGATCGAGATCTCCATCATCCTACATCATAATTCTACTGTTGATTTCGAATTTCCAGTTGTAATTTGCTGTTGATTGCTGCAACAACTTGTAATCATTGAAAGGGAATCAATAAAACAACAAAACACTTCACAGTGGACGTAGGCAACACGCCGAACCACTATAAATCGCTTGTCTACGCATTTATTTTACTGTTGATTGGAGTTTTTGTTAGATAATTTCTGTTTTGAACTTGCATTCTTGACTATTATCTCTTCAACGACTCACGAAGAGTGTTGTGCCCAATTTTGACACAAACAGTACTGTTCCGTTTCAAATCCATGCGTGCATTTCTAAAAGTCGTACGGCACTGTTTCTCCATTTCGGACGGATGTTGCACCTTGCACCGCGGATATTGCACCCTGTAGATATCGATTATTCGGCCGGCCTTAACTTCTGGCTCGTTTAGAGTTACGGGAGCCATAACCTGTCAAAACAAAGGCCACGGTGAGTTCTACGGCTTTGACCGCTTTCAGCCGTCAACGGATAGATTAATGCCCAAAAAGAACAACTCGAATCTCAATCGCGTCTCGTAAGTTTTTTACCCTTCGTTTTTTCGACACCGGATTTTTACGGTAAAACGGAATTACCGTGCCTCGCCTTCGATTTACCATCGCTGGAGAGTGGTGCACCATGGTACTGTTCCGTTTCAAATCCATGAACGCATTTCTAAAAGTCGTACGACACTGTTTCGCCATTTCGGACGGATGTTGCGCCTTGCACCGCGGATGTTGCACCCTGTAGATATCGATTATTCGGACGGCCATAACTTCCGGCACGTTTAGAGTTACGGGGGCCATAACCTGTCAAAAAGAAGGCCACGGTGAGTTGTACGGCTTTGACCGCTTTCAGCTGTCAATGGATAGATTAATGCCCAAAAAGGACAACCCGAATCTCAATCGGGTCTCGTAAGTTTTTTACCCTTCGTTTTTTCGACACCGGATTTTTACGGTAAAACGGGATTACCGTGCCTCGTCTTCGATTTACCATCGCTGGAGAGTGGTGCACCATGGTACTGTTCCGTTTCAAATCAATGCACGCATTTCTAAAAGTCGTACGGCACAGTTTCACCATTTCGGACGGATGTTGCACCTTGCACCGCAGATGTTCCACCCTGTAGATATCGATTATTCGGAAGGCCATAACTTCTGGCACGTTTAGAGTTACGGGAGCCACAACCTGTCAAAAAGAAGGCCACGGCGAGCTCTACGGCTTTGACCGCTTTCAGCTATCAACGGATAGATTAATGCCCAAAAAGGACAACCCGAATCTCAATCGGGCCTCGTAAGCTTTTTACCCTTCGTTTTTTCGACACCGGATTTTTACGGTAAAACGGGATTACCGTGGCTCGTCTTTGATTTACCATCGCTGGAGAGTGGTGCACCATGGTACTGTTCCATTTCAAGTCCATGCACGCATTTCTAAAAGTCGTAATCCACTGTTTCGCCATTTCGGACGGATGTTGCACCTTGCACCGTGGATGTTGCACCCTGTAGATATCGATTATTCGGACGACCATAACTTTTGGCTCGTTTAGTGTTATGGGAGCCATAACCTGTCAAAACGAAGGCCACAGTGAGTTCTACGGCTTTGACCGCTTTCAGCCGTCAACGGATAGATTAATGCCCAAAAAGGACAACCCGAATCTCAATCGGGTCTCGTAAGTTTTTTACCCTTCGTTTTTTCGACACAGGATTTTTACGGTAAAACGGGATTACCGTGGCTCGTCTTCGATTTACCATCGCTGGAGAGCGGTGCACCATGGTACTGTTCCATTTCAAATCCATGCATGCTTTTCTAAAAGTCGTACGACACTGTTTCGCCATTTCGGACGGATGTTGCACCTTGCTCCGCGGATGTTGCACCTTGTACATATCGATTATTCGGACGGCTATAACTTCTGGCTCGTTTAGAGTTACGGGAGCCTTAACCTGTCCAAACGAAGGCCATGGTGAGTTCTACGGCTTAGACAGCTTTCAGCCGTCAATGGATAGATTAATGCCCCAAAAGGACAACCCGAATTTCAATCGGGTCTCGTAATTTTTTTACCCTTCGTTTTTTCGACACCGGATTTTAACGGTAAAACTGGATTACCGTGGTTTGTCTTCGATTTCCCGTCACTGGAGAGTGGTGCACCATGGTACTGTTCCATTTCAAATCCATGCACGCATTTCTAAAAGTCGTACGACATAGTTTTGCCATTTCGGACGAATGTTGCACCTTGCACCGCGGATGTTGCACCCTGTAGATATCGATTATTCGGACGGCCATAACTTCTGGCTCGTTTAGAGTTACGGTAGCCATAACCCGTCAAAATGATGGCCACGATGAGTTCTAAGGCTTTGACAGCTTTCAGCCGTCAACGGATAGATTAATGCCCCAAAAGGACAACCTGAATCTCAATCGGGTCTCGTAAGTTTTTTACCCTTCGTTTTTTCGACACCGGATTTTTACGGTAAAACGGGATTACCGTGGCTCGTCTTCGATTTACCATCGCTGGAGATTGGTGCACCATGGTACTGTTCCGTTTCAAATCCATGCATGCATTTCTAAAAGTCGTACGGCACTGTTTCGCCATTTCGGACGGATGTTGCACCTTACACCGCGGATGTTGCACCCTGTAGATATCGATTATTCGGACGGCCATAACTTCTGGCTCGTTTAGAGTTACGGGAGCCATAACTTGTCAAAACGAAGGCCACGGTGAGTTGTACGGCTTTGATCGCTTTCAGCCGTCAACGGATAGATTAATGCCCAAAAAGGAAAACCCGAATCTCAATCAGGTCTCGTAAGTTTTTGACCCTTCGTTTTTTTGACAACGGATTTTTACGGAAAAACTAGATTACCGTGCCTCGTCTTCAATTTACCATCGATGGAGAGTGGTGCACCATGGTATTGTTCCGTTTCAAATCCATGCACGCATTTCTAAAAGTCGTACGACACTGTTTCGCCATTTCGGACGAATGTTGCACCTTGCACAGCAGATGTTGCACCCTATAGATATCGATTATTCGGACGGTCATAACTTCTGGCTCGTTTAGAGTTACAGGAGCCATAACCTGTCAAAACGAAGGCCACGGTGAGTTCTACGGCTTCGACAGCCTTCATCGGTCAATGGATAGATTAATGCCCGAAAAGGACAAACCGAATCTCAATCGGGTCGCGTAAGTTTTTTACCCTTCCTTTTTTCGACAACGGATTTTTGCGGTAAAACGGGATTACCGTGCCTCGTCTTCGATTTACCATTGCTGGAGAGTGGTGCAACATGGTACTGTTCCGTTTCAAATCCATGCACGCATTTCTAAAAGTCTTTACACCACTGTTTCGCCATTTCGGACGGATGTTGCACCTTGCACCGCGGGTGTTGCACCCTATAGATATCGATTATTCGTACGGCCATAACTTCTGGCTCGTTTAGAGTTACAGGAGCCATAAACTGTCAAAATGAAGGCCACGATGAGTTCTACGACTCCAACAGCTTTCATCCGTCAACGGATAGATTAATGCCCGAAAAGGACAACCCGAATCTCAATCGGGTCTCGTAAGTTTTTTACCCTTCCTTTTTTCGACACCGGATTTTTACGGTAAAACGGGATTACCGTGCCTCGTCTTTGATTTACCATCGCTGTAGAGTGGTGCACCATGGTACCGTTCCGTTTCAAATCCATGAACACATTTCGAAAAGTCGTATGCCACTATTTCGCCATTTCGGACGGATGTTGCACCTTGCACCGCGGATGTTGCACCCTGTAGATATCGATTATTCGGACGACCATAACTTTTGGCTCGTTTAGAGTTACGGGAGCCATAACCTGTCAAAAAGAAGGCCATAGTGAGTTCTATGGCTTTGACTGTTTTTAGCCGTCAACGGATAGATTAATGCCCAAAAAGGACAACCCGAATCTCAATCGGGTCTCATAAGTTTTTTACCTTTCGTTTTTTCGAAACCGGATTTTTACAGTAAAACGGGATTACCATGCCTCGTCTTCAATTTACCATCGCTGGAGAGTGGTGCACCATGGTACTATTCCGGTTTAAATCCATGCACGTATTTATAAAAGTCGTACGGCATTGTTTCACCATTTCGGACGGATGTTGCACCTTGCACCGCGGATGTTGCACCCAGTAGATATCGATTATTCGGACGGTCATAACTTCTGGCTCGTTTAGAGTTACGGGAGCCAAAACCTGTCAAAACGAAGGCCGCGATGAGTTCTACGGCCTTGACGGCTTTCAGTCGTCAACAGATAGATTAACGCCCAAAAAGGACAACTCGAATCTCAATTGGGTCTCGTAAGTTTTTTACCCATCGTTTTTTCGACGCCGGATTTTAACGGTAAAACGGGATTACCGTGGCTCGTCTTCGATTTACCATCGCTGGATAGTGGTGCACCATGGTACTATTCCATTTCAAATCCATGCACGCATTTCTAAAAGTCGTACGACACTGTTTCGCCATTTCGGACGGATGTTGCACCTTGCACCGCGGATGTTGCACCCTGTAGATATCGACTATTCGGACGGCCATAACTTCTGGCTCGTTTAGAATTACGGGAGCCATAATCCGCTCAAACGAAGGCCACGGTGAGTTCTACGGCTTTGACCGCTTTCAGCCGTCAACGGATAGATTAATGCCCGAAAAGGACAACCCGAATCTCAATCGGGTCTGGTAAGTTTTTTACCCTTCGTTTTTTCGACACCGGATTTTTACGGTAAAATGGGATTACTGTGGCTCGTCTTCGATTTACCATCGCTGGAGAGTGGTGCACCATGGTACTGTTCCGTTTCAAATCTATGCATGCATTTCTAAAAGTCGTACGGCACTGTTTCGCCATTTCGGATGGATGTTGCACCTTGCACCGCGGATGTTGCACCCTGTAGATATCGATTATTCGGACGCCATAACATCTGGCTCGTTTTGAGTTACGGGAGCCATAACCTGTCAAAATGAAGGCCACAGTGAGTTTAACGGCTTTGACAGCTTTCAGCCGTCAATGGATAGATTATTGCCCAAAAAGGACAACCCGAAACTCAATCGGGTCTCGTAAGTTTTTTACCCTTCGTTTTTTCGACAACGGATTTTTACGGTAAAACGGGATTATCGTGCCTCGTCTTCGATTTAGCATCGCTGGAGAGTGGTGCACCATGGTACTGTTCCGTTTTAAATCCATGCACGCATTTCTAAAAGTCGTACGGCACAGTTTCACCATTTCGGACGGATGTTTCACCTTGCACCGCGGATGTTGCACCCTGTAGATATCGATTATTCGGACGGTCATAACTTCTGGCTCGTTTGGAGTTACGGGAACCATAACCTGTCAAAACGAAGGCCACGGTGAGTTCTACGGCTTTGACAGGTTTCAGCCGTCAACGGATAGACTAATGCCCAAAAAGGCCAACCTGAATCTCAATCGGGTCTCGTAAGTTTTTTACCCATCGTTTTTTCGACGCCGGATTTTAACGGTAAAACGGGATTACCGTGGCTCTTCTTCGATTTACCATCGCTGGAGAGTGGTGCACCATGGTACTATTCCATTTCAAATCCATGCACGCATTTCTAAAAGTCGTACGACACTGTTTCGCCATTTCGGACGGATGTGACACCTTGCACCGCGGATGTTGCACCCTGTAGATATCGATTATTCGGACGGCCATAACTTCTGGCTCGTTTAGATTTACGGGAGCCATAACCTGTCAAAACTAAGGCCACGGTGAGTTCTACTGCTTTGACGGCTTTCGGCCGTCAACGGATAGATTAATGCCCAAAAAGGACAACCCGAATCTCAATCGGGTCTCGTAAGTTTTTTACCCTTCGTTTTTTCGGCACCGGATTTTAACGGTAAAACGGGATTACCGTGCCTCGTCTTCGATTTACCATTGCTGGAGAGTGGTGTGTTATCCCGCTTTTTGGCAAAGCCGCGATACCAAAAGAGCGATTGAAAAGGAAGGACAGTTCGCCTCAGAGGTTGATCGTATTTTCTTTCGCCATGGATATCACTGAATTTTATCCGAGTCCAGAATGAGCTACAATTGATGGGACACTGCAAGAAAGGCCACAGGAGTCAGCATTTCAAATTTCAAGTCAATCCGAGTTCGTATGCTCAAGTTATGATCGGTTCAACTTGGAGGGAACACACTGGTTTCGAACCCACCATGATGGGTGTCTTCGAACCCATCATCATGCACCATTCGAAACCATCACTTCGAACCCATCAATTTCTAAACCATCACCTTCGAAACCCTCGGGATGCCTCAACCTCAAACCCATCAGAGAGTAGCTGATTCGAATCCATACTCGGCTACCTCATTTCGAAACCATCGGACATGCATGCTTCGAACCCATCCATAAGCTTCGTTCGAACCCATCCCTGAAGTTATGTTCGAACCCATCCATGATGCCACGTTCGAGCCCATCCTGTGTTGCCTTATTCGAACCCACTGGGTCAACCAACGTGTCTTCCATCGGTTCAAAATCACCGAGATATACGGAGTCGAAGCGGTCAACACGGAGCGAAGTCCGGATCGATTCGAAACTTGCGCTCCACGTCACCACGAAGTCGCACGCCATGATGGATTCGAAACCATCGTTTCGAAACCATGGATTCGAACCAAACAGCCGTGCCATGAACCCTATTTCGAACCCATCATATCTCCCAATCTACTGATCCAAATGTCATGAAATTTTCACAGATGCTAGCATAAATGTTGAAGAATGTCCTCGCCAAATTTCACCTCGATTGGATGAATTCTTGATCGGTTCGAATGGAGTTCGAACCGATGCCAAAGTGGGCCCAAACTTCCCGAGACCGTACGTGTGGGCCCCCTCACGTGCCAGAAGTGGTCTCCCGAGTTTTCAGCGAGGTACCAGCAGCCTACGCCTATAAATAGAGCTCCATAGCCAACAGAAAAAGGACCTTCAGGATTTTTTCACTCTCAAGCGCCCAGACTCTGTCGGATTGACATCTCCATCATAACTTCACTACTGATTTCGAGTTTCCAGTTGTAACTTGCTGTTGATCGCTGTAACAACTTGTAAACATTGAAAGAGAATCAATAAAATACCAAAAAACTTCACAGTGGACGTAGGTGACACGCCGAACCACTATAAATCGCTTGTCTACGCATTTTCTTTACTGTTGATTGGAGTTTTTGTTACATAATATTCATATTCAGTTCATACTTTTGACTGTTATCTCTTCAACGACTCCCGAAGAGTGTTGTGACCAATTTTGGTGCAAACACTTTGGTGCTTTCACTGAGAACAATCCATATTTTCTCCTGCTCCTTGGATCTATTTTCGATACCGGATTGCATAAATCTAAGAGGAAGATCCAGATTTCATATTAAAACTTCCTTCCCTTCTATTCAGATTTGCATAAAGTCTAGGAAAGGAACTCAACTGTAAAAATGGTTAGCACAAGAACCACCTCGAACGCCGTCAATCAAGAAGGACAGGATAGACAGAATCCTGCCCCTCTGCCTCCACCTAATCAAGATGCCGCTGGGCACTCAGAACCATCGGGTCCGGTTACCCGACAAGAATTGCAGTTGTTACTTCAAGAGCTGACCCAGAGTCGGCGACAACTAGAAGAACAGCTACGCGCCAACGCTGAGCTAATCGACCAGCTGGATCGCCAGAAACGAAAACGATACATGAGAGATCGTGCTTATCGCTCTTCTAGCGAAAGTTCTTCATCTTCTGATTATCATAACCGACCTCCACGACCCCGGTTAGATGAGGGTCGTATGCCATCCGTTGGAAACCAACCGATATTGACCGTTGGACAAATAAGAGTTGGTCCGTCAGCCAGTTTCCAAACCGGACCCTCCTCCCGAGGGGGTGCCATTCCTCACCACGCCGCTGAATACCGCACCGCTAGCGTTGCAGCTGAACCAGGGGTCGACGCTCGAGATCAGTCGGACCCGGACCGTCGTCAAAGCGGTCATACTCCTGAACCGTACGTCCCAGAGGACTATGAGCCGAGAAGGCAAGATTTGAACCGTCAACGATATCCGGTTCGAACCCAAAGTATGGAACGTGACCATACTCCGGCGCAAATGCCGGATCTATCAACTATGATACGACAGATGATTCGTGAGAGTCAGGGATTCACAAACGACGATTGGGGGGTTTCCCGAAGTCACACTTTCTTTACGGACGACACTCTTAATGCTGAACCCCCACAGCGATTCCGAATGCCCACTCTGCCCATGTATGAGGGAAACTCCGATCCCAATCAACATATTCTAAAATATGAATGGTCAATGACGGCTGCCAGAGTCGACGACGCTGTGAAATGTCGTAGTTTCCCCATATCCCTGGGGGGCATCGCCACCATGTGGTTCACCCGATTGCCTCCTCGATCCATCTCCTCGTTCGACCAGCTGGCCACAAAATTCGTTGAGCAGTTCCGCATGCACGTCGCAAGGCCGAAAGATGTCAACACTCTATCTAGTGTCACACAAGCTCCCGGAGAGACGCTCAGACACTACTTAGAAAGATTCCATACTGCATGTGCGGAGATTAGTAATCCAAATGATAACTCCATCCTTATGGCGTTAACTAAGGGGATCGACCCCGATTCTGAATTCGGCAATTGGCTAGCTGGGAAACCACCTACGTCATTGGACCGTTTCCATGCCAAAGCAGCTCAATTCCTGAGACGGGATGACGCGAAACAGTCTAGGAAGCAAGCTGACGCGGGATCAAACGCGGGAGGAACCCAAAGCAATGTTGCAATAAAACAATCCAGTGAGAGCTCCGGAAAAGTTCAGTTGAACACTAACAATAAACAAGCTCGGCGAAGAGAGAGCGTGAATCAAATTAAAAAACAAGATCAAAATCGCGGTCCGCAACGCAAAAATCCGAAGTTCGACAGTTATACTCCTTTGAATACTTCATTGGAGGACTTGTATTTACAAACCTGTAATACAATTCAATATGAAAAACCTGCTCCGAGACCGTCGTCAGAAAGACAAATCCAAACAGGAAAGTTTTGCAGGTTCCATGAAAGCTACGGGCACGATACGAACGAGTGTCGTCACTTACAGGATCTCGTTGAAAAACTGATCAGGGAAAGGAAGCTTGATCGATTTGTGCGGACACCGCAACCCAGGGAAGCAGGTCCATCAAATCAAAACAATGAACCCGATCGACCGAGGCATGAGGACTCCAATGGTCCTCGCGGGAGATTGGTGATAAACGCCATCAATGGCAGACCGACTTTCTCAGGAGCCTGGAACGACGAGGATCTTCGTCACTGTCACAAATGACAGGCTCATTCAATCTATGAATATTTTGCAATTTCATTTACATTCTGAAATTTGATTTTGTAATAAGGCACTGACTTTGCCATATTTTCTCATTTCAGCAATAAAACATTATCTCTTCAAGCTAAAGCTGTGATTCATCGAATACAACATTCAACAATCACGACACACGAAGAGCTAAGTTCCATCGAACAATGGAATTTATTCAAATAGCGAGTGACTGCGTTACAACCGGCCACTCACTAAGTGAGACCCCAGCTCGGGGGCAAGCCAACACATCGAAGGCTGAACTGGACCAACACACGACAGTCCATTCCATAATTCGTTCCCGGAGTGCGAACGGACTCCAAATTCCCAGAGCGCGAATTGGAGTATAAACATTCAATAATTCGTTCCCAGAGTGCGAACGGACTCCAAATTCCTAGAGCGCGAATTGGAGTATAAACATTCAATAATTCATTCCCAGAGTGCGAACGGACTCCAACTTCCCACAGCGTGAATTGGAGTATAAACATTTAACAATTTGTTCCCGGAGTGCGAACGGACTCCAACTTCCCGCAGCGTGAATTGGAGTATAAACATTTAACAATTCGTTCCCGGAGTGCGAACGGACTCCAACTCCCCACAACGTGAATTGGAGTATAAACATTTAACAAATCGTTCCCGCAGTGCGAACGGACTCCAACTTCCCACAGTGTGAATTGGAGTATAAACATTTAACAATTCGTTCCCGGAGTGCGAACGGACTCCAACTTCCCACAGCGTGAATTGGAGTATAAACATTTAACAACTCGTTCCCGTAGTGCGAACAGACTCCAACTTCCCACAGCGTGAATTGGAGTATAAACATTTAACAATTCGTTCCCGGAGTGCGAACGGACTCCAACTTCCCACAGCGTGAATTGGAGTATAAACATTTAACAACTCGTTCCCGGAGTGCGAACGGACTTCAACTTCCCACAGCGTGAATTGGAGTATAAACATTTAACAATTCGTTCCCGGAGTGCGAACGGACTCCAAATTCCCGCAGCGCGAATTGGAGTATAAACATTTAATAATTCGTTCCCACTGCACGAACCAACCCATCAATGCGGACTCCAAATTCCCAGAGTGTGGATTGGAGTATAAACATCAATTCAAAGTTCCCGGAGTGCGAACCAAAGCATCCGTGCAAACTCCATATTCCCAAAATGCGAGTTGGAGTATAAATGTCAATTCCGGGTTCCTGAAGTACGAACCCAAACATACATGTTTTATCCAAGCTCCCGGCGTGTGAATTGGAGCACCAACACCAAGTCAAAGTTCCCGTAGTGCGAACTAAAGCGTTAATACTAACTCCGAGTTAGTAGGGTGCAAGTTGGAATGTGAACGCCATTCCCACGTTCCTGGAGCGCGAACCATGTTACAAGCATCAATAACACTTGAACTCCTGGAATGCAAACCAGGTTATCGATCTCAAATTACTCTAAGTCCCCGGAAGGCGGACGTGTGCTCAAGACTTGCAACAAGTGCGATCAACCATCACAAATACAAATGTTGTTCCCCAAAACTGGGTGGCACGAAAGCTAAGTGTCAATCACTAATCGAAGTGATACAACGTCCGAAGTTCAACTTATTCATCAATTACAACTTGTGACCAAGATTTTCAGACTTGGCAAATAAAACAAGCTCTACTTAAATGGTAAAAACGCCACAAATACACCGGACCGAAAACAAGACACTGCAAGTACTTAAGCACAAATAAAACAAGAGTTGAAACAAAGAAACTGAAGTTTATTTCAACTCACTAAAAATAAGGACTTACATACAAATAAGTTCTTCCAAAAAACAACCCCTACTAGCAGGGGCCGAACCTGCATCTATACACGGCTTACTAACAAAAAACAAGGAACAAGTACCTATCTACCAAAACATCTACTTGTAAAGCCAGACTATTTCTTCTTCTTTTTCGTCTTCCTTATTAGTGGTTCATCATCATCAGAATCACTAGCGACAGAAATACTTTTTGAGTGCCTCCTCTTCAGCGGTGACTCTTCGGCTGGGGGCATGATATCGATATCCTCCTCAGAGCCCGAATCAGCAGGGAGGCTTCCCGCCGGAGGAGTAGGGGGGACAGGATCTATGACGGAAGATGGGATAGTGCTACCCGACGACACTACCCTAGCAGATGCTGTACTATGCGCCGCCGTGATGCCACCGGCAATACCGCTGTGCCCCGCAGCTTCTATTTCAGCATTGATTTCAGCCAAAATTTCCTCATCTCTAGCCGCTTGAGCCTGGCGGGGGGCATCCGCAGTTTGCATCGAAGAACTTGAGGTCGGCAGGGGATCACTAACGATGATAAACTGTAAGTCCGTAGAGAAACCGCCCTGCTCACCGAGCAGCTCGCCCACCATCTGTTCCTCGAGAGATAACCCACTCCCCTGTGCCGCCTCGATCGATACCGCAGTTACAGCAATAGCCTCGGTAGCGATGGCCTTATCCCTTTGGCTTGATTCTTGAGCCGCGACTGTCAGCACAACCTCCGTCACTAGGCAAAAACAATAAGTTATCAGTAACTTCTTCAAAACAAACTCTCTATTTGGAAAACGCTTGAGATAACTTAAGAGTACCTTCCCTAGTTTGACTCCCAGACGGCTGAACGGCCTCGGAAGTGTGCTCATGGATAGGAGATAAGCGCGGCTGCTCCGGGTCGTAAGCAGGAACAGGTGGCAAGCTGACCGCAGATACAGGCACTGACGAAGGCGATGTGATGACTTCAGTAACATCAGAATGGCGCTCAACACCCGATCCCTCTCCGACTTCCAGGGAATGACCACCCATCATCTCCTTCTCATGAGCAATGATAGCGTCATGAAGGACCTTCTTTTCATCCTCAGTTAATAGCCGGTTCTCAAGCTCGAATCGGTCAACCGATTAGCCCGGATGCGCTTCCCCCTCTTCCTCGACCAATCGTTCCCAAGCACCGCGGAGGTGAACCGGATAATCTTGAAGCCATGCCAAGTTCCTATGTTTCAGCACGTTGGCATTATAAGTTATAAGCAAATCTTCAATATCGGCCTCTAGCCTGGCCTCTGCTTGTTGAACTTTCTCCTCCACCTCTGCCTCGACTGCTTGAACTCTCACCACCGCCGCATCCCTGTCGGTGCGGAGAATCAGAGCTTGTTCACACGCCTCTTGGGCTGCGCTATTCGCATCATCCCTTTCCTTGGCGATTTCGGCGAATTTTGACTTAAGCTCGTTCAACTCCTTCAGGGCTGCGTCCCTCTCTGCAGTAACCAAGGTGTTTCGATGGCCCATATCCTCAACCGTAGCGTAGTGCTCGCATTTCATCCTATCCATGATTGCCTGGGCTTCATCGGCTCTCTTGGTAGCCTCTATTTCAGATTTACGAGATGATTCAGCCTCAGTATTCAGCACTTGAATGATGCGATCTCTTTGTGCTAACTCGGCTTGCAATTTTTCAATGGTGGCCGCTCGTTCGAAAGCCAAGGCCGATGCCTTATCGGCCGCCCTATACCATGCCTTGTATTGGGAGTAAAAGTCATGAACATAGTCGAGCGCTAACCGCTCATCCTCCGGCGGGACCCTTTTCAGGTTCGGGGGAAAGACGTAGTTGTCGAAGCAGATATTCGGGAACTCCATTTTTAATTGCGCGAGTCTAATTGCCCCTTCTCCCGAGATCTCTGTAGGAGGCTGCTCTGCGACTATCGGGGTCATCGCCTCGGATCGTGAAGCTTGAGAAACCGACGCATATCGAGAGGACTCGGAAGGATGAGGGGCATGAGCAGGAGGTTGTACGGGATCTCTGGAAGGTGGAGGAGTACGCGACCGCGATCGACGCTTATAGCCCCTGTCCGAATCATATCTCTCATGACTAGAATATCTGGAACGTCCCTGGTCATAATACCCAGGACGCCCCTGATCATAACCTATATCCCCTTCGCGCCTACGCGAATCGTAATATGAAGGCTTGCGGGCGTGTCGGAGACTCCCAAGCATCGAACCTCGCTTAGACATGATATCTGCCAAGCAAAATAAAATAGAATTAATCACCTTTCAAAACAGATAGTTTTCAGTCAAAGGTTATGTAGTTTCGTGAAGTGTATATGAGTATGCATTCCCCCCGACCAACCGGAAATGTCGACCTCGCTAGTAATAAGAGGCTCGCTCAATTCTAGATTACGATGGAACTCCTCCAACCCGACATCATGTTGAAAAGACACATCTTCAGGGATTGGAAGGTCGGCAAGCCCTTCGTAGAGACTTTCAGTACGCGGAGGAGACATCTCAGAGATTCTAACTCCGAAAGAGGACCGGGCAGTGACAACCGATTTCCGTCTCCCCCGCTTAGTTGACTTAACCATGGCAGCCTTGCCTTTTCTCTGCTCCGCGACATCCGGAGCTACATCCGTAAGCTCAGTCAGCGGCTCATCGTCAGTATGAGTTCTTTCAGAATCAGCCTCCTCGGCTATGACAACTTCGGGCTTCTTATGTTTGACTCGTTTCTTAGGAACGATCCTTAGTGCCACCTCAAACCTTATACTCTGACCTCGTTCAATCAGCCCAAAGGTCCGGAGATTCCTATCGGTCAAAAGCAACTCGATGTCCCTATCTTCGCTCGGGACTTCTCGAAGTACTCGCACCATCTCCTTAAACTCTTCGCCTTTGGGTCGCGGGATCGTTGCTGTGAAAAAGAAGAAATTAACATAAGTTCCACTTCGGCTACAATTGCCGTAGTAATTATCTACAAACTTGGTTATACTCACGTCTGAATAACCATCGTCGAGCAAAGCCTAGAGGGCACCTGACATAAAACCATTCTGTCCTATAGTAACTCAGCCTTGTCCAGGATCCGGTGACCACTTGACAATTTCTCACCGCTTCCATAAATGTGAAAGAAGGATAATCACCCCGAGTTTTGAAGTTGAACAAGTATCTAATTTCGATTGGAAGCGGCGGTCGATGGAGACATTCCATAAATGCAATGAACAAGCTATTGATCGATGCATATCCGTTCGGATGCAGCTGAGATGGGGCGATCCTCAAAAACGACAATACTTCTCTTATATACTCGTTGAATGGAGGAAGTGTCCCGGCCGCACACGCGTGGCGATTAAATGTTGTATACCCTTCTGGCGGATTATGTGGTCTATCATTCGGACCCGGCAGTAACACATCGTCCAGTGACAAGCCGTGCCTCAAACAAATTCTTCCTAACATGTCTTCAGAGATATTCGATGGAACGGAATCTGATGGATTGGCAATGAACGACGCATCGGGAAGTTCATCTGGAGCTGGACCAATAATCTCAGGATCAATATCCGGAATCTCTAGCCTCAGAGAGACGGTAACTTGAGTCTCCTGCTGCTGTGAACTTGACGATTCCATAACTAGCTAACTCATGAGAAACCATCGTTAGACGACAAAGAACCCGTGTGTCCCCCAGTGTAAAGTGTATGAATGTGTGTGGTACCGTGCCATGCATTACTTGAACAAATGTTGCAGAGTTAAAGTGAACATTCAAACGACAAAGCTACGAAGTTCAGCTATAATGACCGTTATCGCTGACCGTCATCACCAAATCGTTTATATGATGGAAGTCGGTTCGAATAGAAGTTGTTATAGTTCCATCGACGAACTTCAAAAGGCAATCAAATATGCAGTTCAATATTCAAGTCCAAATATGCAGGAATGAAGCTCGTCGGAGTTATGCTTGAAAATTTTCAAATTTTGGAATCCATCATATAGGGTTCGAAACCATCACAGAGGCTTCGTTCGAACCCAACCGAACACCTCTTCCTTCGAACCCATCCAAACTTCGTTCGAACCCATGCGTTCGAAACCATCATGACAGTGCTTCGAACCCATGCGTTCGAACCCATCCTGACATCGTTTCGAAACCATGCAGTTAGGCGCGCTTCGAAACGATGGCCAAATGAAAAATTCGAACCGATACAGAAACCCTTAACTTGACATCGGTCGCGTTCGAAACGATCCACTTCGAATCGATACGAGGTTGTGGACTTCGAAACGATAGCCTATGGGTTCGAATCCATCGATTCGAAAGGATCCCTCGAATCCCCCAATCGGTGCGAACTACGCATCCCAACAAGGACATTCCAAGGATCGATTCGAAATCCAATGGAAACACACCACCGTCATCACTTCGAACTCGAGCCCACACATCGATTCGAATCCCTCCCAAACCAGATCTGGTTTTTCCAATCTCGAAGCTATGCAATCGATGAAGAGAAATGGGTTCGAAATAACTTCGTCGCTTGAATCCGAGGCTAATTACCTAGTTTAAGCAATGGATTCGAGAGATTTAAGTCTTAAATCTTGATGGATTCGAAAACGCGACGTAGTGTTTTCTCCTTAGAAGCTTCGAAGCGATGAAGAGTGCAGTGAAAAAGTAAAAAGTGAAAAAGTGGCAGGTCCACTGCTATTTATATGGAGGGTTGGTGATGACCGGGACGATTCGAGTTCCGGTGAAGTTGACCGATTGCGACAGGTCAGAATGCAGAGTCGTTTCGAAACCAATCTTCGAACCCATACGCTTGAGGCTCCATCGTGTGAAGCACGCGGACCACTGCCGTGAACAATAGTTTCGTACCCATCCAAATCATCGATTCGAAGATCATTTTCGAAACCATAGAAACGAACTACTAGTTCGAAACCATCCTTTCACATCGGTTCGAATGACAATTTCGAACCCATCACCACACAAGTATACTCCATACTTTCAGACCGTTTCGAATGTCAATTTCAAATCCATCAATGCTCCAATGCATCGATTCGAAATCTCATATTCACACAACCCATCATTGCACGGGCATACCGCGTCCATACAAACATGAATTTCGAACCCATCAACGCTCAAGTGCATCGGTTCGAAACATTACACTTGCACAATACAAATTCAATTTCTTCAACCTTCAATATCGGTTCAGGAGAGGATCGATACGGAGGAAATTTCCACAACAACCACCAAGCGTTGTCTCAATTCAAATTTCAAAATCGGTTCAGGAGAGAATCGATACGAAATTCTGCAGCAAACCAAACTGACAACGACTCGTGGACGCACGACGTTAACAGGGTCCAAATTAACATATGTGCATACATGTCAAACTAACATTCGATTTTGAATATTCACAGGGATCAAACACTATTCCCGTTACAAATGCGACAGCCAACGGCTAAGCACTATTATACAGCAATCAATCATATCAACGCAAGGTTACGGCAATACAACATACGAATTTCAACAAAAAAGAGAGCAATGATTGTTCAGATAGAAATGGCAGCTATTCAAAGCACGTCATGTTCCCACAAGACGTACTTTGGGGGGCAAAATGTTATCCCGCTTTTTGGCAAAGCCGCGATACCAAAAGAGCGATTGAAAAGGAAGGACAGTTCGCCTCAGAGGTTGATCGTATTTTCTTTCGCCATGGATATCACTGAATTTTATCCGAGTCCAGAATGAGCTACAATTGATGGGACACTGCAAGAAAGGCCACAGGAGTCAGCATTTCAAATTTCAAGTCAATCCGAGTTCGTACGCTCAAGTTATGATCGGTTCAACTTGGAGGGAACACACTGGTTTCGAACCCACCATGATGGGTGTCTTCGAACCCATCATCATGCACCATTCGAAACCATCACTTCGAACCCATCAAGTTCGAAACCATCACCTTCGAAACCCTCGAGATGCCTCGACCTCGAACCCATCAGAGAGTAGCTGATTCGAATCCATACTCGGCTGCCTCATTTCGAAACCATCGGACATGCATGCTTCGAACCCATCCATAAGCTTCGTTCGAACCCATCCCTGAAGTTATGTTCGAACCCATCCATGATGCCACGTTCGAGCCCATCCTGTGTTTCCTTATTCGAACCCACTGGGTCAACCAACGTGTCTTCCATCGGTTTGAAACCACCGAGATATACGGAGTCAAAGCGGTCAACACGGAGCGAAGTCCGGATCGATTCGAAACTTGCGCTCCACGTCACCACGAAGTCGCGTGCCATGATGGATTCGAAACCATCGTTTCGAAACCATGGATTCGAACCAAACAGCCGTGCCGTGAACCCTATTTCGAACCCATCATATCTCCCAATCTACTGATCCAAATGTCATGAAATTTTCACAGATGCTAGCATACATGTTGAAGAATGTCCTCGACAAATTTCACCTCGATTGGATGAATTCTTGATCGGTTCGAATGGAGTTCGAACCGATGCTAAAGTGGGCCCAAACTTCCCGAGACCGTACGTGTGGGCCCCCTCACGTGCCAGAAGTGGTCTCCCGAGTTTTCAGCGAGATACCAGCAGCCTACGCCTATAAATAGAGCTCCATAGCCAACAGAAAAAGGACCTTGGGGATTTTTTCACTCTCAAGCGCCCAGACTCTGTCGGATTGACATCTCCATCATAATTTCACTACTGATTTCGAATTTCCAATTGTAACTTGCTGTTGATCGCTGTAACAACTTGTAAACATTGAAAGAGAATCAATAAAATACCAAAAAAACTTCACAGTGGACGTAGGCAACACGCCGAACCACTATAAATCGCTTGTCTACGCATTTTCTTTACTGTTGATTGGAGTTTTTGTTAGATAATATTCATATTCAGTTCATACTTTTGACTGTTATCTCTTCAACGACTCCCGAAGAGTGTTGTGACCAATTTTGGTGCAAACATGGTGCACCATGGTACTGTTCCGTTTCAAATCAATGCATGCATTTCTAAAAGTCGTACGGCACTGTTTCGCCATTTCGGATGGATGTTGCACCTTGCAACGCGGATGTTGCACCCTGTAGATATCGATTATTCGGACGACCATAACTTTTGGCTCGTTTAGAGTTACGAGAGCCATAACCTGTCAAAACGATGGCCATGGTGAGTTCTACGGCTTTGACCACTTTCTGCCGTCAACGGATAGATTAATGCCCAAAAAGGACAACCCGAATCTCAATCGGGTCTCATAAGTTTTTTACCCTTCGTTTTTTCGACACCGGATTTTTACGGTAAAACGGAATTACCGTGCCTCGTCTTCGATTTACCATCGCTGGAGAGTGGTGCACCATGTTACTATTTCATTTCAAATCCGTGCACGCATTTCGAAAAGTCGTACGACACTGTTTCTCCATTTTGGACGGATGTTGCACCTTGCACCGCGGAAGTTGCACCCTGTAGATATCGATTTTTCGGACGGCCATAACTTCTGGCTCGTTTAGAGTTACGGGAGGAATAACATGTCAAAATGAAGGCCACGGTGAGTTTTACGGCTTTGACCGCTTTCAGCCCTCAACTGATAGATTAATGCCCGAAAAGGACAACCCGAATCTCAATCGGGCCTCGTAAGTTTTTTACCCTTCATTTTTTCGACACCGGATTTTTACGGTAAAACGGGATTACCGTGCCTCGTCTTCGATCTACCATCGCTGGAGATTGGTGCACCATGGTACTGTTCTATTTCAAATCCATGCACGCATTTCTAAAAATCGTACGGCACTGTTTCGCTATTTCGGACGGATGTTGCACCTTGCACCGCGGATGTTGCACCCTGTAGATATCGATTATTCGGACGGTCATAACTTCTAGCATGTTTAGAGTTACGGGGGCCATAACCTGTCAAAACGAAGGCCACAGTGAGTTATATGGCTTTGACAGCTTTCAGCCATCAATGGATAGATTAATGCCCGAAAAGGACAACCCGAATCTCAATCGGGTCTCGTAAGTTTTTTAACCTTCCTTTTTTCGACACCGGACTTTTACGGTAAAACGGGATTACCGTGCCTCGTCTTCGATTTACCATCGCTGGAGAGTGGTGCACCATGTTACTGTTCCGTTTCAAATCCATGCACGCATTTATAAAAGTCGTACGCCACTATTTCGCCATTTCGGACGGATGTTGCACCTTGCACCGCGGATGTTGCACCATGTAGATATCGATTATTCGGACGGCCATAACTTCTGACTCGTTTAGAGTTACGGGAGCCATAACCTATCAAAACGAAGGCCATGGTGAGTTCTACGTCTTTGACAGCTTTCAGCCGTCAACGGATAGATTAATGCCCAAAAAGGACAACCCGAATCTCAATCGGGTCTCGTAAGTTTTTTACCCTTCGTTTTTTCGACACCGGATTTTTACGGTAAAACGGGATTACCGTGCCTCGTCTTCGATTTACCATCGCTGGAGAGTGGTGCACCATGGTACTGTTCCGTTTCAAATCCATGCACGCATTTCTAAAAGTCGTATGGCACTGTTTCACCATTTCGGACGGATGTTGCACCTTGCACCGCGGATGTTGCACCCTGTATATATCGATTATTCGGACGGTCATAACTTCTGGCTCGTTTAGAGTTACGGGAGCCATAACCTATCAAAATGAAGGCCACGTTGAGTTCTACGGCTTTGACAGCTTTCATCCGTCAACGGATAGATTAATGCCCTAAAAGGACAACCCGAATCTCAATCGGGTCTCGTAAGTTTTTTAACCTTCCTTTTTTCGACACCGGATTTTTACGGTAAAACGGATTACCGTGCCTCGTCTTCGATTTACCATCGCTGGAGAGTGGTGCACCATGGTACTGTTCCGTTTCAAATCCATGCGTGCATTTCTAAAAGTCGTACGCCACTGTTTCGCCATTTTGGACGGATGTTGCACCTTGCACCGCTGAAGTTGCACCATGTAGATATCGATTATTCGGACGGCCATAACTTCTGACTCGTTTAGAGTTACGGGAGCCATAACCTGTCAAAACAAAGGCCACGGTGAGTTCTACGGCTTTGAAAGCTTTCAGCCGTCAACGGATAGATTAATGCCCAAAACGGACAACCCGAATCTCAATCGGGTCTCGTAAGTTTTTTACCCTTCGTTTTTTCAACACCGGATTTTAACGGTAAAACGGGATTACCGTGGCTCGTCTTCGATTTCCCGTCGCTTGAGAGTGGTGCACCATGGTACTGTTCCATTTCAAATTCATGCACGCATTTCTAAAAGTCAAACGGCACAGTTTCGCCATTTCGGACGGATGTTGCACCTTGCACCGCGGATGTTGCACCCTGTAGATATCGATTATTCGGACGGCCATAACTTCTGGCTCGTTTAGAGTTACGGGATCTATAACCTGTCAAAATGAAGACCACGGTGAGTTCTACGGCTTCGACAGCTTTAATCCATCAACGGATAGATTAATGCCCGAAAAGGACAACCCGAATCTCAATCTGGTCTCGTAAGTTTTTTAAACTTCCTTTTTTCGACACCGTATTTTTACGGTAAAACGGGATTACCGTGCCTCATCATCGATTTACCATCGCTGGAGAGTGGTGCACCATGGTACTGTCCCGTTTCAAATCCATGCACGCATTTCTAAAAGTCGTACGCCACTGTTTCGCCATTTCGGACGGATGTTGCACCTTGCACCGCGGATGTTGCACCATGTATATATCGATAATTCGGACGGCCATAACTTCTGGCTCGTTTAGAGTTACGGGAGCCACAACCTGTCAAAACAAAGGCCACGGTGAGTTCTACGGCTTTGACAGCTTTCAGCCGTCAACGGATAGATTAATGCCCAAAAAGGACAACCCGAATCACAATCGGGTCTCGTAAGTTTTTTACCCTTCGTTTTTTCGACACCGGATTTTTACGGTAAAACGGGATTACCGTGCCTCGTCTTCGATTTACCATCGCTCGAGAGTGGTGCACCGTGGTACTGTTCCGTTTCAAATCCATTCACGCATTTCTAAAAGTCGTACGGCACTGTTTCGCCATTTCGGACGGATGTTGCACCTTGCACCGCGGATGTTGCACCCTGTAGATATCGATCATTCGGACGGTCATAACTTCTGGCTCGTTTAGAGTTACGGGAGCCATAACCTGTCAAAATGAAGGCCACGGAGAGTTCTACGGCTTTGACAGCTTTCATCCGTCAACGGATAGATTAATGCCCGAAAAGGACAACCCGAATCTCAATCGGGTCTCGTAAGTTTTTTACCCTTTGTTTTTTCGACACGTGGATTTTTACGGTAAAACAGGATTACCGTGGCTGGCCTTCGATTTACCATCGATGGAGAGTGGTGCACCATGGTACTGTTCCGTTTCAAATCCATGCTCGCATTTCTAAAAGTCATACGCCACTGTTTCGCCATTTCGGACGGATGTTGCACCTTGCAACGCGGAAGTTGCACCGTGTAGATATCGATTATTCGGACGGCCATAACTTCTGACTCGCTTAGAGTTACAGGAGCCATAACCTATCAAAACGAAGGCCACGGTGTGTTCTACGGCTTTGACAGCTTTCAGCCGTCAACGGATAGATTAATGCCCAAAAAGGACAACCCGAATCTCAATCGGGTCTTGTAAGTTTTTTTCCCTTCGTTTTTTCAACACCGAATTTTAACGGTTAAACGGGATTACCGTGGTTCGTCTTCGATTTCCCGTCGCTGGAGAGTGGTGCACCTAGGTACTGTTCCATTACAAATTGATGCACGCATTTCTAAAAGTCATACGGCACAGTTTCGCCATTTCGGACGGATGTTGCACCATGCACCGCGGATGTTGCACCCTGTAGATATCGATTATTCGGACGGCCATAACTTCTGGCTCATTTAGAGTTACGGGAGCCATAACCTGTCAAAATGAAGGCCACGGTGAGTTCTACGGCTTCGACAGCTTTCATCCATCAACGGATAGATGAATGCCCGAAAAGGACAACCCGGATCTCAATCGGGTCTCGTAAGTTTTTTAACCTTCCTTTTTTCGACACCTGATTTTTACGGTAAAACGGGATTACCGTGCGTCGTCTTCGATTTACCATCGCTGGAGAGTGGTGCACCATGGTACAGTTCCGTTTCAAATCCTTGCGCCGCGGATGTTGCACCATATAGATATCGATTATTCGGATGGCCATAACTTTTGGCTCATTTAGAGTTACGGGAGCCATAACCTGTCAAAACGAAGGCCACGGTGAGTTCTACGGCTTTGACAGCTTTCAGCCGTCAACGGATAGATTAATGCCCAAAAAGGCCAACCTGAATCTCAATCGGGTCTCGTAAGTTTTTTACCCATCGTTTTTTCGACGCCGAATTTTAACGGTAAAACGGGATTACCGTGGCTCTTCTTCGATTTACCATCGCTGGAGAGTGGTGCACCATGGTACTGTTCCATTTCAAATCCATGCACGCATTTCTAAAAGTCGTACGACACTGTTTCGCCATTTCGGACGGATGTGACACCTTGCACCGCGGATGTTGCACCCCGTAGATATCGATTATTCGGACGGCCACAACTTCTGACTCGTTTAGAGTTACGGGAGCCATAACCTGTCAAAACGAAGGCCACGGTGAGTTCTATGGCATTGATAGCTTTCAGCCGTCAACGGATAGAATAATGTCCAAAAAGGACAACCCGAATCTTAATCGGGTCTCATAAGTTTTTTACCCTTCGTTTTTTCGACACCGGATTTTTACGGTAAAACCGGATTACCGTACCTCGTCTTCGATTTACCATCACTGGAGAGTGGTGCACCATGGTACTGTTCCATTTCAAATCCATGCAAGCATTTCTAAAAGTCATACGGCACTGTTTCGCCATTTTGGACGGATGTTGCACCTTGCACCGCGAATGTTGCACCCTGTAGATATCGATTATTCGAACTGTCATAACTTCTGGCTCGTTTAGGGTTACGGGAGCCATAACCTGTCAAAACGAAGGCCATGGTGAGTTCTATGGCTTTGACAGCTTTCAGCCGTCAACGGATAGATTAATGCCCAAAAAGAACAACCCAAATCTCGATCGGGTCTCGTAAGTTTTTTACCCTTCGTTTTTTCAACACCGGATTTTAACGGTAAAACGGGATTACCGTGGCTCGTCTTCGATTTCCCGTCGCTGGAGAGTGGTGCACCATGGTACTGTTCCATTTCAAATTCATGCACACATTTCTAAAAGTCATACGGCACAGTTTCGCCATTTCGGACGGATGTTGCACCTTGCACCGCGGATGCTGCACCCTGTAGATATCGATTATTCGGACGGCCATAACTTCTGGCTCGTTTAGAGTTACGAGAGCGATAACCTGTCAAAAGGAAGACCACGGTGAGTTCTACGGCTTCGACAGCTTTCATCCATCAACGGATAGATTAATGCCCAAAAAGAACAACCTGAATCTCAATCGGGTCTCGTAAGTTTTTTAACCTTCCTTTTTTCGACACCAGATTTTTACCGTAAAACGGGATTACCGTGCCTCGTCTTCGATTTACCATCGCTGGAGAGTGGTGCATCATGGTACTGTTCTGTTTCAAATCCATGCACGCATTTCTAAAAGTCGTACGCCACTGTTTCGCCATTTCGGACGGATGTTGCACCTTGCACCGCGGATGTTGCACCATGTAGATATCGATTATTCTGACGGCCATAACTTCTGACTCGTTTAGAGTTACGGGAGCCATAACCCGTCAAAACGAGGCCACGGTGAGTTGTACGGCTTTGACAGCTTTCAGTCGTTAACGGATTGATTAATGCCCAAAAAGGACAACCCGAATCTCAATCGGGTCTCGTAAGTTTTTTACCCTTCGTTTTTTCGACACGTGGATTTTTACGGTAGAACAGGATTACCGTGGCTGGCCTTCGATTTACCGTCGCTGGAGAGTGGTGCACCATTGTACTGTTCCGTTTCAAATCCATGCTCGCATTTCTAAAAGTCGTACGCCACTGTTTCGCCATTTCGGACGGATGTTGCACCTTGCAACGCGGAAGTTGCACCGTGTAGATATCGACTATTCGGACGGCCATAACTTCTGACTCGCTTAGAGTTACGGGAGCCATAACCTATCAAAACGAAGGCCACAGTGAGTTCTACGGCTTTGACAGCTTTCAGCCGTCAACGGATAGATTAATGCCCAAAAAGGACAACTCGAATCTCAATCGGGTCTCGTAAGTTTTTTCCCTTCGTTTTTTCAACACCGGATTTTAACGGTTAAACGGGATTACCGTGGCTCGTCTTCGATTTCCCGTCGCTGGAGAGTGGTGCATCAAGGTACTGTTGCATTACAAATTGATGCAAATATTTCTAAAAGTCATACGGCACAGTTTCGCCATTTCGGACGGATGTTGCACCATGCACCGCGGATGTTGCACGCTGTAGATATCGATTATCTGGACGGCCATAACTTGTGGCTCGTTTAGAGTTACGGGAGCCATAACCTGTCAAAATGAAGGCCACGGTGAGTTCTACGGCTTCGACAGCTTTCATCCATCAACGGATAGATGAATGCCCGAAAAGGACAACCCGAATCTCAATCGGGTCTCGTAAGTTTTTTAACCTTCCTTTTTTCGGCACCTGATTTTTACGGTAAAACGGGATTACCGTGCGTCGTCTTCGATTTACCATCGCTGGAGAGTCGTGCACCATGGTACTGTTCTGTTTCAAATCCATGCACGCATTTCTAAAAGTCGTAAGCCACTGTTTCGCCATTTCGGACGGATGTTGCACCTTGCGCCGCGGATGTTGCACCATGTAGATATCGATTATTCGGACGGCCATAACTTCTGGCTCATTTAGAGTTACGGGAGCCTTAACCTGTCAAAACGAAGGCCACGGTGAGTTCTACGGTTTGACAGCTTTCAGCCGTCAACGGATAGATTAATGCCCAAAAAGGCCAACCTGAATCTCAATCGGGTCTCGTAAGTTTTTTACCCATCATTTTTTCGACGCCGGATTTTAACGGTAAAACGGGATTACCGTGGCTCTTCTTCGATTTACCATCGCTGGAGAGTGGTGCACCATGGTACTGTTCCATTTCAAATCCATGCACGCATTTCTAAAAGTCGTACGACACTGTTTCGCCATTTCGGACGGATGTGACACCTTGCACCGCGGATGTTGCACCCTGCAGATATCGATTATTCGGACGGCCATAACTTCTGGCTCGTTTAGAGTTACGGGAGCCATAACCTGTCAAAACGAAGGCCACGGTGAGTTCTACGGCTTTGAAAGCTTTCAGCCGTCAATGGATAGATTAATGCCCAAAAAGGACAACCCGAATCTCAATCGGGTCTCGTAAGTTTTTTACCCTTCGTTTTTTCAACACCGGATTTTAACGGTAAAACGGGATTACCGTGGCTCGTCTTCGATTTCCCATCGCTGGAGAGTGGTGCACCATGGTACTGTTCCATTTCAAATTCATGCACGCATTTCTAAAAGTCATACGGCACAGTTTCGCAATTTCGGACGGATGTTACACCTTGCACCGCGGATGTTGCACCCTGTAGATATCGATTATTCGGACGGCCATAACTTCTGGCTCGTTTAGAGTTACGGGAGCCACAACCTGTCAAAACGAAGGCCACGGTGAGTTCTACTGCTTTGAAGGCTTTCGGCCGTCAACGGATAGATTAATGCCCGAAAAGGACAACCCGAATCTCAATCGGGTCTCGTAAGTTTTTTACCCTTCGTTTTTTCGACACCGGATTTTAACGGTAAAACGGGATTACCGTGCCTCGTCTTCGATTTACCATCGCTGGAGAATGGTGCACCATGGTACTATTCCATTTCAAATCCGTGCACGCATTTCGAAAAGTAGTACGACACTGTTTCGCCATTTTGGACGGATGTTGCACCTTGCACCGCGGAAGTTGCACCCTGCAGATATCGATTTTTCGGACGGCCATAACTTCTGGCTCGTTTAGAGTTGCGGGCGGCATAACATGTCAAAACGAAGGCCACGGTGAGTTTTACGGCTTTGACCGCTTTCAGCCCTCAACGGATAGATTAATGCCCGAAAAGGACAACCCGAATCTCAATTGGGTCTCGTAAGTTTTTTACCCTTCGTTTTTTCGACACCGGATTTTACGGTAAAACGGGATTACCGTGCCTCGTCTTCGATCTACCATCGCTGGAGATTGGTGCACCATGGTACTGTTCTGTTTCAAATCCATGCACGCATTTCTAAAAATCGTACGGCACTGTTTCGCTATTTCGGACGGATGTTGCACCTTGCACCGCGGATGTTGCACCCTGTAGATATCGATTATTCGGACGGTCTTCTGGCTTGTTTAGAGTTACGGGGGCCATAACCTGTCAAAACGAAGGCCATAGTGAGTTCTATGGCTTTGACAGCTTTCAGCCATCAATGGATAGATTAATGCCCGAAAAGGACAACCCGAATCTCAATCGCGTCTCGTATGTTTTTTAACCTTCCTTTTTTCGACACCGGATTTTTACGGTAAAACGGGATTACCGTGCCTCGTCTTCGATTTACCATCGCTGGAGAGTGGTGCACCATGTTACTGTTCCGTTTCAAATCCATGCACGCATTTCTAAAAGTCGTACGGCACTGTTTCGCCATTTCGGACGGATGTTGCACCTTGCACCGCGGATGTTGCACCATGTAGATATCGATTATTCGGACGGCCATAACTTCTGACTCGTTTACAGTTACGGGAGCCATAACCCGTCCAAACGAAGGCCAAGGTGAGTTCTACGTCTTTGACAGCTTTCAGCCGTCAACGGATAGATTAATGCCCAAAAAGGACAACCCGAATCACAATCGGGTCTCGTAAGTTTTTTACCCTTCGTTTTTTCGACACCGGATTTTTACGGTAAAACGGGATTACCGTGCCTCGTCTTCGATTTACTATCGCTGGAGAGTGGTGCACCATGGTACTGTTCCGTTTCAAATCCATGCACGCATTTCTAAAAGTCGTATGACACTGTTTCACCATTTCGGACGGATGTTGCACCTTGCACCGCGGATGTTGCACCCTGTAGATATCGATTATTCGGACGGTCATAACTTCTGGCTCGTTTAGAGTTACGGGAGCCATAACCTGTCAAAATGAAGGCCACGTTGAGTTCTACGGCTTTGACAGCTTTCATCCGTCAACGGATAGATTAATGCCCGAAAAGGACAACCCGAATCTCAATCGGGTCTCGTAAGTTTTTTAACCTTCCTTTTTCGACACCGGATTTTTAGGGTAAAACGGATTACCGTGCCTCGTCTTCGATTTACCATCGCTGGAGAGTGGTGAACCATGGTACTGTTCGGTTTCAAATCCATGCGCGCATTTCTAAAATTCGTACGCCACTGTTTCGCCATTTTGGACGGATGTTGCACCTTGCACCGCGGAAGTTGCACCATGAAGATATTGATTATTCGGACGGCCATAACTTCTGACTCGTTTAGAGTTACGGGAGCCATAACCTGTCAAAACGAAGGCCACGGTGAGTTCTACGGCTTTGAAAGCTTTCAGCCGTCAACGGATAGATTAATGCCCAAAAAGGACAAGCCGAATCTCAATCGAGTCTCGTAAGTTTTTTACCCTTCGTTTTTTCAACACCGGATTTTAACGGTAAAACGGGATTACTGTGGCTCGTCTTCGATTTCCCGTCGCTGGAGAGCGGTGCACCATGGTACTGTTCCATTCAAATTCATGCACGCATTTCTAAAAGTCATACGGCACAGTTTCGCCATTTCGGACGGATGTTGCACCTTGCACCGCGGATGTTGCACCCTGTAGATATCGATTATTCGGACGGCCATAACTTCTGGCTCGTTTAGAGTTACGGGATCCATAACCTGTCAAAATGAAGACCACGGTGAGTTCTACGGCTTCGACAGCTTTCATCCATCAACGGATAGATTAATGCCCGAAAAGGACAACCCGAATCTCAATCGGGTCTCCTAAGTTTTTTAAACTTCCTTTTTTCGACACCGGATTGTTATGGTAAAACGGGATTACCGTGCCTCATCTTCGATTTACCATCGCTGGAGAGTGGTGCACCGTGGTACGATTCCGTTTCAAATCCATGCACGCATTTCTAAAATTCGTACGCCACTGTTTCGCCATTTCGGACGGATGTTGCACCTTGCACCGCGGATGTTGCACCATGTATATATCGATAATTCGGACGGCCATAACTTCTGGCTCGTTTAGAGTTACGGGAGCCACAATCTGTCAAAACGAAGGCCATGGTGAGTTCTACGGCTTTGATAGCTTTCAGCCGTCAACGGATAGATTAATGCCCAAAAAGGACAACCCGAATCACAATCGGGTCTCTTAAGTTTTTTACCCTTCGTTTTTTCGACAAGGGATTTTTACGGTAAAACGGGATTACCATGCCCCATCTTCGATTTACCATCGCTGGAGAGTGGTGCACCATGGTATTGTTCCGTTTCAAATCCATGCACGCATTTCTAAAAGTCGTACGGCACTGTTTCGCCATTTCGGACGGATGTTGCACCTTGCACCGCGGATGTTGCACCCTGTAGATATCGATCATTCGGACGGTCATAACTTCTGGCTCGTTTAGAGTTACGGGAGCCATAACCTGTCAAAATGAAGGCCATGGTGAGTTCTACGGCTTTGACAGCTTTCATCCATCAACGGATAGATTAATGCCCGAAAAGGACAACCCGAATCTCAATCGGGTCTTGTAAGTTTTTTAACCTTCCTTTTTTCGACACCGGATTTTTACGGTAAAACGGGTACCGTGCCTCGTCTTCGATTTACCATCGCTGGAGAGTGGTGCACCATGGTATTGTTCCGTTTCAAATCCATGCATGCATTTCTAAAAGTCGTACGCCACTGTTTCGCCATTTCGGATGGATGTTGCACCTTGCACCGCCGAACTTGCACCATGTAGATATCGATTATTCGGACGGCCATAACTTCTGACTCGTTTAGAGTTACGGGAGCCATAACCTGTCAAAACGAAGGCCACGGTGAGTTCTACGGCATTGACAGCTTTCAGCCGTCAACGGATAGAATAATGCCCAAAAAGGACAACCCGAATCTTAATCGGGTCTCATAAGTTTTTTACCCTTCGTTTTTTCGACACCGGATTTTTACGGTAAAACCGGATTACCGTGCCTCATCTTCGATTTACCATCGCTGGAGAGTGGTGCACCATGGTACTGTTCCATTTCAAATCCATGCAAGCATTTCTAAAAGTCGTACGGCACTGTTTCGCCATTTTGGACGGATGTTGCACCTTGCACCGCGAATGTTGCACCCTGTAGATATCGATCATTCGGACGGTCATAACTTCTGGCTCGTTTAGAGTTACGGAAGCCATAACCTGTCAAAATGAAGGCCATGGTGAGTTCTACGGCTTTGACAGCTTTCATCCATCAACGGATAGATTAATGCCAGAAAAGGACAACCCGAATCTCAATCGGGTCTCGTAAGTTTTTTAACCTTCCTTTTTTCGACACCGGATTTTTACGGTAAAACGGATTACCGTGCCTCGTCTTCGATTTACCATCGCTGGAGAGTGGTGAACCATGGTACTCTTTCGTTTCAAATCCATGCGCGCATTTCTAAAATTCGTACGCCACTGTTTCGCTATTTTGGACGGATGTTGCACCTTGCACCGCGGAAGTTGCACCATGTAGATATCGATTATTCGGACGGCAATAACTTCTGACTCGTTTAGAGGTACAGGAGCCATAACCTGTCAAAACGAAGGCCACGGTGAGTTCTATGGCTTTGAAAGCTTTCAGCCATCAACAGATAGATTAATGCACAAAAAGGACAACCCGAATCTCAATCGGGTCTCGTAAGTTTTTTACCCTTCGTTTTTTCAACACCGAATTTTAACGGTAAAACGGGATTACTGTGGCTCGTCTTCGATTTCCCGTCGCTGGAGAGTGGTGCACCATGATACTGTTCCATTTCAAATTCATGCACGCATTTCTTAAAGTCATACGGCACAGTTTCGCCATTTCGGACGGATGTTGCACCTTGCACCGCGGATGTTGCACCCTATAGATATCGATTATTCGGACAGCCATAACTTCTGGCTCGTTTAGAGTAACGGGAGCCATAACATGTCAAAATGAAGGCCACGGTGAGTTCTACGGCTTCGACAGCTTTCATCCATCAACGGATAGATGAATGCCCGAAAAGGACAAGCCGAATCTCAATCGGGTCTCGTAAGTTTTTTAACCTTCCTTTTTTCGACACCAGATTTTTACGGTAAAACGGGATTACCGTGCCTCGTCTTCGATTTACCATCGCTGGAGAGTGGTGCACCATGGTACTATTCCGTTTCAAATCCATGCACGCATTTCTAAAAGTCGTACGCCACTGTTTCGCCATTTCGGACGGGAGTTGCACCTTGCGCCGCGGATGTTGCACCATGTAGATATCGATTATTCGGACGGCCGTTACTTCTGGCTCATTTAGAGTTACGGGAGCCATAACCTGTCAAAACGAAGGTCATGGTGAGTTCTACGGCTTTGACAGCTTTCAGCCGTCAACGGATAGATTAATGCCCAAAAAGGACAACCCGAATCTCAATCGGGTCTCGTAAGTTTTTTACCCTTCGTTTTTTCGACATCGGATTTTTACGATAAAACGAGATTATCGTGCCTCGTCTTCGATTTACCATCGCTGGAGAGTGGTGCACCATGGTACTGTTCCGTTTCAAATCCATGCATGCATTTCTAAAAGTCGTACGGCACTGTTTCGCCATTTCGGACGGATGTTGCACCTTGCACCGCGGAAGTTGCACCATGTAGATATCGATTATTCGGACGGCCATTACTACTGGCTCGTTTAGAGTTACGGGAGCCATAACCTGTCAAAACGAAGCCACGGTGAGTTCTACGGCTTTGACAGCTTTCAGCCGCCAACGGATAGATTAATGCCCAAAAAGGACAACCCGAATCTCAATCGGGTCTCGTAAGTTTTTTACCCTTCGTTTTTTTGACACCGGATTTTTACGGTAAAACCGGATTACCGTGTCTCGTCGTCGATTTACCATCGCTGGAGAGTGGTGCACCATGGTACTGTTCCGTTTCAAATCCATGCACGCATTTCTAAAATCTTTACACCACAGTTTCGCCATTTCGGACGGATGTTGCACCTTGCACCGCGGGTGTTGCACCCTGTAGATATCGATTATTCGGACGGCCATAACTTCTGGATCATTTAGAGTTACGGGAGCCATAACCTGTCAAAATGAAGACCACGGTGAGTTCTACGTCTTCGACAGCTTTCATCCATCAACGGATAGATTAATGCCCGAAAAGGACAACCCGAATCTCAATCGGGTCTCGTAAGTTTTTTAACCTTCCTTTTATCGACACCTGATTTTTACGGTAAAACGGGATACCGTGCCTCGTCTTCGATTTACCATCGCTGGAGAGTGGTGCACCATGGTACTGTTCCGTTTCAAATCCATGCACACATTTCTAAAAGTCGTACCCCACTGTTTCGCCATTTCGGACGGATGTTGCACCTTGCACCGCGGATGTTGCACCCTGTAGATATCGATTATTCAGACGGCCATAACTTCTGGCTCGTTTAGTGTTACGGGAGCCATAACCTGTCCAAACGAAGGCCACGGTGAGTTCTACGGCTTTGAATGCTTTCAGCCATCAAAGGATAGATTAATGCCCAAAAAGGACAACCCGAATCTCAATCGGGTCTCGTAAGTTTTGTACGCTTCGTTTTTTCGACACCGGATTTTTACGGTAAAACGGGATTACCGTGCCTCGTCTTCGATTTACCATCGCTGGAGAGTGGTGATCCATGGTACTGTTCCGTCTCAAATCCATGCTCGAATTTCTAAAAGTCATACGGCACTGTTTCGCCATTTCGGACGGATGTTGCACCTTGCACCACGGATGTTGCACCCTGTAGATATCGATTATTCGGACGGTCATAACTTCTGGCTCGTTTAGAGTTACGGGAGCCATAACCTGTCAAAAGGAAGGCCACGGTGAGTACTACGGCTTTGACAGCTTTCAGCCGTCAACGGATAGATTAATGCCCAAAAAGGACAACCCGAATCTCAATCGGGTCTCGTAAGTTTTTTACCCTTCGTTTTTTCAACACCGGATTTTAACGGTAAAACGGAATTACCGTGGCTCGTCTACGATTTCCCGTCGCTGGAAAGTGGTGCACCATGGAACTGTTCCATTTCAAATTCATGCACGCATTTTTAAAAGTCATACGGCACAGTTTCTCCATTTCGGACGGATGTTGCACCTTGCACCGCGGATGTTGCACCCTATAGATATCGATTATTCGGACGGCCATAACTTCTGGCTCGTTTAGATTTACGGGAGCCATAACCTATCAAAACGAAGGCCACGGTGAGTTCTACGGCTTTGACAGCTTTCAGCCATCAACAGATAGATTAATGCCCAAAAAGGACAACCCGAATCTCAATCGGGTCTCGTAAGTTTTTTTCCCTTCGTTTTTTCAACACCGGATTTTAACGGTTAAACGGGATTACCGTGGCTCGTCTTCGATTTCCCATCGCTGGAGAGTGGTGCACCAAGGTACTGTTCCATTACAAATTGATGCACGCATTTCTAAAAGTCATACGGCACAGTTTCGCCATTTCGGACGGATGTTGCACCATGCACCGCGGATGTTGCATCCTGTAGATATCGATTATTCGGACGGCCATAACTTCTGGCTCGTTTAGAGTTACGGGAGCCATAACCTGTCAAAATGAAGGCCACGGTGAGTTCTACGGCTTCGACAGCTTTCATCCATCAATGGATAGATGAATGCCGGAAAAGGACAACTCGAATCTCAATCGGGTCTCGTAAGTTTTTTAACCTTCCTTTTTTCGACACCTGATTTTTACGGTAAAATGGGATTACCGTGCCTCGTCTTCGATTTACCATCGCTGGAGAGTGGTGCACCATGGCACTGTTCCGTTTCAAATCCATGCACGCATTTCTAAAAGTTGTACGCCCCTGTTTCGCCATTTTGGATGGATGTTGCACCTTGCGCCGCGGATGTTGCACCATGTTGATATCGGTTATTCGGACGGCCATAACTTCTGGCTCAGTTAGAGTTACGGGAGCCATAACCTGTCAAAACGAAGGCCACGGTGAGTTCTACGGCTTTGACAGCTTTCAGCCGTCAACGGATAGATTAATGCCCAAAAAGGACAACCTGAATCTCAATCGGGTCTCGTAAGTTTTTTACCCTTCGTTTTTTCGACACCGGATTTTTACGATAAAACGAGATTATCGTGCCTCGACTTCGATTTACCATCGCTGGAGAGTGATGCACCATGGTACTGTTCCGTTTCAAATCCATGCATGCATTTCTAACAGTCGTACGGCACTGTTTCGCCATTTCGGACGGATGTTGCACCTTGCACTGCGGAAGTTGCACCATGTAAATATCGATTATTCGGACGGCCATTACTACTGGCTCGTTTAGAGTTACGGGAGCCATTAGCTGTCAAAACGAAGGCCACGGTGAGTTCTACGGCTTTGACAGCTTTCAGCCGCCAATGGATAGATTAATGCCCAAAAAGGACAACCCGAATCTCAATCGGGTCTCGTAAGGTTTTTACCCTTCGTTTTTTTGACACCGGATTTTTACGGTAAAACCGGATTACCGTGCCTCATCTTCGATTTACCATCGCTGGAGAGTGGTGCACTATGGTACTGTTCCGTTTCAAATCCATGCACACATTTCTAAAAGTCTTTACACCACAGTTTCGCCATTTCGGACAGATGTTGCACCTTGCACCGCGTGTGTTGCACCCAGTAGATATCGATTATTCGGACGGCCATAACTTCTGGCTCATTTAGAGTTACGGGAGCCATAACCTGTCAAAACGAAGGCCACGATGAGTTCTACGGCTTTGACAACTTTCAGCCGTCCACGGATAGATTAATGCCCAAAAAGGACAACCCGAATCTCAATCGGGTCTCGTAAGTTTTTTACCCTTCGTTTTTTCGACAACGGATTTTTACGATAAAACGAGATTATCGTGCCTCGTCTTCAATTTACCATCGCTGGAGAGTGGTGCACCATGGTACTGTTCCGTTTCAAATCCATGCATGCATTTCTAAAAGTCGTACGGCACTGTTTCGCTATTTCGGACGGATGTTGCACCTTGCACCGCGGAAGTTGCACCATGTAGATATCGATTATTCGGACGGCCATTACTACTGGCTCGTTTAGAGTTACGGGAGCCATAACCTGTCAAAACGAAGGCCACGGTGAGATCTACGGCTTTGACAGCTTTCAGCCGCCAACGGATAGATTAATGCCCAAAAAGGACAACCCGAATCTCAATCGGGTCTCGTAAGTTTTTTACCCTTCGTTTTTTTGACACCGGATTTTTACGGTAAAACCGGATTACCGTGCTTCGTCTTCGATTTACCATCGCTGGAGAGTGGTGCAACATGGTACTGTTCCGTTTCAAATCCATGCACGCAATTCTAAAAGTATTTACACCACAGTTTCGCCATTTCGGACAGATGTTGCACCTTGCACCGCGGGTGTTGCACCCTGTAGATATCGATTATTCGGACGGCCATAACTTCTGGCTCATTTAGAGTTACGGGAGCCATAACCTGTCAAAATGAAGACCACGGTGAGTTCTACGTCTGCGACAGCTTTCATCCATCAACGGATAGATTAATGCCCGAAAAGGACAACCCGAATCTCAATCGGGTGTCGTAAGTTTTTTAACCTTCCTTTTTTCGACACTTGATTTTTACGGTAAAACGGGATTACCATGCCTCGTCTTCGATTTACCATCGCTGGAGAGTGGTGCACCACGGTACTGTTTCGTTTCAAATCCATGCACACATTTCTAAAATTCGTACGCCACTGTTTCGCCATTTCGGACGGATGTTGCACCTTGCACCGCGGATGTTGCACCCTGTAGATGTCGATTATTCGGACGACCATAACTTCTGGCTCGTTTAGTGTTACGGGAGCCATAACCTGTCCAAACGAAGGCCACGGTGAGTTCTACGGCTTTGAATGCTTTCAGCCATCAACGGATAGATTAATGCCCAAAAAGGACAACCCGAATCTCAATCGGGTCTCGTAAGTTTTTCACGCTTCGTTTTTTCGACACCGGATTTTTATGGTAAAACGGGATTACCTTGCCTCGTCTTCGACTTACCATCGCTGGAGAGTGGTGCACCATGGTACTGTTCCGTTTTAAATCCATGCACGCATTTCTAAAAGTCGTACGACACTGTTTCGCCATTTCGGACGAATGTTGCACCTTGCACCGCGGATGTTGCACCCTGCAGATATCGATTATTCGGACGGCCATAACTTCTGACTCGTTTAGAGTTACGGGAGCCATAACCTATCAAAATGAAGGCCACGGTGAGTTCAACGGCTTTGACAGCTTTCAACCGTCAACGGATAGATTAATGCCCAAAATGGACATCCCGAATCTCAATCGTGTCTCGTGAGTTTTTTACCCTTCGTTTTTTCGACACCGGATTTTTACGGTAAAACGGGATTACCGTGCCTCGTCTTCGATTTACCATCGTCGGAGAGTGGTGCACCATGGTACTGTTCCGTCTCAAATCCATGCACGCATTTCTAAAAGTCATACGGCACTGTTTCGCCATTTCGGACGGATGTTGCACCTTGCACCACGGATGTTGCACCCTATAGATATCGATTATTCAGACGGTCATAACTTCTGGCTCGTTTAGAGTTACGGGAGCCATAACCTGTCAAAAGGAAGGCCACGGTTAGTACTACGGCTTTGACATCTTTCAGCCGTCAACGGATAGATTAATGCCCAAAAAGGACAACCCGAATCTCAATCGGGTCTCGTAAGTTTTTTACCCTTCGTTTTTTCAACACCGGATTTTAAAGGTAAAACGGGATTACCGTGGCTCGTCTTCGATTTCCCGTCGCTGGAGAGTGGTGCACCATGGTACTGTTCCATTTCAAATTCATGCACGCATTTCTAAAAGTCATACGGCACAGTTTTGCCATTTCGGACGGATGTTGCACCTTGCACCGCGGAAGTTGCACCATGTAGATATCGATTATTCGGACGGCCATTACTACTACTGGCTCGTTTAGAGTTACGGGAGCCATAACCTGTCAAAACGAAGGCCACGGTGAGATCTACGGCTTTGACAGCTTTCAGCCGCCAACGGATAGATTAATGCCCAAAAAGGACAACCCGAATCTCAATCGGGTCTCGTAAGTTTTTTACCCTTCGTTTTTTTGACACCGGATTTTTACAGTAAAACCGGATTACCGTGCTTCGTCTTCGATTTACCATCGCTGGAGAGTGGTGCAACATGGTACTGTTCCGTTTCAAATCCATGCACGCATTTCTAAAAGTATTTACACCACAGTTTCGCCATTTCGGACAGATGTTGCACCTTGCACCGCGGGTGTTGCACCCTGTAGATATTGATTATTCGGAAGGCCATAACTTCTGGCTCATCTAGAGTTACGGGAGCCATAACCTGTCAAAATGAAGACCACGGTGAGTTCTACGTCTGCGACAGCTTTCATCCATCAACGGATAGATTAATGCCCGAAAAGAACAACCCGAATCTCAATCGGGTGTCGTAAGTTTTTTAACCTTCCTTTTTTCGACACTTGATTTTTACGGTAAAACGGGATTACCATGCCTCGTCTTCGATTTACCATCGCTGGAGAGTGGTGCACCACGGTACTGTTTCGTTTCAAATCCATGCACACATTTCTACACGTCGTACGCCACTGTTTCGCCATTTCGGACGGATGTTGCACCTTGCACCGCGGATGTTGCACCCTGTAGATGTCGATTATTCGGACGGCCATAACTTCTGGCTCGTTTAGTGTTACGGGAGCCATAACCTGTCCAAACGAAGGCCACGGTGAGTTCTACGGCTTTGAATGCTTTCAGCCATCAACGGATAGATTAATGCCCAAAAAGGACAACCCGAATCTCAATCGGGTCTCGTAAGTTTTTCACGCTTCGTTTTTTCGACACCGGATTTTTACGGTAAAACGGGATTACCGTGCCTCGTCTTCGACTTACCATCGCTGGCGAGTGGTGCACCATGGTACTGTTCCGTTTTAAATCCATGCACGCATTTCTAAAAGTCGTACGACACTGTTTCGCCATTTCGGACGAATGTTGCACCTTGCACCTCGGATGTTGCACCCTGTAGATATCGATTATTCGGACGGCCATAACTTCTGACTCGTTTAGAGTTACGGGAGCCATAACCTATCAAAATGAAGGCCACGGTGAGTTCAACGGCTTTGACAGCTTTCAACCGTCAACGGATAGATTAATGCCCAAAATGGACAACCCGAATCTCAATCGTGTCTCGTAAGTTTTTTACCCTTCGTTTTTTCGACACCGGATTTTTACGGTAAAACGGGATTACCGTGCCTCGTCTTCGATTTACCATCGCCGGAGAGTGGTGCACCATGGTACTGTTCCGTCTCAAATCCATGCACGCATTTCTAAAAGTCATACGGCACTGTTTCGCCATTTCGGACGGATGTTGCACCTTGCACCACGGATGTTGCACCCTATAGATTTCGATTATTCAGACGGTCATAACTTCTGGCTCGTTTAGAGTTACGGGAGCCATAACCTGTCAAAAGGAAGGCCACGGTTAGAACTACGGCTTTGACATCTTTCAGCCGTCAACGGATAGATTAATGCCCAAAAAGGACAACCCGAATCTCAATCGGGTCTCGTAAGTTTTTTACCCTTCGTTTTTTCAACACCGGATTTTAAAGGTAAAACGGGATTACCGTGGCTCGTCTTCGATTTCCCGTCGCTGGAGAGTGGTGCACCATGGTACTGTTCCATTTCAAATTCATGCTCGCATTTCTAAAAGTCATACGGCACAGTTTTGCCATTTCGGACGGATGTTGCACCTTGCACCGCGGATGTTGCACCCTGTAGATATCGATTATTCGGACAGCCATAACTTCTGGCTCGTTTAGAGTTACGGGAGCGATAACCTGTCAAATTGAAGACCACGGTGAGTTCTACGGCTTCGACAGCTTTCATCCATCAACGGATAGATTAATGCCCGAAAAGGACAACCCAAATCTCAATCGGGTCTCGTAAGTTTTTTAACCTTCCTTTTTTCGACACCAGATATTTACGGTAAAACGGGATTACCGTGCCTCGTCTTCGATTTACCATCGCTGGAGAGTGGTGAACCATGGTACTGTTTTGTTTCAAATCCATGCACGCATTTCTAAAAGTCGTACGCCACTGTTTCGCCATTTCGGACGGATGTTGCACCTTGCACCGCGGATGTTGCACCATGTAGATGTCGATTATTCTGACGGCCATAACTTCTGACTCGTTTAGAGTTACGGGAGCCATAACCTGTCAAAACGAAGGCCACGGTGAGTTCTACGGCTTTGACAGCTTTCAGCCGTCAACGGATAGATTAATGCCCAAAAAGGACAACCCGAATCTCAATCGGGTCTCGTAAGTTTTTTACCCTTCGTTTTTTCGACACCGGATTTTTACAGTAAAACGGGATTACCGTGCCTCGTCTTCGATTTACAATCGCTGGAGAGTGGTGCACCGTGGTACTGTTCCGTTTCAAATCCATGCACGCATTTCTAAAAGTCGTACGACACTGTTTCGCCATTACGAACGGATGTTTCACCTTGCACCGCGAATGTTGCACCCTGTAGATATCGATTATTACGACGGTCATAACTTCTGGTTCGTTTAGAGTTAGGGGTGCCATAACCTGTCAAAATGAAGGCCACGGAGAGTTCTACGGCTTTGACAGCTTTCATTCGTCAATGGATAGATTAATGCCCGAAAAGGACAACCCGAATCTCAATCGGGTCTCGTAAGTTTTTTAACCTTCCTTTTTTCGACACCAGATTTTTACGGTAAAACGGGATTACCGTGCCTCGTCTTCGATTTACCATCGCCGGAGAGTGGTGCACCATGGTACTGTTTTGTTTCAAATCCATGCACGCATTTCTAAAAGTCGTACGCCACTGTTTCGCCATTTCGGACGGATGTTGCACCTTGCACCACGGATGTTGCACCATGTAGATATCGATTATTCTGATGGCCATAACTTCTGACTCGTTTAGAGTTACGGGAGCCATAACCTGTCAAAAAGAAGGCCACGGTGAGTTCTACGGCTTTGACAGCTTTCAGCCGTCAACGGATAGATTAATGCCCAAAAAGGACAACCCGAATCTCAATCGGGTCTCGTAAGTTTTTTACCCTTCATTTTTTCGACACCGGATTTTTACGGTAAAACGGGATTACAGTGCCTCGTCTTCGATTTACAATCGCTGGAGAGTGGTGCACCGTGGTACTGTTCCGTTTCAAATCCATGCACGCATTTCTAAAAGTCGTACGACACTGTTTCGCCATTTCGAACGGATGTTGCACCTTGCACCGCGAATGTTGCACCCTGTAGATATCGATTATTAGGACGGTCATAACTTCTGGCTCGTTTAGAGTTAGGGGAGCCATAACCTGTCAAAATGAAGGCCATGGAGAGTTCTACGGCTTTGACAGCTTTCATCCGTCAACGGATAGATTAATGCCCGAAAAGGACAACCCGAATCTCAATTGGGTCTCGTAAGTTTTTTAACCTTCCTTTTTTCGACACCAGATTTTTACGGTAAAACGGGATTACCGTGCCTCGTCTTCGATTTACCATCGCTGGAGAGTGGTGCACCATGGTACTGTTTTGTTTCAAATCCGTGCACGCATTTCTAAAAGTCGTACGCCACTGTTTCACCATTTCGGACGGATGTTGCACCTTGCACCGCGGATGTTGCACCATGTTGATATCGATTATTCTGACGGCCATAACTTCTGACTCGTTTAGAGTTACGGGAGCCATAACCTGTCAAAACGAAGGCCACGGTGAGTTCTACGGCTTTGACAGCTTTCAGCCGTCAATGGATAGATTAATGCCCAAAAAGGACAACCCGAATCTCAATCGGGTCTTGTAAGTTTTTTACCCTTCGTTTTTTCGACACCGGATTTTTACGGTAAAACGGGATTACCGCGCCTCGTCTTCGATTTACAATCGCTGGAGAGTGGTCCACCGTGGTACTGTTCCGTTTCAAATCCATGCACGCATTTCTAAAAGTCGTACGACACTGTATCGCCATTTCGAACGGATGTTGCACCTTGCACCGCGAATGTTGCACCCTGTAGATATCGATTATTAGGACGGTCATAACTTCTGGCTCGTTTAGAGTTAGGGGAGCCATAACCTGTCAAAATGAAGGCCACGGAGAGTTCTACGGCTTTGACAGCATTCATCCGTCAACGGATAGATTAATGCCCGAAAAGGACAACCCGAATCTCAATCGGGTCTCGTAAGTTTTTTAACCTTCCTTTTTTCGACGCCAGATTTTTACGGTAAAACGGGATTACCGTGCCTCGTCTTCGATTCACCATCGCTGGAGAGTGGTGCACCATGGTACTGTTTTGTTTCAAATCCATGCACGCATTTCTAAAAGTCGTACGCCACTGTTTCGCCATTTCGGATGGATGTTGCACCTTGCACCGCGGATGTTGCACCATGTAGATATCGATTATTCCGACGGCCATAACTTCTGACTCGTTTAGAGTTACGGGAGCCATAACCTGCCAAAACGAAGGCCACGGTGAGTTTTACGGCTTTGATAGCTTTCAGCCGTCAACGGATAGATTAATGCCCAAAAAGGACAACCCGAATCTCAATCGGGTCTCGTAAGTTTTTTCCCTTCGTTTTTTCGACACCGGATTTTTACGGTAAAACGGGATTACCGTGCCTCGTCTTCGATTTACAATCGCTGGAGAGTGGTGCACCGTGGTACTGTTCCGTTTCAAATCCATGCACACATTTCTAAAAGCCGTACGACACTGTTTCGCCATTTCGGACGGATGTTGCACCTTGCACCGCGAATGTTGCATCCTGTAGATATCGATTATTAGGACGGTCATAACTTCTGGCTCGTTTAGAGTTACGGGAGCCATAACCTGTCAAAATGAAGGCCACGGAGAGTTCTACGGCTTTGACTGCTTTCATCCGTCAACGGATAGATTAATGCCCGAAAAGGACAACCCGAATCTCAATTGGGTCTCGTAAGTTTTTTACCCTTCGTTTTTTCGACACGTGGATTTTTACGGTAAAACGGGATTACCGTGGCCCGTCTTTGACTTCCCATCGCTGGAGAGTGGTGCACCATGGTACAGTTCCGTTTCAAATCCATGCACGCATTTCTAAAAGTCATACGCCACTGTTTCGCCATTTCGGACGGATGTTGCACCTTGCAACGTGGAAGTTGCACCATGTAGATATCGATTATTCGGACGGCCATAACTTCTGACTCGGTTAGAGTTACGGGAGCCATAACCTATCAAAACGAAGACCACGGTGAGGTCTACGGCTTTGACAGCTTTCAGCCATCAACGGATAGATTAATGCCCAAAAAGGACAACCCGAATCTCAATCGGGTCTCGTAAGTTTTTTCCCTTCGTTTTTTCAACACCGGATTTTAACGGTTAAACGGGATTACCGTGGCTCGTCTTCGATTTCCCGTCGCTGGAAAGTGGTGCACCAAGGTACTGTTCCATTACAAATTGATGCACGCATTTCTAAAAGTCATACGGCACAGTTTCGCCATTTCGGGCGGATGTTGCACCATGCACCGCGGATGTTGCACCCTGTAGATATCGATTATTCTGACGGCCCTAACTTCTGGCTCGTTTAGAGTTACGGGAGCCATAACCTGTCAAAATGAAGGCCACGGTGAGTTCTACGGTTTCGACAGCTTTCATCCATCAACGGATAGATGAATGCCCGAAAAGGACAACCCGAATCTCAATCGGGTCTCGTAAGTTTTTTAACCTTCCTTTTTTCGACACCTGATTTTTACGGTAAAACGGGATTACCGTGCCTCGTCTTCGATTTACCATCGCTGGAGAGTGGTGCACCATGGTACTGTTCCGTTTCAAATCCATGCACGCATTTCTAAAAGTCGTACGCCACTATTTCCCCATTTCGGACGGATGTTGCACCTTGCGCCGCGGATGTTGCACCATGTAGATATCGATTATTCGGACGGCCATAACTTCTGGCTCGTTTAGAGTTACAGGAGCCATAACCTGTCAAAACGAAGGCCACGGTGAGTTCTACGGCTTTGACAGCTTTCAGCCGTCAACGGATAGATTAATGCCCAAAAAGGACAACCCGAATCTCAATCGGGTCTCGTAAGTTTTTTACCCTTCGCTTTTTCGACACCGGATTTTTACGATAAACCGAGATTACCGTGCCTCGTCTTCGATTTACCATCGCTGGAGAGTGGTGCGCCATGGTACTGTTCCGTTTCAAATCCATGCATGCATTTCTAAAAGTCGTACGGCACTGTTTCGCCATTTCGGACGGATGTTGCACCTTGCACCGCGGAAGTTGCACCATGTAGATATCGATTATTCGGACGGCCATTACTTCTGGCTCGTTTAGAGTTACGGGAGCCATAACCTGTCAAAACGAAGGCCACGGTGAGTTCTACGGCTTTGACAGCTTTCAGCCGCCAACGGATAGATTAATTCCCAAAAAGGACAACCCGAATCTCAATCGGGTCTCGTAAGTTTTTTACCCTTCGTTTTTTTGACACCGGATTTTTACGGTAAAACCGGATTACCGTGCCTCGTCTTCGATTTACCATCGCTGGAGAGTTGTGCACCATGGTACTGTTCCGTTTCAAATCCATGCACGCATTTCTAAAAGTCTTTACACCACAGTTTCGCCATTTCGGACGGATGTTGCACCTTGCACCGCGGGTGTTGCACCCTGTAGATATCGATTATTCGGACGGCCATAACTTCTGGCTCATTTGGAGTTCCGGGAGCCATAACCTGTCAAAATGAAGACCACGGTGAGTTCTACGTCTTCGACAGCTTTCATCCATCAACGGATAGATTAATGCCCGAAAAGGACAACCCAAATCTCAATCGGGTCTCGTAAGTTTTTTAACCTTCCTTTTTTCGACACTTGATTTTTACGGCAAAACGGGATTACCGTGCCTCGTCTTCGATTTGCCATCGCTGGAGAGTGGTGCACCATGGTACTGTTCCGTTTCAAATCCATGCACACATTTCTAAAAGTCGTACGCCACTGTTTCGCCATTTCGGACGGATGTTGCACCTTGCACCGCGGATGTTGCACACTGTAGATATCGATTATTCGAAAGGCCATAACTTCTGGCTCGTTTAGTGTTACGGGAGCCATAACCTGTCAAAACAAAGGCCACGGTGAGTTCTCCGGCTTTGAGTGCCTTCATCCATCAACGGATAGATTAATGCCCCAAAAGGACAACCCGAATCTCAATCGGGTCTCGTAAGTTTTTTACCCTTCTTTTTTTCGACACCGGATTTTTACGGTAAAACGGGATTACCGTGCCTCGTCTTCGATTTACCATCGCTGGAGAGTGGTGCACCATGGTACTGTTCCGTTTTAAATCCATGCACGCATTTCTAAAAGTCGTACGACACTGTTTCGCCATTTTGGACGGATGTTGCACCTTGCACTGCGGATGTTGCACCCTGTAGATATCGATTATTCGGACGGCCATAACTTCTGACTCGTTTAGAGTTACGGGAGCCATAACCTATCAAAACGAAGGCCACGGTGAGTTCTACGGCTTTGACAGCTTTCAGCCGTCAACGGATAGATTAATGCCCAAAAAGGACAACCCGAATCTCAATCGGGTCTCGTAAGTTTTTTACCCTTCGTTTTCTCGACACCGGATTTTTACGGTAAAACGGGATTACCGTGCCTCGTCTTCGATTTACCATCGCTGGAGATTGGTGCACCATGGTACTGTTCCGTTTCAAATCCATGCATGCATTTCTAAAAGTCATACGGCACTGTTTCGCCATTTCGGACGGATGTTGCACCCTGTAGATATCGATTATACGGACGGTCATAACTTCTGGCTCGTTTAGAGTTACGGGAGCCATAACCTGTCAAAAGGAAGGCCACGGTGAGTACTACGGCTATGACAGCTTTCAGCCGTCAACGGATAGATTAATTTCCAAAAAGGACAACCCGAATCTCAATCGGGTCTCGTAAGTTTTTTACCCTTCGTTTTTTCAACACCGGATTTTAACGGTAAAACGGGATTACCGTGGCTCGTCTTCGATTTCCCGTCGCTGGAGAGTGGTGCACCATGGTACTGTTCCATTTCAAATTCATGCACGCATTTCTAAAAGTCATACGACACAGTTTCGCTATTTCGGACGGATGTTGCACCTTGCACCGCGGATGTTGCACCCTGTAGATATCGATTATTCGGACGACCATAACTCCTGGCTCGTTTAGAGTTACGGGAGCCATAACCTGTCAAAACGAAGGCTACGGTGAGTTCTACGGCTTTGGAAGCTTTCAGCCGTCAACGGATAGATTAATGCCCGAAAAGGACAACCCGAATCTCAATCGGGTCTCGTAAGTTTTTTACCCTTCCTTTTTTCGACACCGGATTTTTACGGTAAAACGGGATTACCGTGCCTCGTCTTCGATTTACCATCGCTGGAGAGTGGTGCACCATGGTACTGTTCCGTTTCAAATCCACGCACGCATTTCTAAAAGTCGTACGGAACTGTTTTGCCATTTCAGACGGATGTTGCACCTTGCACGTGGATGTTGCACCCTGTAGATATCGATTATTCGGACGACCTTAATTTCTGGCTCGTTTAGAATTACGGGAGCAATAACCTGTCAAAACGAAGCCCACGGTGAGTTCTACGGCTTTGACAGCTTTCAGCCGTCAACAAATACATTAATGCCCAAAAAGGACAACCCGAATCTCAATCGGATCTCGTAAGTTTTTTACCCTTCGTCTATTCGACACCAGATTTTTACGGTAAAACGGGATTACCGTGGATCGTCTTTGATTTACCATCACTGGAGAGTGTTTATCATGGTACTGTTCCATTTCAAATCCATGCATGCATTTGTAAAAGTCGTACGGCACTGTTTCGCCATTTCGGACGGATGTTGCACCTTGCACTGCGGATGTTGCACCCTGTAGATATCGATCATTCGGACGGCCATAACTTCGGGCTCGTTTAGAATTACGGGAGCCATTACCTGTCAAAGAGAAGGCCACGGTGAGTTCTACGGCTTTGGCAGCTTTCAGCCGTCAACGGATAGATTAATGCCCAAAAAGGACAACCCGAATCTCAACCGGGTCTCGTAAGTTTTTTACCCTTCGTTTTTTCGACATCGGATTTGTACGGTAAAATGGGATTACCGTGGCTCGTCTTCGATTTACCATCGCTGGAGAGTGGTGCACCATGGTACTGTTCCGTTTCAAATCCATGCATGCATTTCTAAAAGTCGAAGGGCACTGTTTCGCCATTTCGGACGGATGTTGCACCTTGCACCACGGATGTTGCACCCTGTAGATATCGATTATTCGGACGGCCATAACTACTGGCTCGTTTAGAGTTACAGGAGCTATAACCTGTCAAAACGAAGGCCACGGAGAATTTTACGGCTTTGACCGCTTTCAGCCGTCAATGGATAGATTAATGCCCAAAAAGGACAACCCGAATCTCAATCGGGTCTCGTAAGTTTTTTACCCTTCGTTTTTTCGAAACCGGATTTTTACGGTAAAACGGGATTACCGTGGCTCGTCTTCGATTTACCATCGCTGGAGAGTGGTGCACCATGGTACTGTTCCATTTCAAATCCATGCATGAATTTCTAAAAGTCGTACGACACTGTTTCGCCATTTCGGACGGATGTTGCACCTTGCACCGCGGATGTTGCACCCTGTAGATATCGATTATTCGGACGGCCATAACTTCTGGCTCGTTTAGAATTACGGGAGCCATAACCTGTCAAGACGAAGGCCACTGTGAGTTCTACGGATTCGACCGCTTTTAGCCGTCAACGGATAGATTAATGCCCGAAAAGGACAACCCGAATCTCAATCGGGTCTCGTAAGTTTTTTACCCTTCATTTTTTCGACACCGGATTTTTACGGTAAAACTGGATTACCGTGCCTCGTTTTCGATTTACCATCCCTGGAGAGTGGTGCACCAGGGTACTATTCCGTTTCAAATCCATGCACGCATTTCTAAAGTCTTTACGCCACTGTTTCGCCATTTTGGACGGATGTTGCACCTTGCACCGCGGATGTTGCACCCTGTAGATATCGATTATTCGGACGACCATAACTCCTGGCTCGTTTAGAGTTACGGGAGCCATAACCTGTCAAAACGAAGGCCGCGGTGAGTTCTACGGCATTGAAAGCTTTCAGCCGTCAACGGATAGACTAATGCCCGAAAAGGACCACCCGAATCTCAATCGGGTCTCGTAAGTTTTTTACCTTTCCTTTTTTCGACACCGGATTTTTACGGTAAAACGGGATTACCGTGCCTCGTCTTCGATTTACCATCGCTGGAGAGTGGTGCACCATGGTACTGTTCCATTTCAAATCCACGCACGCGTTTCTAAAAGCCGTACGGCACTGTTTTGCCATTTCAGACGGATGTTGCACCTTGCACCGTGGATGTTGCACCCTGTAGATATCGATTATTCGGACGGCCACAATTTCTGGCTCGTTTAATATTACGGGAGCAATAACCTGTCAAAACGAAGCCCACGGTGAGTTCTACGGCTTTGACAGCTTTCAGCCGTCAACAAATACATTAATGCCCAAAAAGGACAACCCGAATCTCAATCGGGTCTCGTAAGTTTTTTACCCTTCGTCTATTCGACACCGGATTTTTACGGTAAAACGGGATTACCGTGGCTCGTCTTCGATTTACCATCACTGGAGAGTGGTCATCATGGTACTGTTCCATTTCAAATCCATGCATGCATTTGTAAAAGTCGTACGGCACTGTTTCGCCATTTCGGACGGATGTTGCACCATGCACTACGGATGTTGCACCCTGTAGATATCGATTATTCGGACGGCCATAACTTCGGGCTCATTTAGAATTACGGGAGCCATAACCTGTCAAAAAGAAGGCCACGGTGAGTTCTACGGCTTTGACAGTTTTCAGCCGTCAACGGATATATTAATGCCCAAAAAGGACAACCCTAATCTCAACCGGGTCTCGTAAGTTTTTTACCCTTCGTTTTTTCGACATCGGATTTTTACGGTAAAATGGGATTACCGTGGCTCGTCTTCGATTTACCATCGTTGGAGAGTGGTGCACCATGGTACTGTTCCGTTTCAAATCCATGCATTCATTTCTAAAAGTCGTACGGCACTGTTTCGCCATTTCGGACGGATGTTGCACCTTGCACCACGGATGTTGCACCCTGTAGATATCGATTATTCGGACGGCCATAACTACTGGCTCGTTTAGAGTTACAGGAGCCATAACCTGTCAAAACGAAGGCCATGGAGAATTTTACGGCTTTGACCGCTTTCAGCCGTCAATGGATAGATTAATGCCCAAAAAGGACAACCCGAATCTCAATCGGGTCTCGTAAGTTTTTTACCCTTCGTTTTTTCGAAACCGGATTTTTACGGTAAAACGGGATTACCGTGGCTCGTCTTCGATTTACCATCGCTGGAGAGTGGTGCACCATGGTACTGTTCCATTTCAAATCCATGCATGCATTTCTAAAAGTCGTAGGGCACTGTTTCGCCATTTCGGACGGATGTTGCACCTTGCATCGCGGATGTTGCACCCTGTAGATATCAATTATTCGGACGGCCATAACTTCTGCCTCGTTTAGAATTACGGGAGCCATAACCTGTCAAAACGAAGGCCACTGTGAGTGCTACGGATTCGACCGCTTTTAGCCGTCAACGGATAGATTAATCCCCGAAAAGGACAACCCGAATCTCAACCGGGTCTCGTAAGTTTTTTACCCTTCATTTTTTCGACACCGGATTTTTACGGTAAAACTGGATTACCGTGCCTCGTTTTCGATTTACCATCCCTGGAGAGTGGTGCACTAGGGTACTATTCCGTTTCAAATCCATGCACGCATTTCTAAAAGTCTTTACGCCACTGTTTCGCCATTTCGGACGGATGTTGCACCTTGCACCGCGGACGTTGCACCCTGTAGATATCGATTATTCGGACGGCCATAACTTCTGGCTCGTTTAGAGTTACGGGAGCCATAACCTGTCAAAACGAAGGCCATGGTGAGTTCTACGGCTTTGACCACTTTTAGCCATCAACGGATAGATTAATGCCCAAAAAGGACAACCCGAATCTCAATCGGGTCTCGTAAGTTTTTTACCCTTCCTTTTTTCGACACCGGATTTTTACGGTAAAACGGGATTACCGTGCCTCGTCTTTGATTTACCATCGTTGGAGAGTGGTGCACCATGGTACTGTTCCATTTCAAATCCATGCATGCATTTATAAAAGTCGTACGTCACTGTTTCGCCATTTCGGACGGATGTTGCACCTTGCACCGTGGATGTTGCACCCTGTAGATATAGATTATTCGGACGGCCATAACTTCTGGCTCGTTTAGAATTACGGTAGCCATAACTTGTCAAAACGAAGGCCACGGTGAGTTCTACGGCTTTGACTGCTTTTAGCCGTCAACGGATAGATTAATGCCCAAAAAGGACAACCCGAATCTCAATCGGGTCTCGTAAGTTTTTTACCCTTCGTTTACTCGACACCGGATTTTCACGGTAAAACGGGATTACCGTGGTTCGTCTTCGATTTACCATCGCTGGAGAGTGGCGCACCATGGTACTATTCCATTTCAAATCCATGCATGCATTTCTAAAAGTCGTACGGCACTGTTTCGCCATTTCAGACGGATGTTGCACCTTGCACCGCGAATGTTGCACCCTGTAGATATCGATTATTCGGACGGCCATAACTTCTGGCTCGTTTAGATTTACGGGACCCATAACCTGTCAAAACGAAGGCCACGGTGAGTTCTATGGCTTTGACGGCTTTTAGCCGTCAAAGGATAGATTAATGCCCAAAAAGGACAACCCGAATCTCAATCCGGTCTCGTAAGTTTTTTACCCTTCGTTTTTTCGACACCGGATCTTTACGGTAAAACGGGATTACCGTGGCTCGTCTTCGATTTACCATCGCTGGAGAGTGGTGCACCATGGTACTGTTCTGTTTCAAATCCATGCATGCATTTCTAAAAGTTGTACGGCACTGTTTCGCCATTTCGAACGGATGTTGCACCTTGAACCACGGATGTTGCACCCTGTAGATATCGATTATTCGGACGGCCATAACTTCTGGCTCGTTTAGAGTTACGGGAGCCATAACCTGTCAAAACGAAGGCCACGGTGAGTTCTACGGCTTTGACAGCTTTTAGCTGTCAATGGATAGATTAATGCCCAAAAAGGACAACCCGAATCTCAATCGGGTCTCGTAAGTTTTTTACCCTTCGTTTTTTCGACACCGAATTTTGACGGTAAAATGGGATTTCCGTGGCTCTTCTTCGATTTACCATCGCTGGAGAGTGGTGCACCATGGTACTGTTCCGTTTCAAATCCATGCATGAATTTCTAAAAGTCGTACGACAGTGTTTCGCCATTTCGGACGGATGTTGCACCTTGCACCACGGATGTTGCACCCTGTAGATATCGATTATTCGGACGGCCATAACTTCTGTTTTGTTTAGAGTTACGGGAGCCATAATCTGTCAAAACGAAGGCCACGGTGAATTTTACGGCTTTGACCACTTTCAGCCGTCAACGGAAAGATTAATGCCCAAAAAGGACAACCCGAATCTCAATCGGGTTTCGTAAGTTTTTTACCCTTCGTTTTTTTCGACACCGGATTTTTACGGTAAAACGGGATTACCGTGCCTCGTCTTCGATTTACCATCGCTGGAGAGTGGTGCACCATGGTACGGTTCCGTTTCAAATCCATGAATGCATTTCTAAACGTCGTACGGCACTGTTTTGCCATTTCGGACGGATGTTGCACCTTGCACCGCGGATGTTACACCCTGTAAATATCGATTATTCGGACGGTCATAACTTCTGGCTCGTTTAGAGTTACGGTAGCCATAACCTGTCAAAATGAAGGCCACGGTGAGTTCTACGGCTTTGACAGCTTTCATCCGTCAACAGATAGATTAATGCCAGAAAAGGACAACCCGAATCTCAATCGGTTCTCGTAAGTTTTTTACCCTTCGTTTTTTCGACACCGAATTTTTACGGTAAAACAGGATTACCGTGCCTCGTCTTCGATTTACCATCGTTGGAGAGTGGTGCACCAGGGTATTGTTCCGTTTCAAATCCATGCATGCATTTCTAAAAGTCTTTACGCCACTGTTTCGCCATTTCGGACGGATGTTGCACCTTGCACCGCGGATGGGGCACCTTGTAGACATCGATTATTCGGATGGCCATAACTTCTGGCTCGTTTAGAGTTACGGGAGCCATAACCTGTCAAAACGAAGGACACGGTGAGTTCTACGACTTTGACAGCTTTCAGCCGTCAACAGATAGATTAATGCCCAAAAAGGACAACCCGAATCTCAATCGGGTCTCGTAAGTTTTTTACCCTTCGTTTTTTCGACACCGGATTTTTACGGTAAAATGGGATTACCGTGGCTCGTCTTCTATTTACCATCGCAGGAGAGTGGTGTACCATGATACCGTTCCGTTTCAAATCCATGCATGCATTTCTAAAAGTCGTACGGCACTGTTTCGCCATTTCGGACGGATGTTGCACCTTGCACCACGGATGTTGCACCCTTTAGATATCGATTATTCAGACGGCCATAACTTCTGGCTCGTTTAGAGTTACGGGAGCCATAACCTGTCAAAACGAAGGCCACGGTGAATTTTACGGCTTTGACCGCTTTCAGCCGTCAACGGATAGATTAATGCCCAAAAAGGACAACCCGAATCTCAATCGGGTCTCGTAAGTTTTTTACCCTTCGTTTTTTCGACACCGGATTTTTACGGTAAAACTGGATTACCGTGCCTCGTTTTCGATTTACCATCCCTGGAGAGTGGTGCACTAGGGTACTATTCCGTTTCAAATCCATGCACGCATTTCTAAAAGTCTTTACGCCACTGTTTCGCCATTTCGGACGGATGTTGCACCTTGCACCGCGGATGTTGCACCCTGTAGATATCGATTATTCGGACGGCCATAACTTCTGGCTCGTTTAGAGTTACGGGAGCCATAACCTGTCAAAACGAAGGCCATGGTGAGTTCTACGGCTTTGACCACTTTTAGCCATCAACGGATAGATTAATGCCCAAAAAGGACAACCCGAATCTCAATCGGGTCTCGTAAGTTTTTTACCCTTCCTTTTTTCGACACCGGATTTTTACGGTAAAACGGGATTACCGTGCCTCGTCTTTGATTTACCATCGTTGGAGAGTGGTGCACCATGGTACTGTTCCATTTCAAATCCATGCATGCATTTATAAAAGTCGTACGTCACTGTTTCGCCATTTCGGACGGATGTTGCACCTTGCACCGTGGATGTTGCACCCTGTAGATATAGATTATTCGGACGGCCATAACTTCTGGCTCGTTTAGAATTACGGTAGCCATAACTTGTCAAAACGAAGGCCACGGTGAGTTCTACGGCTTTGACTGCATTTAGCCGTCAACGGATAGATTAATGCCCAAAAAGGACAACCCGAATCTCAATCGGGTCTCGTAAGTTTTTTACCCTTCGTTTACTCGACACCGGATTTTTACGGTAAAACGGGATTACCGTGGTTCGTCTTCGATTTACCATCGCTGGAGAGTGGCGCACCATGGTACTATTCCATTTCAAATCCATGCATGCATTTCTAAAAGTCGTACGGCACTGTTTCGCCATTTCAGACGGATGTTGCACCTTGCACCGCGAATGTTGCACCCTGTAGATATCGATTATTCGGACGGCCATAACTTCTGGCTCGTTTAGATTTACGGGACCCATAACCTGTCAAAACGAAGGCCACGGTGAGTTCTATGGCTTTGATAGATTAATGCCCAAAAAGGACAACCCGAATCTCAATCCGGTCTCGTAAGTTTTTTACCCTTCGTTTTTTCGACACCGGATCTTTACGGTAAAACGGGATTACCGTGGCTCGTCTTCGATTTACCATCGCTGGAGAGTGGTGCACCATGGTACTGTTCTGTTTCAAATCCATGCATGCATTTCTAAAAGTTGTACGGCACTGTTTCGCCATTTCGAACGGATGTTGCACCTTGAACCACGGATGTTGCACCCTGTAGATATCGATTATTCGGACGGCCATAACTTCTGGCTCGTTTAGAGTTACGGGAGCCATAACCTGTCAAAACGAAGGCCACGGTGAGTTCTACGGCTTTGACAGCTTTTAGCTGTCAATGGATAGATTAATGCCCAAAAAGGACAACCCGAATCTCAATCGGGTCTCGTAAGTTTTTTACCCTTCGTTTTTTCGACACCGAATTTTGACGGTAAAATGGGATTTCCGTGGCTCTTCTTCGATTTACCATCGCTGGAGAGTGGTGCACCATGGTACTGTTCCGTTTCAAATCCATGCATGAATTTCTAAAAGTCGTACGACAGTGTTTCGCCATTTCGGACGGATGTTGCACCTTGCACCACGGATGTTGCACCCTGTAGATATCGATTATTCGGACGGCCATAACTTCTGTTTTGTTTAGAGTTACGGGAGCCATAATCTGTCAAAACGAAGGCCACGGTGAATTTTACGGCTTTGACCACTTTCAGCCGTCAACGGAAAGATTAATGCCCAAAAAGGACAACCCGAATCTCAATCGGGTTTCGTAAGTTTTTTACCCTTCGTTTTTTTCGACACCGGATTTTTACGGTAAAACGGGATTACCGTGCCTCGTCTTCGATTTACCATCGCTGGAGAGTGGTGCACCATGGTACGGTTCCATTTCAAATCCATGAATGCATTTCTAAACGTCGTACGGCACTGTTTTGCCATTTCGGACGGATGTTGCACCTTGCACCGCGGATGTTACACCCTGTAAATATCGATTATTCGGACGGTCATAACTTCTGGCTCGTTTAGAGTTACGGTAGCCATAACCTGTCAAAATGAAGGCCACGGTGAGTTCTACGGCTTTGACAGCTTTCATCCGTCAACAGATAGATTGATGCCAGAAAAGGACAACCCGAATCTCAATCGGTTCTCGTAAGTTTTTTACCCTTCGTTTTTTCGACACCGAATTTTTACGGTAAAACAGGATTACCGTGCCTCGTCTTCGATTTACCATCGTTGGAGAGTGGTGCACCAGGGTATTGTTCCGTTTCAAATCCATGCATGCATTTCTAAAAGTCTTTACGCCACTGTTTCGCCATTTCGGACGGATGTTGCACCTTGCACCGCGGATGGGGCACCTTGTAGACATCGATTATTCGGATGGCCATAACTTCTGGCTCGTTTAGAGTTACGGGAGCCATAACCTGTCAAAACGAAGGACACGGTGAGTTCTACGACTTTGACAGCTTTCAGCCGTCAACAGATAGATTAATGCCCAAAAAGGACAACCCGAATCTCAATCGGGTCTCGTAAGTTTTTTACCCTTCGTTTTTTCGACACCGGATTTTTACGGTAAAATGGGATTACCGTGGCTCGTCTTCTATTTACCATCGCAGGAGAGTGGTGTACCATGATACCGTTCCGTTTCAAATCCATGCATGCATTTCTAAAAGTCGTACGGCACTGTTTCGCCATTTCGGACGGATGTTGCACCTTGCACCACGGATGTTGCACCCTTTAGATATCGATTATTCAGACGGCCATAACTTCTGGCTCGTTTAGAGTTACGGGAGCCATAACCTGTCAAAACGAAGGCCACGGTGAATTTTACGGCTTTGACCGCTTTCAGCCGTCAACGGATAGATTAATGCCCAAAAAGGACAACCCGAATCTCAATCGGGTCTCGTAAGTTTTTTACCCTTCGTTTTTTCGACACCGGATTTTTACGGTAAAACGGGATTACCGTGCCTCGTCTTCGATTTACCATTGCTGTAGAGTGGTGCACCATGGTACTGTTCCCTTTCAAATCCATGCATGCATTTCTAAAAGTCGTACGACACTGTTTCGCCATTTCGGACGGTTGTTGCACCTTGCACCGCGGAAGTTACACCCTGTAGATATCGATTATTCGGACGGTCATAACTTCTGGCTCGTTTAGGGTTATGGGAGCCATAACCTGTCAAAACGAAGGCCATGGTGAGTTTTACGGCTTCGACAGGTTTCATCCGTCAATGGATAGATTAATGCCCGAAAAGGACAACCCGAATCTCAATCGGGTCTCGTAAGTTTTTTACCCTTCCTTTTTTCGACACCGGATTTTTATGGTAAAACGGGATTACCGTGCCTCGTCTTCGATTTACCATCGCTGGAGAGTGGTACACCATGGTTCTGTTCCGTTTCAAATCCATGCATGCATTTCTAAAAGTCGTACGCCACTGTTTCGCCTTTTCGGACGGATGTTGCACATTGCACCGCGGATGTTGCACCATGTAGATATCTATTATTCGGACGGCCATAATTTCTGGCTCGTTTAGAGTTACGGGAGCCATAACCTATCAAAACGAAGGCCACAGTGAGTTCTACGGCTTTTACTACTTTCAGCCATCAACGGATAGATTAATGCCCAAAAAGGACAACCCGAATCTCAATCGGGTCTCGTAAGTTTTGTACGCTTCGTTTTTTCGACACCGCATTTTTACGGTAAAACGGGATTACCGTGCCTCGTCTTCGATTTACCATCGCTGGAGAGTGGTGCACCATGGTACTGTTCCGTTTCAAATCCATGCACGCATTTCTAAAAGTCTTTACGCCACTGTTTTGCCATTTCGGACAGTTGTTTCACCTTGCACCGCGGATGTTGCACCCTGTAGATATCGATTATTCGGATGGCCATAACTTCTGGCTCGTTTAGAGTTACGGGAGCCATAACCTGTCAAAACGAAGGCCACGGTGAGTTCTATGGCTTTGACCGCTTTTAGCCATCAACGGATAGACTAATGCCCAAAAAGAACAACCCGAATCTCAATCTGGTCTCGTAAGTTTTTTACCCTTCCTTTTTTCGACACCGGATTTTTACGGTAAAACGGGATTACCGTGCCTCGTCTTCGATTTACCATCGCTGCAGAGTGGTGCACCATGGTACTGTTCTGTTTCAAATCCACGCACGCATTTCTAAAAGTCGTACACCACTGTTTCGCCATTTCGGACGGATGTTGCACCTTGCACCACTGATGTTGCACCCTGTAGATATCGATTATTCGGACAGCCATAACTTTTGGCTCGTTTAGAGTTATGGGAGCTATAACCTGTCAAAACGAAGGCCACGGTGAGTTCTATGGCTTTGACCGCTTTCAGCTGTCAACGGATAGATTAATGCCCAAAAAGGACAACCCGAATCTAAATCGGGTCTCGTAAGTTTTTTATCCTTCGTTTTTATGACACCGGATTTTTACGGTAAAACGGGATTACCGTGCCTCGTCTTCGATTTTCCATCGCTGGAGAGTGGTGCACCATGGTACTGTTCCATTTTAAATCCATGAACGCATTTCTAAAAGTCGTACGATACTGTTTCGCCATTTCGGACGGATGTTGCACCTTGCACCGCGGATTTTGCACCCAGTAGATATCGATTATTCGGACGGTCATAACTTCTGGCTCGTTTAGAGTTACGGGGGCCATAACCTGTCAAAACGAAGGCCACGGTGAGTTCTACGGCTTTGATAGCTTTCAGCCGCCAACGGATAGATTAATGCCCAAAAAGGACAACCCAAATCTCAATCGGGTCTCGTAAGTTTTTTACCCATCGTTTTTTCGACGCCGGATTTTAACGGTAAAACGGGATTACCGTGGCTCGTCTTCGAGAGTGGTGCACCATGGTACTGTTACATTTCAAATCCATGCACGCATTTCTAAAAGTCGTACGACACTGTTTCGCCATTTCGGACGGATGTGACACCTTGCACCGCGGATGTTGCACCCTGTAGATATCGATTATTCGGACGGCCATAACTTCTGGCTCGTTTAGAGTTACGGGAGCCATAACCTGTCCAAACGAAGGCCATGGTGAGTTCTACTTGTTTGACGGCTTTCGGCCGTCAACGGATAGATTAATGCCCAAAAAGGACAACCCGAATCTCAATCGGGTCTCGTAAGTTTTTTACCCTTCGTTTTTTCGACACCGGATTTTAACGGTAAAACGGGATTACCGTGGCTTGTCTTCGATTTACCATCGCTGGAGAGTGGTGCACCATGGTACTGTTTCGTTTCAAATCCATGCATGCATTTCTAAAAGTCGTACGGCACTGTTTCGCCATTTCGAACGGATGTTGGACCTTGCACCGCGGATGTTGCACCCTATAGATATCGATTATTCGGACGGCCATAACTTTTGGGTCGTTTAGAGTTACGGGAGCCATAACCTGTCAAAACGAAGGCCACGGTGAGTTCTACGGCTTCGACCGCTTTCAGCTGTCAACGGATAGATTAACGCCCAAAAAGGACAACCCGAATCTCAATCGGGTCTCGTAAGTTTTTTACCCTTCGTTTTTTCGGCACCGGATTTTTACGGTAAAACGGGATTACCGTGCATTGTCTTCGATTTGCCATCGCTGGAGAGTGGTGCTCCATGGTACTGTTCCGTTTCAAATCCATGCATGCATTTCTAAAAGTTATACGACACTGTTTCGCCATTTCGGATGGATGTTGCACCTTGCACCGTGGATGTTGCACCCTGTAGATATCGATTATTCGGACGGCCATCACTTTTGGCTCGTTTAGAGTTACGGGAGCTATAACCTATCAAAACGAAGGCCACGGTGAGTTCTACGGCTTTGACCGCTTTCGACCGTCAACGGATAGATTAATGCCCAAAAAGGACAACCCGAATCTCAATCGGGTCTCGTAAGTTTTTTACCCTTCGTTTTTTCGACACCGGATTTTAACGGTAAAACGGGATTACCGTGGCTCGTCTTCGATTTACCATCGCTGGAGAGTGGTGCACCATGGTACTTGTTATCCCGCTTTTTGGCAAAGCCGTGATACCAAAAGATTGATCGAAAACAAAAGACAGTTCGTCTCAGAGATTGGTTATACTTCATTTTGCTATGGATATCGATGAATTTTGTCCAAGTCCAGAACGAGCCGCAATTGATAGGACATGACAAGAAAGGTCATAGGAGTCATTTCAAATTTCAAGTCAATCCGAGTTCATATGCTCAAGATAGGATGGATTCAAAGTGAGAAAGGTGGTCACTGTCTGTTTCGAACCCATCGCACTGGAGTACTTCGAAACCATCCACTGTCTCTGCTTCGAACCCATCCACTGTCTCTCCTTCGAACCCATCTAGTTCGAACCCATCCACGACCTTGCCTTCGAAACCATGAAGTTCGAACCCAAGCCACGTTCGAACCCATCAGCTAGTACCTGCTTCGACTCCATCGGCTTCGACTCCATCGCCTTCGAATCCACCACAATGGCCTACCTTCGAATCCATGACTTCACTCAGCTTCGCACCCTTACTTCGAATCCATGCAAGCCCTTAATTCGAACCCATCGAGCGACCCAGTTCGAACCGATCGAGTTCGAACCCATAGGGATTCCTTGATTCGAATCGGTCACGTTCGAAGCCAGGAATACTCCTTAGTTCGAATCCACCGAGTCAGTTGGTTTGGATGACGTGTTCGCCGTGGTTCACGGAGTCGAAGGGGTCCATTCGGAGATAAGTTAGGATCGATTCGAGAGATACGCGCTACGTCACTGCAAACCCACGTGCACTCATGGGTTCGAAATCATGGGTTCGAAATCATGGGTTCGAACGACACAGCCAACCAAGAAAACACTATTTCGAACCGAGCATATCTCCTCAACCACAAATCCAAATGCAACCAAATTTTCACAGTAGCTTCCATATGAGGTAAAGATTGTCCCTGCCAAGTTTCAGCTCGATTGGACCATTTCTTGATGGGTTCGAAATCACTTCGAACCGATGTCAGATCGAGACGAAACTTGGTGGGGTCGGTCGCGTGGGCCCACTCACGTGCCAGAAGAAGTCTCACGAAGTTTCAGCCAGATCTGGGCCTCCAACGCCTATAAATAGCACCCTGAAGCCTTCAGAAAAGGGGAGCTGCCGAGAACTTCTACCATTGAACGCTGAGACTCTGCCGGATTAACGTCTATTGATCAGAATCACTGTTGTATTCAGATTTCAAAGCTATCATCTACTGTAATCCATTGTAATCGATTGAATCGAGCAAAGCTATAAAGAAAAATCCGTCAAAGTGGACGTAGGCACGAACGCCGAACCACTATAAATCCTGTGTTTGTGATTGTTGCTTGTGAATTACTGTGATTTGTTACATAGAGCTGAATTCTATATCGATTGTTGCTGAGTTCTGTGTTGATTATTATCGAGTTGAGTACGTAAACGGGTGCTTCCGTGATATGGGGTGTTTGTGACCAATTTTGGCGCAAACATTTTGGTGCTTTCACTGAGAAACTGAACTCAGTAGTTCTACCGGTTGATAATTGATTCAGAGAAAGTTTGAAAGTTTAGACTTGAGAAGTTATGACGAGACAATCGAGTAGAAGGCCAAGGCCAGAGAGAAGTGAACAGCAAGCAAGTCAGGAAGCTTCCTCAGGAGCGAATCAACCATCGATCTATATCACTAGGGACGAGATGGAGACGATGATGAAGAAGCAAGAGGAATTGATCCAGAGTTTGTTTCAACAGATAGGACAGCTTGGAGCGCAGAACAGTGGAGCCAATGGAGTCCATAACGAAACAGGACCATCCGGCGTCGCTCCCGGATTAGGGGGCACACCCATGGAGAACGTTGGCCCAATTTCGGAGGGAGAAAGAGAAGTATCTGCGCAACCTGGAGACAGCAGAGGAATGAACGCTCAGTCAAGGGGACAGATCTCAGAATTCCCTCGTGAACTCGGGGGGCAGGATAAAAGTAACGAACGAAGGTTACATCTTGGAGACACCGACAAGTTGGTAGAGATGGTTAGGCGAGCGATGAGAGGCGGTTTGGTGAACAAAGACCTAGAGGATGTTAATAGGAGTCCTTTCACTCCGGCAATCAGACGAGCTAGAAACCCACCAGATTTCAAATTACCATCGTTGGATATGTATGACGGGAGAACGGACCCCACGGTCCATCTGACAAAATATATGAGGCATATGGAAGTGCTGGGGGCATCAGAGGAGGTCATGGCCCGGTGCTTTCCACTGTATTTGGCGGATATTGCGGCATTATGGTTCAGGCAATTGGATAGCGGATCCATCGGAACATGGAACGATTTAACTGAGAGGTTTATGAGGCAATTCAGGGTTCACATTACAAGACCCAAGAATGTGATGACGCTAGCAACTTTAAAACAGAGGGCTGGAGAAACATTGAGAAGTTTCCTGACACGGTTCAATGCGGCGGCAGCTTCCGTGGATAGACCGGATCCATCCATGGTTATGATGGCGGCTGTGTCCGAAATAGCAGACGGAACGGAATTCAAAAATTCATTAACTAAGGATCCACCCGTAGATCTGGGAGAATTCTACCATGAGGCGGAAAAGTTTTTACGATTAGAGGATGCGAATGCGGAAAGAGAAGAGGGAGATGGGATAGAAGTTTATGCACTCAAAGATGAAAAGTCCCCTAGAAGGGACTCGGACAAGGATAAAGGTAAAAAGAAAATTGAGAATGACAGAGACAGATCAAAGCGGCAACGGAGGGAGCCGCGATTCACCACCTACACTGAGCTGAACGAGAGCTTGGAACAAATTTATCAGGATACCAAAGAGTAGATTCCGTATCGAAGGCCGATGCGAAGGGACCCTACCTCTGACGAAAGGAAATCAGATAAGTTCTGTGTATTCCACGAATTAAACGGTCATAACACTAACGATTGTAGGCACCTGAAGGACGAGGTGGAAGGGCATATCAGGAACGGTATGCTCCTTCAATATGTGAGGAGGCGAGCTCCTGTGGCGGAACCAGAACGACCACCGTCCACATCAGCTAGGGGCGATCCTGAATCAAGGCACCGTTTGGTTATCAATTGAGTAAGATAACGATGAACAAGTTGTAAGCTTCCACTAACGCAATCAAATCATTTACACATGTGCGAGATCGCGAACGATCTCCAGGCATGCTCTGGATGATCATTGACTGTTTCGTAGTGGGAACTTACACTTTGACATCCATGCTTTGCTTTCATGTCATTTCAATTTGAACATTTAGACTCTGTTTGTTTGGACATTGTTTTTGAAACTCATCCGTGTAATAGATATTTGATTCTGATAACTCTGGAATGGCTAAGCTACTTACACATGTACGGGGTCGCGAACGATCCTTAGGCATGCTCTGAGGTGGCGATGAACCACCCTGACAAACGATCCAGGATCTCACCCGAACGTGACCCTGACATCGATAACATCAAGCCCTCCCGGGCACACAATTCGCCTCGAACGGCACTCGACTTCGAACAGTCACAACTCACCACGCCTCAAATGGCTTGATCACGAACGGTCGTCACTTGAGGTCCAACACCCGACCGCGAACGGTCACAAATCCGCCTCGAACGGCACACGATCGCGAACGATCACTCTCTGCCTTGAACGGCACCGACCGCGAACGGTCATGATTCACTAATTATAAAATCCGACCTCGAACGGTCACCATTCGCCTTGAACGGCACTTGGTCGCGAACGATCATCAGTTGCCGCGAACGGCATCGACCGCGAACGGTCCCATTCAATCCCTTGCCATAAATAGCATCGACCGCGAACGGTCCTATTCTCATCATTTGCCGCGAACGGTCCTATTCCATCCTATGCCGCGAACGGCACGGACCGCGAACGGTCCCAATTCACCTCAAACAGCATATGATCCCGAACGATCGATGCATGGATTTATACGCTCGACCGCGCACGGTCGCACTTCACCTCGAATGACTCGATCACGAACGATCGTCATTTGAAGTTAAGCGCTCGACCATGAACGGCCGCGCTTCATCCCAAATGGCTTGATCCCGAACGATCGTCATTTGAGGCCGTATGAAACTGTCAAATTCTTTGCAGGTTGATGAACGGATACGAGCATCCAACTCGAAGCATTACAAAACACACCTTCCTACCGCAAGGCATGTTTTGGGGGGCAAAATGTTATCCCTCTTTTTGGCAAAGCCGTGATACCAAAAGATTGATCGAAAACAAAAGACAGTTCGTCTCAGAGATTGGTTATACTTCATTTTGCTATGGATATCGATGAATTTTGTCCAAGTCCGGAACGAGCCGCAATTGATAGGATAAGACAAGAAAGGTCATAGGAGTCGTCATTTCAAATTTCAAGTCAATCCGAGTTCATATGCTCAAGATAGGATGGATTCAAAGTGAGAAAGGTGGTCACTGTCTGTTTCGAACCCATCGCACTGGAGTACTTCGAAACCATCCACTGTCTCTGCTTCAAACCCATCCACTGTCTCTCCTTCGAACCCATCTAGTTCGAACCCATCCACGCCCTTGCCTTCGAAACCATGAAGTTCGAACCCAAGCCACGTTCGAACCCATCAGCTAGTACCTGCTTCGACTCCATCGCCTTCGACTCCATCGCCTTCGAATCCACCACAATGGCCTACCTTCGAATCCATGACTTCACTCAGCTTCGCACCCTTACTTCGAATCCATGCAAGCCCTTAATTCGAACACATCGAGCGACCCAGTTCGAACCGATCGAGTTCGAACCCATAGGGATTCCTTGATTCGAATCGGTCACGTTCGAAGCCAGGAATACTCCTTAGTTCGAATCCATCGAGTCAGTTGGTTTGGATGACGTGTTCGTCGTGGTTCACGGAGTCGAAGCGGTCCATTCGGAGATAAGTTCGGATCGATTCGAGAGATACGCGCCACGTCACTGCAAACCCACGTGCACTCATGGGTTCGAAATCATGGGTTCGAAATCATGGGTTCGAACGACACAGCCAACCAAGAAAACACTATTTCGAACCGAGCATATCTCCTCAACCACAAATCCAAATGCAACCAAATTTTCACAGTAGCTTCCATATGAGGTAAAGATTGTCCCTGCCAAGTTTCAGCTCGATTGGACCATTTCTTGATGGGTTCGAAATCACTTCGAAACGATGTCAGATCGAGACGAAACTTGGTGGGGTCGGTCGCGTGGGCCCACTCACGTGCCAGAAGAAGTCTCACGAAGTTTCAGCCAGATCTGGGCCTCCAACGCCTATAAATAGCACCCTGAAGCCTTCAGAAAAGGGGAGCTGCCGAGAACTTCTTCCATTGAACGCTGAGACTCTGCCGGATTAATGTCTATTGATCAGAATCACTGTTGTATTCAGATTTCAAAGCTATCATCTACTGTAATCCATTGCAATCGATTGAATCGAGCAAAGCTATAAAGAGAAATCCTTCAAAGTGGACGTAGGCACGAACGCCGAACCACTATAAATCCTGTGTTTGTGATTGTTGCTTGTGAATTACTGTGATTTGTTACATAGAGCTGAATTCTATATGGATTGTTGCTGAGTTCTGTGTTGATTATTATCGAGTTGAGTACGTAAACGGGTGCTTCCGTGATATTGGGTGTTTGTGACCAATTTTGGCGCAAACAGTACTGTTCCATTTCAAATGCATGCACGCATTTCGAAAAGTCGTACGGCACAGTTTCTCCATTTCGGACGGATGTTGCACCTTGCACCGCGGATGTTGCACCCTATAGATATCGATTATTCGGACGCCCATAACTTCTGGCTCGTTTAGAGTTACGGGAGCCATAACCTGTCAAAACGAAGGCCACGGTGAGTTCTATGGCTTTGACCGCTTTCAGCCGTCAACGGATGGATTAATGCCCAAAAAGGACAACCCGAATCTAAATCGGGTCTCGTAAGTTTTTTACCCTTCGTTTTTTCGACACCGGATTTTTACGGTAAAACGGGATTACCGTGCCTCGTCTTCGATTTACCATTGCTGGATAGTGGTGCACCATGGTACTGTTCCGTTTTAAATCCATGCACGCATTTCTAAAAGTCGTACAGCACTGTTTCGCCATTCGGACGGATGTTGCACCCTATAGACATCGATTATTCGGACGGTCATAACTTTTGGCTCGTTTAGAGTTACGGGAGCCATAAGCTGTCAAAACGAAGGCCACGGTGAGTTCTACGGCTTTGACAGCTTTCAGCCGTCAACGGATAGATTAATGCCTAAAAAGGACAACCCGAATCTCAATCGGGTCTCGTAAGTTTTTTACCCATCGTTTTTTCGACGCTGGATTTTAACGGTAAAACGGGATTACTGTGGCCGGTCTTCGATTTACCATCGCTGGAGAGTGGTGCACCATGGTACTGTTCCATTTCAAATCCATGCACGCATTTCTAAAAGTCATATGGCACTGTTTCGCCATTTCGGAGGGATGTTGCACCCTGTAGATATCGATTATTCGGACGGCCATAACTTCTGGCTCGTTTAGAGTTACGGGAGCCATAACCTGTCAAAACGAAGGCCACGGTGAGTTCTACGGCTTTGACCGCTTTCAGCCGTCAACGGATAGATTAATGCCCAAAAAGGACAACCCGAATCTCAATCGGGGCTCGTAAGTTTTTTGCCCGTCGTTTTTTCGACACCGGATTTTTACGGTAAAACGTGATTACTGTGCCTCGTCTTCGATTTACCAACGCTGGAGAGTGCTGCACCATGGTACTGTTCCGTTTCAAATCCATGCACGCATTTTAAAAGTCGTACGACACAATTTCGCTATTTCGGACGGATGTTTCACCTTGCACCGCGGATGTTGCACCCTGTATATATCGATTATTCGGACGGTCATAACTTCTGGCTCGTTTAGAGTTACGGGAGCCATAACCTATCAAAACGAAGGCCACGGTGAGTTCTACGGCTTTGACAGCTTTCAACCGTCAAGGATAGACTAATGCGCAAAAAGGACAACCCAAATCTCAATCGGGTCTCGTAAGTTTTTTACCCTTCGTTTTTTCGACACAGGATTTTAACGGTAAAACGGGATTACCGTGGCTCGTCTTCGATTTACCATCGGTGGAGAGTGGTGCACCAAGGTACTGTTCCGTTTCAAATCCATACATGCATTTCTAAAAGTCGTACGACACTGTTTCGCCATTTCGGACGGATGTTGCACCTTGCACCGCGGATGTTGCACCCTTTAGATATCGATTATTCGGACGGCCATAACTTTTGGCTCGTCTAGAGTTACGGGAGCCATAACCTGGCAAAACGAAGGCCACGGTGAGTTCTACGGCTTTGACCGCTTTCATCCGTCAATGGATAGATTAATGCCCAAAAAGGACAACTCGAATCTCAATTGGGTCTCGTAAGTTTTTTACCCTTCGTTTTTACGTCACCGGATTTTTACGGTAAAACTGGATTACCGTGCCTCGTCTTCGATTTACCATCGCTGGAGAGTGTTGTACCATGGTACTGTTCCATTTCAAATCCATGCACGCATTTCTAAAAGTCGTAGGCACTGTTCGTTATTTCGGACGGATGTTGCACCTTGCACTGCGGATGTTGCACCCTGTAGATATCGATTATTCGGACGGTCATAACTTCTGGCTCGTTTAGAGTTATGGGAGCCATAACCTGTCAAAACAAAGGCCACGGTGAGTTCTACGGCTTTGACTACTTTCAGCCGTCAACGGATAGATTAATGCCCAAAAAGGACAACCCGAATCACAATCGGGTCTCGTAAGTTTTTTACCCATCGTTTTTTCGACGTCGGATTTTAACGGTAAATCGGGATTACCGTGGCTCGTCTTCAATTTACCATCGCTGGAGAGTGGTGCACCGTGGTACTGTTCCATTTCAAATCCATGCACGCATTTCTAAAAGTCGTATGGCACTATTTCGCCATTTCGGACGGATGTTGCACCTTGCACCGCGGATGTTGCACCCTGTAGATATCGATTATTCGGACGGCCATAACTTCTGGCTCGTTTAGAGTTACGGGAGCCATAACCTGTCAAAAAGATGGCCACGGTGAGTTCAAGGGCTTTGACCTCTTTTGGCCGTCAACGGATAGCTTAATTCCCGAAAAGGACAACCCGAATCTCAATCGGGTCTCGTAAGTTTTTTACCCTTCGTTTTTTCAACACCGGATTTTAACGGTAAAACGGGATTACCGTGGCTTGTCTTCGATTTACCATCGCTGGTGAGTGGTGCACCATGGTACTGTTCCGTTTCAAATCCATGCATGCATTTCTAAACGTCGTACGACACTGTTTCGCCATTTCGGACGGATGTTGCACCTTGCACCGCGGATGTTGCACCCAGTAGATATCGATTATTCGGACGGTCATAACTTCTGGCTCGTTTAGAGTTACGGGAGCCATTACCTGTCAAAACGAAGGCCACGGTGAGTTCTACGGCTTTGACAGCTTTGAGATGTCAACGGATAGATTAATGCCCAAGAAGGACAACCCAAATCTCAATCAGGTCTCGTAAGTTTTTTACCCATTGTTTTTTCGACGCCGGATTTTAACGGTAAAACGGGAGTACCGTGGCTCGTCTTCGATTTCCCATCGCTGGAGAGTGATGCACCATGGTATTGTTCCATTTCAAATCCATGCACGTGTTTCTAAAAGTCGTACGGCACTGTTTCGCCATTTCGGACGGATGTTCCACCCTGCACCGCGGATGTTGCACCCTGTAGATATCGATTATTCAGACGACCATAACTTCTGGCTCATTTAGAGTTACGGGAGCCATAACTTGTCAAAACGAAGGCCACGGTGAGTTCTACGGCTTTGACGGCTTTCGTCCGTCAGCGGATAGATTAATGCCCGAAAAGGACAACCCGAATCTCAATCGGGTCTCGTAAGTTTTTTACCCTTCGTTTTTTCAACACCGGATTTTAACGGTAAAACGGGATTACCGTGGCTTGTCTTCGATTTACCATCGCTGGAGAGTGGTGCACCATCGTACTGTTCCGTTTCAAATCCATGCGTGCATTTCTAAAAGTCGTACGACACCGTTTTGCCATTTCGAACGGATGTTGCACCTTGCACCGCGGATGTTGCACCCTGTAGATATCGATTATTCGGACGGCCATAACTTCTGGCTCGTTCAGAGTTACGGGAGCCATAACCTGTCAAAAAGATGGCCACGGTGAGTTCAAGGGCTTTGACCGCTTTCGGCCGTCAACGGATAGCTTAATGCCCGAAAAGGACAACCCGAATCTCAATCGGGTCTCGTAAGTCTTTTACCCTTCGTTTTTTCGACACTGAATTTTTACGGTAAAACGGGATTACCGTGCCTCGTCTTCGATTTACCATCGCTAGAGAGTGGTGCACCATGGTACTGTTCCGTTTCAAATCCATGCACGCATTTCTAAAAGTCGAACGGCACTGTTTCGCTATTTCGGACGGATGTTGCACATTGCACCGCGGATGTTGCACCTTGTAGATATCGCTTATTCGGACGGTCATAACTTCTGGCTCGTTTAGAGTTACGGGAGCCATAACCTGTCAAAACGAAGGCCACAGTGAGTTCTACGGCTTTGACAGCTTTTAGGTGCAAGCGGATAGATTAATGCCCAAAAAGGACAACCCGAATCTCAATCGGGGCTCGTAAGTTTTTTACCCTTCATTTTTTCGACACCGGATTTTAATGGTAAAACGGGATTACCGTGGCTCATCTTTGATTTACCATCGCTGGAGAGTGGTGCACCATGGTACTATTCCGTTTCAAATCCACGCATGCATTTCTAAAAGTCGTACGAAACTGTTTCGCCATTTCGGACGGATGTTGCACCTTGCACCGCGGATGTTGCACCCTGTAGATATCGATTATTGGGACGGTCATAACTTTTGGCTCGTTTAGAGTTACGGGAGCCATAACCTGTCAAAACAAAGGCTACAATGAGTTCTATGGCTTTGACTGCTTTCAGCCGTCAACGGATAGATTAATGCCCAAGAAGGACAACCCGAATCTCAATCGGGTCTCGTAAGTTTTTTACCCATCGTTTTTTCGACGTCGGATTTTAACGGTAAAACGGGATTACCGTGGCTCGTCTTCGATTTACCATCGCTGAAGACTGGTGCACCATGGTACTATTCATTTCAAATCCATGCACGCATTTCTAAAAGTCATATGGCACTGTTTCGCCATTTCGGACGGATGTTGCACCTTGCACCGCGGATGTTGCACCCTGTAGATATCGATTATTCGAACGGCCATAACTTCTGGCTCGTTTAGAGTTATGGGAGCCATAACCTGTCAAAACGAAGTCCACGGTGAGTTCTACGGCTTTGGCAACTTTCAGCCATCAACGGATAGATTAACGCCCGAAAAGGACAACCCGAATCTCAATCGGGTCTCGTAAGTTTTTTACCCTTCGTTTTTTCGACACCGTATTTTAACGGTAAAACGGGATTACCGTGGCTCGTCTTCGATTTACCATCGCTGGAGAGTGGTGCACCATGGTACTGTTCCGTTTCAAATCCATGCATGCATTTCTAAAAGTCGTACGCCACTGTTTCGCCATTTCGGACGGATGTTGCACCTCGCACCGCGGATGTTGCACTCTTTAGATATCGATTATTAGGACGGTCATAATTTTTGGCTCGTTTAGAGTTACGGAGCCATAACCTGTCAAAACGAAGGCCACGGTGAGTTCTACGGCTTTGACAGCTTTCAGCCGTCAACGGATAGATTAATGGCCAAAAAGGACAACACGAATCTCAATCGGGTCTCGTAAGTTTTTTACCCATCGTTTTTTCGACGCCGGATTTTAACGGTAAAACGGGATTACCGTGGCTGGTCATCGATTTACAATCGCTGGAGAGTGGTGCACCATGGTACTGTTCCGTTTCAAATCCATGCATGCATTTCTAAAAGCCGTATGGCACTGTTTCGCCATTTCGGACGGATGTTGCACCTTGCACCGCGGATGTTGCACTCTATAGATATCGATTATTCGGCCCGCCATAACTTCTGGCTCGTTTAGAGTTATGGTATCCATAACCTGTCAAAACGAAGGCCATGGTGTGTTCTACGGCTTTAACAGCTTTCAGCCGTCAACGGATAGATTAATGCCCGAAAAGGACAACCTGAATCTCAATCGGGTCTCGTAAGTTTTTTACCCTTCGTTTTTTTGACACCGGATTTTAACGGTAAAACGGTATTACCATGGCTCGTCTTCGATCTACCATCGCTGGAGAGTGGTGCACCATGGTACCGTTCTGTTTCAAATCCATGCATGCATTCCTAAAAGTCGTACGACACTGTTTCACCATTTCGGACGGATGTTGCACCTTGCACCACGGATGTTGCACCCTGTAGATATCGATTATTCGGACGGCCATAACTTTTGGCTCGTTTAGAGTAACGAGAGCCACAACCTGTCAAAACGAAGGCCACGGTGAGTTCTACGGCTTTGACCACTTTTAGCCGTCAACGGATAGATTAATTCCCAAAAAGGACAACCCGAATCTCAATCGGGTGTCGTAAGTTTTTTAGCCTTCATTTTTTCGACACCGGATTTTTACGGTAAAACGGGATTACCGTGCCTCGTCTTCGATTTACCATTGCTGGAGAGTGCTGCACCGTGGTTCTGTTCCATTTCAAATCCATGCACGCATTTCTAAAAGTCGTACGGCACTGTTTCGCTATTTCGGACGGATGTTGCACCTTGCACCGCGGATGTTGCACCCTGTAGATATCGATTATTCGGACGGTCATAACTTATGGCTCGTTTAGAGTTACGGGAGCCATAAGCTGTCAAAACGAAGACCAGGGTGAGTTCTACGGTTTGACCGCTTTCAGCCGTTAACGGATAGATTAATGCCCAAAAAGGACAACCCGAATCTCAATTGGTCTCGTAAGTTTTTTACCCTTTGTTTTTTCGACACTGGATTTTAAAGGTAAAACGGGATTACCGTGACTCGTCTTCGATTTACCATCGCTGGAGAGTGTTGCACCGTGGTACTGTTCCGTTTCAAATCCATGCATACATTTCTAAAAGTCGTACGGCACGGTTTCGCCATTTCGGACGGATGTTGCACCTTGCACCGCGGATGTTGCACCCTGTAGATATCGATTATTCGGACGGCCATAACTTCTGGCTCGTTTAGAGTTACGGGAGCCATAACCTGTCAAAACGAAGTCCACGGTGAGTTCTACGGCTTTGACAGCTTTCAGCCGTCAACGGATAGATTAACGCCCGAAAAGGACAACCCGAATCTCAATCGGGTCTCGTAAGTTTTTTACCCTTCGTTATTTCGACACCGGATTTTAACGGTAAAACGGGATTACCGTGGCTCGTCTTCGATTTACCATCGCTGTAGATTGCAGCACCATGGTACTGTTCCGTTTCAAATCCATGCACGCATTTCTAAAAGTCGTACGGCACAGTTTCGCCATTTCGGACGGATGTTGCACCTTGCACCGCGGATGTTGCACCCTATAGATATCGATTATTCGGACGGCCATAACTTCTGGCTCGTTTAGAGTTATGGGAGCCATAACCTGTCAAAACGAAGGCCACGGTGAATTCTACGGTTTTGACGGATTTCAGCCGTCGACGGATGGATTAATGCCCAAAAAGGACAACCCGAATCTCAATCGGGTCTCGTAAGTTTTTTACCCTTCGTTTTTTCGACACCGGATTTTTACGGTAAAACGGGATTACCGTGCCTCGTCTTCGATTTACCATCGCTGGAGAGTTGTGCACCATGGTACTGTTCCGTTTTAAATCCATGCACACATTTCTAAAGGTCGTACGACACTGTTTCGCCATTTCGGACGTATGTTGCACCTTGCACCGCGGATGTTGCATCCTGTAGATGTCGATTATTCGAACGGTCATAACTTTTGGCTCGTTTAGAGTTACGAGAGCCATAACATGTCAAAACGAAGTCAACGCTGAGTTCTACGGCTTTGACAGCTTTCAGCCGTCAACGGATAGATTAATGCCCAAAAAGGACAACCAGAATCGCAATCTGGTCTCGTAAGTTTTTTACCCTTCGTTTTTTCGACGCCGGATTTTAACTATAAAACGGATTACCGTGGCTCGTCTTCGATTTACCATCGCTGGAGAGTGGTGCACAATGGTACTGTTCCATTTCAAATCCATGCACGCATTTCCAAAAGTCGTATGGCACTGTTTCGCCATTTCGGACGGATGTTGCACCTTGCACCGCGGATGTTGCACACTGTAGATATCGATTATTCGGACGGCCATAACTTCTGGCTCGTTTAGAGTTACGGGAGCCATTACCTGTCAAAACGAAGGCCACGGTGAGTTCAACGGCTTTGACCGCTTTCAGCCGTCAATGGATAGATTAATGCCCGAAAAGGACAACCCGAATCTCAATCGGGTCTCGTAAGTTTTTACCCTTCGTTTTTTCGACACCGGATTTTAACGGTAAAACGGTATTACCGTGGCTCATCTTCGATTTACCGTCGCTGGAGAGTGGTGCACCATGGTACTGTTCCGTTTCAAATCCATGCATGCATTTCTAAAAGTCATACGGCACTGTTTCACCATTTCGGACAGATGTTGCAACTTGCATATCGGATGTTGCACCCTGTAGATATCGATTATTCGGACGGCCATAACTTTTGGCTTGTTTAGATTTACGGGAGCCATAACCTATCAAAACGAAGGCCACGGCGAGTTCTACGGCTTTTACCGCTTTCAGCCGTCAACGGATAGACTAATGCCCAAAAAGGACAACCTGAATCTCAATCGGGTCTCGTAAGTTTTTTACCCTTCGTTTTTTCGACACCGGATTTTTACGGTAAAACGGGATTACCGTGCCTCGTCTTCGATTTACCATCGTTGGAGAGTGTTGCACCATAGTACTGTTCAGTTTCAAATCCATGCACGCATTTCTAAAAGTCGCACGGCACTATTTCGCTATTTCGGACGGATGTTGCACCTTGCACCGTGGATGTTGCACCCTGTAGATATCGATTATTCGGACGGTCATAACTTCTGGCTCGTTTAGAGTTATGGGAGCCATAACCTGTCAAAACGAAGGCCACGGTGAGTTCTACGGCTTTGACTGCTTTCAGCCGTAAACGGATAGATTAATGCCCAAAAAGGTCAGCCCGAATCTCAATCGGGTCTCGTATGTTTTTTACCAATCGTTTTTTCGACGTTGGATTTTAACGGTAAAACGGGATTACCGAGGCTCCACTTCGATTTACCATCGCTGGAGAGTGGTGCACCATGGTACTATTCCATTTCAAATCTATGCATGCATTTCTAAAAGTCGTATGGCACTGTTTCGCTATTTCGGACGGATGTTGCACCTTGCACCGCGGATGTTGCACCCTGTGGATATCGATTATTCGGACGGTCATAACTTATGGCTCGTTTAGAGTTACGGGAGCCATAAGCTGTCAAAACGAAGACCAGGGTGAGTTCTACGGTTTGACCGCTTTCAGCCGTTAACGGATAGATTAATGCCCAAAAAGGACAACCCGAATCTCAATTGGTCTCGTAAGTTTTTTACCCTTTGTTTTTTCGACACTGGATTTTAAAGGTAAAACGGGATTACCGTGACTCGTCTTCGATTTACCATCGCTGGAGAGTGTTGCACCGTGGTACTGTTCCGTTTCAAATCCATGCATACATTTCTAAAAGTCGTACGGCACGGTTTCGCCATTTCGGACGGATGTTGCACCTTGCACCGCGGATGTTGCACCCTGTAGATATCGATTATTCGGACGGCCATAACTTCTGGCTCGTTTAGAGTTACGGGAGCCATAACCTGCCAAAACGAAGTCCACGGTGAGTTCTACGGCTTTGACAGCTTTCAGCCGTCAACGGATAGATTAACGCCCGAAAAGGACAACCCGAATCTCAATCGGGTCTCGTAAGTTTTTTACCCTTCGTTATTTCGACACCGGATTTTAACGGTAAAACGGGATTACCGTGCCTCGTCTTCGATTTACCATTGCTAGAGAGTGCTGCACCGTGGTTCTGTTCCGTTTCAAATCCATGCACGCATTTCTAAAAGTCGTACGGCACTGTTTCGCTATTTCGGACGGATGTTGCACCTTGCACCGCGGATGTTGCACCCTGTAGATATCGATTATTCGGACGGTCATAACTTATGGCTCGTTTAGAGTTACGGGAGCCATAAGCTGTCAAAACGAAGGCCACGGTGAATTCTACGGCTTTGACGGATTTCAGCCGTCGACGGATGGATTAATGCCCAAAAAGGACAACCCGAATCTCAATTGGTCTCGTAAGTTTTTTACCCTTTGTTTTTTCGACACTGGATTTTAAAGGTAAAACGGGATTACCGTGACTCGTCTTCGATTTACCATCGCTGGAGAGTGTTGCACCGTGGTACTGTTCCGTTTCAAATCCATGCATACATTTCTAAAAGTCGTACGGCACGGTTTCGCCATTTCGGACGGATGTTGCACCTTGCACCGCGGATGTTGCACCCTGTAGATATCGATTATTCGGACGGCCATAACTTCTGGCTCGTTTAGAGTTACGGGAGCCATAACCTGTCAAAACGAAGTCCACGGTGAGTTCTACGGCTTTGACAGCTTTCAGCCGTCAACGGATAGATTAACGCCCGAAAAGGACAACCCGAATCTCAATCGGGTCTCGTAAGTTTTTTACCCTTCGTTATTTCGACACCGGATTTTAACGGTAAAACGGGATTACCGTGGCTCGTCTTCGATTTACCATCGCTGTAGATTGCTGCACCATGGTACTGTTCCGTTTCAAATCCATGCACGCATTTCTAAAAGTCGTACGGCACAGTTTCGCCATTTCGGACGGATGTTGCACCTTGCACCGCGGATGTTGCACCCTATAGATATCGATTATTCGGACGGCCATAACTTCTGGCTCGTTTAGAGTTATGGGAGCCATAACCTGTCAAAACGAAGGCCACGGTGAATTCTACGGCTTTGACGGATTTCAGCCGTCGACGGATGGATTAATGCCCAAAAAGGACAACCCGAATCTCAATCGGGTCTCGTAAGTTTTTTACCCTTCGTTTTTTCGACACCGGATTTTTACGGTAAAACGTGATTACCGTGCCTCGTCTTCGATTTACCATCGCTGGAGAGTTGTGCACCATGGTACTGTTCCGTTTTAAATCCATGCACGCATTTCTAAAGGTCGTACGACACTGTTTCGCCATTTCGGACGTATGTTGCACCTTGCACCGCGGATGTTGCATCCTGTAGATGTCGATTATTCGGACGGTCATAACTTTTGGCTCGTTTAGAGTTACGAGAGCCATAACATGTCAAAACGAAGTCAACGCTGAGTTCTACGGCTTTGACAGCTTTCAGCCGTCAACGGATAGATTAATGCCCAAAAAGGACAACCAGAATCGCAATCTGGTCTCGTAAGTTTTTTACCCTTCGTTTTTTCGACGCCGGATTTTAACTGTAAAACGGATTACCGTGGCTCGTCTTCGATTTACCATCGCTGGAGAGTGGTGCACAATGGTACTGTTCCATTTCAAATCCATGCACGCATTTCCAAAAGTCGTATGGCACTGTTTCGCCATTTCGGACGGATGTTGCACCTTGCACCGCGGATGTTGCACACTGTAGATATCGATTATTCGGACGGCCATAACTTCTGGCTCGTTTAGAGTTACGGGAGCCATTACCTGTCAAAACGAAGGCCACGGTGAGTTCAACGGCTTTGACCGCTTTCAGCCGTCAATGGATAGATTAATGCCCGAAAAGGACAACCCGAATCTCAATCGGGTCTCGTAAGTTTTTACCCTTCGTTTTTTCGACACCGGATTTTAACGGTAAAACGGTATTACCGTGGCTCATCTTCGATTTACCGTCGCTGGAGAGTGGTGCACCATGGTACTGTTCCGTTTCAAATCCATGCATGCATTTCTAAAAGTCATACGGCACTGTTTCGCCATTTCGGACAGATGTTGCAACTTGCATAGCGGATGTTGCACCCTATAGATATCGATTATTCGGACGGCCATAACTTTTGGCTTGTTTAGAGTTACGGGAGCCATAACCTATCAAAACGAAGGCCACGGTGAGTTCTACGGCTTTTACCGCTTTCAGCCGTCAACGGATAGACTAATGCCAAAAAGGACAACCTGAATCTCAATCGGGTCTCGTAAGTTTTTTACCCTTCGTTTTTTCGACACCGGATTTTTACGGTAAAACGGGATTACCGTGCCTCGTCTTCGATTTACCATCGTTGGAGAGTGTTGCACCATAGTACTGTTCAGTTTCAAATCCATGCACGCATTTCTAAAAGTCGTACGGCACTATTTCGCTATTTCGGACGGATGTTGCACCTTGCACCGTGGATGTTGCACCCTGTAGATATCGATTATTCGGACCGTCATAACTTCTGGCTCGTTTAGAGTTATGGGAGCCATAACCTGTCAAAACGAAGGCCACGGTGAGTTCTACGGCTTTGACTGCTTTCAGCCGTAAACGGATAGATTAATGCCCAAAAAGGTCAGCCCGAATCTCAATCGGGTCTCGTATGTTTTTTACCAGTCGTTTTTTCGACGTTGGATTTTAACGGTAAAACGGGATTACCGAGGCTCCACTTCGATTTACCATCGCTGGAGAGTGGTGCACCATGGTACTATTCCATTTCAAATCCATGCATGCATTTCTAAAAGTCGTATGGCACTGTTTCGCTATTTCGGACGGATGTTGCACCTTGCACCGCGGATGTTGCAACCTGTAGATATCGATTGTTCGGACGGCCACAACTTCTGGCTCGTTTAGAGTTACGGGAGCCATGACCTGTCAAAACGAAGGCCACGGTGAGTTCTACGGCTTTGACAGCTTTCAGCCGTCAACGGATAGATTAACGGCCGAAAAGGACAACCAGAATCTCAATCGGGTCTCGTAAGTTATTTACCCTTCGTTTTTTCGACACCGGATTTTAACGGTAAAACGGGATTACCGTGGCTCGTCTTCGATTTACCATCGCTAGCGAGTGGTGCACCATGGTACTGTTCCATTTCAAATCCATGCATGCATTTCTAAAAGTTGTACGACACTGTTTCGCCATTTCGGGCGGATGTTGCACCTTGCACCGCGGATGTTGCACCCTGTAGATATCGATTATTGGGACGGTCATAACTTTTGGCTCGTTTAGAGTTAGGGAGCCACAACCTATCAGAACGAAGGCCACGATGAGTTCTACGGCTTTGACTGCTTTCAGCCGTCAACGGATAGATTAATGCCCAAAAAGGACAACCCGAATCTCAATCGGGTCTCGTAAGTTTTTTACCCATCGTTTTTTCGACATCGGATTTTAACGGTAAAATGGGATTACCGTGGCTCATCTTCGATTTACCATCGCTGGAGAGTGGTGCACCATGGTACTGTTCCATTTCAAATCCATGCGCGCATTTCTAAAAGTCGTATTGCACTGTTTCGCCATTTTGGACGGATGTTGCACCTTGCACCGCGGATGTTGCACCCTGTAGATATCGATTGTTCGGACGGCCATAACATCTGGCTCGTTTAGAGTTACGGGAGCCATGACCTGTCAAAACGAAAGCCACGGTGAGTTCTACGGCTTTGACAGCTTTCAGCCATCAACGGATAGATTAACGCCCGAAAAGGACAACCCGAATCTCAATCGGGTCTCGTAAGTTTTTTACCCTTCGTTTTTTCGACACCGGATTTTAACGGTAAAACGAGATTACCGTGGCTCGTCTTTGATTTACCATCGCTGGTGAGTGGTGCACCATGGTACTGTTCCGTTTCAAATCCATGCATGCATTTCTAAAAGTCGTACGACACTGTTTCGCCATTTCGGACGGATGTTGCACCTTGCACCGCGGATGTTGCACTCTGTAGATATCGATTATTGTGACAGTCATAACTTTTGGCTCGTTTAGAGTTATAGGAGCCATAACCGGTCAAAACGAAAGCCACGGTGAGTTCTATGGCTTTGACAGCTTTCAGCCGTCAACGGATAGATTAATGGCCAAAAAGGACAACCCAAATCTCAATCGGGTCTCGTAAGTTTTTTTCCCATAGTTTTTTCGACGCTGGATTTTAACGGTAAAACGGGATTACCGAGGCTCGTCTTCGATTTACCATCGCTGGAGAGTGGTGCACCATGGTACTGTTCCATTTCGAATCCATGCACGCACTTCTAAAAGTCGTATGGCACTATTTCGCCATTTCAGACGGATGTTGCACCTTGCACCGCGGATGTTGCACTCTGTAGATATCGATTATTCGGACCGCCATAACTTCTGGTTCGTTTAGAGTTACGGGAGCCATAACCTGTCAAAACGAAGTCCACGGTGAGTTCTACGGCTTTGACAGCTTTCAGCCGTCAACGGATAGATTAATGCCCGAAATGAACAACCCGAATCTCAATCGGATCTCGTAAGTTTTTTACCCTTCGTTTTTTCGACACCGGATTTTTATGGTAAAAAGGGATTGCCGTGCCTCGTCTTCGATTTACCATCGTTGGGGAGTGTTGAACCATGGTATTGTTCCGTTTCAAATCCATGCACGCATTTCTAAAAGTCGTACGACACTGTTTCGCTATTTCGGACGGATGTTGCACCTTGCACCATGGATGTTGCACCCGGTAGATATCGATTATTCGGACGGTCATAACTTCTGGCTCGTTTAGAGTTATGGGAGCCATAACCTGTCAAAACGAAGGCCACGGTGAGTTCTACGGCTTTGACTACTTTCAGCCGTCAACGGATAGATTAATGCCCAAAAAGGACAACCCGAATCTCAATCGGGTCTCGTAAGTTTTTTACCCATCGTTTTTTCGACGTCGGATTTTAACGGTAAAACGGGATTACCGAGGCTCGTCTTCGATTTACCATCGCTGGAGAGTGGTGCACCATGGTACTGTTCCATTTCAAATCCATGCACGCATTTTTAAAAGTCGTATGGCACTATTTCGCCATTTCGGACGGATGTTGCACCTTGCACCGGGGATGTTGCACCCTGTAGATATCGATTGTTCGGACGGCCACAACTTCTGGCTCGTATAGAGTTACGGGAGCCATGACCTGTCAAAACGAAGGCCACGGTGAGTTCTACGGCTTTGACAGCTTTCAGCCGTCAACGGATAGATTAGCGCCCGAAAAGGACAACCCGAATCCCAATCGGGTCTCGTAAGTTTTTTACCCTTCGTTTTTTCGACACCGGATTTTAACGGTAAAACGGGATTTCCGTGGCTCGTCTTCGATTTACCATCGCTAGAGAGTGGTGCACCATGGTACTATTCCGTTTCAAATCCATGCATGCATTTCTAAAAGTCGTACGACACTGTTTCGCCATTTCGGACGGATGTTGCACCTTGCACCGCGGATGTTGCACCCTGTTGATATCGATAATTGGGACGGTCATAACTTTTGGCTCGTTTAGAGTTACGGGAGCCATAACCTGTCAAAACGAAGGCCACGATGAGTTCTACAGCTTTGACTGCTTTCAGCCGTCAACGGATAGATTAATGCCCAAAAAGGACAACCCGAATCTCAATCGGGTCTCGTAAGTTTTTTACCCATCGTTTTTTCGACGTCGGATTTTAACGGTAAAACGGGATTACCGTGGCTCGTCTTTGATTTACCATCGCTGGAGAGTGGTGCACCATGGTATTGTTCCATTTCAAATCCATGCACGCATTTCTAAAAGTCGTATGGCACTGTTTCGCCATTTTGGACGGATGTTGCACCTTGCACCGCGGATGTTGCACCGTGTAGATATCTATTGTTCGGACGGCCATAACTTCTGGCTCGTTTAGAGTTACGGGAGCCATGACCTGTCAAAACGAAGGCCACGGTGAATTCTACGGCTTTGACAGCTTTCAGCCGTCAACGGATAGATTAACACCCGAAAAGGACAACCCGAATCTCAATCGGGTCTCGTAAGTTTTTTACCCTTCGTTTTTTCGACACCGTATTTTAACGGTAAAACGGGATTACCGTGGCTCATCTTCGATTTACCATCGCTGGAGAGTGGTGCACCATGGTACTGTTCCGTTTCAAATCCATGCATGCATTTCTAAAAGTCGTACGACACTGTTTCGCCATTTCGGAAGGATGTTGCACCTTGCACCGCGTATGTTGCACTCTTTAGGTATCGATTATTGGGATGGTCATAACTTTTGGCTCGTTTAGAGTTACGGAGCCATAACCTATTAAAACGAAGGCCACGGTGAGTTCTTCGGTTTTGACAGCTTTCAGCCGTCAACGGATAGACTAATGGCCAAAAAGGACAACCCGAATCTCAATCGGGTCTCGTAAGTTTTTTACCCATCGTTTTTTCGACGCCGGATTTTAATGGTAAAACGGGATTACCATGGCTCGTCATCGATTTACCATCGCTGGAGAGTGGTGCACCATGGTACTGTTCCACTTCAAATCCATGCACGCATTTCTAAAAGCCGTATGGCACTGTTTCGCCATTTCGGACGGATGTTGCACCTTGCACCGTGGATGTTGCACTCTGTAGATATCGATTATTCGGACCGCCATAACTTCTGGCTCGTTTAGAGTTATGGGAGCCATAACCTGTCAAAACGAAGGCCACGGTGAGTTTTACGATTTGGACCGCTTTCAGCCGTCAACGGATAGATTAATGCCCGAAAAGGACAACCCGAATCTCAATCGGGTCTCGTAAGTTTTTTACCCATCGTTTTCTTGACACCGGATTTTAACGGTAAAACGGGATTACCATGGCTCGTCTTCGATCTACCATCGCTAGAGAGTGGTGCACTATGGTACTGTTCTATTTCAAATCCATGCATGCATTCCTAAAAGTCGTACGACACTGTTTCGCCATTTCGGACGGATGTTGCACCTTGCACCACGGATGTTGCACCCTGTAGATATCGATTATTCGGACGGCCATAACTTTTGGCTCGTTTAGAGTTACGGGAGCCATAACCTGTCAAAACGAAGGCCACGGTGATTTCTATGGCTTTGACCACTTTCAGCCGTCAGAGGATAGATTAATTCCCAAAAAGGACAACCCGAACCTCAATCGGGTCTCGTAAGTTTTTTAGCCTTCATTTTTTCGACACCGGATTTTTAGGGTAAAACGGGATTACCGTGCCTCGTCTTCGATTTACCATTGCTGGAGAGTGCGGCAGCGTGGTTCTGTTCCATTTCAAATCCATGCACGCATTTCTAAAAGTCGTACGGCACTGTTTCGCTATTTCGGACGGATGTTGCACCTTGCACCGCGGATGTTGCACCCTGTAGATATCGATTATTCGGACGGTCATAACTTATGGCTCGTTTAGAGTTACGGGAGCCATAAGCTGTCAAAACGAAGGCCACGGTGAGTTCTACGGCTTTGACCGCTTTCAGCCGTCAACGGATAGATTAATGCCAAAAAGGACAACCCGAATCTCAATTGGTCTCGTAAGTTTTTTACCCTTCGTTTTTTCGACACTGGATTTTAAAGGTAAAACGGGATTACCGTGACTCGTCTTCGATTTACCATCGCTGGAGAGTGGTGCACCAAGGTACTGTTCCGTTTCAAATCCATGCATGCATTTCTAAAAGTTGTACGACACCGTTTCGCCATTTCGGACGGATGTTGTACCTTGCACCGCGGATGTTGCACTCTTTAGATATCGATTATTGGGACGGTCATAACTTTTGGCTCGTTTAGAGTTACGGAGCCATAACCTGTCAAAACGAAGGCCACGGTGAGTTCTACGGCTTTGACAGCTTTCAGCCGTCAACGGATAGATTAATGGCCAAAAAGGACAACCCGAATCTCAATCGGGTCTCGTAAGTTTTTTACCCATCGTTTTTTCGGCGCCGGATTTTAACGGTAAAACGGGATTACCGTGGCTCGTCATCGATTTACCATCGCCGGAGAGTGGTGCACCATGGTACTGTTCCATTTCAAATCCATGCACGCATTTCTAAAAGCCGTATGGCACTGTTTCGCCATTTCGGACGGATGTTGCACCTTGCACCGCGGATGTTGCACTCTGTAGATATCGATTATTCGGACCGCCATAACTTCTGGCTCGTTTAGAGTTATGGGAGCCATAACCTGTCAAAACGAAGGCCACGGTGAGTTCTACGGCTTTGACAGCTTTCAGCCGTCAACGGATAGATTAATGCCCGAAAAGGACAACCCGAATCTCAATCGGGTCTCGTAAGTTTTTTACCCTTCGTTTTTTTGACACCGGATTTTAACGGTAAAACGGGATTACCATGGCTCATCTTCGATCTACCATCGCTAGAGAGTGGTGCACCATGGTACTGTTCTGTTTCAAATCCATGCATGCATTCCTAAAAGTCGTACGACACTGTTTCGCCATTTCGGACGGATGTTGCACCTTGCGCCACGGATGTTGCACCCTGTAGATATCGATTATTCGGACGGCCATAACTTTTGGCTCGTTTAGAGTTACGGGAGCCACAACCTGTCAAAACGAAGGCCACGGTGAGTTCTACGGCTTTGACCACTTTCAGCCGTCAACGGATAGATTAATTCCCAAAAAGGACAACCCGAATCTCAATCGGGTCTCGTAAGTTTTTTAGCCTTCGTTTTTTCGACACCGGATTTTTACGGTAAAACGGGATTACCGTGCCTCGTCTTCGATTTACCATTGCTGGAGAGTGCTGCACCGTGGTTCTGTTCCATTTCAAATCCATGCACGCATTTCTAAAAGTCGTACGGCACTGTTTCGCCATTTCGGACGGATGTTGCACCTTGCACCGCGGATGTTGCACCCTGTAGATATCGATTATTCGGATGGTCATAACTTATGGCTCGTTTAGAGTTACGGGAGACATAAGCTGTCAAAACGAAGGCCACGGTGAGTTCTACGGCTTTGACCGCTTTCAGCCGTCAATGGATAGATTAATGCCCAAAAAGGACAACCCGAATCTCAATTGGTCTCGTAAGTTTTTTACCCTTCGTTTTTTCGACACTGGATTTTAAAGGTAAAACGGGATTACCGTGACTCGTCTTCGATTTACCATCGCTGGAGAGTGGTGCACCATGGTACTATTCCGTTTCAAATCCATGCACGCATTTCTAAAAGTCGTATGGCACTGTTTCGCCATTTCGGACGGATGTTGCACCTTGCACCGCGGATGTTGCACTCTGTAGATATCGATTATTCGGACCACCATAACTTCTGGCTCGTTTAGAGTAACGGGAGCCATAACCTGTCAGAACGAAGGCCACGGCGAGTTCTACGGCTTTGACAGCTTTCAGCCGTCAACGGATAGATTAATTCCCGAAATGGACAACCCGAATCTCAATCGGATCTCGTAAGTTTTTTACCCTTCGTTTTTTCGACACCGGATTTTTATGGTAAAAAGGGATTACCGTGCCCCGTCTTCGATTTACCATCGTTGGAGAGTGTTGAACCATGGTATTGTTCCATTTCAAATCCATGCACGCATTTCTAAAAGTCGTACGGCACTGTTTCGCTATTTCGGACGGATGTTGCACCTTGCACCATGGATGTTGCACCCTGTAGATATCGATTATTCGGATGGTCATAACTTCTGGCTCGTTTAGAGTTATGGGAGCCATAACCTGTCAAAACGAAGGCCACGGTGAGTTCTACGGTTTTGACTGCTTTCAGCCGTCGATGGATAGATTAATGCCCAAAAAGGACAACCCGAATCTCAATCGGGTCTCGTAAGTTTTTTACCCATCGTTTTTTCGACGTCGGATTTTAACGGTAAAACGGGATTACCGAGGCTCGTCTTCGATTTACCATCGCTGGAGAGTGGTGCACCATGGTACTGTTCCATTTCAAATCCATGCACGCATTTCTAAAAGTCGTATGGCACTGTTTCGCCATTTCGGACGGATGTTGCACCTTGCACCGCGGATGTTACAACCTGTAGATATCGATTGTTCGGACGGCCACAACTTCTAGCTCGTTTAGAGTTACGGGAGCCATGACCTGTCAAAACGAAGGCCACGGTGAGTTCTACGGCTTTGACAGCTTTCAGCCGTCAACGGATAGATTAACGCCCGAAAAGGACTACCCGAATCTCAATCGGGTCTCGTAAGATTTTTACCCTTCGTTTTTTCGACACCGGATTTTAACGGTAAAACGGGATTACCGTGGCTCGTCTTCGATTTACCATCGCTGGAGAGTGGTGCACCATGGTACTATTCCGTTTCAAATCCACGCATGCGTTTCTAAAAGTCGTACGAAACTGTTTCGCCATTTCGGACGGATGTTGCACCTTGCACCGCGGATGTTGCACCCTGTAGATATCGATTATTGGGACGGTCATAACTTTTGGCTCGTTTAGAGTTATGGGAGCCATAACCTGTCAAAACAAAGGCCACAATGAGTTCTACGGCTTTGACTGCTTTCAGCCGTCAACGGATAGATTAATGCCCAAAAAGGACAACCCGAATCTCAATCGGGTCTCGTAAGTTTTTTACCCATCGTTTTTTCGACGTCGGATTTTAACGGTAAAACGGGATTACCGTGGCTCGTCTTCGATTTACCATCGCTGGAGACTGGTGCACCATGGTACTGTTCATTTCAAATCCATGCACGCATTTCTAAAAATCATATGGCACTGTTTCGCCATTTCGGACGGATGTTGCACCTTGCACCGCGGATGTTGCACCCTGTAGATATCGATTATTCGAACGGCCATAACTTCTGGCTCGTTTAGAGTTACGGGAGCCATAACCTGTCAAAACGAAGTCCACGGTGAGTTCTACGGCTTTGACGGCTTTCAGCCGTCAATGGATAAATTAACGCCCGAAAAGGACAACCCGAATCTCAATCGGGTCTCGTATGTTTTTTACCCTTCATTTTTTCGACACCGTATTTTAACGGTAAAACGGGATTACCGTGGCTCGTCTTCGATTTACCATCGCTGGAGAGTGGTGCACCATGGTACTGTTCCGTTTCAAATCCATGCATGCATTTCTAAAAGTCGTACGCCACTGTTTCGCCATTTCGGACGGATGTTGCACCTCGCACCGCGGATGTTGCACTCTTTAGATATCGATTATTGGGACGGTCATAACTTTTGGCTCGTTTAGAGTTACGGAGCCATAACCTGTCAAAACGAAGGCCACGGTGAGTTCTACGGCTTTGACAGCTTTCAGCCGTCAACGGATAGATTAATGGCCAAAAAGGACAACACGAATCTCTATCGGGTCTCGTAAGTTTTTTACCCATCGTTTTTTCGACGCCGGATTTTAACGGTAAAACGGGATTACCGTGGCTGGTCATCGATTTACCATCGCTGGAGAGTGGTGCACCATGGTACTGTTCCGTTTCAAATCCATGCATGCATTTCTAAAAGCCGTATGGCACTGTTTTGCCATTTCGGACGGATGTTGCACCTTGCAACGCGGATGTTGCACTCTATAGATATCGATTATTCGGACCGCCATAACTTCTGGCTCGTTTAGAGTTATGGGATCCATAACCTGTCAAAACGAAGGCCATGGTGAGTTCTACGGCTTTAACAGCTTTCAGCCGTCAACGGATAGATTAATGCCCGAAAAGGACAACCCGAATCTCAATCGGGTCTTGTAAGTTTTTTACCCTTCGTTTTTTTGACACTGGATTTTAACGGTAAAACGGTATTAACATGGCTCGTCTTCGATCTACCATCGCTGGAGAGTGGTGCACCATGGTACTGTTCTGTTTCAAATCCATGCATGCATTCCTAAAAGTCGTACGACACTGTTTCGCCATTTCGGACGGATGTTGCACCTTGCACCACGGATGTTGCACCCTGTAGATATCGATTATTCGGACGGCCATAACTTTTGGCTCGTTTAGAGTTACGAGAGCCATAACCTGTCAAAACGAAGGCCACAGTGAGTTCTACGTCTTTGACCACTTTTAGCCGTCAACGGATAGATTAATTCCCAAAAAGGACAACCCGAATCTCAATCGGGTCTCGTAAGTTTTTTAGCCTTCGTTTTTTCGACACCGGATTTTTACGGTAAAACGGGATTACCGTGCCTCGTCTTCGATTTACCATTGCTACAGAGTGCTGCACCGTGGTTCTGTTCCATTTCAAATCCATGCACGCATTTCTAAAAGTCGTACGGCACTGTTTCGCTATTTCGGACGGATGTTGCACCTTGCACCGCGGATGTTGCACCCTGTAGATATCGATTATTCGGACGGTCATAACTTATGGCTCGTTTAGAGTTACGGGAGCCATAAGCTGTCAAAACGAAGGCTAGGGTGAGTTCTACGGTTTGACCGCTTTCAGCCGTCAACGGATAGATTAATGCCCAAAAAGGACAACCCGAATCTCAATTGGTCTCGTAAGTTTTTTACCCTTCGTTTTTTCGACACTGGATTTTAAAGGTAAAATGGGATTACCGTGACTCGTCTTCGATTTACCATCGCTGGAGAGTGGTGCACCATGGTACTGTTCCGTTTCAAATCCATGCATGCATTTCTAAAAGTCGTACGGCACGGTTTCGCCATTTCGGACGGATGTTGCACCTTGCACCGCGGATGTTGCACCCTGTAGATATCGATTATTCGGACGGTCATAACTTCTGGCTCGTTTAGAGTTGTGGGAGCCATAACCTGTCAAAACGAAGGCCACGGTGAGTTCTACGGCTTTTACCGCTTTCAGCCGTCAACGGATAGATTAATGCCCAAAAAGGACAAAGCCCGAATCTCAATCAGGTCTCGAAAGTTTTTTACCCTTCGTTTTTTCGACACCGGATATTTACGGTAAAACGGGATTACCGTGCCTCGTCTTCGATTTACCATCGCTGGAGAGTGTTGCACCATGGTACTGTTCCGTTTCAAATCCATGCACGCATTTCTAAAAGTCGTACGGCACTGTTTTGCTATTTCGGACGGATGTTGCACCTTGCACCGCGGATGTTGCACCCTGTAGATATCGATTATTCGGACGGTCATAACTTCTGGCTCGTTTAGAGTTATGGGAGCCATAACTTGTCAAAACGAAGGCCACGGTGAGTTCTACGGTTTTGACTGCTTTCAGCCGTCGATGGATAGATTAAGGTCCAAAAAGGACAACCCGAATCTCAATCGGGTCTCGTAAGTTTTTTACCCATCGTTTTTTCGACGTCGGATTTTAACGGTAAAACGGGATTACCGTGGCTCGTTTTCGATTTACCATCGCTGGAGACTGGTGCACCATGGTACTGTTCATTTCAAATCCATGCACGCATTTCTAAAAGTCGTATGGCACTGTTTCGCCATTTCGGACGGATCTTCCACCTTGCACCGCTGATGTTGCACCCTGTAGATATCGATTATTCGAACGGCCATAACTTCTGGCTCGTTTAGAGTTACGGGAGCCATAACCTGTCAAAACGAATTCCACGGTGAGTTTTACGGCTTTGACAGCTTTCTGCCGTCAACGGATAGATTAACGCCCGAAAAGGACAACCCGAATCTCAATCGGGTCTCGTAAGTTTTTTACCCTTCGTTTTTTCGACACCGGATTTTAACGGTAAAACGGGATTACCATGGCTCGTCTTCGATTTACCATCGCTGTAGATTGCTGCACTATGGTACTGTTCCGTTTCAAATCCATGCACGCATTTCTAAAAGTCGTACGGCACTGTTTCGCCATTTCGGACGGATGTTGCACCTTGCACTGCGGATGTTGCACCCTGTAAAAATCGATTATTCGGACGGCCATAAATTCTGGCTCGTTTAGAGTTACGGGAGCCATAACCTGTCAAAACGAAGGCCACGGTGAGTTCTACGGCTTTGACAGCTTTCAGCCGTCAACGGATAGATTAATGCCCAAAAAGGACAACCCGAATCTCAATCGGGGCTCGTAAGTTTTTACCCTTCGTTTTTTCGACACCGGATTCTTACGGTAAAACGGGATTACCTTGCCTCGTCTTCGATTTACCATCGCTGGAGAGTGGTGCACCATGGTGCTGTTCCGTTTCAAATTTATGCATGCATTTCTAAAAGTCTTTACGCCACTGTTTCGCCATTTCGGACGGATGTTGCACCATGCACCGCGGATGTTGCACCCTTTAGATATCGATTATTCGGACGGCCATAACTTCTGGCTCGTTTTGATTTACGGGAGCCAGAACCTGTCAAAATGAAGGCCACGGTGAGTTCTACGGCTTCGACAGCTTTCATCCGTCAAAGGATAGATTAATGCACGAAAAAGACAACCCGAATCTCAATCGGGTCTCGTAAGTTTTTTACCTTTCCTTTTTTCGACACCGGATTTTAACGGTAAAACGGGATTACCGTGCCTCGTCTTCGATTTACCATCGCTGGAGAGTGGTGCACCATGGTACTATTCCGTTTCAAATCCACGCACGCATTTCTAAAAGTCGTACGCCACTATTTCGCCATTTCGGACGGATGTTGCACCTTGCACCGCGGATGTTGCACCCTGTAGATATCGATTATTCGGACGGCCATAACTTTTGGCTTGTTTAGAGTTACGGGAGCCATAACCTGTCAAAACGAAGTCCACGGTGAGTTCTATGGCTTTGACCACTTTCAGCCGTCAACGGATAGATTAATGCCCAAAAAGGACAACCCGAATCTCAATCGGGTCTCGTAAGTTTTTTACCCTTCGTTTTTTCGACACGGATTTTTAAGGTAAAACGGGATTAACATGCCTCGTCTTCGATTTACCATCGCTAGAGAGTGGTGCACCTTGGTACTGTTCTGTTTTAAACCCATGCACGCATTTCTAAAAGTCGTACGGCACTGTTTCGCCATTTCGGACGGATGTTGCACCTTGCACCGCGGATGTTGCACCCTGTAGATATCAATTATTCGTACGGTCATAACTTCTGGCTCGCTTAGAGTTACGGGAGCCATAACCTGTCAAAACGAAGTCCACGGTGAGTTCTACGGCTTTGACAGCTTTCAGCCGTCAACGGATAGATTAACGCCCAAAAAGGACAACCCGAATCTCAATCGGGTCTCGTAAGTTTTTTACCCTTCGTTTTTGCGACACCGGATTTTAACGGTAAAACGGGATTACCATGGCTCGTCTTCGATTTACCATCGCTGCAGATTGCTGCACCATGGTACTGTTCCGTTTCAAATCCATGCACGTATTTCTAAAAGTCGTACGGCACTGTATCGCCATTTTGGACGGATGTTGCACCTTGCACCGCGGATGTTGCACCCTGTAGATATCGATTATTCGGACGGCCATAACTTCTGGCTCCTTTAGAGTTACGGGATCCATAACCTGTCAAAACGAAGGCCACGGTGAGTTCTACGACTTTGATAGCTTTCAGCCGTCAACGGATAGATTAATGCCCAAAAAGGACAACCAGAATCTCAATCGGGGCTCGTAAGTATTTTACCCTTCGTGTTTTCGACACCGGATTTTTACGGTAAAACGGGATTACCTTGCCTCGTCTTCGATTTACCATCACTGGAGAGTGGTGCACCATGGTGCTGTTCCGTTTCAAATTTATGCACGCATTTCTAAAAGTCTTTACGCCACTGTTTCGCCATTTCGGTCGGATGTTGCACCTTGCACCGCGGATGTTGCACCCTGTAGATATCGATTATTCGGACGGCCATAACTTCTGGCCCGTTTAGAGTTACGGCAGCCATAACTGTTTGCACAAAAAATGGACAAACACCTCCAAGTCGTATTATTTAGTTGATTATATGTAATTTTCAATGATTTTAGATGAGTATGTAAATATGAGAAAAGTAGGGGCTGAAATGTAAAAGACACACAGATTTATAGTGGTTCGGCCAGAATGTGCCTACGTCCACTTTATATGTTATTATCTTCTTTCTTTCAGGTTACAAGTACAATGCGTTGTATACAAGTGTATGAAAGTAGTTTGAAAGTTCCTTCCTTGCTTGAGCTCTCAAACTTGTCTGCCATTGTTGTACCCCTGCCCCTCTATTTATAGAGTGCGGTAGGGGGCAGGGGTCTTGGAAGTATATAGCTGCTGGTGGGCCCGGGCTGAAGCAATCTGGCCTGGTAGCATTCTGGTTCGGCGAGCCTTTTATTCGGTGTGGAGCTTGGACCGGTGATGGAGTGGGATGGTGGATCATTCGGTGGTGAGGTTTGCAGTTGGTCCGGTGGTGCTATGTGGTCCGGTGGTAGTGTGGAGATGGAGTTTGGACCGGTGTTGGTTCTCGTCCGGTAGTGGAGGAGAAGCTTTGGTTCGGCTGAGGGGTGGTCCGGTAGTGGTACCTCATCATCTGGTTCGGTGGTGTGGAGGCGAGGCTATGGTTTGGCATGGTTTCATTCGGTAGTTGGGCCTTGGTTCGGACCGGCATGGAGATGTGGGGAGTTGGTCCGGTGGCCTTCGTGCCGAATGGAACTGCTGCCAAGGGGATGTTGGATGGGCTTTAGCACTTGAGTACATGGAGATGCCGAATGAACCTCGCATGGGGATGCCGAATGGAACTTTGGACATGAGTGTTGAATGAACTCCTTACTGGGTGGAATGGGGGTTGCCAGCCCGGGTGAAATTTACGCTTCTCGGTCTCGAGACCTTCTGGGTGAGAATTCGCCCAACATTTGCCCCCCAAAGTGGGGCACGTGCTTGCATGTGTCGCGCTTTGTTTCCCTGCGGCAAGAAGGCGTGTTTTGTAATGCCATGGGCTGGATGTTCATATCCTGTTGATGTCCTGCAAAGGAATTTACAGTTTTAGTGTGATTTCAAATAACGACCGTTCGTGATCGGAATATTTGAGATGAAGTGAACCGTATCGCTCGGGACGAGCAAGTGTGCCCCGAAGGGGCTTAGCATTGTCGATGCCAGGTTCACGTTAGAGTGGGTCCCTGGGTCGTTTGCCAAGGTAGTTTATCGCCAGCTCAGAGCATGCCTAGGGATCGTTCGCGACCCCGTACATGTGTAAGTAGCTTAGCCATTTCATAATAATTATCAAATATCCATATGACCGATGGGCTTAAAAAGGCGTGTCAAAGTGTAAATTCCCACGACGATAGGGTTAATAACCATTCAGAGCGTGCCTATGGACCATTCGTGGTCGCATACACGTGTAAACGATTAATCCATGTTAGTGAGAGTTTTACGACTTATTCACCGTTATCATAATCTTATTTTATTAGTTAGCTCTGGAGTTCGGTACTTATCTGCATGAGGCGCTCTGCATGCCCCCTGTTTCTGGTCTTGGACGGTAGAGAGAGAGTTCCATTCAGTTCTTGGTTGGTCCGGCTATTCTCATTCGGCTTATGGTGGTCCGGTATTATTGGTCCGGTTGGGCAAAATGTTTGGTTCGGTGGTTGTGAATTCGCCTATATATAGAGGCCGTACCCCCTTGTTTTTCTTTACCGAACGAGTAGAGCCGAACCATATTGAGCACCGAACCAGTTAAGTACCGGATCAAACAAATACCGAATCGATCAAGCGCCGGACCAATCTAGTACCGAACCAGGTATGTTCCCTTTTGCCGAATACATACGAAAGTTGTCATTTTACCGAATGGGGCTATGGCCTTGGGGCCGAACGAGATGGGAACCGAAGGAGATGGTAACCGAATGAGATGGAAACCGAATGAGATGGAAACCGAATGAGATGGAAACCGAATGAGATGGAAACCGAATGAACTGGGAACCGAATGAACTTGTGAACTTGAAAACTTTAGTTTGCGAATGAAATCCCACACTTGCACGCATTTGTTTGTTTACTTTTCTATGTTCCTTGTCCTAATGCCTTGCTTTCCTTGTGTTGCAGAAAATGTCTCGCAAAGCGGAAACACGATCAGACAGAAAAAAGTCTCGAGGCACAGGAGAACCTTCTTCTTCCTTGCCCCCAGTCCAACCAGGATCCGGGCAACATCGACCTATCCCGAGGTCTCTAGTGGATGGATATGGTCCACAGGAACTTTTAATCTCTCCTCCGGATTGCTTTCCCAGCTCCCTAAAGGAGGAGCAACTTGACGTCATATCCCGTTCCTTTGGGATAGATAGGGCCCTTATGCTGCTGCCGGGAGATGGAGTGATGCCATATAATCCTCCCGAGGGCTACTTCGCTTTTAGCAGATACCATTGTATGTGCGGTGCTATCCCCCCCATCAACGCTTGGATAATTAGCTTCACCACATATTTGAAGGTGGCTCCCTTCCAGCTTCAGCCTAATTCTTATGCCATCCTGGTGAGCCTTTTTGTTATCTTCCAGAGGAGGTACGGGCGTCCTCCTTCTAACCGGGAAATCCGATACTTGTACAACCTGAGAGGCTATAAGAAGGGGTCTCCGTACATTAGCCTGGAGGCGGCCGTACCCTTCAAACCAGTTCTGGACTTGTATTCCAAGTTCACCATGTTCAAGAAGGAGTGGTTCTTCGTCATGGACGATGCTGTTTCTTTCCGCCTTTTCACTTCCGGCTGTAAGATCGATTTCATTTATATTTTTCATGTGTTTTGACTGTAGTGTTTTTTCTGACATGCTTCTATTTCTGGCTAGCGACAGGTGGTATTGCAGTCGTGGAGGACGATTCCTTAGTGCGAATGGCTGCTGAACTAAAGGCTATTCCAGCACGGGACCGGTCGGCCTCTTTCTTGATCAGGAACGCAACCCTCTTGGAGTATAATTTGATCTTACCGCGCCAGTCCGTGGTTAAGCAAAGGGATACGGCTGAGGAGAGGGCTGCTAAAGCTAAGGAGGGGGCTACGGTAAAGAGCGGTAAGAGGGAGCCTTTCGCAGCACGTCCTGCGGTTGGGGGGAAGAAACTGAAGAAGTCCGATGGCCCTTCTCCAAGTACTTGCCCGACTGTCCCGGAGGAGGAAGGTGTGGAAGAGGAGGAAGGAGGCGAAGTTGGAGAAGGGTCGGAGGGTGGAGGAGATGGCGACGGTCAAGGTGGTAGTGGTGTTGCCGCTCTAACCTCTGAGCAAGACCTCGAACTGGATGAGGCTCTCCGTCGGGCCTTCGGGGAGTCGGAGGGAGAGTCGGAAACGGAGAAGGAAAAGGAGAAAGAAACGGAGAAGGCAAAGGAAACCGGCAAAGCTGTGGCTTCAGCCAGGGTGACTCCGGCGACGCAAGGTGAACTTTTGTCTTCTGCCGATTCCATTTTCGATAGGGACTTAGAAATTTTTTACGGTTCACTTCCGTCCTGGAATGAGATCCAGGACTTATTGCAGTTTCCCACTCCTCCGCCGGGTTTGTATAATAGATGTGTCTCCTCACTTTTCTTTCTTTTTAACTTAGCACATTTTTTGAATTGCGGATTATTGTATGTTCGTAACACTTGTCCTTTATTTCAGGGGCAGGCCCGGCAGTTAAAACGTCGGATGTTCGACATCGTCTTGAACAATTTAAGTCGAGGAGAGCTTCTGCGAAACCTTCTACTGATCGCCCTGGGGACGTAGTCAAGTACCGCCCTCTTCTTGGGGTCATCGAAGAGGGCATTCAGAAAAGGAAGCGGAGCCGTTCCTTATTTGAGTCTTCTTCTGCTTCGCAGCTTCCTACTCCGCCTCCCCTTACTCAGCCTCCTCGTGATACTACGGAGGAGAGCACGGAGCCCTGCCCCCCTCCTCCTCCTTCCAAGAGTTCTACTGTCATTCATATAAGGCGTCCCGATGTGCCTCGCCCCGTGCCTCGTGACCCTTTTGCCGGTCATCCTGATTTAGACCCAAGTTTTCGGGACATTTCATTCGATGAGACCACGGGCGAGCACCTACTTCCCCGCAACCCCATGGTAAGAGTGTTGGACGAGGCCAAATCTTTAGATCTTGATTTACTTACTACACGGGTAGTCACCATGGGGGATGAGGCCAAGGCTAATATTGACCGGGTGGCCGTAGAGACCAAGAAGTTAATGGAGCATCATGCTAAGTTGGTCAAGGCCGGGGAAGAGATCGGGAGTGCTAACATTCGGTTGAGGTTAAAGGTTGCCGATCAGGCCAAGCAACTCGCCGACCAAGCCATCCAGATTTCCCAGCATGAGGAAGCCTCCAAGCGTCTGAAAGAGACCATGGAGAAGGCCAGTAGGGCGGAATTACGGAAGATGGAGGTCGCTTGCAGGGAACGGATTAACATAGCTATCGCAACGGTGGATGAGGTTCGAAATGCGGATCTCGAGCGGGTGGAGGAGTTGTCAGGGAGGCTCGAGGCTGCGGAGATGGCTCAGGCCGAGTTGAAGGAGGAGATGGAGGAGATGAGGAGGTCCCTCAAGTTGAAGGAAGAGGAAATGAGGAGGTCACTCCAGGCTGACTGCTTGAGATACCAATCAGAGAGGGACGTCGCCATCACCAAGTTGCAAGCTTCCGAGGCCCGGGTGAGGGAGTTTGAGGAAAACGAGGGGATGATGGATGAGATGTTGCAGGATATGTACTTCCACACTTGGAAGGAGGGCGGCTTGTCTTGGATGGACGATTACCCTCGGGTCATGGCCAAGGTGTATCTCCAGGCTTTAGAGGAGGCCAGGGTGAATGCGGGTAAGGAAGGCGGAGAGGCTTTCAACTTGAGTGCGGTCACTGCTCAGTTCTCAAAGGAGGAGCAAGCGGCGGTGAAGGAGGGGATGCGGCTACTCGCTGCAGAGGAAGCGGGCGTGCAGTTGGATGATGAGGATCAAGCGGCGGATGCTGGTGAGTTATTCTTTTCCCTTTCTTTTCTTTTCGTGTTTTCATAACTTGATCGTTCGTTTAATGAATTCCTCTTCTGATCTGGACAGGTGGGACTTCAGATCCACATGCTGGGGGCTCCGATCCTGCGGCTAAGTAGGCTGGGGGAGTTGGTGATGGAGTGTGGATGCATCTGCCATCTTTTTGTTTCTTTTTTATCACTGTTCATGTTAGTCTTTGATATGCAACTGTAATAAAATTATTTGCAAAGAATAACTTCGTGTGATCTTATAATATAAGCTGATTTTGTCATGTTTAAATGTTGTTGCTATCTTTATGTGCTGTGTGAGAAGTATAATTATGTATATGCCTGTGATTCCACTTGTGTTTGATGTTAAGTTTTTGCTTGAAATATAATTTCACGTTTTGCAATGTCAGTGTATGAATAAGTTATAGTTACGCATTTATGTACAAGAGAAGAGAGTACCGCCCTTTATGTTTTATTCGCAGGCGTTAGCTTTGAGTGTCTTGTGTAACTGTTCACGGGTATAGCCGAGCGCCCTGCTACCCAGCACGCAGGCTTAGAGCCTCATGAGTGAATGCTTCCTATTTGGTTTCCTGTACTTTAGAGTTTGTTATACAGGATAGGAGAAAAATATTTAAATGGAATGGAAATATAGTAAAAGTAAAACTTCCAGTCACGGAAGGCCGTCGATGTGCTTAAGTTCGTGGCAAACGGGTTTTGTAGTCACTTTCCCTAGCTGTGGGTCTTGGAGACATTTGTCACCCATCTTACGCCTCCGCGGGGAGTTTTCTTTTTTACCACAGCCGCACTTAAGACACATCGGAGCCGAGATCGCGCACGGTAACTACCCGAACCATTATGGTCCGTAATCGTGGGTATTATTCGATTTACCGTGGCCGGCTACCGTGGGTGCCGTTGGCCGTGAACTACCCCTGGCTGGCCACACCTTATGTTGGGGCTTAAAGTAGGTTCACAGTTACCGACGAGCCGAACGCCGTAATGAGCTGCCATCGGCTATAGTCGGCCTTTATGATGACTTATAATCGGCTCATTACAGTTGGCTTTGAGGGCAGGCGCGCAATGAGTTAACCCGCAGCAGAGGGATGCTGGGGCAAAAGAGTCTCATTGGCGAGTGCATAGAATCGTAGCGTACCTGTTGGGCCTAGTCCAGATGAGGCCGCGATGCGTCTTGAGTGGAGATGCCATAGAATTTTGTTCAACAGAAAGGGATAACGCTTAACAAGTAGCCAAGACATAAAGGAACAAGTTAAAAAGAGATAAGATTTTTTAAAGTGGTTCGGCACGAAAATGCCTACGTCCACTGATTCTCTTTGTTAATTCACTTCATATGGGCAGTACAAGTTAAGAAAAGTATCGACGGAGGTGTCGGATGTTCCATGCCCTCTGGAACACCTCTCCGTCCACTGTTGACAAAATGTAAGCTCCGTTGTGGAGATCTTTGTGAATTACATATGGTCCGTCCCAGATGGGGTCCAGTGCCCCGGGGCGCGGAAAGATTCGCCTGAGGACAAGATCTCCTTCTTGTAAGCTGCGATGCTTGACTTTGGAATTGTATAGTGCTGCCACTTTTTGTTTGTGAGCTGCTGCTTTGAGTGCTGCATCGTTTCTCCTTTCCTCAATCAGATCCAAAGACATGAGGAGGAGTTCTTCGTTTTCTTCTGGGTTGTAGTGGATCCTACGGTGGGAAGGCACAATAGTCTCAACTGGGAGCATTGCCTCCGATCCATATGCCAAAGAGAAAGGAGTATGTCCCGTTGATGTTCTGAAAGATGTGCGGTATGCCCATAGTGCCGTAGGAAGTTCGTCCACCCAAGCGCCTTTTGACTTTTCAAGTTTCTTCTTGATTAGGGTTTTGAGAATTTTGTTGACAGCTTCAACTTGTCCGTTTGCCTGAGGGTAAGCTACTGATGAGAAGCTTTTATGAATTCCATGCTCTTGGCACCAGTCGGCAAATTCTTCGCTGTCAAATTGGAGTCCGTTGTCTGATACGATCTTGAGGGGGACTCCATACCTGCACAGAATGTTTTTGATCAAGAAGTTGATAACTTTTGCTGAAGATATTTTATTTAAAGGTTCCGCTTCCACCCATTTGGTGAAATAATCGACTGCCACTATAGCATATTTGGCTCCGCCTCGGCCCGTTGGCAGTTCGCCAATTAAGTCAACTCCCCATACAGCAAAGGGCCAAGGGCTGGTCATTTGAGTAATTTCGTTTGTGGGTAATCGAGGGATCTTGGCGAACTTCTGACATCTGTCGCATTTCTTAACGAAGTCTAGGGCATCTTTGTTTAGTGTGGGCCAGTAATATCCATATCGGAGTATCTTTCTTGCCAAAGTCTGTCCTCCAGTGTGATCTCCGCATCCTCCCTGATGGATGTTTGTTAATATTTCCTTGGCTTCCCTTCCGGCGACGCATCTTAATAGGGGGCTAGAGAAGCCACGCCGGTAGAGGATGCCTTCTTGTATTGTGTAGTAGGGAACTTTCCTCAAGATCTTCTTGGCTTCGTCACGCCTGTCGGGTAGTGTGCCATCTTGCAAATATTTCCGGATAGGAGTCATCCAGGTTCCTTCTTCGATTGCAGTTATCAGATTCGCTTGTTCGAAACTCGGGGCTAGCTGCCTTGAGATTGCTAGTGCTCCGGGAATGGTGCTGTCCTTCATACTAGCTTGCTTTGCAAGTTCATCTGCCTCTTGGTTTTCTTCTCGAGGAATGTGTTTGATTAGATAATGGTCTAATCGATCGAGCAGCAGTCTGGTTTTCTTTAGGTATGCTGTGAGCCGTTCTCCTCGAGTCTGGAATTCTCCTAGTACCTGGTTTACGATAAGCTGAGAATCACTATGAATACACAAGGAATTGATCCCAATTTCTAGGGCCAGTTCCAATCCCGCTATTACTGCTTCATATTCAGCATCGTTGTTAGTGGCCGTGAACTCCAATCTTAATGCATAGTACAACTTTCTTCCCCTGGGGGTGACGATCACAATACCTGCCCCCGAGCCTTGTTCGTTCGATGCTCCGTCTACAAAGAGGTTCCACTTGATGTTTTTTGCCACTTCGGATTGTTCCTTGCCTTCGTTGGTAGTGAATTCGGCAATGAAATCAGCCATGGCTTGTCCTTTGATAGCGGTGCGGGGATGGTAGGTGATATCATACTGACTTAGTTCGATGCACCATTTGAGGAGTCGCCCAGAAGTGTCAGGACGATGGAGCACTTGTCTTAGTGGTTGATCGGTTAGAACCCTGATGGAGTGAGACTGGAAGTAGTGTCGCAGTTTCCGTGACGCGATCAATAAACAGTATGCTAACTTCTCAAGTTTAGGATATCTGGCTTCTGCCCCCGTAAATCTCTTGCTTACAAAGTAAACCGGGCGTTGTGTGCGGTCTTCTTCTCTTACCAAGGCGGCGCTTAGAGCATGAGATGATACAGCGAGGTATAGGTATAACACTTCACCTTCATTTGGAGTTGAGAGTACTGGTGGTCTCTGAAGGTGTTCGATTAGGTTGAGGAAGGCTTTTAAGCATTCGTCGGTCCACTCGAACCTCCCTTTGTCTTTCTTGAGTGCTTCGAAGAAAGGGACACACTTGTCAGTTGCCTTGGAAATGAATCTGCCTAGGGCGGCCACCTTCCCGTTTAGGCTCTGCATTTCTTTTCGAGTGGAAGGTATCCTTATTTCTTTTAAAGCCCGGACTTGTTCAGGGTTTGCTTCGATTCCTCTGGCGTGGACGATGAATCCTAAGAATTTTCCCGATGAAACTCCGAAGGAGCACTTTAGAGGATTCAGCTTCATTCCATACCGGCGAAGTACCTGAAACATATCGTCCAGATGGCTTACATGGTCGTTGGCTTTCCTGGACTTTACCAACATGTCATCCACATATACTTCCATAGTTCGTCCTATCAGTCCTGCGAACATTTTGTTGACGAGGCGTTGATAGGTAGCTCCAGCATTTTTGAGTCCAAAAGGCATGACTTTGTAACAATATAACCCGCGGTCGGTGATGAAGCTAGTGTGGTCCTGATCGGGAGCGTGCATGGGGATCTGGTTATATCCGGAGTATGCATCCATAAAAGATAGGAGTTCGTGCCCAGCTGTGCTGTCTACGAGTTGGTCAATTCGGGGAAGTGGGAAGCAGTCTTTCGGGCAAGCGTCATTCAGATTGGAGAAGTCAATACATGTTCGCCACTTTCCATTGGCCTTTTTTACTAGCACCGGGTTAGCGATCCATTCTGGGTAGATGGCTTCCCGTATGAAGCCATTAGCAAGTAGATTTTTTACTTCCTCATCAAGGGCTGCTGATCGCTCTGCCCCCATGCTCCTCTTTTTCTGTTTTACTGGTACCTTGGTGGGATCGATGTTCAACATGTGGCATGCTATGTCTGGGGAGATTCCTGTCATATCGGCATGGGTCCACGCAAATACATCTAAGTTGTGGCGGAGGAAGTCAATGAGTTGATCCTTCAATCCCGTTTTCAGCTGAGATCCGATTTTTAATAGTCTACTTGAATCGTGCTTATCTACCGATACGAATTCCATAGCCTCTGCAGGCTCGGCGGTAGCCTCCTCCTCTTTATCACTGGGGTCTAGTTCATTGAAGGGATCGCTTGTGTATCGAAGAGGAGGGGCTTTCTTTAGTTGCTATGCCTCCGAGCTTTTCATGCAGAGAGTAGTCTCTGCATCTTTTCCTTTACTCTTTCTGCGGTTATTGCGAAGTTCAGTTACGTAGCAGTCTCGGGCAGCATCTTGATCTCCTTCTACTTCTCCTACTCCGTTGTCTGTTGGAAATTTCATTTTCAGGCACCAGGGGGCTAATACAATCTGAAAGTCAGACAAGGCTGGTCTTCCCAAGAAAGCGTTGTAAGCCGAGTGGTTTTCTATTAGTACGAACGTTTGTTTTCGCACAACGGAGCGGGGATGACTTCCTGTTTCGACGAAGAGGTCAAGTTGCCCGAGAGGCATCTTTGCATCTCCAGTGAAACCGTGCAGTGGTTTGTCACAGGGGGATACATCCTTCATTGATAACTTCATTTTGTCGAAAGCATGTTTGAACAGGATATTAACGGAGCTTCCCGTGTCTATTAGAATCCGAAAAACTTTAGCTGGACCAAACCAGGCAGAGATGACCATGGGATCCATATGTGGGTACTGTCTTCCTTCCAAATCATGCCTACTGAATACAATGTCATTGTTTTCTTTTCGTTTCGGGTGGCGCTCCTCCGTAATGGAGTTAACATATCCTTCGGCATTTCTAAGCGACTTGCCGTACCTTTCCATCTCTGCCCAACTTCTGTCGGCGATGTGTGGTCCTCCTGAGATGGTAAGGACCACTATCTTCTCTTGACTAGAGCCACTGGTGTTGTGATTGTTGCGATTCCCTCCGCCTACTTCTGGGAGGGGTTGCTTTGAGTTCTCATTGGCAGGAGTTGGAGTCCTATTCTGACCTTTCACATAACGTTCCAGTCTTCTTCTTCTAATGTGTTCTTCGATCAAGTCCCGAAGATGGTGGCATTCATTGGTGTCATGTCCGTGGGATTCGTGGAAGCGACAGAACTTTCCGGACTTGAGTGCGTTATCTGATTCTTTCTTGTGCGGGGGGCGCTTGTATCCGAGTTCGCCCTGAGTGGCTAGGTAGATGTTTTCGATTGTTTCATTCAAAGGAGTGTAGGAGTCAAATCTTGGCCCTGGTCGATATTGGCGCTTCTCAACCTTTCTGCCCCCAGCATTGTCTCTAGATTCATTTCTTCGAACGTCCTTAGCTGCAGTGGGAACCTTGTCCTGAACTATCTTGCCTTGTTGCCCTGACTGCCTCTCAGTAGCAGCGTCTTCAAGTCTCATATACTTTCCAGCTTCATGGAAGAAATCAGGCAAGGTAGCTGGTTTTTCCTTAGTTAATCTTCTGGCAAACTTGGTGTCTGGATGTACACCACTACAGAGGGCCATCAGAGTGAGTTTTTCATCGGCATCTTGAACTGCTGCCGCTGCGGCGTTGAACCGTGTTAGGTATTGTTGCAGCGTCTCTCCGGATTTCTGTTTGACATTGGATAGAGAATAAGCATCCTTGGGCTGTTCCACATGGATGCGGAACTGGCTAATAAACCTTTCTTTTAACATCTCCCATGAGCTGATGGATCCTTGGGGTAGATGGCAGAACCAGGAGGTAGCTAGATCTGATAGGAATAGCGGAAAGCATTTACATAATACTCCTTCTGTTGCTCCACTCATGAGCATATGCTGGGTGTATCTCTGCAGGTGTATGATGGGGTCGGAAGTTCCTTTGTAAGGTTCCATGGTTGGCATTTTCCATTCTCGGGGAGTGATGGCAGTTTCGATATTTCGGGTAAAGGGACTGGTGACCCTAGCGCCTATTCCCCGGTCCCTTTGCTCCCGTTGGACACATTCTCTGAATAATCGTGCCATTCGTTCGTCAGAACTTGGAGCGGACAAAAATGAGCTCGGTTCTTCCCTGCGGGATCTATCTCGTCCAGATGCCCTGTAGGGATGGTACAGTCTATCACCTCTAGCATTATCCAGTGGTCGTCTTTGGCTGCTTGGATGCACGCTAGGACCAGCTACAGTTGCCCCCTGCCTTGATCTTCCCCTGTGGGGTTCTGTTTCGAGCACATCCATGGGGTCAACTTCGGGCTGGGTTCTAGCTCGGCTCCGTTCAGCGGGGTTTCTATGATTAGGTGGCATGACTGGCTCAGCTACATCCGACCCTCGCCTGGTGCCTCCCCCGCTAGGTTCGGTTCCAAGGGCTTCCTCGAGTCGGAATTCGGGCTGAGTCCGGGCGCGGCCCCTATCATCGTTTTTCCTATTGGTAGCTTGTTCGAAGAGTGAAGACCTTTGTTGCCTCCGGGATCCTCCGGATTGGGATTCACCCCATGATTCAGTGTTGCGGTTGGACTCTTCAGCATCCCTTAAGCGTGTCATGAGTTGGTCCACCAAAGTTTCTTGTTGGGATGTGAAGCGGTTAGTTACTTCAGCCACAACCCTGTCCAGATCTGCCCTAGTGATTGGTTGTTCCGTTGCGGGACCAGTTGGATTTTCCTGATTTTCATCTGGTACTGCTGTTGAAGTGGGCTGATCCGTGATTGCTGGATCTGGAAGGCTGCTAGTTGCGATGTTCTTTCCTTTGTTAACATCCCTTCTCTGTTTGGAAGGCATGATTTCTAAGCAACGAGTGATGTCGTTAGGAAAAAGGTTGAGTGGGAGAAGATGAAGCTTGAGTTCAATTCTCAGTGAAAGCAATAACCTGTCAAAATGAAGGCCACGATGATTTCTACGGCTTCGAAAGCTTTCATCCGTCAACGGATAGATTAATGCCCGAAAAGGACAACCCGAATCTCAATCGGGTCTCGTAAGTTTTTTACCCTTCGTGTTTTCGACACCGGATTTTTACGGTAAAACGGGATTACCTTGCCTCGTCTTCGATTTACCATCGCTGGAGAGAGGTGCACCATGGTATTGTTCCGTTTCAAATCCACGCACGCATTTCTAAAAGTCGTACGCCACTGTTTCGCCATTTCGGACGGATGTTGCACCTTGCACCGCGGATGTTGCACCCTGTAGATATCGATTATTCGGACGGCCAAAACTTTTGGCTCGTTTAGAGTTACGGGAGCCATAACCTGTCAAAACGAAGTCCACGGTGAGTTCTACGGCTTTGACCACTTTCAGCCATCAACGGATAGATTAATGCCCAAAAAGGACAACCCGAATCTCAATCGGGTCTCGTAAGTTTTTTACCCTTCGTTTTTTCGACACCGGATTTTTACGGTAAAACGGGATTAACATGCCTCGTCTTCGATTTACCATCGCTGGAGAGTGGTGCACCATGGTACTGTTCTGTTTTAAATCCTTGCACGCATTTCTAAAAGTCGTACGGCACTGTTTTGCCATTTCGGACGGATGTTGCACCTTGCACCGCGGATGTTGCACCCTGTAGATACCGATTATTCGTACGGTCATAACTTCTTGCTCGTTTAGATTTACGGGAACCATAACCTGTCAAAACGAAGGCCATGGTGAGTTCTATGGCTTTGACCGCTTTCAGCCGTCAACGGATAAATTAATGCCCAAAAAGGACAACCCGAATCTCAATCGGGTCTCGTAAGTTTTTTACCCTTTGTTTTTTCGACACCGGATTTTAACGGTAAAACGGGATTACCGTGGCTCGTCTTCGATTTACCATCGCTGGAGAGTGGTGCACCATGGTACTGGTCCATTTCAAATCTATGCATGCATTTCTAAAAGTTGTACGGCACTGTTTATCCATTTCTGACGGATTTTGCACCTTGCACCGCGGATGTTGCACCCCGTAGATATCGATTATTCGGACGGCCATAACTTTTGGCTCGTTTAGAGTTACGGGAGCCATAACGTGTCAAAACGAAGGCCACGGTGAGTTCTACGGCTTTGACCGCTTTCAGCCGTCAATGGATAGATTAGTGCCCAAAAAGGACAACCCGAATCTCAATCGGGTCTCGTAAGTGTTTTACCCTTCGTTTTTTCGACACCGGATTTTTACGGTAAAACGGGATTACCGTGCCTCGTCTTCGATTTACCATCGCTGGAGAGTGCTACACCATGGTACTGTTCCGTTTCAAATCCATGCACGCATTTCTAAAAGTCGTACGACACTGTTTCGCGATCTCGGACGGATGTTGCACCTTGCACCGCGGATGTTGCACCCTGTAGATATCGATTATTCGGACGGTCATAACTTCTGGCTCGTTTAGAGTTACGGGAGCCATAACCTGTCAAAACGAAGGCTACGGTGAGTTCTACGGCTTTGACTGCTTACAGCCGTCAACGGATAGATTAATGCCCAAAAAGGACAACCCGAGTCTCAATCGGGTCTCGTAAGTTTTTTACCCTTCGTTTTTTCGACACCGGATTTTTACGGTAAAACGGGATTACCGTGCCTCGTCTTCGATTTACCATTGCTAGAGAGTGCTGCACCATGAACTGTTCCGTTTCAAATCCATGCACACATTTCTAAAAGTCGTACGGTACTGTTTCGCCATTTCGGACGGATGTTGCACCTTGCACCGCGGATGTTGCACCCTGTAGATATTGATTATTCGGACGGCCATAACTTCTGGCTCGTTTAGAGTTACGGGAGCCATAACCTGTCAAAACGAAGGCCACGGTGAGTTCTACGGCTTTGACAGCTTTCAGCCGTCAACGGATAGATTAATGCCCAAAAACGACAACCCGAATCTCAATCGGGTCTCGTAAGTTTTTTACCCTTCGTTTTTTCGACACCGGATTTTTACGGTAAAACGGGATTACAGTGCCTCGTCTTCGATTTACCATCGCTGGAGAGTGATGCACCATGGTACTATTCCGTTTCAAATTCATGCACACTTTTCTAAAATTCTTTACGCCACTGTTTCGCCATTTCGGACGGATGTTGCACCTTGCACCGCGGATGTTGCACCCTGTAGATATCGATTATTCGGACGGCCATAACTTCTGGCTCGTTTAGAGATACGGGAGCCATAACCTGTCAAAATGAAGGCCACTGTGAGTTCTACGGCTTCGACAGCTTTCATCCGTCAACGGATAGATTAATACCCGAAAAGGACAACTCGAATCTCAATCGGGTCTCGTAAGTTTTTTACCTTTCCTTTTTTCGACACCGGATTTTTACGGTAAAACGGGATTACCGTGCTTCGTCTTCTATTTACCAACACTGGAGAGTGGTGCACCATGGTACTGTTCCATTTCAAATCCACGCATGCATTTCTAAAAGTCGTACGCCACTGTTTCGCCATTTCGGACGGATGTTGCACCTTGCACCGCGGATGTTGCACCCTGTAGATATCGATTATTCGGACGGCCATAACTTTTGGCTCGTTTAGAGTTACGGGAGCCATAACCTGTCAAAACTAAGTCCACGGTGATTTCTACGGCTTTGACCGCTTTCATCCAACAACGGATAGATTAATGTACAAAAAGGACAACCCGAATCTCAATCGGGTCTCGTAAGTTTTTAACCCTTCGTTTTTTCAACACCGGAGTTTTTCGGTAAAACGGGATTACCATGCCTCGTCTTCGATTTACCATCGCTGGAGAGTGCTGCACCATCGTACTGTTCCGTTTCAAATCCATGCATGCATTTCCAAAATTCGTACGGCACTGTTTCGCTATTTCGGACGGATGTTGCACCTTGCACCGCAGATGTTGCACCCTGTAGACATCGATTATTCGGACGGTCATAAATTCTTGCTCGTTTAGAGTTACGGGAGCCATAACCTGTCAAAACGAAGGCCACGGTGAGTTCTACGGCTTTGACAGCTTTCAGCCGTCAACGGATAGATTAATGCCCAAAAAGGACAACCCGAATCTGAATCGAGTCTCGTAAGTTTTTTACCCATCGTTTTTTCGACACCGGATTTTAACGGTAAAACGGGTTTACCGTGGCTCATCTTCGATATACCATCGCTGGAGAGTGGTGCACCATGGTACTGTTCTATTTCAAATCCTTGCACGCATTTCTAAAAGTCGTACGGCACAGTTTCGCCATTTCAGACGGATGTTGCACCTTGCACCGCGGATGTTGCACCCTGTAGATATCGATTATTCGGACGGCCATAACTTCTGGCTCGTTTAGAGTTATGGGAGGCATAACCTGTCAAAACGAAGGCCACGGTGAGTTCTACGGCTTTGACGGCTTTCAGCCGTCAACGGATGGATTAATGCCCAAAAAGGACAACCCGAATCTCAATCGGGTCTCGTAAGTTTTTTACCCTTCGTTTTTTCTACACCGGATTTTTACGGTAAAACGGGATTACCGTGCCTCGTCTTCGATTTACCATCGCTGGAGAGTTGTACACCATGGTACTGTTCCGTTTTAAATTCATGCACGCATTTCTAAAGGTCGTATGACACTGTTTCGCCATTTCGGACGGATGTTGCACCTTGCACCGCGGATGTTGCATCCTGTAGATATCGATTATTCGGACGGCCATAACTTCTGGCTCATTTAGAGTTACGGGAGTCATAACCTGTCAAAACGAAGGCCACGGTGAGTTCTACGGCTTTGACAGCTTTCAGCCGTTAACGGATAGATTAATTCCCGAAAAGGACAACCTGAATCTCAATCGGGTCTCGTAAGTTTTTTACACTTCGTTTTTTCGACACCGGATTTTTACGGTAAAACGGGATTACCGTGCCTCGCCTTCGATTTACCATCGCTGGAGAGTGGTGCACCATGGTACTGTTACGTTTCAAATCCATGCACGCATTTCTAAAAGTCGTACGACACTGTTTCGCCATTTCGGACGGATGTTGCACTTTGCACCGCAGATGTTGCACCCTGTAGATATTGATTATTCGGACGGCCATAACTTCTGGCTCGTTTAGATTTACGGGAGCCATAACCTGTCAAAACGAAGGCCACGGTGAGTTCTACGTCTTTGAAAGCTTTCAGCTGTCAACGGGTAGGTTAATGCCCAAAAAGGACAACCCGAATCTCAATCGGGTCTCGTAAGTTCTTTACCCTTCGTTTTTTCGACACCTGATTTTTACGGTAAAACGGGATTACCGTGCCTCGTCTTCGATTTACCATCGCTGGAGAGTGGTGCACCATGGTACTGTTCCGTTTCAAATCCATACACACATTGTTGGGTGTGTTTTCACCCATATGTTTCCACCCTTCACCGAACCAAATCCATCGAGTAAATCAACCTACGACAGAACCAAACCCTATCCTCCACCAACACCGGTCCATAACACAGCCGAACCACACGGGGCCAACCCACCTACCGAACCGGACCAGCATCACTGAATCACCCACACCGGTCCAAGTCCTACCGATCCAACTCCCCCTGCCGAACCGAGCATTCTCCATCAACTGCCGAACCAACCACGCCACACTCGCTACCGAACCATCCATCACCGGTCCAAACTCTCACCGAACCAACTCTCACCGGACCGGCTCCACACCACGCCCTCCAAGCAACGCCGGTCCAAGGCTACTCCAGGCAATGCCGGTCCAAGGCCACTCCAGGCAATACCAATCCAACTCCTACCGAACCAAAGACCCTCCACTCCATTACCGAATCAACCTCACTTCCCGTGCCACCGAACCAAGAGCAAGAAGGCTACTACCGGACCAACATGACGCCGGACCGAATCAACTCTCCATCGAGGCACTGCCGAACTAACACTACCAGGCCAGATTGCTCCAGTTCAGGCCCACCAGCAGCTATATACATCCAGGACCCCTGCCCCTAGCCTCACTCTATAAATAGAGGGGCAGGGGTACAACAATGGAAGACAAGTTTGAGAGCTCAAGCAAGGAAGGAACTTTCAAACAACTTCTTATACTTGTACTTGTACTTAAAGCTTTGCACTTGTAATCTGAAAGAAAAAGGATAATAACATATAAAGTGGACGTAGGCACGTTCTGGCCGAACCACTATAAATCTGTGCGTCTTTTACAGTTCAGTCCCTGCATTTTACATATTTGTATAAGTCACCCAAATCATTAAAAACCACATAAAATCAACTAAATTATACGGATTGGTGGTGTTTGCCCATTTTTTGCGCAAACATTTTTGGTGCTTTCACTCGGAACTTGGAACTCGAAGCTTCAGCTTCCCTCATTCAACCTTCTTTCCCAATAGCACCCTTCATTGCCTAGGAAACATGACTTCCAGGCGGAGAAAAGACGACAACAAGGGAAAGAACGTTGCAACCAGCAGCGCTCCAGATCCAGTGGATCCAGATCAAGAGAACCATCCCACTACGACAGTAGTGCCAAATGTAGATCAGGCAATTCCGACAGCCCCTGCCGCGGAACAACCGGCAGCAATCACTAGGGCAGACCTAAACATAGTTGTGGTTGAAGTGACAAACCGCTTCGCATCCCAACAAGAAGCTTTGGTGAACCAACTCATGTCACGCTTGAGGGATGCCGAAGAATCCAACCGCAATACTGAATCATGGGGTGAGTCTCAATCTGGAGGATCTCAGAGACAACAAAGGTCTTCCCTCTTCGAAGAAGCTATCAACAGGAACAACAATGATAGAGGCCGCGCCCGGACTCAGCCCGAACTCCGACTCGAGGAGGCGCTTGGAACCGAACCCAATGGGGGAGGCACCAGGCGAGGGTCGGATGTAGCTGAGCCAGTCATGCCGCCTAATCATAGAAACCCCGCTGAACGGAGCCGAGCTAGAACCCAGCCAGAAGTTGACCCCATGGAAATGCTCGAAACAGAACCCCACAGGGGAAGATCAAGGCAAGGGGCAACTGTAGCTGGTCCTAGCATGCATCCGAGCAGCCAAAGACAGCCACTGGATAACGTCAGAAGTGATAGACTGTACCATCCCTACAGGTCATCTGGACGAGATCGATCCCGCAGGGAAGAACCAAGCTCATTTTTGTCCGCTCCAAATTCTGATGAAAGAATGGCACGATTATTCAGGGAATGCGTCCGACGGGAACAAAGGGATCGAGGGATAGGCGCTAGGCTAACCAGCCCTTTCATCCGCGACATCGAAACCGCCATCACCCCTCGAGAATGGAAAATGCCGACGATGGAACCATACAAGGGAACTTCCGACCCCGTTGTACACCTGCAAAGATACACACAACATATGCTCATGAGCGGGGCAACGGAAGGAGTATTATGCAAATGCTTTCCACTATTTTTAGCAGATCTAGCTACCTCCTGGTCTGCCATCTACCCCAAGGATCCATCAGTTCATGGGATATGTTGAAGGAGAAGTTTATCAGCCAGTTCCGCATTCATGTGGAACAACCCAAGGTGTGCATCCGGACACCAAGTTTGCTAGAAGACTAACTAAGGAAAAACCAACTACCTTGCCCAATTTCTTCCATGAAGCTGGGAAGTACATGAGACTTAAAGAGGCTGCCACTGAAAGACAGACAGGACCACAGGCTAAGACGGCTCATGGAAACGCCCCCGCCGCAGCGAAGGACATCCGGAGAAACGACTCCAGAGACAATGCAGGGGGCAAGAAGGGAGAAAATCGCTTGTACCGACCAGGACCGAGATTTGACGCTTACACTCCCTTGAATGAAACGGTCGAAATCATCTTCCTGGCCACCCAGGACGAGCTTACATACAACCGCCCCCCGTACAAGAAAGAGTCAGATCGCGCAATCCAGTCTGGAAAATTCTGTCGTTTCCACGAGTCTCATGGGCACGATACCAATGAATGCTGCCATCTACGAGACCTAATTGAAGAACACATCAGGAGAAAGAGGCTGGAACGCTATGTAAAGGGCCAGGACAGGACTCCAGCTCCCACCAAGGAAAACCCAGGGCAGCTCCACCCAGAAACAGGCGGAGGAAACCGCAACACCAGCGGTTCCAGTCAAGAGAAGATAGTGGTTCATACAATATCTGGGGGGCCACACATCGCCGACAAGAGCTGGGCAGAAATGGAAAGATATGGAAACTCACTCAGAAGCGAGGGAGACTGCGTCAATTCTGTTATGGAAGAACGCCACCCTAGCCGGAAGGAAAATAATGACATCACATTCAGTGAGCGCGACCTAGAAGGAAGGCAGTACCCTCATATGGATCCTATGGTCATCTCTGCCTGGTTCAGCCCAGATGAAGTTTTTCGAATCCTAGTAGACACTGGAAGCTCAGTGAATATTTTTTTCAAGCATGCTTTCGACAAAATGAAGCTGTCAATGAAGGACGTGTCTCCCTGCAACAAACCGCTACACGGTTTCACTGGAGAAGCAAAGATGCCCCTCGGACAATTGGATCTCTTTGTTGAATTGGGAAGTCATCCCCGCTCCGCCGTTCGGAAACAAACATTCGTGCTAATAGACAACCACTCGGCCTACAATGCCATTTTAGGAAGACCAGCCCTGTCCGACTTCCAAATTGTCCTTGCCCCATGGTGCCAGAAGATGAAGTTCCCAACGAATAATGGAGTGGGAGAAGTAGAAGGGGATCAAGACGCCGCTCGGGACTGCTATGTAACCGAACTTCGCAATAATCGCAGGAGAGATAAAGGGAAGAATGCAGAGACCGCTCTCTGCAAGAAAAACTTGGAAGCATAGCAACTAAAGAAGGCCCCTCCTCTTCGATATACCAGTGATCCCTTCAACGAGTTAGACCCTAGGGATAAAGAGGAGGGGGCCACCGCCGAGCCCGCAGAGGCTATGGAGTTTGTATCTGTAGACAAATGTGACTCGAGTAGACTACTGAGAATCGGGTCTCATTTAAAAACAGAATTGAAAGACCAACTCATCGATTTCCTTCTCCACAACATGGATGTATTTGCATGGACGCACGCTGATATGACTGGAATCTCCCCGGACATAGCATGCCACGCACTAAACATTGATCCTACCAAGGTACCGGTAAAGCAAAAGAAGAGAAGTATGGGGGCAGAACGATCAGCAGCCCTCGAGGAAGAAGTAAAGAGCTTACTTGCCAATGACTTCATACGTGAAGCCATCTACCCGGAATGGATCGCCAACCCGGTACTGGTAAAGAAAGCTAATGGGAAGTGGCGAACATGCATCGATTTCTCCAACTTAAATGACTATTGCCCGAAAGACTGCTTCCCACTCCCCCGAATCGACCAACTCATGAACAACACTGTCGGACACGAACTCTTATCCTTTATGGACACATACTCAGGATATAACCAGATCCCTATGCATGCCCCCGATCAAGACCACACTAGCTTCATCACTGACCGAGGATTGTACTGCTACAAGGTAATGCCATTTGGACTTAAAAACGTCGGAGCTACTTATCAGCGCCTCGTCAACAAGATGTTTTTAGAACTGATAGGATGAACTTTGGGAGTCTACGTGGATGACATGCTGGTTAAATCAAGAAAAGCCAACGATCATGTAAGCCACCTGGACGAGACGTTCCAAGTACTCTGCCAATATGGAATGAAGCTGAATCCTCTAAATTGCTCCTTCGGAGTGTCATCAGGAAAGTTCTTGGGATTCATCGTCCATGCTAGAGGGATCGGAGCAAACCCCGAACAAATCTGAGCCTTGCAAGATATCAAAATACCATTTACTCGGAAAGAAATGCAAATCCTAAACGGGAAGGTGGCCGCCCTAAGCCGATTCATCTGCAAAGCAACCGGCAAATGCATTCCCTTCTTTGAAGCCCTGAAGAGAGACAAAGGAAAATTAGAGTGGACCGACGAATGTTCAGCAGCTTTCCGTAACCTAATTGAGCACCTCCAACGGCCACCAGTACTCTCGACTCTGAATGAAGGCGAAGAACTACACCTATATCTTGCTGTGTCATCCCATGCTCTAAGCGCCACTTTGGTAAGAGAAGAAAACCGCACATAACGGCCAGTGTACTTCATAAGCAAAAGGTTCACGGGAGTAGAAGCCCGGTATCCCAAACTCGAGAAACTGGCGTTCTGTTTACTAATCACATCAAGGAAGCTACGACACTATTTCCAATCTCATCCCATTAAAGTCCTAACCGACCAACCATTGAGGCAAGTGCTCCATCGTCCCGACACCTCTGGGCGACTGCTCAAGTGGTGTATCGAGCTAAGCCAATATGATATCACCTACCATCCTCGCACTGCCATCAAGGGACAATCCATAGCCGATTTCATCGCCGAATTCACTATCAACGAAGGCAGGGAGCAGTCTGAAATAATAGAGGACATCAAGTGGAGTCTCTTTGTGGATGGAGCATCGAACGAACAAGGCTCGGGGGCAGGCGTTGTGATCATCACCCCCAGGGGAAAGAAGCTGCACTACGCCCTAAGATTGGAATTCGCTGCCACCAACAATGACGCAGAATACGAAGCAGTGATAGCCAGATTAGAACTTGCACTGGAAATTGGAGTCAGTTCTTTATGTCTCCATAGTGATTCTCAACTTATTGTAAATCAAATACTGGGAGAATTCAGACTCGAGGAGAACGACTCACAGCGTATCTAAAGAAGACCAGGCTACTGCTTAATCAATTAGATCACTATTTAATCAAACACATTCCTCGAGAGGAGAATCAAGAGGCCGACGAACTGGCAAAGCAAGCCAGCATGAAGAACAACTCCTTTTCGGGAGCAATAGCCGTCTCAAAACAACTAGCCCCAAGCTTCGAATGGGAGGATCTGATAGCTGCGATTGAAGAAGAAACTTGGATGGCTCCTATCCGGAAATACTTACGAGATGTAGCGAAGTCAGGAGAAGCTTGAGGAAAGCCTCCCGCTACACACTGCAAGATGGAATCCTCTACCGGTGTGGCTTCTCTAACCCCTTATTACGATGTGTCGCTTGAAGGGAAGCCAAGGAAATCTTATCCAACATCCACCAGGGAAGTTGTGGAGGTCACACTGGAGGGCAGACTCTGGCAAAGAAAATACTCCGATATGGATATTACTGGCCCACTTTAAACAAAGATGCTTTGGACTTCGTCAAGAGATGCGACAGATGTCGGAAATTTGCCAAGATTCCTCGACTACCCACAAATGAGATTACTCAAATGACCTGCCATTGGCCCTTTACAGTACGGGGAATTGACTTGATTGGCGAACTGCCAACGGGCCGAGGCGGAGCCAAATATGCTATAGTGGCAGTTGACTATTTCACCAAATGGGTGGAGGCGGAACCTTTGAATAAAATATCTTCAACTAAAGTTATCAACTTCTTGATCAAAAATGTTCTGTGCAGGTACGGGGTTCCACTCAGAATCATATCAGACAACGGGCTTCAATTTGACAGCGAGGAATTCACCAACTGGTGCCAAGAGCATGGGATTCACAAAAGCTTCTCATCCGTGGCTTATCCCAAGGCAAACGGCCAAGTTGAAGCTGTCAACAAAATTCTCAAAACGCTGATCAAGAAGAAGCTTGAAAAGTCAAAAGGCGCTTGGGTGGATCAACTTCCTACGGCACTCTGGGCCTACCGCACTTCTTTCAGAACATCAACAGGGCATACTCCTTTCTCTTTGGCATACAGATCGGAGCCAATGCTCCCAGTTGAGACTATTGTGCCTTCCCACCGTAGGATCCACTACAACCCAGAAGAAAACGAAGAACTCCTCCTCATGTCTTTGGATCTGATCGAGGAGAGAAGAAATGATGCAGCACTCAAAGTAGCAGCTCACAAACAAAAAGTGGCAGCACTATACAACTCCAAAGTCAAGCATCGCAGCTTACAAGAAGGAGATCTTGTCCTTAAGCGAATCTTTCCGCGCCCCGGGGCATTGGACCCCATCTGGGACAGACCATATGTAATTCATAAATATCTCCACAACGGAGCTTATATTTTGTCAACAGTGGACGGAGAGGGGTTCCAGAGGGCATGGAACATCCGACACCTCCGTCTATACTTTTCTTAACTTGTACTACCCATATGAAGTGAATTAACAAAGAGAATCAGTGGACGTAGGCATTTTCGTGCCGAACCACTTTAAAAAACTTGGCTCTTGTTAATTTGTTCCTTTATATCTTGGCTACTTATTAAGCTTTATCCTTTGCTGTTGAACAAAATCCTTTGCAGATGACATTTCGATTCAGATCTTCACAGCACAACTCCACCTGGACAAAATCTAACAGGTACGCTACGATCCTATGCCCTCGCCAATAAGACACTTTGCTCCGGTATCCCTCTACCGCGAGTTAACTCATTGATTGCCTCGGCCCTTAAAGCCGACAGTAATAAGCCCAACATAAGCCACAGAGAAGGCCGATTATGCCATGGCAGCTCATTACAGCGATTCGGCTCGCCGGCAACTGTGAACCGATCATAAGCCCCACCATAAGGTGTGGCCAGCCAGGGGCAGTTCACAGTTGACGATTGGCCCCCACGCTAGCCGGCCACAATAAATCGAATAATACCCACGATTACGGGCCATAATGGCCCGGGTAGTTACTGTGCGCGATCGGCTCCGATGTGTCTTAAGTGCGGCTGTGGTAAAAAAGAAAACTCCCGCAGAGGCGTAAGATGGGTGACAAATGTCTCCAAGACCCATAGCTAGGGAAAGTGACTATAAAACCCGTTTGCCACGAACTTAAGCACATCGACGGCCTTCCGTGACTGGAAGTTTTACTTTTCCTATATTTCAATTTCATTTAGAACTTTTCTCCTATTCTCCGTAACGGTGCTTGAAAGTACAGGACATGAAATAGGGAACGCTCGCTAATGGGAACAGAAACTTAAAATCGGACGACGAGACAGTCAACAGCATTCCGTGCTTAGTCTTACAGGGCGCACGAAGTTGCCGTCCACAGCTGAAACATGAAGGGCGGTACCTTCTACTTTTATACATTAATGCATAGCTGCAGTTCATATTCACGCATCACATTTACGTTGCAAAATGAGAAAATTATGCTTTAAGCAAAAAACTTGGCATCAAGCACAGTCAAGTCACTAATAACATGCATAGTTACATCACTTACACAGCACAACAAAATAGCGATAACATTCCAACATAAAGGAATCAGCTTATGTTATGAAATTACATAAAGTCATTCACCACAAACAATATTATTACAGTCACATCAATGTTTTGGACTGACATAAACAGCGATAAAAGGAAATCAAAAGGTGGCCGAATCCGGACAAGGAACCAGCTGCGTCCACGCTTCGCCCTCATCCTACCAACTCTCCAAGCCTACTTGGCCACAGGGTCGGAGCGCCCAGCATGTTGATCGGAAGCCCCACCTGTCCAATTCAGAGAGGAGTTCATTAAACAAACAGTAAGCGATCAAGTTATGAAAATCTAAAAAGAAAAGAGAAAAAAAAGGAAGACTCACCAGCGTCCGCTCCTTGGTCCTCATCCTCCAACTGCACGCCAACCTCCTCAGCAGCAAGCAGCCGCAAGCCCTCCTTCACCGCCACTTTCTCCTCCTCAGTAAACTGGGCCATATCCATCCACTAGTAATCTCGGGATGGGTCCCGGTCATCCCGGTCCTGGTTGGGCTGGGGGCACAACAGGGGACTCTCTTCTGTCCTTAAATTTCCTTTTATCTTATCGAGTTTCCACTTTATGGGACATTTATCTGCAACTCAAGAAAATACATCCTTAAAACGGAAGGTATAAACATGCAAGTATCATAGTCTGAAATTTCGCCCGAACTCCTGGTATCATTCGGTAAAGTAAATATAAAAGTCCATCCGGTAAGGAGTTCATTCAACACACGAAATCCCCGAGTTCATTCAGCATGGCCCAACCTAGAGCCCATTCGGCATTCAAACTTAAAATCTCATTCGGCATTTAAAACTCCAAATCTCATTCGGCAATACAAGCACAAGTTCATTCGGCAGAAGCAGCCTCACCTGGAGCGGCAGTTAGGATCGACGCAGTACTTGGTTGATTCGGCTATTTCGAATAAACGAGTTAGATACGGCACTCAAGTGATTCGGCAATATCAAACGGTAAAGGGATAACAGTAGTATGATGCCCTTACTTATAGGCGAGCGCAGGATAACCGGACCGGATGATTCGGCACTTGGAACCGAATAAAGCTATCCCAACTGGAAGAAAAACAAAGCGCGACACCTGCAAGCACGTGCCCCACTTTGGGGGGCAAATGTTGGGTGTGTTTTCACCCATATGTTTCCACCCTTCACCGAACCAAATCCATCGAGTAAATCAACCTACGACAGAACCAAACCCTATCCTCCACCAACACCGGTCCATAACACAGCCGAACCACACGGGGCCAACCCACCTACCGAACCGGACCAACAACACCGAATCACCCACACCGGTCCAAGTCCTACCGGTCCAACTCCCCCTGCCGAACCGAGCATTCTCCATCAACTGCCGAACCAACCACGCCACACTCGCTACCGAACCATCCATCACCGGTCCAAACTCTCACCGAACCAACTCTCACCGGACCGGCTCCACACCACGCCCTCCAAGCAACGCCGGTCCAAGGCTACTCCAGGCAATGCCGGTCCAAGGCCACTCCAGGCAATACCAATCCAACTCCTACCGAACCAAAGACCCTCCACTCCATTACCGAATCAACCTCACTTCCCGTGCCACCGAACCAAGAGCAAGAAGGCTACTACCGGACCAACATGACGCCGGACCGAATCAACTCTCCATCGAGGCACTGCCGAACTAACACTACCAGGCCAGATTGCTCCAGTTCAGGCCCACCAGCAGCTATATACATCCAGGACCCCTGCCCCTAGCCTCACTCTATAAATAGAGGGGCAGGGGTACAACAATGGAAGACAAGTTTGAGAGCTCAAGCAAGGAAGGAACTTTCAAACAACTTCTTATACTTGTACTTGTACTTAAAGCTTTGCACTTGTAATCTGAAAGAAAAAGGATAATAACATATAAAGTGGACGTAGGCACGTTCTGGCCGAACCACTATAAATCTGTGCGTCTTTTACAGTTCAGTCCCTGCATTTTACATATTTGTATAAGTCACCCAAATCATTAAAAACCACATAAAATCAACTAAATTATACGGATTGGTGGTGTTTGCCCATTTTTTGCGCAAACATTTTTGGTGCTTTCACTCGGAACTTGGAACTCGAAGCTTCAGCTTCCCTCATTCAGCCGTCAACGGATAGATTAATGCCCAAAAATGACAACCCGAATCTCAATCGGGTCTCGTTCGTTTTTTACCCTTCGTTTTTTCAAAATTGGATTTTTACGCTAAAACGGGATTACCGTGCCTTGTCTTCGATTTACCATCGCTGGAGAGTGGTGCGCCATGATACTGTTCCGTGTCAAATCCATGCATGCATTTTGAAAAGTCGTACGACACTGTTTCTCCATTTCGGACGGATGTTGCACCTTGCACCGCGGATGTTGCACCCTGTAGATATCGATTATTCGGACGGCCATAACTTCTGGCTCGTTTAGATTTACGGGAGCCATAACCTGTCAAAACAAAGGCCACGGTGAGTTCTACGGCTTTGACTGCTTTCAGCCGTCAACGGATAGATTAATGCCCGAAAAGGACAACCCGAATCTCAATCGCGTCTCGTAGGTTTTTTACCCTTCGTTTTTTCGACACCGGATTTTTACGGTAAAACGGGATTACCGTGCCTCGCCTTCGATTTACCATCGCTGGAGAGTGGTGTACCATGGTACTATTCCGTTTCAAATCCATGCACGCATTTCTAAAAGTCGTACGACACTGTTTCGCCATTTCGGACGGATGTTGCACCTTGCACCGCGTATGTTGCACCCTGTAGATATCGATTATTCGGACGGCCATAACTTCTGGCTCGTTTAGGGTTACGCGAGCCATAACCTGTCAAAACGAAGGCCACGGTGAGTTCTACGGCTTTGACAGCTTTCAGCCGTCAACGGATAGATTAATGCCCGAAAAGGACAACCCGAATCTCAATCGGGTCTCGTAAGTTTTTTACCCTTCGTTTTTTTGACAACGGATTTTTACGGTAAAACGGGATTATCGTGCCTCGCCTTCGATTTACCAACGCTGGAGAGTGGTGCACCATGGTACTGTTCCATTTCAAATCCATGCACGCATTTCTAAAAGTCGTACGACACTGTTTCGCCATTTCGGACGGATGTTGCACCTTGCACCGCGGATGTTGCACCCTGTAGATATCGAATATTCGGACGGTCATAACTTCTGGCTCGTTTAGAGTTATGGGAGCCATAACCTGTCAAAACGAAGGCCACGATGAGTTCTACGGTTTTGACTGCTTTCAGCCGTCAACGGATAGATTAATGCCCAAAAAGGACAGCCCGAATCTCAATCGGGTCTCTTATGTTTTTTACCCTTCGTTTTTTCGACACCAGATTTTAACGGTAAAACGGGATTACCGTGCCTCTTCTTCGATTTACCATCGCTGGAGAGTGGTGCACCATGGTACTGTTCCGTTTCAAATCCGTGCACACATTTCTAAAATTTGTACGGCACTGTTTCGCCATTACGGACGGATGTTGCACCTTGCACCGCGGATGTTGCACCCTGTAGATATCGATTATTCGGATGGCCATAACTTCTGGCTCGTTTAGAGTTACGCGAGCCATAACCTATCAAAACGAAGGCCTCGGTGAGTTCTACGGCTTTGACAGCTTTCAGCCGACAACGACAGATTAATTCCCAAAAAGGACAACCTGAATCTCAATCGGGTCTCGTAAATTTTTTACCCTTCGTTTTTTCGACACCAGATTTTTACGGTAAAACGGGATTACCGTGCCTCGTCTTCGATTTACCATCGCTGGAGAGTGGTGCACCATGGTACTGTTCCGTTTCAAATCCATGCACGCATTTCTAAACGTCTTTACGCCACTGTTTCGCCATTTCGGACGGATGTTGCACCTTGCACCGCGGATGTTGCACCCTGTAGATATCGAATATTCGGACGGCCATAACTTCTGGCTCGTTTAGAGTTACGGGAGCCATAACCTGTCAAAACGAAGGCCACGATGAGTTCTACGGTTTTGACCGGTTTCAGCCGTCAACAGATAGATTAATGCCCAAAAAGGACAACCCGAATCTCAATCGGGTCTCGTATGTTTTTTACCCTTCGTTTTTTCGACACCAGATTTTAACGGTAAAACGGGATTACCGTGCCTCTTCTTCGATTTACCATCGCTGGAGAGTGGTGCACCATGGTACTGTTCCGTTTCAAATCCATGCACGCATTTCTAAAAGTTGTACGGCATTGTTTCGCTATTTCGGACGGATGTTGCACCTTGCACCGCGGATGTTGCACCCTGTAGATATCGATTATTCGGACGGCCATAACTTCTGTCTCGTTTAGAGTTACGGGAGCCATGACCTATCAAAACGAAGGCCACGGTGAGTTCTACGGCTTTGACAGCTTTCAGCCGACAACGACAGATTAATTCCCAAAAAGGAAAACCTGAATCTCAATCGGGTCTCGTAAATTTTTTACCCTTCGTTTTTTCGACAACGGATTTTTACGGTAAAACGGGATTACCGTGCCTCGTCTTCGATTTACCATTGCTGGAGAGTGGTGCACCATGGTACTGTTCCGTTTCAAATCCATGCACGCATTTCTAAAAGTCTTTACGCCACTGTTTTGCCATTTCAGACGGATGTTGCACCTTGCACCGCAGATGTTGCACCCTATAGATATCGATTATTCGGACGGCCATAACTTCTGGCTCGTTTAGAATTACGGGAGCCATAACCTGTCAAAATGAAGGCCACGGTGAGTTCTACGGCTTCGACAGCTTTCATCCGTCAACGGATAGATTAATGCCCGAAAAGGACAAACCGAATCTCAATCGGGTCTCGTAAGTTTTTTACACTTCCTTTTTTCGACACCGGATTTTTACTGTAAAACGGGATTACCGTGCCTCGTCTTCGATTTACCATCGCTGGAGAGTGGTGCACCATGGGACTGTTCCGTTTCAAATACACGCACACATTTCTAAAAGTCGTACGCCACTGTTTCGCCATTTCGGACGGATGTTGCACCTTGCATCGCAGATGTTGTACCCTGTAGATATCGATTATTCGGACGGCCATAACTTTTGGCTCGTTTTGAGTTACGTGGGCCATAACCTGTCAAAACGAAGTCCACGTTGAGTTCTACGGCCTTGACCGCTTTCAGCCGTCAACGGATAGATTAATGCCCAAAAAGGACAACCCAAATCTCAATCGGGTCTCGTAAGTTTTTTACCCTTCGTTTTTTCGACACCGAATTTTTACGGTAAAACGGGATTACCGTGCCTCGTCTTCGATTTACCATCGCTGGAGAGTGGTGCACCGTGGTACTGTTCCGTTTTAAATCCATGCACGCATTTCTAAAAGTCGCACGACACTGTTTCGCCATTTCGGACGGATGTTGCACCTTGCACCGCGGATGTTGCACCCAGTAGATATCGATTATTCGGACGGTCATAACCTCTGGCTCGTTTAGAGTTACGGGAGCCATAACCTGTCAAAACGAAGGGCACGGTGAGTTCTACGGCTTTGACAGCTTTCAGCCGTCAATGGATAGATTAATGCCCAAAAAGGACAACTCAAATCTCAATCGGGTCTCGTAAGTTTTTTACCCATCGTTTTTTCAACGCCGGATTTTAACGGTAAAACGGGACTACCGTAGCTCGTCTTTGATTTACCATCGCTGGAGAGTGGTGCACCACGGTACTATTCCATTTGAAATCCATGCACGCATTTCTAAAAGTCGTACGGCACTGTTTCGCCATTTCGGACGGATGTTACACCTTGCACCGCGGATGTTGCACCCTATAAATATCGATTATTCGGACGGCCATCACTTCTGGCTCGTTTAGAGTTATGGGAGCCATAACCTGTCAAAATGAAGGCCACGGTGAGTTCTACGGCTTTGACGGCTTTTGGCTATCAACGGATAGATTAATGCCCGAAAAGGACAAACCGAATCTCAATCGGGTCTCGTAAGTTTTTTACCCTTCGTTTTTTCGACACCGGATTTTAACGGTAAAACGGGATTACCGTGGCTCGTCTTCGATTTACCATCGCTGGAGAGTGGTGCACCATGATACTGTTCCGTTTCAAATCCATGCATGCATTTCTAAAAGTCGTACGGCACTGTTTCGCCATTTCGAACGGATGTTGCACCTTGCACCGCGGATGTTGCACCCTGTAGATATCGATTATTCGGACGGCCATAACTTCTGGCTCGTTTAGATTTACGGGAGCCATAACCTGTCAAAACGAAGGCCACAGTGAGTTCTATGGCTTTGACTGCTTTCAACCGTCAACGGATAGATTAATGCCCGAAAAGGACAACCCGAATCTCAATTGCGTCTCGTAAGTTTTTTACCCTTCGTTTTTTCGACACAAGGATTTTTATGGTAAAACGGGATTACGGTGGCCCGTGTTCGATTTACCATCGCTGGAGAGTGGTGCACCATGGTACTGTTCCGTTTCAAATCCATGCACGCATTTCTAAAATTCGTACGGCACTGTTTTGCCATTTCGGACGGATGTTGCACCTTGCACCGTGGATGTTGCACCCTGTAGATATCGATTATTCGGACGGCCATAACTTCTGGCTCGTTTAGAGTTACGAGAGCCATAACCTGTAAACACAAAGGCCTCGATGAGTTCTACGGCTTTGATGGCTTTCAGCCGTCAACGGATAGATTAATAGCCAAAAAGGACAACCCGAATCTCAATCGGGTCTCATAAGTTTTTTTACCCTTCGTTTTTTCGACACGTGGATTTTTACGGTAAAACGGGATTACCGTGGATGGTCATCGATTTACCATCGCTGGAGAGTCGTGCACCATGGTACTGTTCCGTTTCAAATCCATGCACGTATTTCTAAAAGTCATACGGCACTGTTTCGCCATTTCGGTCGAATGTTGTACCTTGCACCGTGGATGTTGCACCCTGTAGATATCGATTATTCGGACGGCCATAACTTCTGGCTCGTTTGGAGTTACGGGAGCCATAACCTGTCAAAATGAAGGCCTCGATGGGTTCTACGGCTTTGACAGCTTTCAGCCCTCAACGGATAGGTTAATGCCCAAAAAGAACAACCCGAATCTCAATTGGGCTCGTAAGTTTTTTACCCTTCGTTTTTTAGACACGTGGATTTTTACGGTAAAACGGCATTACCGTGGCCCGTCTTCAACTTCCCATTGCTGGGGAGTGGTGCACCATGGTACTGTTCCATTTCAAATCCATGCACGCATTTCTAAAAGTTGTACGGCACAGTTTCGCCATTTCGGACGGATGTTGCACCCTTTAGATATCGATTATTCGGACGGCCATAACTTCTGGCTCGTTTAGAGTTACGAGAACCATAACCTGTCAAAACAAAGGCCTCGACGAGTTCTACGGCTTTGACAGCTTTCAGCCGTCAACGGATAGATTAATGCCCAAAAAGGACAACCCGAATCTCAATCGGGTCTCGTAAGTTTTTTACCCTTCGTTTTTTCGACACGTGAATTTTCACTGTATAACGGGATTACCATTGCTGGTCTTCGGTTTACCATCGCTGGAGAGTGGTGCACCACGGTACTATTCCATTTCCAATCCATGCACGCATTTCTAAAAGTCGTACGGCACTGTTTTGCCATTTCGGACGGATGTTGCACCTTGCACCGTGGATATTGCACCCTGTAGATATCGATTATTCGGACGACCATAACTTCTGGCTCGTTTAGAGTTATGCGAGCCATAACCTATCAAAATGAAGGCCTCGATGTGTTATACGGCTTTGACGGCTTTCAGCCATCAACGGATAGATTATTGCCCAAAAAGGACAAACCGAATCTCAATCGGGTCTCGTAAGTTTTTTACCCTTCGTTTTTTCGACGCGTGGATTTTTACGGCAAAACGGGATTGCCATGGCTGGTCTTCGATTTACCATCGCTGGAGAGTGGTGCACTATGGTACTGTTACATTTCAAATCCATGCACGCATTTCTAAAAGTCGTATGGCACAGTTTCTCCACTTCGGACGGATGTTGCACCTTGCACCGTGGATGTCGCACCCTGTAGATATCGATTATTCGGACGGCCATAACTTCTGGCTCGTTTAGAGGTACGGGAGCCATAACCTGTCAAAAGGAAGGCCTCGATGAGTTCTACGGCATTGACAGCTTTCAGCCGTCAACGGATAGATTAATGCCCAAAAGGGACAACCCAAATCTCAATCGGGTCTCGTAAGTTTTTTACCCTTCGTTTTTTCGACACGTGAATTTTTACTGTATAACGGGATTACCATTGCTGGTCTTCGGTTTACCATCACTGGAGAGTGGTGCACCACGGTACTATTCCATTTCCAATCCATGCACGCATTTCTAAAAGTCGTACGGCACTGTTTCGCCATTTCGGACGGATGTTGCACCTTGCACCGCGGATGTTGCACACTGTAGATATCGATTATTCGGACGGCCATAACTTCTGGCCCGTTTAGAGTTACGGGAGCCATTACCTGTCAAAACGAAGGCCTCAATGAGTTATACGGCTTTGACGGCTTTCAGCCGTCAACGGATAGATTATTGCCCAAAAAGGACAACCCGAATCTCAATCGGGTCTCGTAAGTTTTTTACCCTTCGTTTTTTCGACGCGTGGATTTTTACGGCAAAACGGGATTGCCGTGGCTGGTCTTCGATTTACCATCGCTGGAGAGTGGTGCACTATGGTACTGTTCCGTTTCAAATCTATGCACGCATTTCTAAAAGTCGTACGGCACTGTTTCTCCACTTCGGACGGATGTTGCACCTTGCACCGTGGATGTCGCACCCTGTAGATATCGATTATTCGGACAGCCATAACTTCTGGTTCGTTTAGAGTTACGAGAGCCATAACCTATCAAAACGAAGGCCTCGACGAGTTCTACGGCTTTAACAGCTTTCAGCCGTCAACGGATAGATTAATGCCCAAAAAGGTCAACCCGAATCTCAATCGGGTCTCGTAGGTTTTTTACCCTTCGTTTTTTTCGACACGTGAATTTTTACTGTATAACGGGATTACCATTGCTGGTCTTCGGTTTACCATCGCTGGAGAGTGGTGCACCATGGTACTATTCCATTTCCAATCCATGCACGCATTTCTAAAAGTCGTACGGCACTGTTTCGCCAGTTCGGACGGATGTTGCACCTTGCACCGTGGATGTTGCACCCTATAGATATCGATTATTCGGACGACCATAACTTCTGGCTCGTTTAGAGTTACGCGAGCCATAACCTATCAAAACGAAGGCCTCGATGAGTTATACGGCTTTGACGGCTTTCAGCCGTCAACGGATAGATTATTGCCCAAAAAGGACAACCCGAATCTCAACGGGTCTCGTTAGTTTTTTTACCCTTCGTTTTTTCGACACGTGGATTTTTACGGTAAAACGGGATTACCGTGGATGGTCATCGATTTTCCATCGCTGGAGAGTGATGCACCATGGTACTGTTCCATTTCAAAACCGTGCACGCATTTCTAAAAGTCGTACGTCACTGTTTCGCCACTTCGGTCGAATGTTGTACCTTGCACCGTGGATGTTGCACCCTGTAGATATCGATTATTCGGACGGCCATAACTTTTGGCTCGTTTAGAGTTACGGGAGCCATAACCAGTCAAAACGAAGGCCTCGATGAATTCTACGGCATTGACAGCTTTCAGCCGTCAACGGATAGATTAATGCCCAAAAAGGACAACCCGAATCTCAATCGGGTCTCGTAAGTTTTTTACCCTTCATTTTTTCGACACGTGGATTTTTACGGTAAAACGGGGTTATCGTGGCCCCTCTTCGACTTCCAATCGCTGTAGAGTGGTGCACCATGGTACTGTTCTGTTTCAAATCCATGCATGCATTTCTAAAAGTTGTACGGCACTGTTTCGCCATTTCGGACGGATGTTGCACCTTGCAATGTGGATGTTGCACCCTGTAGATATCGATTATTCGAACGGCCATAACATCTGGCTTGTTTAGAGTTACGGGAGCCATAACCTGTCAAAACGAAGGCCTCAATGAGTTCTACGGCTTTGACAGCTTTCAACCGTCAACGGATAGATTAATGCCCAAAAAGGACAACCCGAATCTCAATCGGGCTTCGTAAGTTTTTTACCCTTCGTTTTTTCGACACGTGGATTTTTACGGTAAAACGGGATTACCGTGGATGGTCTTCGATTTACCATCGCTGGAGAGTGGTGCACCATGGTACTGTTCCGTTTCAAATCCATGCACGCATTTCTAAAAGTCGTACGGCGCTGTTTCTTCATTTCGGATGGATGTTGCACCTTGCACCGTGGATGTTGCACCCTGTAGATATCGATTATTCGGACGACCATAACTTCTGGCTCGTTTAGAGTTACGGGAGCCATAACCTTTCATAACGAAGGACTCGATGAGTTCTACGACTTTGACGGCTTTCAGCCGTCAATGGATAGATTAATGCCCAAAAAGAACAACCCGAATCTCAATCGGGTCTCGTAAGTTTTTTTACCCTTCGTTTTTTCGACACGTGGATCTTTACGTTAAAACGGGATTACCGTGGATGGTCATTGATTTACCATCGCTGGAGAGTGGTGCGCCATGGTACTGTTCCGTTTCAAATCCATGCACGCATTTCTAAAAGTCGTACGGCACTGTTTCGCCATTTCGGACAGATGTTGCACCTTGCACCATGGATGTTACACCCTGTAGATATCGATTATTCGGATGGCCATAACTTCTAGCTCGTTTAGAGTTATGGGAGCCATAACCTGTCAAAACGAAGGCCTCGATGAGTTCTACGGCTTTGACATCTTTCAACCATCAACAGGTTGATTAATGCCCAAAAAGGACAACCCGAATCTCAATCGGGTCTCGTAAGTTTTTTTACCCTTCGTTTTTTCGTCACGTGGATTTTTACGGTAAAACGGGATTACCGTGGATGGTCATCGATTTACCATCGCTGTAGAGTGGTGCACCATGGTACTGTTCCGTTTCAAATCCATGCACGCATTTCTAAAAGTCGTACGGCACTGTTTCGCCATTTCGGTCGGATGTTGCACCTTGCACCGTGGATGTTGTACCCTGTAGATATCGATTATTCGGACGGCCATAACTTCTGGCTCGTTTAGAGTTATGGGAGCCATAACCTGTTAAAACGAAGGCCTCAATGAGTTCTACGGCTTTGATACCTTTTAGCCATCAACGGATAGATTAATGCCCAAATAGGACAACCCGAATCTCAATCGGGTCTCGTAAGTTTTTTACCCTTCGTTTTTTCGACACGTGGATTTTTACGGTAGAACGGGATTACAGTGGCCCGTCTTCGACTTCCCATCGCTGGAGAGTGGTGCTCCATAGTATTGTTCCGTTTCAAATCCATACATGCATTTCTAAAAGTTGTACGACACTGTTTCGCCATTTCGGACGAATGTTGCACCTTGCACCGTGGATGTTGCACCATGTAGATATCGATTATTCGGACGGCCATAACTTCTGGCTCGTTAAGAGTTACGGAAGCCATAACCTGTCAAAACGAAGGCCTCGATGAGTTCTACGGCAATGACAGTTTTCGGCCATCAACGGATAGATTAATTCCCAAAAAGGACAACCCGAATCTCAATCGGGTCTCTTAAGTTTTTTTACCCTTCGTTTTTTCGACACGTGGATTTTTTACGGTAAAACGGGATTACCGTGGCTGGTCTTCGATTTAGCATCGCTGGAGAGTGGTGCACCATGGTACTGTTCCGTTTCAAATCCATGCACGCATTTCTAAAAGTCGTACGGCACTGTTTCGCTATTTCGATCGGATGTTGGACCTTGCACCGTGGATGTTGCACCCTGTAAATATCGATTATTCGGACAGCCATAACTTCTGGCTCGTTTAGAGTTACGGGAGCCATAGCCTGCCAAAAAGTAGGCCTCGATGAGTTCTACGGCTTTGATAGCTTTCAGCCGTCAATGGATAGATTAATGCCCAAAAAGGACAATCCGAATCTCAATTGGGTCTCGTAAGTTTTTTACCCTTCGTTTTTTCGACACGTGGATTTCTACGGTAAAACGGGATTACCGTGGCCCATCTTCGACTTTCCATCGCTGGAGAGTGGTGCACCATGTTACTGTTCCGTTTCAAATCCATGCACGCATTTCTAAAAGTTGTACGGTACTATTTCGCCATTTCGGACGAATGTTGCACCTTGCACCGTGGATGTTGCACCCTGTAGATATCGATTATTCGAACGGCCATAACTTCTGGCTCGTTTAGAGTTACGGGAGCCATAACCTGTCAAAACGAAGGCCTCGATGAGTTCTACGGCTATGATAGCTTTAGGCCATCAACGGATAGAATAATGCCCAAAAAGGACAACCCGAATATCAATCGGGTCTCGTAAGTTTTTTTACCCTTCGTTTTTTCGACACGTGGATTTTTACGGTAAAACGGGATTACCGTGGCTGGTCTTCGATTTAGCATCGCTGGAGAGTGGTGCACCATGCTACTGTTCCGTTTCAAATCCATGCACGCATTTCTAAAAGTCGTACGGCACTGTTACGCCATTTCGGTCGGATTTTGCACCTTGCACCGTGGATGTTGTACCCTGTAGATATCGATTATTCGGACGGCCATAACTTCTGGCTCGTTTAGATTTATGGGAGCCATAACCTGTCAAAAAGAAGGCCTCGTTGAGTTCTACGGCTTTAATACCTTTCAACCATCAACGGATAGATTAATGCCCAAAAAGGACAACCCGAATCTCAATCGGGTCTCGTAAGTTTTTTTACCCTTCGTTTTTTCGACACGTGGATTTTTACGGTAAAACGGGATTACCATGGCTGATCTTCGATTTAGCGTCGCTGGAGAGTGTTGCACCATGCTGTTGTTCCATTTCAAATCCATGCACGCATTTCTAAAAGTCGTACTGCACTGTTTCGCCATTTCGGTCGGATGTTTCACCTTGCACCGTGGATGTTGTACCCTGTAGATATCGATTATTCGGACGGCCATAACTTCTGGCTCGTTCAGAGTTATGGGAGCCATAACCTGTCAAAACGAAGGCCTCGATGAGTTCTACGGCTTTGATACCTTTCATCCATCAACGGATAGATTAATGCCCAAAAAGGACAATCCGAATCTCAATCGGGTCTCGTAAGTTTTTTACCCTTCGTTTTTTCGACACGTGGATTTTTTCGGTAAAACGGGATTACCGTGGCTGGTCTTCGATTTACCATCGCTGGAGAGTGGTGCACCATGGTACTGTTCCGTTTCAAATCCATGCACGCATTTCTAAAAGTCGTACGGCACAGTTTCGCCATTTCGGACGGATGTTACACCTTGCACCGTGGATGTTGCACCCTGCAGATATCGATTATTCGGAAGGCCATAACTTCTGGCTCGTTTAGATTTACGGGAGCCATAACCTGTCAAAACGAAGGCCTCAATGAGTTCTTCGGCTTTGACGGCTTTCACCCGTCAACGGATAGATTAATGCCCAGAAAGGACAAGCCGAATCTCAATCGGGTCTCGTAAGTTTTTTACCCTTCGTTTTTTCGACACGCGGATTTTTACGGTAAAACGGGATTACGGTGGCCCGTCTTCGATTTACCATCGCTGGAGAGTGGTGCACCATGGTACTATTCCGTTTCAAATCCATGCACGCATTTCTAAAAGTCGTACGGCACTGTTTCGCTATTTCGGACGGATGTTGCACTTTGCACCGTGGATGTTGCACCCTGTAGATATCGATTATTCGGACGGCCATAACTTCTGGCTCGTTTAGAGTTACGGGAGCCATAACCTGTCAAAACAAAGGCCTCGATGAGTTCTACGGCTTTGACGGCTTTGAGCTGTCAACGGATAGACTAATACCCAAAAAGGACAATCCGAATCTCAATCGGGTCTCGTATGTTTTTTTACCCTTCGTTTTTTCTACACGTGGATTTTTACGGTAAAACGGAATTACCGTGGATGGTCATCGATTTACCATCGCTGGAGAGTGGTGCACCATGGTACTGTTCCATTTCAAATCCATGCACGCATTTCTAAAAGTCGTACGGCAATGTTTCGCCATTTCGGACGGATGTTGCACCGTGCACCGTGGATGTTGCACCCTGTAGATATCGATTATTCGGACGGCCATAACTTCTGGCTCGTTTAGAATTACGGGAGCCATAACCTGTCAAAACGAAGGCCTCGATGAGATCTACGGCTTTGACAGCTTTCAGCCGTCAACGGATAGATTAATGCCCAAAAAGGACAACCCGAATCTCAATCGGGTCTCGTAAGTTTTTTTACCCTTCGTTTTTTCGACACGTGGATTTTTACGGTAAAACGGGATTACCGTGGATGGTCATCGATTTACCATCGCTGGCGAGTGGTGCACTATGGTATTGTTCCGTTTCAAATCCACGCACGTATTTCTAAAAGTCATACGACACTGTTTCGCCATTTCGGACGGATGTTGCACCTTGCACCGTGGATGTTGCACCCTGTAGATGTCGATTATTCGGACGGCCATAACTTCTGGCTCGTTTAGAGTTACGGGAGCCATAAACGGTCAAAACGAAGGCCTCGATTAGTTCTACGGCTTTGACAGCTTTCAGCCGTCAACGGATAGATTAATGCCCAAAAAGGACAACCCGAATCTCAATCGGGTCTCGTAAGTTTTTTACCCTTCGTTTCTTCGACACGTGGATTTTTACGGTAAAACGGGATTACGGTGCCCCGTCTTCTGCTTCCCGTCGCTGAAGAGTGGTGCACCATGGTACTGTTCCGTTTCAAATCCAAGCACGCATTTCTAAAGGTCGTACGGCACTGTTTCGCCATTTCGGACGGATGTTGCACCTTGCACCGTGGATGTTGCACCCTGTAGATATCGATTATTCGAACGACCATAACTTCTGGCTCGTTTAGAGTTACGGGAGCCATAACCTGTCAAAACGAAGGCCTCGATGAGTTCTACGGTTTTGATAGCTTTCAGCCGTTAACGGATTGATTAATACCCAAAAAGGACAACCCGAATCTCAATCGGGTCTCGTAAGTTTTTTTACCCTTCGTTTTTTCGACACGTGGATTTTTACGGTAAAACGGGATTACAGTGGATGGTCATCAATTTACCATCGCTGGAGAGTGGTGCACCAAGGTACTGTTCCGTTCCAAATCCGTGCACGCATTTCTAAAAGACGTACGGCACTGTTTCGCCATTTCGGTCGGATGTTGTACCTTGCACCGTGGATGTTGCACCCTGTAAATATCGATTATTCGGATGGCCATAACTTCTGGCTCGTTTAGAGTTACGGGAGCCATAACCTGTCAAAACGAAGGCCTCAATGAGTTCTACGGCTTTGACAGTTTTCAGCCGTCAACGGATAGATTAATACCCAAAAAGGACAATCCGAATCTCAATCGGGTCTCGTAAGTTTTTTCGACACGTGGATTTTTACGCAAAAATGGGATTACCGTGGCTGGTCTTCGATTTACCATCGCTGGAGAGTGGTGCACCATGGTACTGTTCCATTTCAAATCTATGTACCCATTTCTAAAAGCCGTACGGCACAGTTTCGCCATTTCGGACGGATGTTGCACCTTGCACCGTGGATGTGGCACCCTGTAGATATCGATTATTTGGACGGCCATAACTTCTGGCTCGTTTAGAATTACGGGAGCCATAACCTGTCAAAACGAAGGTCTCGATGAGTTATACGGCTTTGACGGTTTCAGCCGTCAACGGATAGATTAATGCCCAAAAAGGACAACCCGAATCTCAATCGGGTCTCGTAAGTTTTTTGCCCTTCGTTTTTTCGACACGTGGATTTTTACTGTAAAACGGGATTACTGTGGCCCGTCTTCGATTTACCATCGCTGGAGAGTGGTGCACCATGGTACTGTTCCGTTTCAAAACCATGCACGCATTTCTAAAAGTCGTACGGCACTGTTTCGCCATTTCGGACGGATGTTGCGCCTTGCACCGTGGATGTTGCACCCTGTAGATATCGATTATTCGGACGGCCATAACTTCTGGCTCGTTTAGAGTTACGGGAGCCATAACCTATCAAAACGAAGGCCTCGATGAGTTCTACGGCTTTGATGGCTTTCAGCCGTCAACGGATAGATTAATGCCCAAAATGGACAACCCGAATCTCAATCGGGTCTCGTAAGTTTTTTTACCCTTTGTTTTTTCGACACGTGGATTTTTACGGTAAAACAGGATTACCGTGGATGGTCATCGATTTACCATCGCTGGAGAGTGATGCACAATGGTACTGTTCCATTTCAAATCCATGCACGCATTTCTAAAAGTCGTAGGCACTGTTTCGCCATTTCGGTCGAATGTTGTACCTTGCACCGTGGATGTTGCACCCTGTAGATATGGATTATTCGGACGGCCATAACTTCTGGCTCGTTAAGAGTTACGGGAGCCATAACCTGTCAAAACGAAGGTTTCGATGAGTTCTATGGCTTTGACAGCTTTCAGCCATCAACGGATAGATTAATGCCCAAAAAGGACAACCCGAATCTCAATTGGGTCTCGTAAGTTTTTTACCCTTCGTTTTTTCGACACTTGGATTTTTACGGTAAAATGGGATTACCGTGGCCCGTCTTCGACTTCCCATCGCTGGAGAGTGGTGCACCATGGTACTGTTCCGTTTCAAATCCATGCACGCATTTCTAAAAGTTGTACGGCTCTGTTTCGCCATTTCGGACGGATGTTGCACCTTGCAATGTGGATGTTGCACCCCGTAGATATCGATTATTCGGACGGCCATAACATCTGGCTCGTTTAGAGTTACAGGAGCCATGACCTGTCAAAACGAAGGCCACAATGAGTTCTTCGGCTTTGACCGCTTTCGGCCATCAACGGATTGATTAATGCCCAAAAAGGACAACCCGAATCTCAATCGGGTCTCGTAAGTTTTTTACATTTCACTTTTTCGACACATGGATTTTTACGGTAAAACGAGATTACCGTGGCTGGTCTTCGATTTACCATCGCTGGAGAGTGGTGCACCATGGTACTGTTCCGTTTCAAATCCATGCACGCATTTCTAAAAGTCGTACGGCACTGTTTCGCCATTTCGGACGGATGTTGCACCTTGTACCGTGGATGTCGCACCCTGTAGATATCGATTATTCGGACGGCCATAACTTCTGGCTCGTTTAGAGTTACGGGAGCCATAACCTGTCAAAACAAAGGCCTCGATGAATTCTATGGGTTTGACAGCTTTCGGCCATCAACGGATAGATTAATGCCCAAAAAGGACAACCCGAATCTCAATCGGGTCTCGTAAGTTTTTTACCCTTCGTTTTTTCGACACGTGGATTTTTACGGTAAAACGGGATTACCGTGGCTGGTCTTCGATTTACCATCGCTGGAGAGTGGTGCACCATGGTACTGTTCCGTTTCAAATCCACGCACGCATTTCTAAAAGTCATACGGCGCTGTTTCGCCATTTCGGACGGATGTTGCACCTTGCACCGCAGATGTTACACCCTGTAGATATCGATTATTCGGACGACCATAACTTCTGGCTCGTTTAGAGTACGGGAGCCATAACCTGTCAAAACGAAGGCCTCGATGAGTTTTACGGCTTTGATAGCTTTCAGCCGTCAACAGATAGATTAATGCCCAAAAAGGACAACCCGAATCTCAATCGGGTCTCGTAAGTTTTTTACCCTTCGTTTTTTCGACACGTGGATTTTTACGGTAAAACGGGATTACCGTGGCTGGTCTACGATTTACCATTGCTGGAGAGTGGTGCACCACGGTACTGTTCCGTTTCAAATCCATGCACGCATTTCTGAAAGTCGTACGGCACTGTTTCGCCATTTCGGACGGATGCTGCACCTTGCACCGTGGATGTTACACCCTGTAGATATCGATTATTCGGACGACCATAACTTCTGCCTCGTTTAGAGTTACAGGAGCCGTAACCTGTCAAAACGAAGGCCTCGATGAGTTCTAGGGCTTTGACCACTTTCATCCATCAACGGATAGATTAATGCCCAAAAAGGACAACCCGAATCACAATCGGGTCTCGTAAGTTTTTTACCCTTCGTTTTTTCGACACGTGGATTTTTACGGTAAAACGGGATTACGGTGGCCCATCTTTGATTTACCATCACTGGAGAGTGGTGCATCATGGTACTGTTCCTTTTCAAATCCATGCATGCATTTCTAAAAGTCGTATGGCACTGTTTCGCCATTTCGGACGGATGTTGCACCATGCACCGTGGATGTTGCACCCTGTAGATATCGATTATTCGGACGGCCATAACTTCTGGCTCGTTTAGAGTTACGGGAGCCATAACCTGTCAAAACGAAGGCCTCGATGAGTTCAACGGCTTTGACGGCTTTTAGCCGTCAACGGATAGATTAATGCCCAAAAAGGACAACCCGAATCTCAATCGGGTCTCGTAAGTTTTTTACCCTTCGTTTTTTCCACTCGTGGATTTTTACGGTAAAACGGGATTACCGTGGATGGTCATCGATTTACCATCGCTGGAGAGTGGTGCACCATGGTACTGTTCCGATTCAAACCCATGCACGCTTTTCTAAAAGTCGTACGGCACTGTTTCGCCATTTCGGACGGATTTTGCACCTTGCACCGTGGATGTTGCACCTTGTAGATATCGATTATTCGGACGGCCATAACTTCTGGCTCGTTTAGAGTTGCGGGAGCCATAAGCTGTCAAAACGAAGGCCTCGATGAGTTCTACGGCTTTGACGGCTTTCTGCCATCAACGGATAGATTTATGCCCAAAAAGGACAACCCGAATCTCAATCGGGTCTCGTAAGTTTTTACCCTTCGTTTTTTCGACACGTGGATTTTTACGGTAAAACGGGATTACGGTGCCCCGTCTTCTACTTCCCATCGCCGAAGAGTGGTGCACCATGGTACTGTTCCATTTCAAATCCATGCACGCATTTCTAAAGGTCGTACGACACTGTTTCGCCATTTCGGACGGATGTTGCACCTTGCACCGTGGATGTTGCACCCTGTAGATGTCGATTATTCGAACGGCCATAACTTCTGGCTCGTTTAGAGTTACGGGAGCCATAACCTGTCAAAACGAAGGCCTCGATGAGTTCTACGGATTTTATAGCTTTCAGCCGTCAACGGATAGATTAATACCCAAAAAGGACAACCCGAATCCCAATCGGGTCTCGTAAGTTTTTTTTACCCTTCGTTTTTTCCACACGTGGATTTTTACGGTAAAACGGGATTACCGTGGATGGTCATCGATTTACCATCGCTGGAGAGTGGTGCACCATGGTACTGTTCCGATTCAAATCCATACACGCATTTCTAAAAGTCGTACGGCACTGTTTCGCCATTTCGGACGGATTTTGCACCTTGCACCGTGGATGTTGCACCCTGTAGATATCGATTATTCGGACGGCCATAACTTCTGGCTCGTTTAGAGTTGCGGGAGCCATAACCTGTCAAAACGAAGGCCTCGATGAGTTCTACGGCTTTGACGGCTTTCAGCCGTCAACGGATAGATTTATGCCCAAAAAGGACAGCCCGAATCTCAATCGGGTCTCGTAAGTTTTTTACCCTTCGTTTTTTCGACACGTGGATTTTTACGGTAAAACGGGATTACGGTGCCCCGTCTTCAACTTCCCATCGCCGAAGAGTGGTGCACCATGGTACTGTTCCGTTTCAAATCCATGCACGCATTTCTAAAGGTCGTACGGCACTGTTTCGCTATTTCGGACGGATGTTGCACCTTGCACCGTGGATGTTGCACCCTGTAGATATCGATTATTCGAACGGCCATAACTTCTGGCTCGTTTAGAGTTACGGGAGCCATAACCTGTCAAAACGAAGGCCTCGATGAGTTCTACGGTTTTTATAGCTTTCAGCCGTCAACGGATAGATTAATACCCAAAAAGGACAACCCGAATCTCAATCGGGTCTCGTAAGTTTTTTTACCCTTCGTTTTTTCGACACGTGGATTTTTACGGTAAAATGGGATTACCGTGGATGGTCATCAATTTACCATCGCTAGAGAGTGGTACACCAAGGTACTGTTCCGTTCCAAATCCATGCACGCATTTCTAAAAGTCGTACGGCATTGTTTCGCCATTTCGGTCGGATGTTGTACCTTGCACCGTGGATGTTGCACCCTGTAAATGTCGATTATTCGGATGGCCATAACTTCTGGCTCGTTTAGAGTTACGGGAGCCATAACCTGTCAAAAAGAAGGCCTCAATGAGTTCTACGGCTTGGACAGCTTTCAACCGTCAACGGATAGATTAATGCCCAAAAAGGACAATCTGAATCTCAATCGGGTCTCGTAAGTTTTTTACCCTTCGTTTTTTCGACACGTGGATTTTTACGGTAAAACGAGATTACGGTGCCCCGTCTTCTACTTCCCATCGCCGAAGAGTGGTGCACCATGGTACTGTTCCGTTTCAAATCCATGCACGCATTTCTAAAGGTCGTACGGCACTGTTTCGCCATTTCGGACGGATGTTGCACCTTGCACAGTGGATGTTGCACCCTGTAGATATCGATTATTCGAACGGCCATAACTTCTGGCTCATTTAGAGTTACGGGAGCCATAACCTGTCAAAACGAAGGCCTCGATGAGTTCTATGGTTTTTATAGCTTTCAGCCGTCAACGGATAGATTAATACCCAAAAAGGACAACCCGAATCTCAATCGGGTCTCGTAAGTTTTTTTACCCTTCGTTTTTTCGACACGTGGATTTTTGCGGTAAAATGGGATTACGGTGGATGGTCATCATTTTACCATCGCTAGAGAGTGGTGCACCAAGGTACTGTTCCGTTCCAAATCCACGCACGCATTTCTAAAAGTCGTACGGCATTGTTTCGCCATTTTGGTCGGATGTTGTACCTTGCACCGTAGATGTTGCACCCTCTAAATATCGATTATTCGGATGGCCATAACTTCTGGCTCGTTTAGAGTTACTGGAGCCATAACCTGTCAAAACGAAGGCGTCAATGAGTTCTACGGCTTTGACATCTTTCAACCGTCAACGGATAGATTAATGCCCAAAAAGGACAATCCGAATCTCTATCGGGTCCCGTAAGTTTTTTACCCTTCGTTTTTTCGACACGTGGATTTTTACGCTAAAATGGGATTACCGTGGCTAGTCTTCGATTTACCGTCGCTGGAGAGTGGTGCACCATGGTACTGTTCCGTTTCAAATCCATGTACGCATTTCTAAAAGCCGTACGCACAGTTTCGCCATTTCGGACGGATGTTGCACCTTGCACCATGGATGTGGCACCCTGCAGATATCGATTATTCGGACGGCCATAACTTCTGGCTCCTTTAGAATTACGGGAGCCATAACCTGTCAAAACGAAGGTCTCGATGAGTTCTACGGCTTTGACGGCTTTCAGCCGCCAACGGATAGATTAATGTCCAAAAAGGACAACCCGAATCTCAATCGGGTCTCATAAGTTTTTTACCCTTCGTTTTTTCGACACGTGGATTTTTACTGTAAAACGGAATTACGGTGGCCCGTCTTCGATTTACCATCGCTGGAGAGTGGTGCACCGTGGTACTATTCCGTTTCAAAACCATGCACGCATTTCTAAAAGTCGTACGGAACTGTTTCGCCATTTCGGACGGATGTTGCGCCTTGCACCGTGGATGTTGCACCCTGTAGATATCGATTATTCGGACGGCCATAACTTCTGGCTCGTTTAGAGTTACGGGAGCCATAACCTATCAAAACGAAGGCCTCGATGAGTTCTACGGCTTTGACGGCTTTCAGCCATCAATGGATAGATTAATGCCCAAAATGGACAACCCGAATCTCAATCGGGTCTCGTAAGTTTTTTTACCCTTCGTTTTTTCGACACGTGGATTTTTACGGTAAAACAGGATTACCGTGGATGGTCATCGATTTACCATCGCTGGAGAGTGGTGCACCATGGTACTGTTCCGTTTCAAATCCATGCATGCATTTCTAAAAGTCGTACGGCACTGTTTCGCCATTTCGGTCGAATGTTGTACCTTGCACCGTGGATGTTGCACCCTGTAGATATGGATTATTCGGACGGCCATAACTTCTGGCTCGTTAAGAGTTACGGGAGCCCTAACCTGTCAAAACGAAGGTCTCGATGAGTTCTACGGCTTTGACAGCTTTCAGCCATCAACGGATAGATTAATACCCAAAAAGGACAACCCGAATCTCAATCGGGTCTCGTAAGTTTTTTACCCTTCGTTTTTTCGACACGTGGATTTTTACTGTAAAATGGGATTGCCGTGGCCCATCTTCGACTTCCCATCGCTGGAGAGTGGTGCACCATGGTACTGTTCCGTTTCAAATCCATGCACGCATTTCTAAAAGTTGTACGGCACTGTTTCGCCATTTCGGACGGATGTTGCACCTTGCAATGTGGATGTTGCACCCTATAGATATTGATTATTCGGACGGCCATAACATCTGGCTCGTTTAGAGTTACGGGAGCCATGACCTGTCAAAATGAAGTCCTTGATGAGTTCTACGGCTTTGACAGCTTTCGGCCGTCAACGGATAGATTAATGCCCAAAAAGGACAACCCGAATCTCAATCGGGTCACGTAAGTTTTTTACATTTCATGTTTTCGACACGTGGATTTTTACGGTAAAACGGGATTACCGTGGCTGGTCTTCGATTTACCATCGTTGGAGAGTGGTGCACCATGGTACTGTACCGTTTCAAATCCATGCACGCGTTTCTAAAAGTCGTACGACACTGTTTCGCCATTTCGGACGGATGTTGCACCTTGCACTTTGGATGTCGCACCCTGTAAATATCGATTATTCGGACGGCCATAACTTCTGGCTCGTTCAGAGATACGGGAGCCATAACCTGTCAAAACAAAGGCCTCAATGAGTTCTACGGCTTTGACAGCTTTCGGCCGTCAACGGATAGATTAATAACCAAAAAGGACAACCCGAATCTCAATCGGGTCTCGTAAGTTTTTTACCCTTCGTTTTTTGGACACGTGGATTTTTACGATAAAACGAGATTTCCGCGGCTGGTCTTCGATTTACCATCGCTAGAGAGTGGTGCACCATGGAACTGTTCTGTTTCAAATCCATGCACGCATTTCTAAAAGTCGTACGGCAGTGTTTCGCCATTTCGGTCGGATGTTGTACCTTGCACCGTGGATGTTGCAACCTTTAAAGATCGATTATTCGGACGGCCATAACTTCTGGCTCGTTTAGAGTTACGGGAGCCATAACCTGTCAAAACGAAGGCCTCGATGAGTTTTACGACTTTGATAGCTTTCGGCCGTCAACGGATAGATTAATGCCCAAAAAGGACAACACGAATCTCAATAGGGTCTCGTAAGTTTTTTACCCTTCGTTTTTTCGACACGTGCATTTTTACGGTAAAACGGGATTACCGTGGCCCGTCTTCGACTTCCCATCGCTGGAGAGTGGTGCGCCATGGTACTATTCTGTTTCAAATCCATGCACGCATTTCTAAAAGTCGTACGGCACTGTTTCGCCATTTCGGTCGAATGTTGTACCTTGCACCGTGGATGTTGCACCTTGTAGATATCGATTATTCGGACGGCCATAACTTCTGGGTCGTTTAGAGTTACGGGAGCCATAACCTGTCAAAACGAAGGCCTCGATGATTTCTATGGCTATGACAGCTTTAGGCCATCAACGGATAGATTAATGCCCAAATAGGAGAACCCGAATCTCAATCGGGTCTCGTAAGTTTTTTTTCCCTTCGTTTTTTCGACACGTGGATTTTTACGGTAAAACGGGATTACCGAGGCTGGTCTTCGATTTACCATCGCTGGAGAGTGGTGCACCATGGTACTGTTCCATTTCAAATCCATGCACGCATTTCTAAAAGTCGTACGGCACTGTTTCGCCATTTCGGTCGGATGTTGCACCTTGCACCTTTCGCCATTTCGCCATTTCGCCATAACTTCTGGCTCGTTTAGATTTATAGCAGCCATAACCAGTCAAAAAGAAGGCCTCGTTGAGTTCTAAGGCTTTGATACCTTTCAACCATCAACGGATAGATTAATGCCCAAAAAGGACAACCCAAATCTCAATCGGGTCTCGTAAGTTTTTTTACCCTTAGTTTTTTCGACACGTGGATTTTTACGGTAAAACGGGATTACCATGGCTGGTCTTCGATTTAGCATCGCTGGAGACCATGGTACTGTTGCGTTTCAAATCCATGCATGCATTTCTAAAAGTCGTACGGCAATGTTTCGCCATTTCGGTCGGATGTTGCACCTTGCGCTGTGGATGTTGTACCCTGTAGATATCGATTATTCGGACGGCCATAACTTCTGCCTCGGTTAGAGTTATGGGAGCCATAACCTGTCAAAACGAAGGCCTCGATGAGTTCTACGGCTTTGATACCTTTCGGCCATCAACAGATAGATTAATGCCCAAAAAGGACAATCCGAATCTCAATCGGGTCTCGTAAGTTTTTTACCCTTCGTTTTTTCGACACGTGGATTTTTACGGTAAAACTGGATTACCGTGGCCGGTCTTCAATTTACCATCGCTGGAGAGTGGTGCACCATGGTACTGTTCCGTTTCAAATCCATGCATGCATTTGTAAAAGTTGTAGGGCACAGTTTCGCCATTTCGGACGGATGTTGCACCTTGCACCGTGGATGTTGCACCCTGCAGATATCGATTATTCGGACGACCATAACTTCTTGCTCGTTTAGAGTTTTGGGAGCGATAACCTGTCAAAACGAAGGCCTCGATGAGTTCTATGGCTTTGACGGCTTTCAGCCGTCAATGGATAGATTAATGCCCAAAAAGAACAACCCGAATCTCAATTGGGTCTCGTAAGTTTTTTACCCTTCGTTTTTTCGACAAGTGGATTTTTACGGTAAAATGGGATTACCGTGGCTGATCTTCGATTTACCATCGCTGGACAGTGGTGCACCGTGGTACTGTTCCGTTTCAAATCCATGCACGCATTTCTAAAAGTCGTACGGCACTGTTTCGCCATTTTAGACGAATGTTGCACCTTGCACCGTGGATGTTGCACCCTGTAGATATCGATTATTCGGACGGCCATAACTTCTGGCTCGTTTAGAGTTACGGGAGCCATATCCTGTCAAAACGAAGGCCTCGATGATTTCTACATCTTTGACAGCTTTCAGCCATCAACTGATAGATTAATGCCAAAAAAGTACAACCCGAATCTCAATCGGGTCTCGTAAGTTTTTTACCCTTCGTATTTTCGACACGTGGATTTTTACAGTAAAACGGGATTACGGTGGCCCTTCTTTGATTTACCATTGTGGAGAGTGGTGCACCATGGTACTGTTCCGTTTCAAATCCATGCACGCATTTCTAAAAGTCGTACGGCACTGTTTCGCCATTTCGGACGGATGTTGCACCTTGCACCATGGATGTTGCACCCAATAGATATCGATTATTTGGACGACCATAACTTCTAGCTCGTTTAGAGTTACGGGAGCCATAACCTATCGAAACGAAGGCATCGATGAGTTCTACGGCTTTGACGGCTTTCATCCGTCAACGGATAGATTAATGCCCAAAAAGGACAATCCGAATCTCAATCGGGTCTCGTAAGTTTTTTACCCTTCGTTTTTCGACACGTGGATTTTTACGGTAAAACGGGATTACCGTGGATGGTCATCGATTTACCATCGCTGGAGAGTGGTGCACCATGGTACTGTTCCGTTTCAAATCCATGCACGCATTTCTAAAAGTCGTACGACACTATTTCGCCATTTCGGTCGAATGTTGTACCTTGCACCGTGGATGTTGCACCCTGTAGATATCGATTATTCGGACGGTCATAATTTCTGGCTCGTCTAGAGTTACGGGAGCCATAACCTGTCAAAACGAAGGCCTCGATGAGTTCTACGGCTTAGACAGCTTTCAGCCATCAACGGATAGATTAATGCCTAAAAAGAACAACCCGAATCTAAATCGGGTCTCGCAAGTTTTTTACCCTTCGTTTTTTCGACACGTGGATTTTTACGGTAAAACGGGATTACCGTGGACCATCTTCGACTTCCCATCGCTGGAGAGTGGTGCACCATGGTGCTGTTCCGTTTCAAATCCATGCACGCATTTCTAAAAGTTGTATGGCACTGTTTCGCCATTTCGGACGGATGTTGCACCTTGCATTGTGGATGTTGTACCCTGTAGATATCGATTATTCGGACGGCCATAACATCTGGCTCGTTTAGAGTTACGGGAGCCATAACCTGTCAAAATGAAGGCCATGATGAGTTCTATGGCTTTGACAGCTTTCGGCCGTCAACGGATAGATTAATAACCAAAAAGGACAACCGGAATCTCAATCGGGTCTCGTAAGTTTTTTACCCTTCGTTTTGTCGACACGTGGATTTTTACGGTAAAACGGAATTACCGTGGCTAGTCTTTGATTTACCATCGCTGGAGAGTGGTGCACCAAGGTACTGTTCCGTTTCAAATCAATTCACGCATTTCTAAAAGTCGTACGACACTGTTTCGCCATTTCGGACGGATGTTGCACCTTGCACCGTGGATGTCGCACCTTGTAGATATCGATTATTCGGACGGCCATAACTTCTGGCACGTTTAGAGTTACGGGAGCCATAACCTGTCAAAACGAAGGCCTCGATGAGTTCTCCGGCTTTGACAGCTTTCAGCCGTCAACGGATTGATTAATGCCCAAAAAGGACAACCCGAATCTCAATCGGGTCTCGTAAATTTTTAACCCTTCGTTTTTTCGACACGTAAATTTTTACAGTATAACGGGATTACCATTACTGGTCTTCGATTTACCATCGCTGGAGAGTGGTGCACCATGGTACTGTTCCATTTCAAATCCATGCACGCATTTCTAAAAGTCGAACGAAACTGTTTCTCCATTTCGGATGGATGTTGCACCTTGCACCGTGGATGTTGCACCCTGTAGATATCGATTATTCGGACGGCCATAACTTCTGGCTCGTCTAGAATTACGGAAGCCATAACCTGTCAAAACGAAGGCCTCGATGAGTTCTACGGCTTTGACTGCTTTCAGCCGTCAACGGATAGATTAATGCACAAAAAGGACAACACGAATCTCAATCGGGTCTCGTAAGTTTTTTACCCTCGTTTTTTCGACACGTGGAATTTTACGGTAAAACGGGATTACCGTGGCCCGTCTTCGATTTACAATCGCTGGAGAGTGGTGCACCATGGTACTGTTCCGTTTCAAATCCATGCACGTTTTTCTAAAAGTCGTATGGGAATATTTCGCCATTTCGGACGAATGTTGCACCTTGCACCGTGGATGTTGCACCCTGTAGATATCGATTATTCGGACGACCATAACTTCTGGCTCGTTTAGATTTACGGGAGCCATAACCTGTCAAAACGAAGGCCTCGATGAGATCTACGGCTTTGATACCTTTCAGCCATCAACGGATAGATTAATGCCCAAAAAGGACAATCCGAATCTCAATCGGGTCTCGTAAGTTTTTTACCCGTCGTTTTTTCGACACATGAATTTTTGTAGTATAACGGGATTACCATTGCTGGTCTTCGATTTACCATCGCTGGAGAGTGGTACACCATGGTACTGTTCCATTTCAAATCCATGCACGCATTTCTAAAAGTCGTACGACACTGATTCTCCATTTCGGATGGATGTTGCACCTTGCACCGTGGATGTTGCACCCTGTAGATATCGATTATTCGGACTGCCATAACTTCTGGCTCGTTTAGAACTACGGGAGCCATAACCTGTCAAAATGAAGGCCTCGATGAGTTCTACGGCTTTGACTGCTTTCAGTCGTCAACGGATAGATTAATGCACAAAAAGGACAACCCGAATCTCAATCGGGTATCGTAAGTTTTTTTACCCTTCGTTTTTTCGACACGTGGATATTTACGGTAAAACGGGATTACCATGGCTGGTCTTCGATTTAGCATCGCTGGAGAGTGGTGCACCATGGTACTGTTCCTTTTCAAATCCATGCACGCATTTCTAAAAGTCATACGGCACTGTTTCTCCATTTCGGTCGGATGTTGCACCTTGCACCGTGGATGTTGTACCCTGTAGATATCGATTATTCGGATGGCCATAACTTCTGGCTCGTTTAGAGTTACGGGAGCCATAACCTGTCAAAACGAAGGCCTCGATGAGTTCTAAGGCTTTGATACCTTTCAGCCATCAACGGATAGATTAATGCCCAAAAAGGACAATCCGAATCTCAATCGGGTCTCGTAAGTTTTTTACCCTTCGTTTTTTCGACACGTGGATTTTTACGGTAAAACGGGATTACTGTGGCTGGTCTTCGATTTACCGTCGCTGGAGAGTGTTGCACCATGGTACTGTTCTGTTTCAAATCCATGCACGCATTTCTAAAAGTCGTACGGCACAGTTTCGCCATTTCGGACGGATGTTGCACCTTGCACCGCGGATGTTGCACCCCGTAGATATCGATTATTCGGACGGCCATAACTTCTGGCTCGTTTAGAGTTACGGGAGCCATAACCTGTCAAAACGAAGGCCTCGATGAGTTCTACGGCTTTGACGGCTTTTAGCCGTCAACGGATAGATTAATGCCCAAAAAGGACAACACGAATCTCAATCGGGTCTCGTAAGTTTTTTTACCCTTCGTTTTTTCAACACGTGGATTTTTACGGTAAAACGGGATTACCGTGGATGTTCATCGATTTGCCATCGCTGGAGAGTGGTGCACCATGGCACTATTCCATTTCAAATCCATGCACGCATTTCTAAAAGTCGTACGGCACTGTTTCGCCATTTCGGTCGGATGTTGGACCTTGCACCGTGGATGTTGCACCCTATAGATATCGATTATTCGGACGGCCATAACTTTTGGCTCGTTTAGAGTTACGGAAGCCATAACCGGTCAAAACGAAGGCCTCGATGAGTTCTATGGCTTTGACAGCTTTCAGCCGTCAACGGATAGATTAATGCCCAAAAAGGACAACCCGAATCTCAATCGGGTCTCGTAAGTTTTTTTACCCCTCGTTTTTTCGACACGTGGATTTTTACGGTAAAACGGGATTACCGTGGATGGTCATCGATTTACCATCACTGGAGAGTGGTGAACCATGGTGTTGTTCCGTTTCAAATCCATGCATGCATTTCTAAAAGTGGTACGGCACTGTTTCGCCATTACGGACGGATGTTGCACCTTGCAATGTGGATGTTGCACCCTGTAGATCTCGATTATTGGACGGCCATAACATCTGGCTCGTTTAGGGTTACGGGAGCCATATCCTGTCGAAACGAAGGCCTCGATGAGTTCTACGGCTTTTCCAGCTTTCGGTCGTCAACGGATAGATTTATGCCCAAAAAGGACAACCCGAATGTCAATCGGGTCTCTTAAGTTTTTTACCCTTCGTTTTTTCGACACGTGGATTTTTACGGTAAAACGGGATTACCGTGCCTGGTCTTTGATTTACTGTCACTGGAGAGTGGTGCACCATGGTACTGTTCCGTTTCAAATCCATGCACGCAATTCTAAAAGTCGTACGGCAGTGTTTCGTCATTTCGGTCGGATGTTGTACCTTGCACCGTGGATGTTGCACCCTGTAAATATCGATTATTCGGATGGCCATAACTTCTGGCTCGTTTAGAGTTACGGGAGCCATAACCTGTCAAAACAAAGGCCTCGATGAGTTCTACGACTTTGATAGCTTTCGGCCGTCAATGGATAAATTAATGCCGAAAAAGGACAACCCGAATCTCAATCGGGTCTCGTAAGTTTTTTACCCTTCGTTTTTTCGACACGTGGATTTTTACGGTAAAGGGGATTACCGTGGCCCGTCTTCGACTTCCCATCGCTGGAGAGTGGTGCACCATTGTAGGTTCCGTTTCAAATCCATGCACGCATTTCTAAAAGTCGTAAGACACTGTTTCGCCATTTCGGTCGAATGTTGTACCCTGCACCGTGGATGTTGCACCCTGTAGATATCGATTATTCAGACGACCATAACTTCTGGCTCGTTTAGAGTTACGGGAGCCATAACCGGTCAAAATGAAGGCCTCGATGAGTTCTACGGCTGTGATAGCTTTCGGCTATCAACGAATAGATTAATGCCCAAAAAGGACAACCCGAATCTCAATCGGGTCTCGTATGTATTTTTACCCTTCGTTTTTTCGACACGTGGATTTTTACGATCAACCGGGATTACCTTGGCTGGTATTCGATTTAGCATCGCTTGATAGTGGTGCACCATGATACTGTTCCGTTTCAAATCCATGCACGTATTTCTAAAAGTCGTACGGCACTGTTTCACCATTTCGGTCGGATGTTGCACCTTGCGCCGTGGATATTGTACCCTGTAGATATCGATTATTCGGACGGCCATAACTTCTGGCTCGTTTAGAGTTATGGGAGCCTAACCTATCAAAAAGAAGGCCTCGTTGAGTTCGACGGCTTTGATACCTTTCAACCATCAACGGATGGATTAATGCCCAAAAAAGACAACCCGAATCTCAATCGGGTATCGTAAGTTTTTTACCCTTCGTTTTTTCGACACGTGGATATTTACGGTAAAACGGGATTACCATGGCTGGTCTTCGATTTAGCATCGCTGGAGAGTGGTGCACCATGGTACTGTTCCGTTTCAAATCCATGCACGCATTTCTAAAAGTCGTACGGCACTGTTTCGCCATTTCGGTCGGATGTTGCACCTTGCACCGTGGATGTTGTACCCTGTAGATATCGATTATTCGGACGGCCATAACTTCTGGCTCGTTTAGAGTTACGGGAGCAATATCCTGTCAAAACGAAGGCCTCGATGAGTTCTACGGCTTTGATACTTTTCAGCCATCAACGGATAGATTAATGCCCAAAAAGGACAATCCGAATCTCAATCGGGTCTCGTAAGTTTTTTACCCTTCGTTTTTTCGACACGTGGATTTTTACGGTAAAACGGGATTACTGTGGCTGGTCTTCGATTTACCGTCGCTGGAGAGTGGTGCACCATGGTACTGTTCTGTTTCAAGTCCATGCACGCATTTCTAAAAGTCGTACGGCATAGTTTCGCAATTTCGGACGGATGTTGCACCTTGCACCTTGGATGTTGCACCATGTAGATATCGATTATTCGGACGGCCATAACTTCTGGCTCGTTTAGAGTTACGGGAGCCATACCCTGTCAAAACGAAGGCCTGGATGAGTTCTACGGCTTTGACGGCTTTCAGCCGTCAACGGATAGATTAATGCCCAAAAAGAACAACCCGAATCTCAATCGGGTCTCGTAAGTTTTTTACCCTTCGTTTTTTCGACACGTGGATTTTCACGGTAAAACGGGATTACCTTGGCTGATCTTCGATTTACCATCGCTGGAGAGTTGTGCACCATGGTACTGTTCCATTTCAAATCCATGCACGAATTTCTAAAAGGCGTACGACACTGTTTCACCATTTCGGACGGATGTTGCACCTTGCACCGTGGATGTAGCACCCTGTAGATATCGATTATTCGGACGGCCATAACTTCTGGCTCGTTTAGAGTTACAGGAGCCATAACCTGTCAAAACGAAGGCCTCGATGAGTTCTACGGCATTGACAGCTTTTAGCCGTCAATGGATAGATTAATGCCCAAAAAGGACAACCCGAATCTCAATCGGGTTTCGTAAGTTTTTTACCCTTCGTTTTTTCGACACGTGGATTTTTGCGGTAAAACGGGATTACGGTGGCCCGTCTTCGATTTTCCATCGCTGGAGAGTGGTGCACCATGGTACTGTTCCGTTTCAAATCCATGCACGCATTTCTAAAAGTCATACAGCAATTTTTCGCCATTTCGGACGGATGTTGCACCTTGGACCGTGGATGTTGCACCCTGTAGATATCGATTATTCGGACGGCCATAACTTCTGGCTCGTTTAGAGTTATTGGGCCATAACCTATCAAAACGAAGGCCTCGATGAGTTCTACGGCTTTGATGGCTTTCAGCCGTCAACGGATAGATTAATGCCCAAAAAGGACAAGCCGAATCTCAATTGGGTCTCGTAAGTTTTTTTACCCTTCGTTTTTTCGACACGTGGATTTTTACGGTAAAACAGGATTACCGTCGATGGTCATCGATTTACCATCGCTGGAGAGTGGTGCAGCATGGTACTGTTCCGTTTCAAATCCATGCACGAATTTCTAAAAGTCGTACGGCACTGTTTCGCCATTTCAGTCGAATGCTGTACCTTGCACTGTGGATGTTGCACCCTGTAGATACCGATTATTCGGACGGCCATAACTTCTGGCTCGTTTAGAGTTACGGGAGGCATAACCTGTCAAAACGAAGGCCTCGATGAGTTCTACGTCTTTGACGGCTTTTAGCCGTCAACGGATAGATTAATGCCCAAAAAGGACAACCCGAATCTCAATCGGGTCTCGTAAGTTTTTTACCCTTTGTTTTTTCGACACGTGGATTTTTACGGTAAAATGGGATTGCCGTGGCCCGTCTTCGACTTCCCATCGCTGGAGAGTGGTGCACCATGGTACTGTTCCATTTCAAATCCATGCATGCATTTCTAAAATTTGTAAGGCACTGTTTCGCCATTTCGTACGGATGTAGCATCTTGCGATGTGGATGTTGCACCCTGTAGATATCGATTATTCGGACGGCAATAACATCTGGCTCGTTTAGAGTTATGGGAGCCATAAACTGTCAAAACGAAGGCTTCGATGAGTTCTACGGCTTTGATAGCTTTCGGCCGACAATGGATAGATTAATGCCCAAAAAGGACAACCCGAATCTCAATCAGGTCTCTTAAGTTTTTTACCCTTCGTTTTTTCGACACGTGGATTTTTACGGTAAAACGGGATTACCGTGGTTGGTCTTCGATTTACCATCGCTGGAGAGTGGTGCACAATGGTAATGTCCGTTTCAAATCCATTCACGCATTTCTAAAAGAAGTACGGCACTGTTTCTCCATTTCGGTCGGATGTTGTACCTTGCATCGTGGATGTTGTACCTTGCACCGTGGATGTTGCACCTTGTAGATATCGATTATTCGGACGGCCATAACTTCTGGCTCGTTTAGAGTTATGGGAGCCATAACCTGTCAAAACGAAGGCCTCGATGAGTTCTACGGCATTGACAGCTTTCAGCCGTCAAAGGATAGATTAATGCCAAAACGGACAACCCGAATCTCAATCGAGTCTCGTAAGTTTTTTACCCTTCTTTTTTTCGACACGTGGATTTTTACGGTAAAACGGGATTACCGTGGCCCGTCTTCGACTTCCCATTGCTGGAGAGTTTGCACCATGGTACTGTTCCATTTCAAATTCATGCACGCATTTCTAAAAGTTGTACGGCACTGTTTCGCCATTTCGAACGGATGTTGCACCTTGTAATGTGGATGTTGCACCCTGTAGGTATCGATTATTCGGACGGCCATAACATCTGGCTCGTTTAGAGTTACGGCAGCCATAACCTGTCAAAACGAAGGCCTCGATGAGTTCTACGGCTTTGACAGCTTTCGGTCGTCAACGGATATATTAATGCCGAAAAAGGACAACCCGAATCTCAATCAGGTCTCGTAAGTTTTTTGCCCTTCGTTTTTTCGACACTTGGATTTTTACGGTAAAACGGGATTACCGTGGCTGGTCTTCGATTTACCATCGCTGGAGAGTGGTGCACCATGGTACTGTTCCGTTTCAAATCCATTCACGCATTTCTAAAAGTCGTACGGCACTGTTTTGCCATTTCGGACGGATGTTGCACCTTGCACCGTGGATGTCGCACCCTGTAGATATCGATTATTCGGACGGCCATAACTTCTGGCTCATTTAGAGTTACGGGAGCCATAACCTGTCAAAACGAAGGCCTCGATTAGTTCTACGGCTTTGACAGCTTTCAGCCGTCAACGGATAGATTAATGCCCAAAAAGGACAACCCGAATCTCAATCGGGTCTCGTAAATTTTTTACCCTCCGTTTTTTCGACACGTGAATTTTTACAGTATAACGGGATTACCATTGCTGGTCTTCGATTTACCATCGCTGGAGAGTGGTGCACCATGGTACTATTCCATTTCCAATCCATGCACGCATTTCTAAAAGTCGTACCACACTGTTTCTCCATTTCGGATGGATGTTGCACCTTGCACCGTGGATGTTTCACCCTGTAGATATCGATTATTCGGACGGGCATAACTTCTGGCTCGTTTATAGTTACGGGAGCCATAACCTGTCAAAACGAAGGCCTCGATGAGTTCTACGGCTTTGATAGCTTTCAGCCGTCAACGGATTGATTAATGCCCAAAAAGGACAACCCGAATCTCAATCGGGTCTCGTAAGTTTTTTACCCTTCGTTTTTTCGACACGTGGATTTTTACGGTAAAACGGGATTACCGTGGCCCGTCTTCGATTTACCATCGCTGGAGAGTGGTGCACCAAGGTACTGTTCCGTTTCAAATCCATGCACGCATTTCTAAATGTTGTACGACACTGTTTCGCCATTTCGGACGAATGTTACACCTTGCACCGTGGATGTTGCACCGTGTAAATATCGATTATTCGGACGGCCATAACTTCTGGCTCATTTAGAGTTACGGGAGCCATAACCTGTCGAAACGAAAGCCTCGATGAGTTCTACAGCTTTGATAGCTGTCAGCCATCAACGGATAGATTAATGCCCAAAAAGGACAACCCGAATCTCAATCGAGTCTCGTAAGTTTTTTTACCCTTCGTTTTTTCGACACGTGGATTTTTACAGTAAAACGGGATTACCGTGGATGGTCATCGATTTACCATCGCTGGAGAGTGGTGCACCATGGTACTGTTCCGTTTCAAATCAATGCACGCATTTCTAAAAGTCGTACGACACTGTTTCGCCATTTCGGTCGGATGTTGTACCTTGCACCGTGGATGTTGCACCCTGTAAATATCGATTATTCGGACGGCCATAACTTCTGGCTCGTTTAGAGTTACGGGAGCCATAACCTGTCAAAACGAAGGCCTCGATGAGTTCTACGGCTTTGACAGCTTTCAGCCGTCAACGGATAGATTAATCCCCAAAATGGACAATCCGAATCTCAATCGGGTCTCGTAAGTTTTTTACCCTTCTTTTTTTCGACACGTGGATTTTTACGGTAAAACGGGATTACCGTGGCCCGTCTTCGACTTCCCATTGGTGGAGAGTTTGCACCATGGTACTGTTCCGTTTCAAATTCATGCACGCATTTCTAAAAGTTGTACGGCACCGTTTCGCCATTTCGAACGGATGTTGCACCTTGTAATGTGGATGTTGCACCCTGTAGATATCGATTATTCGGACGGCCATAACATCTGGCTCGTTTAGAGTTACGGCAGCCATAACCTGTCAAAACGAAGGCCTCGATGAGTTCTACGGCTTTGACAGCTTTCGGTCGTCAACGGATATATTAATGCCGAAAAAGGACAACCCGAATCTCAATCAGGTCTTGTAAGTTTTTTGCCCTTCCTTTTTTCGACACTTGGATTTTTACGGTCAAACGGGATTACCGTGGCTGGTCTTCGATTTACCATCGCTGGAGAGTGGTGCACCATGGTACTGTTCCATTTCAAATCCATTCACGCATTTCTAAAAGTCGTACGGCACTGTTTTGCCATTTCGGACGGATGTTGCACCTTGCACCGTGGATGTCGCACCCTGTAGATATCGATTATTCGGACGGCCATAACTTCTGGCTCATTTAGAGTTACGGGAGCCATAACCTGTCAAAACGAAGGCCTCGATGAGTTCTACGGCTTTGATAGCTTTCAGCCGTCAACGGATAGATTAATGCCCAAAAAGGATAACCCGAATCTCAATCGGGTCTCGTAAATTTTTTACCCTCTGTTTTTTCGACACGTGAATTTTTACAGTATAACGGGATTACCATTGCTGGTCTTCGATTTACCATCGCTGGAGAGTGGTGCACCATGGTACTATTCCATTTCCAATCCATGCACGCATTTCTAAAAGTCGTACCACACTGTTTCTCCATTTCGGATGGATGTTGCACCTTGCACCGTGGATGTTGCACCCTGTAGATATCGATTATTCGGACGGCCATAACTTCTGGCTCGTTTAGAGTTACGGGAGCCATAACCTGTCAAAACGAAGGCCTTGATGAGTTCTACGGCTTTGATAGCTTTCAGCCATCAACGGATAGATTAATGCCCAAAAAGTACAACCCGAATCTCAATCGGGTCTCGTAAGTTTTTTACCCTTCGTTTTTTCGACACGTGGATTTTTACGGTAAAACGGGATTACCGTGGCCCGTCTTCGATTTACCATCGCTGGAGAGTGGTACACCAAGGTACTGTTCTGTTTCAAATCCATGCACGCATTTCTAAAAGTTGTACGACACTATTTCGCCATTTCGGACGAATGTTGCACCTTGCACCGTGGATGTTGCACCCTGTAAATATCGATTATTCGGACGGCCATAACTTCTGGCTCGTTTAGAGTTACGGGAGCCATAACCTGTCGAAACGAAAGCCTCGTTGAGGTCTACAGCTTTGACAGCTGTCAGCCGTCAACGGATAGATTAATGTACAAAAAGGACAACTCGAATCTCAATCGAGTCTCGTAAGTTTTTTTACCCTTCGTTTTTTCGACAGGTGGATTTTTACGGTAAAACGGGATTACCGTGGATGGTCATCGATTTACCATCGTTGGAGAGTGGTGCACCATGGTACTGTTCCGTTTCAAATCAATGCACGCATTTCTAAAAGTCGTACGACACTGTTTCGCCATTTCGGTCGGATGTTGTACCTTGCACCGTGGATATTGTACCCTGTAGATATCGATTATTCGGGAGGCCATAACTTCTGGCTCGTTTAGAGTTATGGGAGACATAACCTATAAAAAAGAAGGCCTCGTTGATTTCGACGGCTTTGATACCTTTCAACCATCAACGGATGGATTAATGCCCAAAAAAGACAACCCGAATCTCAATCGGGTATCGTAAGTTTTTTTACCCTTCGTTTTTTCAACACGTGGATATTTACGGTAAAACGGGATTACCATGGCTGGTCTTCGATTTAGCATCGCTGGAGAGTGGTGCACCATGGTACTGTTCCGTTTCAAATCCATGCACGCATTTCTAAAAGTCGTACGGCACTGTTTCGCCATTTCGGTCGGATGTTGCACCTTGCACCGTGGATGTTATACCCTGTAGATATCGATTATTCGGACGACCATAACTTCTGGCTCGTTTAGAGTTACGGGAGCAATATCCTGTCAAAACGAAGGCCTCGATGAGTTCTACGGCTTTGATACTTTTCAGCCATCAACGGATAGATTAATGCCCAAAAAGGACAATCCGAATCTCAATCGGGTCTCGTAAGTTTTTTACCCTTCGTTTTTTCGACACGTGGATTTTTACGGTAAAACGGGATTACTGTGGCTGGTCTTCGATTTACCGTCGCTGGAGAGTGGTGCACCATGGTACTGTTCTGTTTCAAGTCCATGCACGCATTTCTAAAAGTCGTACGGCATAGTTTCGCCATTTCGGACGGATGTTGCACCTTGCACCTTGGATGTTGCACCATGCAGATATCGATTATTCGGACGGCCATAACTTCTGGCTCGTTTAGAGTTACGGGAGCCATAACCTGTCAAAACGAAGGCCTCGATGAGTTCTACGGCTTTGACGGCTTTCAGCAGTCAACGGATAGATTAATGCCCAAAAAGAACAACCCGAATCTCAATCGGGTCTCGTAAGTTTTTTACCCTTCGTTTTTTCGACACGTGGATTTTCATGGTAAAACGGGATTACCTTGGCGGATCTTCGATTTACCATCGCTGGAGAGTGGTGCACCATGGTACTGTTCCATTTCAAATCCATGCACGCATTTCTAAAAGGCGTACGACACTGTTTCACCATTTCGGACGGATGTTGCACCTTGCACCGTGGATGTAGCACCCTGTAGATATCGATTATTCGGACGGCCATAACTTCTGGCTCGTTTAGAGTTACGGGAGCCATAACCTGTCAAAACGAAGGCCTCGATGAGTTCTACGGCATTGACTGCTTTCAGCCGTCAATGGATAGATTAATACCCAAAAAGGACAACCCGAATCTCAATCGGGTTTCGTAAGTTTTTTACCCTTCGTTTTTTCGACACGTGGATTTTTGCGGTAAAACGGGATTACGGTGGCCCGTCTTCGATTTACCATCGCTGGAGAGTGGTGCACCATGGTACTGTTCCATTTCAAATCCATGCACGCATTTCTAAAAGTCATACAGCAATTTTTCGCCATTTCGGACGGATGTTGCACCTTGCACCGTGGATGTTGCACCCTGTAGATATCGATTATTCGGACGACCATAACTTCTGGCTCGTTTAGAGTTAGGGGGCCATAACCTATCAAAACGAAGGCCTCGATGAGTTCTACGGCTTTGATGGCTTTCAGCCGTCAACGGATAGATTAATGCCCAAAAAGGACAAGCCGAATCTCAATTGGGTCTCGTAAGTTTTTTTACCCTTCATTTTTTCGACACGTGGATTTTTACGGTAAAACAGGATTACCGTGGATGGTCATCGATTTACCATCGCTGGAGAGTGGTGCAGCATGGTACTGTTCCGTTTCAAATCCATGCACGCATTTCTAAAAGTCGTACGGCACTGTTTCGCCATTTCAGTCGAATGCTGTACCTTGCACTGTGGATGTTGCACCCTGTAGATACCGATTATTCGGACGACCATAACTTCTGGCTCGTTTTGAGTTACGGGAGGCATAACCTGTCAAAACGAAGGCCTCGATGAGTTCTACGTCTTTGACGGCTTTCAGCCGTCAACGGATAGATTAATGCCCAAAAAGGACAACCCGAATCTCAATCGGGTCTCGTAAGTTTTTTACCCTTTGTTTTTTCGACACGTGGATTTTTACGGTAAAATGGGATTGCCGTGGCCCGTCTTCGACTTCCCATCGCTGGAGAGTGGTGCACCATGGTACTGTTCCATTTCAAATCCATGCATGCACTTCTAAAATTTGTAAGGCACTGTTTCGCCATTTCGTACGGATGTAGCATCTTGCAATGTGGATGTTGCACCCTGTAGATATCGATTATTCGGACGGCAATAACATCTGGCTCGTTTAGAGTTACGGGAGCCATAAACTGTCAAAACGAAGGCTTCGATGAGTTCTACGGCTTTGACAGCTTTCGGCCGACAATGGATAGATTAATGCCCAAAAAGGACAACCCGAATCTCAATCGGGTCTCGTAAGTTTTTTACCCTTCGTTTTTTCGACACGTGGATTTTTACGGTAAAACGGGATTACCGTGGTTGGTCTTCGATTTACCATCGCTGGAGAGTGGTGCACAATGGTAATGTCCGTTTCAAATCCATTCACGCATTTCTAAAAAACGTACGGCACTGTTTCAAACCATTTCGGTCGGATGTTGTACCTTGCACCGTGGATGTTGTACCTTGCACCGTGGATGTTGCACCTTGTAGATATCGATTATTCGGACGGCCATAACTTCTGGCTCGTTTAGAGTTATGGGAGCCATAACCTGTCAAAACGAAGGCCTCGATGAGTTCTACGGCTTTGATAGCTTTCAGCCGTCAAAGGATAGATTAATGCCAAAACGGACAACCCGAATCTCTATCGAGTCTCGTAAGTTTTTTACCCTTCTTTTTTTCGACACGTGGATTTTTACGGTAAAACGGGATTACCGTGGCCCGTCTTCGACTTCCCATCGCTGGAGAGTTTGCACCATGGTACTGTTCTATTTCAAATTCATGCACGCATTTCTAAAAGTTGTACGGCACTGTTTCGCCATTTCGAACGGATGTTGCACCTTGTAATGTGGATGTTGCACCCTGTAGATATCGATTATTCGGACGGCCATAACATCTGGCTCGTTTAGAGTTACGGCAGCCATAACCTGTCAAAACGAAGGCCTCGATGAGTTCTACGGCTTTGACAGCTTTCGGTCATCAACGGATATATTAATGCCGAAAAAGGACAACCCGAATATCAATCAGGTCTCGTAAGTTTTTTGCCCTTCGTTTTTTCGACACTTGGATTTTTACGGTAAAACGGGATTACCGTGGCTGGTCTTCGATTTACCATCGCTGGAGAGTGGTGCACCATGGTACTGTTCCGTTTCAAATCCATTCACGCATTTCTAAAAGTCGTACGGCACTGTTTTGCCATTTCGGACGGATGTTGCACCTTGCACCGTGGATGTCGCACCCTGTAGATATCGATTATTCGGGCGGCCATAACTTCTGGCTCATTTAGAGTTACGGGAGCCATAACCTGTCAAAACGAAGGCCTCGATGAGTTCTACGGCTTTGACAGCTTTCAGCCGTCAACGGATAGATTAATGCCCGAAAAGGACAACCCGAATCTCAATCGGGTCTCGTAAATTTTTTACCCTCCGTTTTTTCGACACGTGAATTTTTACAGTATAACGGGATTACCATTGCTGGTCTTCGATTTACCATCGCTGGAGAGTGGTGCACCATGGTACTATTCCATTTCCAATCCATGCACGCATTTCTAAAAGTCGTACCACACTGTTTCTCCATTTCGTATGGATGTTGCACCTTGCACCGTGGATGTTTCACCCTGTAGATATCGATTATTCGGACGGGCATAACTTCTAGCTCGTTTAGAGTTACGGGAGCCATAACCTGTCAAAACGAAGGCCTCGATGAGTTCTACGGCTTTGATAGCTTTCAGCCGTCAACGGATAGATTAATGCCCAAAAAGGACAACCCGAATCTCAATCGGGTCTCGTAAGTTTTTTACCGTTCGTTTTTTCGACACATGGATTTTTACGGTAAAACGGGATTACCGTGGCCCGTCTTCGATTTACCATCGCTGGAGAGTGGTGCACCAAGGTACTGTTCCGTTTCAAATCCATGCACGCATTTCTAAAAGTTGTACGACACTGTTTCGCCATTTCGGACGAATGTTACACCTTGCACCGTGGATGTTGCACCCTGTAAATATCGATTATTCGGACGGCCATAACTTCTGGCTCGTTTAGAGTTACGGGAGCCATAACCTGTCGAAACGAAAGCCTCGATGAGTTCTACAGCTTTGACAGCTGTCAGCCGTCAACGGATAGATTAATGCCAAAAAGGACAACCCGAATCTCAATCTAGTCTCGCATGTTTTTTTACCCTTCGTTTTTTCGACATGTGGATTTTTACGGTAAAACGGGATTACCGTGGATGGTCATCGATTTACCATCGCTGGAGAGTGGTGCACCATGGTACTGTTTCGTTTCAAATCAATGCACGCATTTCTAAAAGTCGTACGACACTGTTTCGCCATTTCGGTCGGATGTTGTACCTTGCACCGTGGATGTTGCACCCTGTAAATATCGATTATTCGGACGGCCATAACTTCTGGCTTGTTTAGAGTTACGGGAGCCATAACCTGTCAAAACGAAGGCCTCGATGAGTTCTACGGCTTTGACAGCTTTCAGCCATCAACGGATAGATTAATGCCCAAAATGGACAATCCGAATCTCAATCGGGTCTCGTAAGTTTTTTACCCTTCTTTTTTTCGACACGTGGATTTTTACGGTAAAACGGGATTACCGTGGCCCGTCTTCGACTTCCCATTGGTGGAGAGTTTGCACCATGGTACTGTTCCGTTTCAAATTCGTGCACGCATTTCTAAAAGTTGTACGGCACTGTTTCGCCATTTCGAACGGATGTTGCACCTTGTAATGTGGATGTTGCACCCTGTAGATATCGATTATTCGGACGACCATAACATCTGGCTCGTTTAGAGTTACGGCAGCCATAACCTGTCAAAACGAAGGCCTCGATGAGTTCTACGACTTTGACTGCTTTCGGTCGTCAACGGATATATTAATGCCGAAAAAGGACAACCCGAATCTCAATCAGGTCTCGTAAGTTTTTTGCCCTTCGTTTTTTCGACACTTGGATTTTTACGGTCAAACGGGATTACCGTGGCTGATCTTCGATTTACCATCGCTGGAGAGTGGTGTGTTTGCGCCAAAATTGGTCACAAACCCCTATGAATGTGAAAGCACCAGTGTTGGAATATAAATCAACAATATCCAAACACAAATCACAGATCTCAGTAGCAAAGTAATAAATACAAACAAGAACACACGATTTATAGTGGTTCGGCTATCTCCGGCCTACGTCCACTTCAAAGGTTTTTCCTTTTATTGATGTTCTTCGCTGATTACAATCGATTACAGCAGATTACAATGAACTATAGTTCTGAAATTCGAATACAACGGTGGTTGTTGAGTGCAAAGTAGAGCCTTGGTAGAGTCTTGATGCTTCAGAGTCTTGATCTTGCCAAAGAGAATCCGGTCCTTTTTCTGAATGACCTGGGAGTCTATTTATAGGTGTAGGCTGTTGCTCTCTTGCTGAAAACTCGGGAGACCTCTTCTGGCACGTGAGGGGGCCCATACGTACGGTCTCGGGAAGTTTGGGCCCACTTTGGCATCGGTTCGAACTCCATTCGAACCGATCAAGAATTCATCCAATTGAGGTGAAATTTGGCGTGGACATTCGTCAACATGTATGGAAGCATCTGTGAAAATTTCATGGCATTTGGATCAGCAGGTTGGGAGATATGGTGGATTCGAATTTGGGTTTATGGGATAGATGTTTGGTTCGAACCCATGTGTTCGAACCGATGGCTTCGAATCCTTCATAGCACGCGACTTCGTGGTGACGTGAAGCGCCTTCTTCGGTTCGATCCAAGCTTTGCGCCGAGTTGAACGAGTCGAGTCCGAGTTCTTTGCCATGTTTACTGGGTGGCTTCGTGCACTGGGTTCGAAGGTCGTCTTCGAATCGTTGGAAGGGTGTCCGTTCGAATCGATCCAAATGCGCCACCTTGGATCGATTCGAAGTTGACTTATCATGTTGGGTTCGAAGACAGCATGGGGCGAGGCTCATTTCACGGGTTCGAAGTCAGGTCGTGGATGGATTCGGAGTGGAGTCGAGGCCGATGGAGTCGAAGGATGATGTCGGCTGATGGATTCGAACGCCACTTCTTCGCATGGATTCGAACTAGCTGGATTCGAACACGATGGGTTCGAAACAGATGGTTTCGAATATGATGGGTTCGAACATAATGGGTTCGAAGTAGAGTCGAACCGATGGATGCGAACTCCATCGATTCGAACTTTGGTACACGGGTATGGATTCGAGGCGCGGCCTCACTTCTTGGGTTCGGACCAGATGGGTTCGAACATAGGTAGGGTGATGGTTTCGAACAGAGCAATGTCCATCTTTCTCAACTTGAATCCATCATAACTTGAATATACGACCTCGGATTGACTTGAAATTTGGAATGCAGACTTCTATGATCTTTCTTGTCGTGTCCTATCAATCGTGGCCCGTTCCGGACTCGGACAAAATTCATCGATATCCATGGTTATCCTGCAATGCATGGCTGATATTCATGAATAGCAATTATTGATTTCCAGTAAATTTTGGATACCTCAACTTTGCCAAAAGTTGGGATAACATGGTGCACCATGGTACTGTTCCGTTTCAAATCCATTCACGCATTTCTAAAAGTCGTACGGCACTGTTTTGCCATTTCGGACGGATGTTGCACCTTGCACCGTGGATGTCGCACCCTGTAGATATCGATTATTCGGACGGCCATAACTTCTGGCTCATTTAGAGTTACGGGAGCCATAACCTGTCAAAACGAAGGCCTCGATGAGTTCTACGGCTTTGACAACTTTCAACCGTCAACGGATAGATTAATGCCCAAAAAGGACAACCCGAATCTCAATCGGGTCTCGTAAATTTTTTACCCTCTGTTTTTTCGACACGTGAATTTTTACAGTATAACGGGATTACCATTGCTGGTCTTCGATTTACCATCGCTGGAGAGTGGTGCACCATGGTACTATTCCATTTCCAATCCATGCACGCATTTCTAAAAGTCGTACCACACTGTTTCTCCATTTCGGATGGATGTTGCACCTTGCACCGTGGATGTTGCACCCTGTAGATATCGATTATTCGGACGGCCATAACTTCTGGCTCGTTTAGAGTTACGGGAGCCATAACCTGTCAAAACGAAGGCCTTGATGAGTTCTACGGCTTTGATAGCTTTCAGCCATCAACGGATAGATTAATGCCCAAAAAGTACAACCCGAATCTCAATCGGGTCTCGTAAGTTTTTTACCCTTCGTTTTTTCGACACGTGGATTTTTACGGTAAAACGGGATTACCGTGGCCCGTCTTCGATTTACCATCGCTGGAGAGTGGTACACCAAGGTACTGTTCTGTTTCAAATCCATGCACGCATTTCTAAAAGTTGTACGACACTATTTCGCCATTTCGGACGAATGTTGCACCTTGCACCGTGGATGTTGCACCCTGTAAATATCGATTATTCGGACGGCCATAACTTCTGGCTCGTTTAGAGTTACGGGAGCCATAACCTGTCGAAACGAAAGCCTCGTTGAGGTCTACAGCTTTGACAGCTGTCAGCCGTCAACGGATAGATTAATGTACAAAAAGGACAACTCGAATCTCAATCGAGTCTCGTAAGTTTTTTTACCCTTCGTTTTTTCGACAGGTGGATTTTTACGGTAAAACGGGATTACCGTGGATGGTCATCGATTTACCATCGTTGGAGAGTGGTGCACCATGGTACTGTTCCGTTTCAAATCAATGCACGCATTTCTAAAAGTCGTACGACACTGTTTCGCCATTTCGGTCGGATGTTGTACCTTGCACCGTGGATATTGTACCCTGTAGATATCGATTATTCGGGCGGCCATAACTTCTGGCTCGTTTAGAGTTATGGGAGACATAACCTATAAAAAAGAAGGCCTCGTTGATTTCGACGGCTTTGATACCTTTCAACCATCAACGGATGGATTAATGCCCAAAAAAGACAACCCGAATCTCAATCGGGTATCGTAAGTTTTTTTACCCTTCGTTTTTTCGACACGTGGATATTTACGGTAAAACGGGATTACCATGGCTGGTCTTCGATTTAGCATCGCTGGAGAGTGGTGCACCATGGTACTGTTCCGTTTCAAATCCATGCACGCATTTCTAAAAGTCGTACGGCACAGTTTCGCCATTTCGGTCGGATGTTGCACCTTGCACCGTGGATGTTATACCCTGTAGATATCGATTATTCGGACGACCATAACTTCTGGCTCGTTTAGAGTTACGGGAGCAATATCCTGTCAAAACGAAGGCCTCGATGAGTTCTACGGCTTTGATACTTTTCAGCCATCAACGGATAGATTAATGCCCAAAAAGGACAATCCGAATCTCAATCGGGTCTCGTAAGTTTTTTACCCTTCGTTTTTTCGACACGTGGATTTTTACGGTAAAACGGGATTACTGTGGCTGGTCTTCGATTTACCGTCGCTGGAGAGTGGTGCACCATGGTACTGTTCTGTTTCAAGTCCATGCACGCATTTCTAAAAGTCGTACGGCATAGTTTCGCCATTTCGGACGGATGTTGCACCTTGCACCTTGGATGTTGCACCATGCAGATATCGATTATTCGGACGGCCATAACTTCTGGCTCGTTTAGAGTTACGGGAGCCATAACCTGTCAAAACGAAGGCCTCGATGAGTTCTACGGCTTTGACGGCTTTCAGCCGTCAACGGATAGATTAATGCCCAAAAAGAACAACCCGAATCTCAATCGGGTCTCGTAAGTTTTTTACCCTTCGTTTTTTCGACACGTGGATTTTCATGGTAAAACGGGATTACCTTGGCGGATCTTCGATTTACCATCGCTGGAGAGTGGTGCACCATGGTACTGTTCCATTTCAAATCCATGCACGCATTTCTAAAAGGCGTACGACACTGTTTCACCATTTCGGACGGATGTTGCACCTTGCACCGTGGATGTAGCACCCTGTAGATATCGATTATTCGGACGGCCATAACTTCTGGCTCGTTTAGAGTTACGGGAGCCATAACCTGTCAAAACGAAGGCCTCGATGAGTTCTACGGCATTGACTGCTTTCAGCCGTCAATGGATAGATTAATACCCAAAAAGGACAACCCGAATCTCAATCGGGTTTCGTAAGTTTTTTACCCTTCGTTTTTTCGACACGTGGATTTTTGCGGTAAAACGGGATTACGGTGGCCCGTCTTCGATTTACCATCGCTGGAGAGTGGTGCACCATGGTACTGTTCCATTTCAAATCCATGCACGCATTTCTAAAAGTCATACAGCAATTTTTCGCCATTTCGGACGGATGTTGCACCTTGCACCGTGGATGTTGCACCCTGTAGATATCGATTATTCGGACGACCATAACTTCTGGCTCGTTTAGAGTTAGGGGGCCATAACCTATCAAAACGAAGGCCTCGATGAGTTCTACGGCTTTGATGGCTTTCAGCCGTCAACGGATAGATTAATGCCCAAAAAGGACAAGCCGAATCTCAATTGGGTCTCGTAAGTTTTTTTACCCTTCATTTTTTCGACACGTGGATTTTTACGGTAAAACAGGATTACCGTGGATGGTCATCGATTTACCATCGCTGGAGAGTGGTGCAGCATGGTACTGTTCCGTTTCAAATCCATGCACGCATTTCTAAAAGTCGTACGGCACTGTTTCGCCATTTCAGTCGAATGCTGTACCTTGCACTGTGGATGTTGCACCCTGTAGATACCGATTATTCGGACGACCATAACTTCTGGCTCGTTTTGAGTTACGGGAGGCATAACCTGTCAAAACGAAGGCCTCGATGAGTTCTACGTCTTTGACGGCTTTCAGCCGTCAACGGATAGATTAATGCCCAAAAAGGACAACCCGAATCTCAATCGGGTCTCGTAAGTTTTTTACCCTTTGTTTTTTCGACACGTGGATTTTTACGGTAAAATGGGATTGCCGTGGCCCGTCTTCGACTTCCCATCGCTGGAGAGTGGTGCACCATGGTACTGTTCCATTTCAAATCCATGCATGCACTTCTAAAATTTGTAAGGCACTGTTTCGCCATTTCGTACGGATGTAGCATCTTGCAATGTGGATGTTGCACCCTGTAGATATCGATTATTCGGACGGCAATAACATCTGGCTCGTTTAGAGTTACGGGAGCCATAAACTGTCAAAACGAAGGCTTCGATGAGTTCTACGGCTTTGACAGCTTTCGGCCGACAATGGATAGATTAATGCCCAAAAAGGACAACCCGAATCTCAATCGGGTCTCGTAAGTTTTTTACCCTTCGTTTTTTCGACACGTGGATTTTTACGGTAAAACGGGATTACCGTGGTTGGTCTTCGATTTACCATCGCTGGAGAGTGGTGCACAATGGTAATGTCCGTTTCAAATCCATTCACGCATTTCTAAAAGACGTACGGCACTGTTTCAAACCATTTCGGTCGGATGTTGTACCTTGCACCGTGGATGTTGTACCTTGCACCGTGGATGTTGCACCTTGTAGATATCGATTATTCGGACGGCCATAACTTCTGGCTCGTTTAGAGTTATGGGAGCCATAACCTGTCAAAACGAAGGCCTCGATGAGTTCTACGGCTTTGATAGCTTTCAGCCGTCAAAGGATAGATTAATGCCAAAACGGACAACCCGAATCTCTATCGAGTCTCGTAAGTTTTTTACCCTTCTTTTTTTCGACACGTGGATTTTTACGGTAAAACGGGATTACCGTGGCCCGTCTTCGACTTCCCATCGCTGGAGAGTTTGCACCATGGTACTGTTCTATTTCAAATTCATGCACGCATTTCTAAAAGTTGTACGGCACTGTTTCGCCATTTCGAACGGATGTTGCACCTTGTAATGTGGATGTTGCACCCTGTAGATATCGATTATTCGGACGGCCATAACATCTGGCTCGTTTAGAGTTACGGCAGCCATAACCTGTCAAAACGAAGGCCTCGATGAGTTCTACGGCTTTGACAGCTTTCGGTCATCAACGGATATATTAATGCCGAAAAAGGACAACCCGAATATCAATCAGGTCTCGTAAGTTTTTTGCCCTTCGTTTTTTCGACACTTGGATTTTTACGGTAAAACGGGATTACCGTGGCTGGTCTTCGATTTACCATCGCTGGAGAGTGGTGCACCATGGTACTGTTCCGTTTCAAATCCATTCACGCATTTCTAAAAGTCGTACGGCACTGTTTTGCCATTTCGGACGGATGTTGCACCTTGCACCGTGGATGTCGCACCCTGTAGATATCGATTATTCGGGCGGCCATAACTTCTGGCTCATTTAGAGTTACGGGAGCCATAACCTGTCAAAACGAAGGCCTCGATGAGTTCTACGGCTTTGATAGCTTTCAGCCGTCAACGGATAGATTAATGCCCAAAAAGGACAACCCGAATCTCAATCGGGTCTCGTAAGTTTTTTACCGTTCGTTTTTTCGACACATGGATTTTTACGGTAAAACGGGATTACCGTGGCCCGTCTTCGATTTACCATCGCTGGAGAGTGGTGCACCAAGGTACTGTTCCGTTTCAAATCCATGCACGCATTTCTAAAAGTTGTACGACACTGTTTCGCCATTTCGGACGAATGTTACACCTTGCACCGTGGATGTTGCACCCTGTAAATATCGATTATTCGGACGGCCATAACTTCTGGCTCGTTTAGAGTTACGGGAGCCATAACCTGTCGAAACGAAAGCCTCGATGGATTCTACAGCTTTGACAGCTGTCAGCCGTCAACGGATAGATTAATGCCAAAAAGGACAACCCGAATCTCAATCTAGTCTCGCATGTTTTTTTACCCTTCGTTTTTTCGACATGTGGATTTTTACGGTAAAACGGGATTACCGTGGATGGTCATCGATTTACCATCGCTGGAGAGTGGTGCACCATGGTACTGTTTCGTTTCAAATCAATGCACGCATTTCTAAAAGTCGTACGACACTGTTTCGCCATTTCGGTCGGATGTTGTACCTTGCACCGTGGATGTTGCACCCTGTAAATATCGATTATTCGGACGGCCATAACTTCTGGCTTGTTTAGAGTTACGGGAGCCATAACCTGTCAAAACGAAGGCCTCGATGAGTTCTACGGCTTTGACAGCTTTCAGCCATCAACGGATAGATTAATGCCCAAAATGGACAATCCGAATCTCAATCGGGTCTCGTAAGTTTTTTACCCTTCTTTTTTTCGACACGTGGATTTTTACGGTAAAACGGGATTACCGTGGCCCGTCTTCGACTTCCCATTGGTGGAGAGTTTGCACCATGGTACTGTTCCGTTTCAAATTCGTGCACGCATTTCTAAAAGTTGTACGGCACTGTTTCGCCATTTCGAACGGATGTTGCACCTTGTAATGTGGATGTTGCACCCTGTAGATATCGATTATTCGGACGACCATAACATCTGGCTCGTTTAGAGTTACGGCAGCCATAACCTGTCAAAACGAAGGCCTCGATGAGTTCTACGACTTTGACAGCTTTCAGCCGTCAACGGATAGATTAATGCCCAAAAAGGACAACCCGAATCTCAATCGGGTCTCGTAAATTTTTTACCCTCCGTTTTTTCGACACGTGAATTTTTACAGTATAACGGGATTACCATTGCTGGTCTTCGATTTACCATCGCTGGAGAGTGGTGCACCATGGTACTATTCCATTTCCAATCCATGCACGCATTTCTAAAAGTCGTACCACACTGTTTCTCCATTTCGGATGGATGTTGCACCTTGCACCGTGGATGTTTCACCCTGTAGATATCGATTATTCGGACGGGCATAACTTCTAGCTCGTTTAGAGTTACGGGAGCCATAACCTGTCAAAACGAAGGCCTCGATGAGTTCTACGGCTTTGATAGCTTTCAGCCGTCAACGGATAGATTAATGCCCAAAAAGGACAACCCGAATCTCAATCGGGTCTCGTAAGTTTTTTACCGTTCGTTTTTTCGACACATGGATTTTTACGGTAAAACGGGATTACCGTGGCCCGTCTTCGATTTACCATCGCTGGAGAGTGGTGCACCAAGGTACTGTTCCGTTTCAAATCCATGCACGCATTTCTAAAAGTTGTACGACACTGTTTCGCCATTTCGGACGAATGTTACACCTTGCACCGTGGATGTTGCACCCTGTAAATATCGATTATTCGGACGGCCATAACTTCTGGCTCGTTTAGAGTTACGGGAGCCATAACCTGTCGAAACGAAAGCCTCGATGAGTTCTACAGCTTTGACAGCTGTCAGCCGTCAACGGATAGATTAATGCCAAAAAGGACAACCCGAATCTCAATCTAGTCTCGCATGTTTTTTTACCCTTCGTTTTTTCGACATGTGGATTTTTACGGTAAAACGGGATTACCGTGGATGGTCATCGATTTACCATCGCTGGAGAGTGGTGCACCATGGTACTGTTTCGTTTCAAATCAATGCACGCATTTCTAAAAGTCGTACGACACTGTTTCGCCATTTCGGTCGGATGTTGTACCTTGCACCGTGGATGTTGCACCCTGTAAATATCGATTATTCGGACGGCCATAACTTCTGGCTTGTTTAGAGTTACGGGAGCCATAACCTGTCAAAACGAAGGCCTCGATGAGTTCTACGGCTTTGACAGCTTTCAGCCATCAACGGATAGATTAATGCCCAAAATGGACAATCCGAATCTCAATCGGGTCTCGTAAGTTTTTTACCCTTCTTTTTTTCGACACGTGGATTTTTACGGTAAAACGGGATTACCGTGGCCCGTCTTCGACTTCCCATTGGTGGAGAGTTTGCACCATGGTACTGTTCCGTTTCAAATTCGTGCACGCATTTCTAAAAGTTGTACGGCACTGTTTCGCCATTTCGAACGGATGTTGCACCTTGTAATGTGGATGTTGCACCCTGTAGATATCGATTATTCGGACGACCATAACATCTGGCTCGTTTAGAGTTACGGCAGCCATAACCTGTCAAAACGAAGGCCTCGATGAGTTCTACGACTTTGACAGCTTTCAGCCGTCAACGGATAGATTAATGCCCAAAAAGGACAACCCGAATCTCAATCGGGTCTCGTAAATTTTTTACCCTCCGTTTTTTCGACACGTGAATTTTTACAGTATAACGGGATTACCATTGCTGGTCTTCGATTTACCATCGCTGGAGAGTGGTGCACCATGGTACTATTCCATTTCCAATCCATGCACGCATTTCTAAAAGTCGTACCACACTGTTTCTCCATTTCGGATGGATGTTGCACCTTGCACCGTGGATGTTTCACCCTGTAGATATCGATTATTCGGACGGGCATAACTTCTAGCTCGTTTAGAGTTACGGGAGCCATAACCTGTCAAAACGAAGGCCTCGATGAGTTCTACGGCTTTGATAGCTTTCAGCCGTCAACGGATAGATTAATGCCCAAAAAGGACAACCCGAATCTCAATCGGGTCTCGTAAGTTTTTTACCGTTCGTTTTTTCGACACATGGATTTTTACGGTAAAACGGGATTACCGTGGCCCGTCTTCGATTTACCATCGCTGGAGAGTGGTGCACCAAGGTACTGTTCCGTTTCAAATCCATGCACGCATTTCTAAAAGTTGTACGACACTGTTTCGCCATTTCGGACGAATGTTACACCTTGCACCGTGGATGTTGCACCCTGTAAATATCGATTATTCGGACGGCCATAACTTCTGGCTCGTTTAGAGTTACGGGAGCCATAACCTGTCGAAACGAAAGCCTCGATGAGTTCTACAGCTTTGACAGCTGTCAGCCGTCAACGGATAGATTAATGCCAAAAAGGACAACCCGAATCTCAATCTAGTCTCGCATGTTTTTTTACCCTTCGTTTTTTCGACATGTGGATTTTTACGGTAAAACGGGATTACCGTGGATGGTCATCGATTTACCATCGCTGGAGAGTGGTGCACCATGGTACTGTTTCGTTTCAAATCAATGCACGCATTTCTAAAAGTCGTACGACACTGTTTCGCCATTTCGGTCGGATGTTGTACCTTGCACCGTGGATGTTGCACCCTGTAAATATCGATTATTCGGACGGCCATAACTTCTGGCTTGTTTAGAGTTACGGGAGCCATAACCTGTCAAAACGAAGGCCTCGATGAGTTCTACGGCTTTGACAGCTTTCAGCCATCAACGGATAGATTAATGCCCAAAATGGACAATCCGAATCTCAATCGGGTCTCGTAAGTTTTTTACCCTTCTTTTTTTCGACACGTGGATTTTTACGGTAAAACGGGATTACCGTGGCCCGTCTTCGACTTCCCATTGGTGGAGAGTTTGCACCATGGTACTGTTCCGTTTCAAATTCGTGCACGCATTTCTAAAAGTTGTACGGCACTGTTTCGCCATTTCGAACGGATGTTGCACCTTGTAATGTGGATGTTGCACCCTGTAGATATCGATTATTCGGACGACCATAACATCTGGCTCGTTTAGAGTTACGGCAGCCATAACCTGTCAAAACGAAGGCCTCGATGAGTTCTACGACTTTGACTGCTTTCGGTCGTCAACGGATATATTAATGCCGAAAAAGGACAACCCGAATCTCAATCAGGTCTCGTAAGTTTTTTGCCCTTCGTTTTTTCGACACTTGGATTTTTACGGTCAAACGGGATTACCGTGGCTGATCTTCGATTTACCATCGCTGGAGAGTGGTGTGTTTGCGCCAAAATTGGTCACAAACCCCTATGAATGTGAAAGCACCAGTGTTGGAATATAAATCAACAATATCCAAACACAAATCACAGATCTCAGTAGCAAAGTAATAAATACAAACAAGAACACACGATTTATAGTGGTTCGGCTATCTCCGGCCTACGTCCACTTCAAAGGTTTTTCCTTTTATTGATGTTCTTCGCTGATTACAATCGATTACAGCAGATTACAATGAACTATAGTTCTGAAATTCGAATACAACGGTGGTTGTTGAGTGCAAAGTAGAGCCTTGGTAGAGTCTTGATGCTTCAGAGTCTTGATCTTGCCAAAGAGAATCCGGTCCTTTTTCTGAATGACCTGGGAGTCTATTTATAGGTGTAGGCTGTTGCTCTCTTGCTGAAAACTCGGGAGACCTCTTCTGGCACGTGAGGGGGCCCATACGTACGGTCTCGGGAAGTTTGGGCCCACTTTGGCATCGGTTCGAACTCCATTCGAACCGATCAAGAATTCATCCAATTGAGGTGAAATTTGGCGTGGACATTCGTCAACATGTATGGAAGCATCTGTGAAAATTTCATGGCATTTGGATCAGCAGGTTGGGAGATATGGTGGATTCGAATTTGGGTTTATGGGATAGCTGTTTGGTTCGAACCCATGTGTTCGAACCGATGGCTTCGAATCCTTCATAGCACGCGACTTCGTGGTGACGTGAAGCGCCTTCTTCGGTTCGATCCAAGCTTTGCGCCGAGTTGAACGAGTCGAGTCCGAGTTCTTTGCCATGTTTACTGGGTGGCTTCGTGCACTGGGTTCGAAGGTCGTCTTCGAATCGTTGGAAGGGTGTCCGTTCGAATCGATCCAAATGCGCCACCTTGGATCGATTCGAAGTTGACTTATCATGTTGGGTTCGAAGACAGCATGGGGCGAGGCTCATTTCACGGGTTCGAAGTCAGGTCGTGGATGGATTCGGAGTGGAGTCGAGGCCGATGGAGTCGAAGGATGATGTCGGCTGATGGATTCGAACGCCACTTCTTCGCATGGATTCGAACTAGCTGGATTCGAACACGATGGGTTCGAAACAGATGGTTTCGAATATGATGGGTTCGAACATAATGGGTTCGAAGTAGAGTCGAACCGATGGATGCGAACTCCATCGATTCGAACTTTGGTACACGGGTATGGATTCGAGGCGCGGCCTCACTTCTTGGGTTCGGACCAGATGGGTTCGAACATAGGTAGGGTGATGGTTTCGAACAGAGCAATGTCCATCTTTCTCAACTTGAATCCATCATAACTTGAATATACGACCTCGGATTGACTTGAAATTTGGAATGCAGACTTCTATGATCTTTCTTGTCGTGTCCTATCAATCGTGGCCCGTTCCGGACTCGGACAAAATTCATCGATATCCATGGTTATCCTGCAATGCATGGCTGATATTCATGAATAGCAATTATTGATTTCCAGTAAATTTTGGATATCTCAACTTTGCCAAAAGTTGGGATAACATTTTGCCCCCCAAAACATGCCTTTTTGTAAAAGGTATGTTTTGAACGGTCTTATATCAAGTGCAATAAATTCACGTTCATCCATAGCTGTGGTGTTAACAATCAAGTTTTGGCTGTTCGAAGCCAAATCAGCATTTGTTTGTTTTTCGTAGAAGTTGAGAATGAAGTTTCATCGTCTCTCCGGACTATTATTGGCTGCTCTGAACCCTTACTAAGCCCATTCTAGACTTAGTGATTGAATAGAAAGATCCTATTGCTCTCTGGCATTGCCTTCTATCCCTTGCACTTTGGTCCCAGTTAGGACGTATAGCGATATCATGGTCGTTCGGGACCGATCATAGCCTCTCCGGGCTCTTGCTGGATCCCATCCTGTCACTCTCCGGTGAAGGGGAAACAGCGCTCAAGTGAGTCGATCCTGTCGCTCTTCGGCGAAGCAACTCACTTCTTGCACTCTGGTTCAGTGTATCTGAACATTAAGCGATGTCTTGGTCGTTTGAGACCGATCATAGCCTCTCCGGGCTCTTGCTGGATCCCATCCTGTCACTCTCCGGTGAAGGGAAAACAGCGCTCAAGTGAGTTGATCCTGTCGCTCTCCGGCGACGCAACTCACTTCTTGCACTCCGGACCCCGTCTCTCCGGCTAGGGTCATAAAGCGATCATGTTTATATTGAAATTTAATGTTCACCCTTTGACTCTCCGGTCAAAAGGTTTATTGCAAGAAGTTCTAATTTATTTATTAAAATTCAAGTTCCAGATGTTCAATCTCAAACATCAGAGAAAAACTAAAGATTGCCTCTCCGGGCGTAGCGGTTTATCTCCATCTCAGAGCATGCCTAGGGATTTCTCCGGTTCCCGTACATGTGTAAGTGGAGTGACCGTTTATTCTGAAAACAAATCTAAATAAAACTATTTGACCAACGTCCAAACCCTGGACTTGGCCCTTGCCATCTTTAATCAGTCGATGACGAGTCGTGATCCCGATCCAGGATCGTTCCTGTTAGGTGGAGGCGGTAGTCGTTCAGGTCTTGCTGCCATTGTCCGTTCTCTGACAAATTGTGGCAGTCTACCACCCCTAGCATGTTCTTCCACCTCATCCTTTAGGTGGCGGCATTCATCTGTAGTGTGCCCATCCAGCTCATGGAATAGGCAGTATTTTCCAGTCCTGCGCTCCCGCTCGGTGGGATCCCTTATAGGTGGCTTTCGATAGGGGAGTTGCCCCCTAGTTTCAGTGTAGATTCTTTCTAGGCCTGTAGTCAGATCGGTGTACTGCCTGAATCTTGGTTCTCGGGATTTCTTCCGTTTATCAGGACCATCGTGTCTGTCATCCTGTTTCCTCTTTCCCTTGTCCGCTCCGGACTGTTCTCTGGAGGTTCCTATGCTTTGTGTGGTATTTACTTCACGACTCTCGGCTCGTGATTCTTCTAACCGAATGAATTTTTCAGCTTTATGAAAGAATTCCCCAAGATCTTGCGGTGGATCTTTAGTTAGAGAATCTTTGAACTTGGTGCCTTCCGCGACTCCTGCCACCGCCGCCATTAAAATCATTGATGGATCCGGGCGATCCACAGAAGTCACTGTCACGTTGAATTTGAGTAGAAAATCTTTTATGGACTCTCCGGTCCTTTGCTTGATTGTTGCTAAAGTCATCACACTCTTGGGTCGCGTCACATGGACCCTGAACTGTCTCATGAAGCAATCAACGAGCTCGCTCCATGTTCCGATTGATCCAGTCTCCAGTTGCCTGAACCATAGTGAAGCTAAATCTGTCAAATATAGAGGGAAGCATCGTGCCATCACTTCCTCGGATGCCCCCAGTACTTCCATGTGCCTGATATATCTTGTGATGTGCATGGTCGGGTCTGATCTTCTGTCATAGGGATCTAGCGCTGGTAATTTGAACTTTGGAGGGTTCCTTGCGTTTCGGATGTTTGGAGTGAATGGACTCCGACTAACTTCTTCTAGGCCTCCTCTAGGCAATCCTCCTCTTATGATTCGTCGCATTAGGCCTATCATTCTCTCATCTCCGTCTAGGGATTGGCCCCTTGTCAGATTCCTGTCCTGCCCCCCGAGCCTTGAAGGGAATTCTGGTACGTATTCTTCGGGTGGCTCGTTAACATATGCATTGGCTCCAGCTTGTTGAGCTCCGTCTGTTGGTCTCCCAGTGTCGGTCCCTGAGGGTCTGCCCCCAAGGCCTTGTTGAACTCCTTCAGCTCCTGTATTCTGGTCTTGAACTTGACCTTCATTTGCTTCTGCAATCCTGATTCCTTGTCCCGTACTCGTAGCTGTTGTAGTTGGTCCAAGGTTTTGTATGTTTGCTGTCCTCATTTGCTCGAGGAAGTTTTGCAGCATCTCCTGTTGACTCTTCATTATGCTTTCGCGCAATGAAGTAGCCATAGCCTCCATCTCGTCTCTGGTGATGTAGACGGAAGCTTGTCCTTCTCCTGATCCTGAGGATGCCTCTTGGCTTCCTACCTGTTGGCTTCTATCAATTCTTTGTCTCGTTTGTCGAGTCATTGTTTCCGGATTGGAGTTTCTTCAAACTTTTGAATCTGAATTCTGAATCTGATGTAGCGGGTGCTAGTCCTTCTCAGTGAAAGCACCAAAGTGTTTGCGCCAAAATTGGTCACAAACCCCAATGAATGTGAAAGCACCAGTGTTGGAATATAAATCAACAATATCCAAACACAAATCACAGATCTCAGTAGCAAAGTAATAAATACAAACAAGAACACACGATTTATAGTGGTTCGGCTATCTCCGTCCTACGTCCACTTCAAAGGTTTTTCCTTTTATTGATGTTCTTCGCTGATGACAATCGATTACAGCGGATTACAATGAACTATAGTTCTGAAATTCGAATACAACGGTGGTTGTTGAGTGCAAAGTAGAGCCTTGGTAGAGTCTTGATGCTTCAGAGTCTTGATCTTGCCAAAGAGAATCCGGTCCTTTTTCTGAATGACCTGGGAGTCTATTTATAGATGTAGGCTGTTGCTCTCTTGCTGAAAACTCGGGAGACCTCTTCTGGCACGTGAGGGGGCCCATACGTACGGTCTCGGGAAGTTTGGGCCCACTTTGGCATCGGTTCGAACTCCATTCGAACCGATCAAGAATTCATCCAATTGAGGTGAAATTTGGCGTGGACATTCGTCAACATGTATGGAAGCATCTGTGAAAATTTCATGGCATTTGGATCAGCAGGTTGGGAGATATGGTGGATTCGAATTTGGGTTTATGGGATAGATGTTTGGTTCGAACCCATGTGTTCGAACCGATGGCTTCGAATCCTTCATAGAACGCGACTTCGTGGTGACGTGAAGCGCCTTCTTCGGTTCGATCCAAGCTTTGCGCCGAGTTGAACGAGTCGAGTCCGAGTTCTTTGCCATGTTTACTGGGTGGCTTCGTGCACTGGGTTCGAAGGTCGTCTTCGAATCGTTGGAAGGGTGTCCGTTCGAATCGATCCAAATGCGCCACCTTGGATCGATTCGAAGTTGACTTATCATGTTGGGTTCGAAGACAGCATGGGGCGAGGCTCATTTCACGGGTTCGAAGTCAGGTCGTGGATGGATTCGGAGTGGAGTCGAGGCCGATGGAGTCGAAGGATGATGTCGGCTGATGGATTCGAACGCCACTTCTTCGCATGGATTCGAACTAGCTGGATTCGAACACGATGGGTTCGAAACAGATGGTTTCGAATATGATGGGTTCGAACATAATGGGTTCGAAGTAGAGTCGAACCGATGGATGCGAACTCCATCGATTCGAACTTTGGTACACGGGTATGGATTCGAGGCGCGGCCTCACTTCTTGGGTTCGCACCAGATGGGTTCGAACATAGGTAGGGTGATGGTTTCGAACAGAGCAATGTCCATCTTTCTCAACTTGAATCCATCATAACTTGAATATACGACCTCGGATTGACTTGAAATTTGGAATGCAGACTTCTATGATCTTTCTTGTCGTGTCCTATCAATCGTGGCCCGTTCCGGACTCGGACAAAATTCATCGATATCCATGGTTATCCTGCAATGCATGGCTGATATTCATGAATAGCAATTATTGATTTCCAGTAAATTTTGGATACCTCAACTTTGCCAAAAGTTGGGATAACATGGTGCACCATGGTACAGTTCCGTTTCAAATCCATTCACGCATTTCTAAAAGTCGTACGGCACTGTTTTGCCATTTCGGACGGATGTTGCACCTTGCACCGTGGATGTCGCACCCTGTAGATATCGATTATTCGGACGGCCATAACTTCTGGCTCATTTAGAGTTACGGGAGCCATAACCTGTCAAAACGAAGGCCTCGATGAGTTCTACGGCTTTGACAACTTTCAACCGTCAACGGATAGATTAATGCCCAAAAAGGACAACCCGAATCTCAATCGGGTCTCGTAAATTTTTTACCCTCTGTTTTTTCGACACGTGAATTTTTACAGTATAACGGGATTACCATTGCTGGTCTTCGATTTACCATCGCTGGAGAGTGGTGCACCATGGTACTATTCCATTTCCAATCCATGCACGCATTTCTAAAAGTCGTACCACACTGTTTCTCCATTTCGGATGGATGTTGCACCTTGCACCGTGGATGTTGCACCCTGTAGATATCGATTATTCGGACGGCCATAACTTCTGGCTCGTTTAGAGTTACGGGAGCCATAACCTGTCAAAACGAAGGCCTTGATGAGTTCTACGGCTTTGATAGCTTTCAGCCATCAACGGATAGATTAATGCCCAAAAAGTACAACCCGAATCTCAATCGGGTCTCGTAAGTTTTTTACCCTTCGTTTTTTCGACACGTGGATTTTTACGGTAAAACGGGATTACCGTGGCCCGTCTTCGATTTACCATCGCTGGAGAGTGGTACACCAAGGTACTGTTCCGTTTCAAATCCATGCACGCATTTCTAAAAGTTGTACGACACTGTTTCGCCATTTCGGACGAATGTTGCACCTTGCACCGTGGATGTTGCACCTTGTAAATATCGATTATTCGGACGGCCATAACTTCTGGCTCGTTTAGAGTTACGGGAGCCATAACCTGTCGAACCGAAAGCCTCGATGAGTTCTACAGCTTTGACAGCTGTCAGCCGTCAACGGATAGATTAATGTCTAAAAAGGACAACCCGAATCTCAATCGAGTCTCGTAAGTTTTTTTACCCTTCGTTTTTTCGACACGTGGATTTTTACGGTAAAACGGGATTACCGTGGATGGTCATCGATTTACCATCGCTGGAGAGTGGTGCACCATGGTACTGTTCCGTTTCAAATCAATGCACGCATTTTTAAAAGTCGTACGACACTGTTTCGCCATTTCGGTCGGATGTTGTACCTTGCACCGTGGATGTTGCACCCGGTAAATATCGATTATTCGGACGGCCATAACTTCTGGCTCGTTTAGAGTTACGGGAGCCATAACCTGTCAAAACGAAGGCCTCGATGAGTTCTATGGCTTTGACAGCTTTCAGCCGTCAACGGATAGATTAATGCCCAAAATGGACAATCCGAATCTCAATCGGGTCTCGTAAGTTTTTTACCCTTCGTTTTTTCGACACGTGGATTTTTACGGTAAAACGGGATTACCGTGGATGGTCATCGATTTACCACGATGGAGAGTGCTGGACCATGGTACTGTTCTGTTTCAAATCCATGCATGCATTTCTAAAAGTCGTACGGCACTGTTTCGCCATATCAGTCGAATGTTGTACCTTGCACCTCGAATGTTGTACCTTGCACCGTGGACGTTGCACCTTGTAGATATCGATTATTCGGACGGCCATAACTTCTGGCTCGTTTAGAGTTACGAGAGCCATAACCTGTCAAAACGAAGGCCTCGATCAGTTCTACGGCTTTGACGGCTTTCAGCCGTCAACGGATAGATTAATGCCAAAAAGGACAACCCGAATCTCAATCGAGTCTCGTAAGTTTTTTACCCTTCGTTTTTTCGACACGTGGATTTTTACGGTAAAACGGGATTAACGTGGCCCGTCTTCGACTTCCCATCGCTGGAGAGTTGTGCACCATGGTACTGTTCCATTTCAAATCCATGCACGCATTTCTAAAAGTTGTACGACACTGTTTCGCCATTTCGGAGAGATGTTGCACCTTGCAATGTGGATGTTGCACCCTGTAGATATCGATTATTCGGACGGCCATAACATCTGGATCGTTTAGAGTTACGGGAGCCATAACTTGTCAAAACGAAGGCCTCGATGAGTTCTACGGCTTTGACAGCTTTCGGCCGTCAACGGATAGATTAATGCCCAAAAAGGACAACCTGAATCTCAATCAGGTCTCGTAAGTTTTTTACCCTTCGTTTTTTGGACACGTGGATTTTTACGGTAAAACGGGCCGCGATGAGTTGTACGGCTTTGACAGCTTTCAGCCATCAACGGATAGATTGATGCCCAAAAAGGACAACCCGAATCTCAATCGGGTCTCGTAAGTTTTTTACCCTTCGTTTTTTCGACACGAGGATTTTTACGGTAAAACGGGATTACCATGGCTGGTCTTCGATTTACCATCGCTGGAGAGTGGTGTACCATGGTACTGTTCCGTTTCAAGTCCATGCATGCATTTCTAAAAGTCGTACGGCACTGTTTCGCCATTTCGGACTGATGTTGCACCTTGCACCGTGGTTGTTGCACCCTGTAGATATCGATTATTCGGACGGCGATAACTTCTGGCTCGTTTAGAGTTACGGGAGCCATAACCTGTCAAAACAATGGGCTCGATGACTTCTACGGCTTTGACAGCTTTCAGCCGTCAACGGATAGATTAATGCCCAAAAAGTACAACCCGAATCTCAATCGGGTCTCGTAAGTTTTTTACCCTTCGTTTTTTCGACACGTGGATTTTTACGGTAAAACGGGATTACGGTGGCCCGTCTTCGATTTACCATCGCTGGAGAGTGGTGCACCAAGGTACTGTTCCGTTTCAAATCCATGCACGCATTTCTAAAAGTCATACGGCACTGTTTCGCCATTTCGGACGGATGTTGCACCTTGCACCGTGGATGTTGCACCCTGTAGATATCGATTATTCGGACGACCATAACTTCTGGCTCGTTTAGAGTTACGGGAGCCATAACCTATCGAAACGAAAGCCTCGATGAGTTCTACAGCTTTGACGGCTTTTAGCCATCAACGGATTGATTAATGCCTAAAAAGGACAACCCGAATCTCAATCGGGTCTGGTAAGTTTTTTTACCCTTCGTTTTTTCGACACGTGGATTTTTACGGTAAAACGGGATTACCGTGGATGGTCATCGATTTACCATCGCTGGAGAGTGGTGCACCATGGTACTGTTCCGTTTCAAAACAATGCACGCATTTCTAAAAGTCGTACGACACTGTTTCGCCATTTCGGTCGGATGTTGTACCTTGCACCGTGGATGTTGCACCCTGTAAATATCGATTATTCGGACGGCCATAACTTCTGGCTCGTTTAGAGTTATGGGAGCCATAACCTGTCAAAACGAAGGCCTCGATGAGTTCTACGGCTTTGACAGCTTTCAGCCGTTAACGGATAGATTAATGCTCAAAATGGACAATCCGAATCTCAATCGGTCTCGTAAGTTTTTTACCCTTCGTTTTTTCGACACGTGGATTTTTACGGTAAAACGGGATTGCCGTGGATGGTCATCGATTTACCATCGCTGGAGAGTGGTGTACCATGGTACTGTTCCGTTTCAAATCCATGCATGCATTTCTAAAAGTCGTACGGCACTGTTTCGCCATATCGGTCGAATGTTGTACCTTGCACCTCGAATGTTGTACCTTGCACCGTGGACGTTGCACCTTGTAGATATCGATTATTTGGACGGCCATAACTTCTGGCTCGTTTAGAGTTACGAGAGCCATAACCTGTCAAAACGAAGGCCTCGATCAGTTCTATGGCTTTGACAGCATTCAGCCGTCAACGGATAGATTAATGCCAAAAAGGACAACCCGAATCTCAATCGAGTCTCGTAAGTTTTTTACCCTTCATTTTTTCGACACGTGGATTTTTACGGTAAAACGGGATTATCGTGGCCCGTCTTCGACTTCCCATCGCTGGAGAGTTGTGCACCATGGTACTGTTCCATTTCAAATCCATGCACGCAATTCTAAAAGTTGTACGGCACTGTTTCGCCATTTCGGACGGATGTTGCACCTTGCAATGTGGATGTTGCACCCTGTAGATATCGATTATTCGGACGGCCATAACATCTGGATCGTTTAGAGTTACGGGAGCCATAACCTGTCAAAACGAAGGCCTCGATGAGTTCTACGGCTTTGACAGCTTTCGGCCGTCAACGGATAGATTAATGCCCAAAAAGGACAACCTGAATCTCAATCGGGTCTCGTAAGTTTTTTACCCTTCGTTTTTTGGACACGTGGATTTTTACGGTAAAACGGGCCTCGATGAGTTGTACGGCTTTGACAGCTTTCAGCCATCAACGGATAGATTGATGCCCAAAAAGGACAACCCGAATCTCAATCGGGTCTCGTAAGTTTTTTACCCTTCGTTTTTTCGACACGGGGATTTTTACGGTAAAACGGGATTACCGTGGCTGGTCTTCGATTTACCATCGCTGGAGAGTGGTGTACCATGGTACTGTTCCGTTTCAAGTCCATGCATGCATTTCTAAAAGTCGTACGGCACTGTTTCGCCATTTCGGACTGATGTTGCACCTTGCACCATGGACGTTGCACCCTGTAGATATCGATTATTCGGACGGCCATAACTTCTGGCTCGTTTAGAGTTACGGGAGCCATAACCTGTCAAAACAAAGGCCTCGATGAGTTCTACGGCTTTGACAGCTTTCAGCCGTCAACGGATAGATTAATGCCCAAAAAGGACAACCCGAATCTCAATCGGGTCTCGTAAGTTTTTTACCCTTCGTTTTTTCGACACGTGGATATTTGCGGTAAAACGGGATTACGGTGGCCCGTCTTCGATTTACCATCGCTGGAGAGTGGTGCACCATGGTACTGTTCCGTTTCAAATCCATGCACGCATTTCTAAAAGTCGTACGGCACTGTTTCGCCATTTCGGACGGATGTTGCACCTTGCACCGTGGATGTTGCACCCTGTAGATATCGATTATTCGGACGGCCATAACTTCTGGCTCGTTTAGAGTTACAGGAGCCATAACCTATCAAAATGAATGCCTCGATGAGTTCTACGGCTTTGACGGCTTTTAGCCATCAACGGATAGATTAATGCCCAAAAAGGACAACCCGAATCTCAATCGGGTCTCGTAAGTTTTTTACCCTTCGTTTTTTCGACACACGGATTTTTACGGTAAAACGGGATTACCGTGGATGGTCATCGATTTACCATCGCTGGAGAGTGGTGCACCATGGTAGTGTTCCATTTCAAATCCATGCACGCATTTCTAAAAGTCGTACGGCACAGTTTCGCCATTTCGGTCGAATGTTGTACCTTGCACCGTGGATGTTGCACCCTGTAGATATCGATTATTCGGACGACCATAACTTTTGGCTCATTTAGAGTTATGGGAGCTATAACCTGTCGAAACGAGGCCTCGATGAGTTCTACGGGTTTGACAGCTTTCATCCGTCAACGGATAGATTTACGGTAAAACGGGATTACGGTGGCCCGTCTTCGATTTACCATCGCTGGAGAGTGGTGCACCATGGTACTATTCCATTTCAAATCCATGCACGCATTTCTAAAAGTGGTACGGCACTGTTTCGCCATTACGGACGGATGTTGCACCTTGCAATGTGGATGTTGCACCCTGTAGATATCGATTATTCGGACGGCCATAACATCAGGCTCGTTTAGAGTTACGGGAGCCATAACCTGTCAAAACGAAGGCCTCGATGAGTTCTACGGCTTTGACAGCTTTCGGCCGTCAACGGATAGATTTATGCCCAGAAAGGACAACCCGAATGTCAATCGGGTCTCGCAAGTTTTTTACCCTTCCTTTTTTCGACACGTGGATTTTTACGGTAAAACGGGATTACCGTGGCTGGTCTTTGATTTACCATCACTGGAGAGTGGTGAACCATGGTACTGTTCCGTTTCAAATCCATGCACACAATTCTAAAAGTCGTACGGCAGTGTTTCATCATTTCGGTCGGATGTTGTACCTTGCACCGTGGATGTTGCACCCTGTAAATATCGATTATTCGGATGGCCATAACTTCTGGCTCGTTTAGAGTTACGGGAGCCATAACCTGTCAAAACAAAGGCCTCGATGAGTTCTACGGCTTTGATAGCTTTCGGCCGTCAACGGATAGATTAATGCCGAAAAAGGACAACACGAATCTCAATCGGGTCTCGTAAGTTTTTTACCCTTCGTTTTTTCGACACGTGGATTTTTACGGTAAAAGGGGATTACCGTGGCCCGTCTTCGACTTCCCATCACTGGAGAGTGGTGCACCATGGTACGGTTCCGTTTCAAATCCATGCACGCATTTCTAAAAGTCGTAAGACACTGTTTCGCCATTTCGGTCGAATGTTGTACCTTGCACCGTGGATGTTGCACCCTGTAGATATCGATTATTCGGACGGCCATAACTTCTGGCTAGTTTAGAGTTACGGGAGCCATAACCGGTCAAAACGAAGGCCTCGATGAGTTCTACGGCTATGATAGCTTTCGGCTATCAACGAATAAATTAATGCCCAAAAACGACAGCCCGAATCTCATTCGGGTCTCGTATGTTTTTTTACCCTTCGTTTTTTCGACACGTGGATTTTTACGATCAAACGGGATTGCCGTGGCTGGTCTTCGATTTAGCATCGTTTGATAGTGGCGCCCCATGATACTGTTCCGTTTCAAATCCATGCACGTATTTCTAAAAGTCGTACGACACTGTTTCACCATTTCGGTCGTATGTTGCACCTTGCGCCGTGGATGTTGTACCCTGTAGATATCGATTATTCGGACGGCCATAACTTCTGGCTCATTTAGAGTTATGGGAGCCATAACCTATCAAAAAGAAGGCCTCGTTGAGTTCGATGGCTTTGATACCTTTCAACCATCAACGGATGGATTAATGCCCAAAAAAGACAACCCGAATCTCAATCGGGTATCGTAAGCTTTTTTACCCTTCGTTTTTTCGACACGTGGATATTTACGGTAAAACGGGATTACCATGGCTGGTCTTCGATTTAGCATCGCTGGAGAGTGGTGCACCATGGTACTGTTCCGTTTCGAATCCATGCACGCATTTCTAAAAGTCGTACGGCACTGTTTCGCCATTTCGGTCGGATGTTGCACCTTGCACCGTGGATGTTGTACCCTGTAGATATCGATTATTCGGACGGCCATAACTTCTGGCTCGTTTGGAGTTACGGGAGCCATAACCTGTCAAAACGAAGGCCTCGATGAGTTCTACGGCTTTGATACCTTTCATCCATCAACGGATAGATTAATGCCCAAAAGGACAATCCGAATCTCAATCGGGTCTCGTAAGTTTTTTACCCTTTGTTTTTTCGACACGTGGATTTTTACGGTAAAACGGGATTACTGTGGCTGGTCTTCGATTTACCGTCGCTGGAGAGTGGTGCACCATGGTACTGTTCTGTTTCAAGTCCATGCACGCATTTCTAAAAGTCGTACGGCACAATTTCGCCATTTCGGATGGATGTTGCACCTTGCACCGTGGATGTTGCACCATGCATATATCGATTATTCGGACGGCCATAACTTCTGGCTCGTTTAGAGTTACGGGAGCCATAACCTGTAAAAACGAAGGCCTCGATGAGTTCTACGGCTTTGACGGCTTTCAGCCGTCAACGGATAGATTAATGCCCAAAAAGAACAACCCGAATCTCAATCGGGTCTCGTAAGTTTTTTACCCTTCGTTTTTTCGACACGTGGATTTTCATGGTAAAACGGGGTTACCGTGGCTGATCTTTGATTTACCATCGCTGGAGAGTAGTGCACCATGGTACTGTTCCATTTCAAATCCATGCACGCATTTCTAAAAGGCGTACGGCACTGCTTCGCCATTTCGGACGGATGTTGCACCTTGCACCGTGGATGTTGCACCCTGTAGATATCGATTATTCGGACGGCCATAACTTCTGGCTCGTTTAGAGTTACGGGAGCCATAACCTGTCAAAACGAAGGCCTCGATGAGTTCTACGGCATTGACAGCTTTCAGCCGTCAATGGATAGATTAATGCCCAAAAAGGACAACCCGAATCTCAATCGGGTCTCGTAAGTTTTTTACCCTTCGTTTTTTCGACACGTGGATTTTTACGGTAAAACGGGATTACGGTGGCCCGTCTTTGATTTACCATCGCTGGAGAGTGGTGCACCACGGAACTATTCCGTTTCAAATCCATGCACGCATTTCTAAAAGTCGTACAGCAATGTTTCGCCATTTCGGACGGATGTTGCACCTTGCACCGTGGATGTTGCACCCTGTAGATATCGATTATTCGGACGGCCATAACTTCTGGCTCGTTTAGAGTTACGGGAGCCATAACCTATCGAAACGAAGGCCTCGATGAGTTCTATGGCTTTGATGGCTTTCAGCCGTCAACGGATAGATTAATGCCCAAAAAGGACAAGCCGAGTCTCAATCGGGTCTCGTAAGTTTTTTTACCCTTCGTTTTTTCGACACGTGGATTTTTATGGTAAAACAGGATTACCGTGGATGGTCATCGATTTACCATCGCTGGAGAGTGGTGCACCATGGTACTGTTCCGTTTCAAATCCATGCACGCATTTCTAAAAGTCGTACGGCACTGTTTCGCCATTTCAGTCGAATGTTGTACCTTGCACTGTGGATGTTGCACCCTGTAGATATCGATTATTCGGACGGCCATAACTTCTGGCTCGTTTAGAGTTATGGGAGGCATAACCTGTCAAAACGAAGGCCTCGATGAGTTCTACGGCTTTGACGGCTTTCAGCCGTCAATGGATAGATTAATGCCCAAAAAGGACAACCCGAATCTCAATCGGGTCTCGTAAGTTTTTTACCCTTATTTTTTCGACATGTGGATTTTTACGGTAAAATGGGATTACCGTGGCCCGTCTTCGACTTCCCATCGCTGGAGAGTGGTGCACCTTGGGACTGTTCCATTTCAAATCCATGCATGCATTTCTAAAATTTGTACGGCACTGTTTCGCAATTTCGGACGGATGTTGCATCTTGCAATGTGGATGTTGCACCCTGTAGATATCGATTATTCGGACGGCCATAACATCTGGCTCGTTTAGAGTTACAGGAGCCATAACTTGTCAAAACGAAGGCTTCGATGAGTTCGACGGCTTTGACAGCTTTTGGCCGACAACGGATAGATTAATGCCCAAAAAGGACAACCCGAATCTCAATCGGGTCTCGTAAGTTTTTTACCCTTCGTTTTTTCGACACGTGGATTTTACGGTAAAACGGGATTACCGTGGTTAGTCTTCGATTTACCATCGCTGGAGAGTGGTGCACAATGGTACTGTTCCGTTTCAAATCCATTCACGCATTTCTAAAAGTCGTACGGCACTGTTTCGCCATTTCGGTCGGATGTTGTACCTTGCACTGTGGATGTTGCACCCTGTAAATATCGATTATTCGGACGGCCATAACTTCTGGCTCGTTTAGAGTTACAGGAGCCACAACCTGTCAAAACGAAGGCCTCAATGAGTTCTACGGCTCTGATAGCTTTCAACCATCAACGGATAGAATAATGCCCAAAAAAACAATCCGAATCTCAATCGGGTCTCGTAAGTTTTTTACCCTTCGTTTTTTCGGCACGTGGATTTTTACGGTAAAACGGGATTACCGTGGATGGTCATAAATTTACCATCGCTGGAGAGTGGTGCACCACGGTACTGTTCCGTTTCAAATCCATGCATGGATTTCTAAAAGTCGTACGGCGCTGTTTCGCCATTTCGGTCGAATGTTGTACCTTGCACCTCGAATTTTGTACCTTGCACCGTGGATGTTGCACCCAGTAGATATCGATTATTCGGACGGCCATAACTTCTTGCTCGTTTAGAGTTACGGGAGCCAAAACCTGCCAAAACGAAGGCCTCGATGATTTCTACGGCTTTGATAGCTTTGAGCCGTCAACGGATAGATTAATGCCCAAAAAGGACAACCTGAATCTCAATCGGTTCTCGTAAGTTTTTTACCCTTCGTTTTTTCGACACGTGGATTTTTACGGTAAAACGGGATTACCGTGGCCCGTCTTCGATTTACCATCGCTGGAGAGTGGTGCACCATGGTACTGTTCCATTTCAAATCCATGCACGCATTTCTACAAGTCGTACGGCACTGTTTCGCCATTTCGGACGGATGTTGCACCTTGCACCGTGGATGTTGCACCCTGTAGATATCGATTATTCGGACGGCCATAACCTCCGGCTCGTTTAGAGTTACGGGAGCCATAACCTGTCAAAACGAAGGCCTCGATGAGTTCTACGGCTTTGACTGCTTTCAGCCGTCAACGAATAGATTATTGCCCAAAAAGGACAACCCGAATCTCAATCGGGTCTCGTAAGTTTTTTTACCCTTCGTTTTTTCGACACGTGGATTTTTACGGTAAAACGGGATTACCGTGGATGGTCATCGATTTACCATCGCTGGAGAGTGGGGCACCATGGTACTGTTCCATTTCAAATCCATGCACGCATTTCTAAAAGTCGTACGGCACTGTTTCGCCATTTCGATCGGATGTTGTACCTTGCGCCGTGGATGTTGTACCCTGTAGATATCGATTATTCGGACGGCCATAACTTCTGGCTCGTTTAGAGTTATGGGAGCCATAACCTATCAAAAAAAAGGCCTCATTGAGTTCGACGGCTTTGATACCTTTCAGCCATCAACGGATGGACTAATGCCCAAAAAAGACAACCCGAATCTCAATCGGGTATCGTAAGTTTTTTTACCCTTCGTTTTTTCGACACGTGGATATTTACGGTAAAACGGGATTACCATAGCTGGTCTTCAATTTAGCATCGCTGGAGAGTGGTGCACCATGGTACTGTTCCGTTTCAAATCCATGCACACATTTCTAAAAGTCGTACGACACTGTTTCGCCATTTCGGTCGGATGTTGCACCTTGCACCGTGGATGTTGTACCCTGTAGATATCGATTATTCGGACGGCCATAACTTCTGGCTCGTTTAGAGTTACGGGAGCCATAACCTGTCAAAACGAAGGCGTCGATGAGTTCTACGGCTTTGATACCTTTTAGCCATCAACGGATAGATTAGTGCCCAAAAAGGACAATCCGAATCTCAATCGGGTCTCGTAAGTTTTTTACCCTTCGTTTTTTCGACACGTGGATTTTTACGGTAAAACGGGATTACTGTGGCTGGTCTTCGATTTACCATCACTGGAGAGTGGTGCACCATGGTACTGTTCTGTTTCAAGTCCATGCACGCATTTCTAAAAGTCGTACGGCACAGTTTCGCGATTTCGGACGGATGTTGCACCTTGCACCGTGGATGTTGCACCATGCAGATATCGATTATTCGGACGGCCATAACATCTGGCTCGTTTAAAGTTACGGGAGCCATTACCTGTCAAAACGAAGGCCTCAATGAGTTCTACGGCATTGACGGCTTTCAGCCATCAACGGATAGATTAATGCCCAAAAAGAACAAACCAAATCTCAATCGGGTCTCGTATGTTTTTTACCCTTCGTTTTTTCGACACGTGGATTTTCACGGTAAAACGGGATTACCGTGGCTGATCTTCGATTTACCATCGCTGGAGAGTGGTGCACCATGGTACTGTTCCATTTCAAATCCATGCACGCATTTCTAAAAGGCGTACGGCACTGTTTCGCCATTTCGGACGGATGTTGCACCTTGCACCGTGGATGTTGCACCCTGTAGATATTGATTATTCGGACGGCCATAACTTCTGGCTCATTTAGAGTTACGAGAACCATAACCTGTCAAATCGAAGGCCTCGATGAGTTCTATTGCATTGACCACTTTCAGCCGTCAATGGATAGATTAATGCCCAAAAAGGACAACCCGAATCTCAATCGGGTCTCGTAAGTTTTTTACCCTTCGTTTTTTCGACACGTGGATTTTTACGGTAAAACGGGATTACGGTGGTCCGTCTTCGATTTACCATCGCTAAAGAGTGGTGCACCATGGTACTGTTCCGTTTCAAATCCATGCACGCATTTCTAAAAGTCGTACAGCAATGTTTCGCCATTTCGAACGGATGTTGCACCTTGCACCGTGGATGTTGCACCCTGTAGATATCGATTATTCGGACGGCCATAAATTCTGGCTCGTTTAGAGTTACGGAAGCCATAACCTATCAAAACGAAGGCCTCGATTAGTTCTACGGCTTTGATGGCTTTCAGCCGTCAACGAATAGATTAATGCCCAAAAAGGCCAACCCGAATCTCAATCGGGTCTCGAAAGTTTTTTTACCCTTCGTTTTTTCGACACGTGGATTTTTACGGTAAAACAGGATTACCGTGGATGGTCATCGATTTACCATCGCTGGAGAGTGGTGTACCATGTACTGTTCCGTTTCAAATCCATGCACGCATTTCTAAAAGTCGTACGGCACTGTTTCGCCATTTCAGTCGAATGTTGTACCTTGCACAGTGGATGTTGCACCCTGTAGATATCGATTATTCGGACGGCCATAATTTCTGGCTCGTTTAGAGTTACGGGAGGCATAACCTGTCAAAACGAAGGCCTCGATGAGTTCTATGGCTTTGACGGCTTTCAGCCGTCAACGGATAGATTAATGCCCAAAAAGGACAACCCGAATCTCAATTGGGTCTCGTAAGTTTTTTACCCTTCGTTTTTTCGACACGTGGATTTTTACGGTAAAATGGGATTACCGTTGCCCGTCTTCGACTTCCCATCGCTGGAGAGTGGTGCACCATGGTACTGTTCCATTTCAAATCCATGCATGCATTTCTAAAATTTGTACGGCACTGTTTCGCCATTTCGGACGGATGTTGCATTTTGCAATGTGGATGTTGCACCCTGTAGATATCGATTATTCGGACGGCCATAACATCTGGCTCGTTTAGAGTTACGGGAGCCATAACCTGTCAAAACGAAGGCTTCGATGAGTTCTACGGCTTTGACAGCTTTCGGCCGACAACGGATAGATTAATGCCCAAAAAGGACAACCCGAATCTCAATCGGGTCTCGTAAGTTTTTTACCCTTCGTTTTTTCAACACGTGGATTTTTACGGTAAAATGGGATTACCGTGGTTGGTCTTCGATTTACCATCGCTGGAGAGTGGTGCACCATGGTACTGTTCCGTTTCAAATCCATGCACGCATTTCTAAAAGTCGTACGGCACTGTTTCGCCATTTCGGACGGATGTTGCACCTTGCACCGTGGACGTTGCACCCTGTAGATATCGATTATTCGGACGGCCATAACTTCTGGCTCGTTTAAAGTTACGGGAGCCATAAGCTGTCAAAACGAAGGCCTCGATGAGTTCTACGGCTTTGATAGCTTTCAACCATCAGTGGATAGATTAATGCCCAAAAAGAACAATCCGAATCTCAATCGGGTCTCGTAAGTTTTTTACCCTTCGTTTTTTCGACACGTGGATTTTTACGGTAAAACGGGATTACCGTGGATGGTCATAGATTTACCATCGCTGGAGAGTGGTGCACCATGGACTGTTCCGTTTCAAATCCATGCATGCATTTCTAAAAGTCGTACGGCGCTGTTTCGCCATTTCAGTCAAATGTTGTACCTTGCACCTCGAATGTTGCACCTTGCAACGTGGATGTTGCACCCTATAGATATCGATTATTCGAACGGCCATAACTTCTGGCTCGTTTTGAGTTACGGGAGCCATATGCTGTCAAAACGAAGACCTCGATTAGTTCTACGGCTTTGATGGCTTTCAGACGTCAACGGAAAGATTAATGCCCAAAAAGGACAACCCGAATCTCAATCGGGTCTCGTAAGTATTTTACCCTTTGTTTTTTCGACACGTGGATTTTTACGGTAAAACGGGATTACCGTGGCCCGTCTTCGATTTACCATCGCTGGAGAGTGGTGCACCATGGTACTGTTCCGTTTCAAATCCACGCACGCATTTCTAAAAGTCGTACGACACTGTTTCGCCATTTCGGACGGATGTTGCACCTTGCGCCGTGGATGTTGCACACCGTAGATATCGATTATTCGGACGGGCATAACTTCTGGCTCATTTAGAGTTACGGGAGCCATAACCTGTCAAATCAAAGGCCTCGATGAGTTTTATGGATTTGACAGCTTTCCGCCGTCAACGGATAGATTAATGCCCGAAAAGGACAACCCGAATCTCAATTGGGTCTCGTAAGTTTTTTATCCTTCGTTTTTTCGACACGTGGATTTTTACGGTAAAACAGGATTACCGTGGCTAGTCTTTGATTTACCATCGCTGGAGAGTGGTGCGCCATGGTACTGTTCCATTTCAAACCCATGCACGCATTTCTATAAGTCGTACGGCACTGTTTCGCCATTTCGGACGGATGTTGCACCTTGCACCGTGGATGTTGCACCCTGTAGATATCGATTATTCGGACGGCCATAACTTCTGGCTCGTTTAAAGTTACGGGAGCCATAACCTGTCAAAACGAAGGCCTTTATGAGTTCTACAGCTTTGATAGCTTTTAAACGTCAACGGATAGATTAATGCCCAAAATGGACAACCCGAATCTCAATCGGGTCTCGTAAGTATTTTACCCTTTGTTTTTTCGACAAGTGGATTTTTACGGTAAAACGGGATTACCGTGGCCCGTCTTCGATTTACCATCGTTGGAGTGTGGTGCACCATGGTACTGTTCCGTTTCAAATCCATGCACGCATTTCTAAAAGTCGTACGGCACTGTTTCGCCATTTCGGACGGATGTTGCACCTTGCACCGTGGATGTTGCACCCTGTAGATATCGATTATTCGGACGGCCATAACTTCTGGCTCGTTTAGAGTTACGGGAGCCATAACATGTCAAAAAGAAGGCCTCGATGAGTTGTACGGCTTTGACAGCTTTCAGCCGTCAACGGATAGATTGATGCCCAAAAAGGACAATTCGAATCTCAATCGGGTCTCATAAGTTTTTTACCCTTCGTTTTTTCGACACGTGGATTTTTACGGTAAAACGGGATTACCGTGGCTGGTCTTCGATTTACCATCGCTGGAGAGTGGTACACCATGGTACTGTTCCGTTTCAAATCCATGCATGCATTTCTAAAAGTCGTACGGCACTGTTTCTCCATTTCGGACGGATGTTGCACCTTGCACCGTGGATGTTGCACCCTTTAGATATCAATTATTCGGACGGCCATAACTTCTGGGTCGTTTAGAGTTACGGGAGCCATAACCTGTCAAAATGAAGGCATCGATGAGTTCTACGGCTTTGATAGCTTTCAGCCGTCAATGGATAGATTAATGTCCAAAAACGACAACCCGAATCTCAATCGTGTGTCGTAAGTTTTTTTACCCTTCGTTTTTTCGACACGTGGATTTTTACGGTAAAACGGGATTACCTTTACCCGTGTTCGATTTACCATCGCTGGAGAGTGGTGAACCATGGTACTGTTCCATTTCAAATCCATGCACGCATTTCTAAAAGTCGTACGGCACTGTTTCGCCATTTCGGACGGATGTTGCACCTTGCAACGTGGATGTTGCACCCGATAGATATCGATTATTCGGACGGCCATAACTTCTGGCTCGTTTTGAGTTACGGGAGCCATAAGCTGTCAAAACTAAGGCCTCGATGAGTTCTACGGCTTTGATAGCTTTCATACGTCAACGGATAGATTAATGCCCAAAAAGGACAACCCGAATCTCAATCGGGTCTCGTAAGTATTTTACCCTTTGTTTTTTCGATACGTGGATTTTTACGGTAAAACGGGATTACCGTGGCCCGTCTTCGATTTACCATCGCTGGAGAGTGGTGCACCATGGTACTTGTTGGGCGAATTCTCACCCAGAAGATCTAGGGACCAGGAAGTCACAATGTCACCCGGGCTTGCAGCCTCCACTTCGTTCGACAGCCAAGAAGCTCAATACTAACCTAGATGTCCATCCAACGTTCAACCATCACCTCATTCGGCTCCACCACATTCGGCTCCAACTCATTCGGCTCCACTTCATTCGGCTCCACCACATTCGGTCCCCACCTCGTTCGGCTCCACCTCATTCGGCGTCCTTTATACCACCAAACCACCGGACAAGACCCTTGCCGGTCCAAAGCCCACACCTCGCTACTGCCGAACCACAATCCGCCACCGGACCAACCATACTACCGAACCACCACAACACCTACATGCCGAACTACCCAACACCGGTCCAAGCCTCCATATCCACGCAACACCGAATGAGCCTCGCCGAACCACATAGTTGCCAGTCCAGATCGCTTCAGCCCGGGCCCGCCAGCAGTTATATACTTCCAAGACCCCTGCCCCCTACCTCATTCTATAAATAGAGGGGCAGGGGTACAACAATGGCAGACAAGTTTGAGAGCTCAAGCAAGGAAGGAACTTTCAAACTACTTTCATACACTTGTATACAACGCATTGTACTTGTAACCTGAAAGAAAGAAGATAATAACATATAAAGTGGACGTAGGCACATTCTGGCCGAACCACTATAAATCTGTGTGTCTTTTACATTTCAGCCCCTACTTTTCTCATATTTACATACTCATCTAAAATCATTGAAAATTACATATAATCAACTAAATAATACGACTTGGAGGTGTTTGTCCATTTTTTGTGCAAACATTTTTGGTGCTTTCACTGAGAACTGAACTCAGACTTCATCTTCAGAACTCAAGCTTCATCTTCTCCCACTCAACCTTCTTCCTAACAACATCACTCGTTGCTTAGAAATCATGCCTTCCAAACAGAGAAGGGATGTTAACAAAGGAAAGAACATCGCAACTAGCAGCCTTCCAGATCCAGCAATCACAGATCAGCCCACTTCAACAGCAGTACCAGATGAAAATCAGGAGAATCCAACTGGTCCCGCAACGGAACAGCCAATCACTAGGGCAGATCTGGACAGGGTTGTGGCTGAAGTAACTAACCGCTTCACATCCCAACAAGAAACTTTGGTGGACCAACTCATGTCACGCTTAAGGGATGCTGAAGAGTCCAACCGCAACACGGAATCATGGGGTGAATCCCAATCCGGAGGATCCCGGAGGCAACAAAGGTCTTCACTCTTCGAACAAGCTACCAACAGGAAAAACGATGATAGGGGCCGCGCCCGGACTCAGCCCGAATTCCGACTCGAGGAAGCCCTTGGAACCGAACCTAGCGGGGGAGGCACCAGGCGAGGGTCGGATGTAGCTGAGCCAGTCATGCCACCTAATCATAGAAACCCCGCTGAACGGAGCCGAGCTAGAACCCAGCCCGAAGTTGACCCCATGGATGTGCTCGAAACAGAACCCCACAGGGGAAGATCAAGGCAGGGGGCAACTGTAGCTGGTCCTAGCGTGCATCCAAGCAGCCAAAGACAACCACTGGATAATGCTAGAGGTGATAGACTGTACCATCCCTACAGGGCATCTGGACGAGATAGATCCCGCAGGGAAGAACCGAGCTCATTTTTGTCCGCTCCAAGTTCTGACGAACGAATGGCACGATTATTCAGAGAATGTGTCCAACGGGAGCAAAGGGACCGGGGAATAGGCGCTAGGGTCACCAGTCCCTTTACCCGAAATATCGAAACTGCCATCACTCCCCGGGAATGGAAAATGCCAACCATGGAACCTTACAAAGGAACTTCCGACCCCATCGTACACCTGCAGAGATACACCCAGCATATGCTCATGAGTGGAGCAACAGAAGGAGTATTATGTAAATGCTTTCCGCTATTCCTATCAGATCTAGCTACCTCCTGGTTCTGCCATCTACCCCGAGGATCCATCAGCTCATGGGAGATGTTAAAAGAAAGGTTTATTAGCCAGTTCCGCATCCATGTGGAACAACCCAAGGATGCTTATTCTCTATCCAATGTCAAACAGAAATCCGGAGAGACGCTGCAACAATATCTAACACGGTTCAACGCCGCAGCGGCAGCAGTCCAAGATACCGATGAAAAACTCACTCTGATGGCCCTCTGTAGTGGTGTACATCCAGACACCAAGTTTGCCAGAAGATTAACTAAGGAAAAACCAGCTACCTTGCCTGATTTCTTCCATGAAGCTGGAAAGTATATGAGACTTGAAGACGCTGCTACGGAGAGGCAGTCAGGGCAACAAGGCAAGATAGTTCAGGACAAGGTTCCCACTGCAGCTAAGGACGCACGAAGAAATGAATCTAGAGACAATGCTGGGGGCAGAAAGGTTGAGAAGCGCCAATATCGACCAGGGCCAAGATTTGACTCCTACACTCCTTTGAATGAAACAATCGAAAACATCTACCTAGCCACTCAGGGCGAACTCGGATACAAGCGCCCCCCGCACAAGAAAGAATCAGATAACGCACTCAAGTCCGGAAAGTTCTGTCGCTTCCACGAATCCCACGGACATGACACCAATGAATGCCACCATCTTCGGGACTTGATCGAAGAACACATTAGAAGAAGAAGACTGGAACGTTATGTGAAAGGTCAGAACAGGACTCCAACTCCTGCCAACGAGAACTCAAAGCAACCCCTCCCAGAAGTAGGCGGAGGGAATCGCAACAATCACAACACCAGTGGCTCTAGTCAAGAGAAGATAGTGGTCCTTACCATCTCAGGAGGACCACACATCGCCGACAGAAGTTGGGCAGAGATGGAAAGGTACGGCAAGTCGCTTAGAAATGCCGAAGGATATGTTAACTCCATTACGGAGGAACGCCACCCGAAACGAAAAGAAAACAATGACATTGTATTCAGTAGGCATGATTTGGAAGGAAGACAGTACCCACATATGGATCCTGTTTGCACCAAAATTGGTCACAACACTCTTCGGGAGTCGTTGAAGAGATAACAATCAATAGTATGAACTGAATATGAATATTATCTAACAAAAACTCCAATCAACAGTAGAGAAAATGCGTAGACAAGCGATTTATAGTGGTTCGGCGTGTCGCCTACGTCCACTGTGAAGTTTTTTGATGTTTATTGATTATCTTTCAATGTTTACAAGTTGTTACAGCGATCCACAGCAAGTTACAACTGGAAATTCGAAATCAATAGTGAAATTATGATGTAGGATGATGGAGATCTTGATCCGGCAGAGTCTCGGCGTCTCAGCGTCAGAAGATCCCTTTTCTGTTGGCCCTGGGGTTCTATTTATAGGTGTAGGCTGCTGGTATCTCGCTGAAAACTCGGGAGACCACTTCTGGCACGTGAGGGGGCCCACGCGTACGGCCTCGGGAAATTTGGGCCCACTTTGGCATCGGTTCGAACTCCATTCGAACCGATCAAGAATTCATCCAATCGAGGTGAAATTTGGCGTGGACATTCTTCAACATGTATGCAAACATCTGTGAAAGTTTCATTGCATTTGGATCAGTAGGCTAGGAGATATGTTGGTTTCGAAGCATGCATGTCTGGTGGATTCGAAGTGAGGCAGCCGAATATGGATTCGAACCAGCTACTCTCTGATGGATTCGAAGTCCATTGTTATGGACTTGGTAGGTATGGACCTGATGGTTTCGAAACCGAGGCATCGCGAGGGTTTCGAAGATGATGGTTTCGAGATCGATGGCTTCGATGTCCTTCGGTTCGAAGGTGATGGAGTCGAAACTATGGAGGTTCGAAGGGTTCGAAGTTGAGGGTTCGAAAGTTGTCTCCTCTTATCGGTTCGAATATGGTGGGTTCGAACTTGTTGGTTTCGAACATAAAGGGTTCGAAGCGAGCAATGTCACTTCCTCTTATCTTGAATCCATCATAACTTGAGCATATGACCTCGGATTGACCTGAAATTTGAGATGCAGACTTCTATGATCTTTCTTGTCGTGTTCTATCAATTATGACTCATTCTGGACTAGGATAAAATTCAGTGATATCCATGGCTAAAGGAAGTACGATCAACCTCTGAGGCGAACTGTCCTTCGTTTTCGATCAATCTTTTGGTATCGTGGCTTTGCCAAAAAGCGGGATAACATTTTGCCCCCCAAAGTACGTCTTGTGGGAACATGACGTGCTTTGAATTGCTGCCATTTCTCTCTGAACGATCATTGTTCTATTTTTTGTTGAAACTCGTATGCTGTACTGCTGTAACCTTGCGTTGATATGATTGATTGCTGTACTATAGTGCTTAGCTGTTGGCTGTCGCATTTGTAACAGGATGAGTGTTTGATCCCTGTGAATATTCAAAATCGAATGTTAGTCCGACATGTATGCACATATGTCAATATGATCCTTGTTAACGTCGTGCGTCCGCGAGTCGTTGTCGGTTTGGTTTGCTACAGAATTTTGTATCGATTCTCTCCTGAATCGATTTTGAAATTTGAATTTGAAACAACGCTTGATGGTTGTTTTGAAAAGTTCCTTCGTATCGATCCTCTCCTGAACCGATATTGAAGGTTGAAGAAAATGAATTTGCATTGCGCAAGTGTAATGTTTCGAACCGATGTACTTGAGCATCAATGGGTTCGAAATTCAAATTTGTATGGATGCAATATGTCCGTGCAATGATGGGTCGTGTGAATATGAGATTTCGAGTCGATGCGTTGGAGCATTGATGGATTCGAAATTGGCATTCAACCCAACGGAGTATACTCGTGTCACGATGGTTTCGAAGTTCAATTTTGAACCGATGTCAAAAGATGGAGTATGCTTTGTGCTATGGTGGGTTCGAAGCTGTCATTCGAAACAACCTGAAATGATGGAGTACATTTTGCGTTAAGCTGGTTTCGAATTTGTTTTGGTGGGTTCGAAAACGATCTTCGAATCGATGACTTGGATGGGTACGAAACTATGGTTCACGGCAGTTGTTCGTGTGCTTCACACGATGGAGTCTCTGGCATTTGGGTTCGAAAGTTGGTTTCGAAACGATTCTGCCTTTTGACCTGCTGTACTCGGTCAATTCTCACCGGAACTCGAATCGTCCCAGTCATTTCCAACCACCCATATAAATAGTAGTGGACCTGCACCATTTTTACTTTTTACTTTTACTTGCTCTCTGCATCGTCTCGAAGCTTCAAAAGAGAAAAACATTGCGCCGTGTTTTCGAATCCATCAAGATCTAAGACTAAATTCTCTCGAATCCACTGATTGAACTAGGTAATTAACCTCGGTTTCATACGGCGAAGCTATTTCGAATCCACTTCTGTTCATCGATATGCTTAACCTAGAGTTTGGCAAAAACAGATCTGGTTTAAAGAGGATTCGAACCGATGAGTAGGGGCGAGTTCGAATCGATGACGGTGGTGTGTTTTCATTGGATTTCGAATCGATCCTTGGAATGTCCTTGTTGGGATGCGCAGTTCGCACCGATTGGGGGATTCGAGGGATCCATTCGAATCGGTGGATTCGAAACCATAGGTTATCGTTTCGAAGTCGACAACTTCGTATCGATACGAAGTGGATCGGTTCGAACGCGACCGATGCCAAGTTTAAGGGATTCGGTATCGGTTCGAACTTGTCATTTGGCTATCGGTTCGAAGCACGCCCAACTGTATGGTTTCGAAGATGATGTCAGGAGGGTTTCGAACGCATGGGTTCGAAGCAATGACATGATGGTTTCGAACGCGTGGGTTCGAAAGGAGTTTGGACGGGTTCGAACGCATGGGTTCGAAGCAACGTCATGATGGTTTCGAACGCGTGGGTTCGAAAGAAGTTTGGATGGGTTCGAAGGAAAAGGTGTTCGGTTGGGTTCGAACGAAGCCTCTGTGATGGTTTCGAACCCTGCATGATGGACTCCAAAATTTGAAATTTTTCAAGCATAACTCCGACGAGCTTCATCCCTGCATATCTGGACTTGAATATTGAACTGCATGTTTGATTGCCTTTTGAAGCTCGTCGATGGAACTATAACAACTTCTATTTGAATTGACTTCCATCATATAAACGATTTAGTGATGACGGTCAGCGATGACGGTCATTATAGCCGAACTTCGTAGCTTTGTCGTTTGAATGTTCACTTTAACTCTGCAACATTTGTTCAAGTAATGCATGGCACGGTACCACACACATTCATGCACTTTACACTGGGGAACACACGGGTTCTTTGTCGTCTAACGATGGTTTCTCATGAGTTAGTTAGTTATGGAATCTTCAAGTTCACAGCGGCAAGAGATTCAAGGTACAGCCCCTCCGAGGCTAGAAGTTCCGGATATAGATCCTGAGATCATCGGTCCGGCTCCGGACGAACTTCCTGATGCGTCGTTCATTGCCAATCCATCAGATTCCGTTCCATCGAATATCTCTGAAGACATGTTGGGAAGAATTTGCTTGAGGCACGGCTTGTCATTGGACGATGTATTACTGCCGGGGCCGAATGATAGACCACATAATCCGCCAGAGGGGTATACAGCATTCAATCGCCACGCGTGTGCGGCCGGGACACTTCCCCCGTTCAACGAGTATATAAGAGAAGTATTGTCATTTTTGAGGATCGCCCCATCTCAGTTGCATCCGAACGGATATGCGTCGATCAATAGCTTGTTCATTGCATTTATGGAATGTCTCCATCGACCGCCGCTTCCAATCGAAATTAGATACTTGTTCAACTTCAAAACTCGTGGTGATTATCCTTCTTTCACATTTCTGGAGGCGGTGAGAAATTGCCAAGTGGTCACCGGATCCTGGACAAGGCTGAGTTACTATAGGACAGAATGGTTCTATGTCAGATGTCCTCCAGGATTTGCTCGACGATGGTTATTCAGACGTGAGTATAACCGAGTTTTCAAATATTTACTACGACAATTGCAGCCGAAGTGAGACTTATATTAATTTTTTCTTTTTACAGCAACGATCCCGAGACCCGAAGGTGAAGAGTTTAAGGAGATGGTGCGAATACTTCGAGAAGTCCCGAGCGAAGATAGGGACATCGAGTTGCTTTTGACCGATAGGAATCTCCGGACCTTTGGGCTGATTGAACGAGGACAGAGTATAAGGTTTGAGGTGGCACAAAGGATCGTTCCTAAGAAACGAGTCAAACATAAGAAGCCCGAAGTTGTCATAGCCGAGGAGGCTGACTCTGAAAGAACTAATACTGACGACGAGCCGCTGATCGAGCCTACGGATGTAGCTTCGGATGTCGCGGAGCGGAGAAAAGGCAAGGCTGCCATGGTTAAGTCAACTAAGCGGGGGAGACGGAAATCGGTTGTCATTGCCCGGCCCTCTTCCGGAGTTAGAATCTCTGAGATGTCTCCTCCGCATACTGAAAGCCTCTACGAAGGGCTTGCCGACCTTCCAATCCCGGAAGATGTGTCTTTTCAACATGATGCCGGGTTGGAGGAATTCCATCGTAATCTAGAATTGAGCGAGCCTCTTATTACTAGCGAGGTCGACATTTCTGGTTGGTCGGGGAGAAATGCATATTCATACACATTTCACGACACTGCATAAACTTTGACTGTAAATTATCTGTTTCGAAGGGTGATTGATTCGATTTTATTTTGCTTTGCAGATACTATGTCTAAACGAGGCTCAATGCTTGGTAGTCTTCGACATGCTCGCAAGTCTTCTTATTATGATTCGCGCAGGCGAGAGGGAGATAGAGATTATGATCAGGGACGCCCTGGATACTATGACCAAGGACGTTCCGGATATTCTAGTCATGAGAGATACGATTCGGACAAGGGCCACAGGCGTCGATCGCGATCGCGTACCCCTCCTCCTTCCAGAGGTCCCGTACAACATCCCGTTCATGCTCCTCGTGACTCTTCTCGACATGCGCCAGTTTCTCAAGCTTCTAGATCTGAGGCGACGGCACCGATGGCTGCGGAGGAACCTCCTACTGAAATCATGGGGGAAGGAGCAATCAGGCTCGCGCAATTGAAAAGGGAGTTCCCGAATATATGCTTCGACAACTACGTATTCCCACCGAACTTGAAAAGAATCCCACAGGAGGCCGAGCAATGGGCGCTTGATTATGTACACGATTTCTACGCACAGTACAAAGTGTGGTATAGAGCGGCCGAAAAAGCATCGGCCTTGGCCTTCGAAAGAGCAGCCACCATTGAAAGATTGCAAGCCGAGTTAGCACAAAAAGATCGCATCATTCAAGTGCTGAATACCGAGGCTGAATCATCCCGTAAATCTGAAATAGAGGCCACTAAAAAAGCCGATGAAGCCCAGGCAATCATGGATAGGATGAAACGCGAACACTACGCCACGGTTGAGGACATGGGTCATCGAAACACATTGGTTACTGCAGAGAGGGACGCTGCCCTGAAGGAGTTGAATGAGCTTAAGTCGAAATTTGCTGAAATTGCCAAGGAAAGGGATGATGCGAATAGCGCAGCTCAGGAGGCGTGCGAACAAGCTGTGATTCTTCGCACCGAAAGGGATGCTGCGGTGGCGAAAGTTCAAGCGGTCGAGATAGAGGTGGAGGAGAAAGTTCAACGAGCAGAGGCCAGGCTAGAGGCCGATATCGAAGATCTGCTTATAACTTATAACGCCAACGTGTTAAAACACCGAAATTTAGCCTGGCTTCAAGATTATCCCGTTCACCTTCGCAGCGCTTGGGAGCGATTGGTCGAGGAAGAGGGGGAAACGCACCCGGGCGAATCGGTTGACCGATTCGAGCTTGAGAACCGGTTACTAACTGAGGATGAAAAGAAGGTCCTTCACGATGCTATCATTGCTCATGAGAAGGAGATGGTGGGTGGTCGTTCCCTGGAAGTTGGAGAGGGATCGGGCGTTGAGCACCATGCGGATGTCACTGAAGTCACCACATCGCCTTCGTCCGTGTCTGCGTCTGCGGTCAGCTTGCCACCTGTTCCTGCTTATGACCCGGAGCGGCCGCACTTATCTCCTATCCATGAGCACACTTCCGAGGTCGTTCAGCCATCTGTGAGTCAAACTGGAGAAGGTATTTCGAAATTATCTCAAGTGTTTCCTAAATAAAGAGTTTGTTTTGAAGAAGTTACTGATAACTTATCGTTTTTGCCTAGTGACGGAGGTTGCGCCGACAGTCACGGCTCAAGAACCAAGCCAAAAGGTTAAGGCCATCGCCACCGAGACCACTGCTGTAACTGCGGTATCGATCGAGGCGGCACAGGGGAGCGGGTTATCTCTCGAGGAACAGATGGTGAGCGAGCTGCTTGGTGAGCAGGGCGGTTTCTCTACGGACTTACAGTTTATCATCGTTAGCGATCCCCCGCCGACCTCAAGTTCTTCGACGCAAGCTGCGGATGCCCCCAGCCAAGCCCAAGCGACTCGAGAAGAGGAAATTTTGGCTGAAATCAGCGCTGAAATAGAAGCTGCGGGGCACAGTGGTAGCGCCGGTGGCAGCGCGACGGCGCATAGCTCAACACCTGCTAGGATAGTACCATCGGGTGGCACTATCTCAATTTCCGTTACAGATCCAGTCCCCCCCACTCCTCCGGCGGGAAGCCTCCCTGTAGATTCGAGCTCTGAGGAGGACATCGATATCATGCCCCCAGCCGAAGCGTCACCGCCGAAGAGGAGGCACTCCAAAAGAATTTCTGTCGCTAGTGATTCTGATAACGATGAACCACTAATAAGGAAGACGAAGAAGAGGAAGAAGTAGAGTGGCTTTACAAGTAGATTTTTTGGTAGACAAGTACTTGTTTTTTATTTTCGTAAGCCGTGTATAGATGCAGGTTCGGCTCCTGCTAGTAGGGATTGTTTTTGGGAAAACTTTTTCATATGTAAGCCCTCATTTTTGGTTAGTTGAAATAAACTTTAGTTTCTTTGTTTCAACTCTTGTTTTATTTGTGCTTAAGTACTTGCAATGCCTTGTTTTCGGTCCGGTGTACTTGTGGTGTTTTCACCGTTTAAGTAGGGCTCGTTTCATTTGCCACGCTTGAGAACCTTGGTCACAAGTTGCGATTGATGAATGAGTTGAACTTCGGACGTTGTATCACTTCGGTGAGTGATTGACACTTAACTTCCGTGCCCCCCAGTCTTGGGGAACAACACTTGTATTTTTGGCAGTCGATTGCACTTGTTGCGAATCTTAAGTACACGTCCGTCTTCCGGGGACTTAGAGTAATTTGAGATTGATAACCTGGTATGCATTCCAGGAGTTCAAGTGTTATTGATACTTGTAACATGGTTCACGCTCCGGGAACTTGGGGATGGTGTTCACATTCCAACTTGCACTCCACTAACTCGGAGTTAGTATTAACGCTTTAGTTCGCACTATGGGAACTTTGACTTGGTGTTGGTGCTCCAACTCACGCGCCGGGAGCTTGGATAAAACATGTAAGTTTGGGTTCGTACTTCAGGAACCCGGAATTGACATTTGTACCCCAACTCGCACTTCGGGAATATGGAGTTTACATGGATGCTTCGGTTCGCGCTCCGGGAACCCGTAGCTTATGTTCATACCCCGATTCATGTTTTGGGGATTCGGAGTCCGCGTTGATGGGTTGGTTCACGCAGTGGGAACGAATTATTAAATGTTTATACTCCAATTCACGCTGCGGGAAGTTGGAGTCCGTTCGCACTCCAGGAACGAGTTGTTAAATGTTTATACTCCAATTCACGCTGCGGGAAGTTGGAGTCCGTTCGCACTCCGGGAACGAATTGTTAAATGTTTATACTCTAATTCACGCTGCGGGAAGTTGGAGTCCGTTCGCACTCCAGGAACGAGTTGTTAAATGTTTATACTCCAATTCACGCTGCGGGAAGTTGGAGTCCGTTCGCACTCCGGGAACGAATTGTTAAATGTTTATACTCCAATTCACGCAGTGGGAAGTTGGAGTCCGTTCGCACTCCAGGAACGAATTGTTAAATGTTTATACTCCAATTCACGCAGTGGGAAGTTGGAGTCCGTTCGCACTCCAGGAACGAATTGTTAAATGTTTATACTCCAATTCACGCAGTGGGAAGTTGGAGTCCGTTCGCACTCCGGGAACGAATTGTTAAATGTTTATACTCCAATTCACGCAGTGGGAAGTTGGAGTCCGTTCGCACTCCGGGAACGAGTTGTTAAATGTTTATACTCCAATTCACGCAGTGGGAAGTTGGAGTCCGTTCGCACTCCGGGAACGAATTGTTAAATGTTTATACTCCAATTCACGCAGTGGGAAGTTGGAGTCCGTTCGCACTCCGGGAACGAGTTGTTAAATGTTTATACTCCAATTCACGCAGTGGGAAGTTGGAGTCCGTTCGCACTCCGGGAACGAATTGTTAAATGTTTATACTCCAATTCACGCAGTGGGAAGTTGGAGTCCGTTCGCACTCCGGGAACGAATTATCGAATGGACTGTCGTGTGTTGGTCCGATTCAGCCTTCGATGTGTCGACTTGCCCCCGAGCTGGGGTTTCACTTAGTGAGTGGCCGGTTGTAACGCAGTCACTCGCTATTTGAATAAATTCCATTGTTCGATGGAACTTAGCTCTTCGTGTGTCGTGATTGTTGAATGTTGTATTCGATGAATCACAGCTTTAGCTTGAAGAGATAATGTTTTATTGCTGAAATGAGAAAATATGGCAAAGTCAGTGCCTTATTACAAAATCAAATTTCAGAATGTAAATGAAATTGCAAAATATTCATAGATTGAATGAGCCTGTCATGTGTGACAATGACGAAGATCCTCGTCGTTCCAGGCTCCTGAGAAAGTCGGTCCGCCACTGATGGCGTTTATCACCAATCTCCCGCGAGGACCATCGGAGTCCTCATGCCTCGGTTGATCGGGTTCATTAATTTGATTTGATGGACCTGCTTCCCTGGGTTGTGGTGTCCGCACAAATCGATCGAGTCTCCTTTCCCTGATCAGTTTTTCAACAAGATCCTGTAGGTGACGACACTCGTTCGTATCGTGTCCGTAGCCTTCATGGAACCTGCAAAATTTTCCTGTTTGGATTTGTCTCTCTGACGACGGTCTCGGAGCAGGTTTTTCATATTGAATTGCACTACGGGTTTGTAAATACAAGTCCTCCAATGAAGTATTCAAAGGAGTATAACTGTCGAACTTCGGATTTTTGCGTTGCGGACCGCTATTTTGATCTTGTTTTTTAATTTGATTCACGCTCTCTCTTCGCCGAGCTTGTTTATTTTTAATGTTCAACTGAACTTTTCCGGAGCTCTCACCGGATTGTTTTATTGCAACATTGCTTTGGGTTCCTCCCACGTTTGATCCTGCGTCAGTTTGCTTCCTAGACTGTTTCGCGTCTTCCCGTCTCAGGAATTGAGCTGCTTTGGCATGGAAACGGTCCAATGACGCAGGTGGTTTTCCAGCTAGCCAATTGCCGAATTCAGAATCGGGGTCGATCCCCTTGGTTAACGCCATAAGGATGGAGTTATCATTTGGATTACTAATCTCCGCACATGCAGTATGGAATCTTTCTAAGTAGTGTCTGAGCGTCTCTCCGGGAGCTTGCGTGACACTGGATAGAGTGTTGACATCTTTCGGCCTTGCGACGTGCATGCGGAATTGCTCGACGAATTTTGTGGCCAGCTGGTCGAATGAGGAGACGGATCGAGGAGGCAATCGGGTGAACCACATGGTGGCGATGCCCCCCAGGGATATGGGGAAACTACGACATTTCACAGCGTCGTCGGCTCTGGCAGCCGTCATCGACCATTCATATTTTAGAATATGTTGATTGGGATCGGAGTTCCCCTCATACATGGGCAGAGTGGGCATTCGAAATCGCCGTGGGGGTTCAGCATTAAGAATGTCGTCCGTAAAGGGAGTGTGACTTCGGGAAACCCCCCAATCGTCGTTTGTGAATCCCTGACTCTCACGAATCATCTGTCGTATCATAGTCGATAGATCCGGCATTTGCACCGGAGTATGGTCACGTTCCATACTTTGGGTTTGAGCCGGATATCGTTGACGGTTCAAATCTCGCCTTCTCGGCTCATAGTCCTCTGGGACGTACGGTTCAGGAGTATGACCGCTTTGACGACGGTTCGGGTCCGACTGATCTCGAGTGTCGACCCCTGGTTCAGCCGCAACGCTAGCGGTGCGGTACTCAGCGGCGTGGTGAGGAATGGCACCCCCTCGGGAGGAGGGTCCGGTTTGGAAGCTGGCTGACGGACCAACTCTTATTTGTCCAACGGTCAATATCGGTTGGTTTCCAGCGGATGGTATACGACCCTCATCTAACCGGGGTCGTGGAGGTCGGTTATGATAATCGGAAGATGAAGAATTTTCGCTAGAAGAGCGATAAGCACGATCTCTCGTGGATCGTTTTCGTTTCTGGCGATCCAGCTGGTTAATTAGCTCAGCGTTGGCGCGTAACTGTTCTTCTAGTTGTCGCCGACTCTGGGTCAGCTCTTGAAGTAACAACTGCAATTCTTGTCGGGTAACCGGACCCGACGGTTCTGAGTGCCCAGCGGCATCTTGATTAGGTGGAGGCAGAGGGGCAGGATTCTGTCTATCCTGTCCTTCTTGATTGACGGCGTTCGAGGTGGTTCTTGTGCTAACCATTTTTACAGTTGAGTTCCTTTCCTAGACTTTATGCAAATCCGAATAGAAGGGAAGGAAGTTGGATTTAACAATCTGGATCTCTCTCTTAGATTTATTCAATCCGGTATCGATGACAGATCCAACGAGCAGGAGAAAAGCTGGGTTTTCTCAGTGAAAGCACCAAAGTGTTTGCACCAAAATTGGTCACAACACTCTTCGGGAGTCGTTGAAGAGATAACAATCAATAGTATGAACTGAATATGAATATTATCTAACAAAAACTCCAATCAACAGTAGAGAAAATGCGTAGACAAGCGATTTATAGTGGTTCGGCGTGTCGCCTACGTCCACTGTGAAGTTTTTTGATGTTTATTGATTATCTTTCAATGTTTACAAGTTGTTACAGCGATCCACAGCAAGTTACAACTGGAAATTCGAAATCAATAGTGAAATTATGATGTAGGATGATGGAGATCTTGATCCGGCAGAGTCTCGGCGTCTCAGCGTCAGAAGATCCCTTTTCTGTTGGCCCTGGGGTTCTATTTATAGGTGTAGGCTGCTGGTATCTCGCTGAAAACTCGGGAGACCACTTCTGGCACGTGAGGGGGCCCACGCGTACGGCCTCGGGAAATTTGGGCCCACTTTGGCATCGGTTCGAACTCCATTCGAACCGATCAAGAATTCATCCAATCGAGGTGAAATTTGGCGTGGACATTCTTCAACATGTATGCAAACATCTGTGAAAGTTTCATTGCATTTGGATCAGTAGGCTAGGAGATATGTTGGTTTCGAAGCATGCATGTCTGGTGGATTCGAAGTGAGGCAGCCGAATATGGATTCGAACCAGCTACTCTCTGATGGATTCGAAGTCCATTGTTATGGACTTGGTAGGTATGGACCTGATGGTTTCGAAACCGAGGCATCGCGAGGGTTTCGAAGATGATGGTTTCGAGATCGATGGCTTCGATGTCCTTCGGTTCGAAGGTGATGGAGTCGAAACTATGGAGGTTCGAAGGGTTCGAAGTTGAGGGTTCGAAAGTTGTCTCCTCTTATCGGTTCGAATATGGTGGGTTCGAACTTGTTGGTTTCGAACATAAAGGGTTCGAAGCGAGCAATGTCACTTCCTCTTATCTTGAATCCATCATAACTTGAGCATATGACCTCGGATTGACCTGAAATTTGAGATGCAGACTTCTATGATCTTTCTTGTCGTGTTCTATCAATTATGACTCATTCTGGACTAGGATAAAATTCAGTGATATCCATGGCTAAAGGAAGTACGATCAACCTCTGAGGCGAACTGTCCTTCGTTTTCGATCAATCTTTTGGTATCGTGGCTTTGCCAAAAAGCGGGATAACAGATCCCATGGTCATCTCTGCCTGGTTTGGTCCAGCTAAAGTTTTTCGGATTCTAATAGACACGGGAAGCTCCGTTAATATCCTGTTCAAACATGCTTTCGACAAAATGAAGTTATCAATGAAGGATGTATCCCCCTGTGACAAACCACTGCACGGTTTCACTGGAGATGCAAAGATGCCTCTCGGGCAACTTGACCTCTTCGTCGAAATAGGAAGTCATCCCCGCTCCGTTGTGCGAAAACAAACGTTCGTACTAATAGAAAACCACTCGGCTTACAACGCTTTCTTGGGAAGACCAGCCTTGTCTGACTTTCAGATTGTATTAGCCCCCTGGTGCCTGAAAATGAAATTTCCAACAGACAACGGAGTAGGAGAAGTAGAAGGAGATCAATATGCTGCCCGAGACTGCTACGTAACTGAACTTCGCAATAACCGCAGAAAGAATAAAGGAAAAGATGCAGAGACTACTCTCTGCATGAAAAGCTTGGAGGCATAGCAACTAAAGAAAGCCCCTCCTCTTCGATACACAAGCGATCCCTTCAATGAACAAGACCCCAGGGATAAAGAGGAGGAGGCTACCGCCGAGCCTGCAGAGGCTATGGAATTCGTATCGGTAGATAAGCATGATTCAAGTAGACTATTAAAAATCGGATCTCAGCTGAAAACGGGATTGAAGGATCAACTCATTGACTTCCTCCGCCACAACTTAGATGTATTTGCGTGGACCCATGCCGATATGACAGGAATCTCCCCAGACATAGCATGCCACATGTTGAACATCGATCCCACCAAGGTACCAGTAAAGCAGAAAAAGAGGAGCATGGGGGCAGAGCGATCAGCAGCCCTTGATGAGGAAGTAAAAAATCTACTTGCTAATGGCTTCATACGGGAAGCCATCTACCCAGAATGGATCGCTAACCCGGTGCTAGTAAAAAAGGCCAATGGAAAGTGGCGAACATGTATTGACTTCTCCAATCTGAATGACGCTTGCCCGAAAGACTGCTTCCCACTTCCCCGAATTGACCAACTCGTAGACAGCACAGCTGGGCACGAACTCCTATCTTTTATGGATGCATACTCCGGATATAACCAGATCCCCATGCACGCTCCCGATCAGGACCACACTAGCTTCATCACCGACCGCGGATTATATTGTTACAAAGTCATGCCTTTTGGACTCAAAAATGCTGGAGCTACCTATCAACGCCTCGTCAACAAAATGTTCGCAGGACTGATAGGACGAACTATGGAAGTATATGTGGATGACATGTTGGTAAAGTCCAGGAAAGCCAACGACCATGTAAGCCATCTGGACGATATGTTTCAGGTACTTCGCCGGTATGGAATGAAGCTGAATCCTCTAAAGTGCTCCTTCGGAGTTTCATCGGGAAAATTCTTAGGATTCATCGTCCACGCCAGAGGAATCGAAGCAAACCCTGAACAAGTCCGGGCTTTAAAAGAAATAAGGATACCTTCCACTCGAAAAGAAATGCAGAGCCTAAACGGGAAGGTGGCCGCCCTAAGCAGATTCATTTCCAAGGCAACTGACAAGTGTATCCCTTTCTTCGAAGCACTCAAGAAAGACAAAGGGAGGTTCGAGTGGACCGACGAATGCTTAAAAGCCTTCCTCAACCTAATCGAACACCTTCAGAGACCACCAGTACTCTCAACTCCAAATGAAGGTGAAGTGTTATACCTATACCTCGCTGTATCATCTCATGCTCTAAGCGCCGCCTTGGTAAGAGAAGAAGACCGCACACAACGCCCGGTTTACTTTGTAAGCAAGAGATTTACGGGGGCAGAAGCCAGATATCCTAAACTTGAGAAGTTAGCATATTGTTTATTGATCGCGTCACGGAAACTGCGACACTACTTCCAGTCTCACTCCATCAGGGTTCTAACCGATCAACCACTAAGACAAGTGCTCCATCGTCCTGACACTTCTGGGCGACTCCTCAAATGGTGCATCGAACTAAGTCAGTATGATATCACCTACCATCCCCGCACCGCTATCAAAGGACAAGCCATGGCTGATTTCATTGCCGAATTCACTACCAACGGAGGCAAGGAACAATCCGAAGTAGCAAAAAACATCAAGTGGAACCTCTTTGTAGACGGAGCATCGAACGAACAAGGCTCGGGGGCAGGTATTGTGATCGTCACCCCCAGGGGAAGAAAGTTGTACTATGCATTAAGATTGGAGTTCACGGCCACTAACAACGATGCTGAATATGAAGCAGTAATAGCGGGATTGGAACTGGCCCTAGAAATTGGGATCAATTCCTTATGTATTCATAGTGATTCTCAGCTTATCGTAAACCAGGTACTAGGAGAATTCCAGACTCGAGGAGAACGGCTCACAGCATACCTAAAGAAAACCAGACTGCTGCTCGATCGATTGGACCATTATCTAATCAAGCACATTCCTCGAGAAGAAAACCAAGAGGCAGATGAACTTGCAAAGCAAGCTAGTATGAAGGACAGCACCATTCCCGGAGCACTAGCAATCTCAAGGCAGCTAGCCCCGAGTTTCGAACAAGCGAATCTGATAACTGCAATCGAAGAAGGAACCTGGATGACTCCTATCCGGAAATATTTGCAAGATGGCATACTACCCGACAGGCGTGACGAAGCCAAGAAGATCTTGAGGAAAGTTCCCCACTACACAATACAAGAAGGCATCCTCTACCGGCGTGGCTTCTCTAGCCCCCTATTAAGATGCGTCGCCGGAAGGGAAGCCAAGGAGATATTAACAAACATCCATCAGGGAGGATGCGGAGATCACACTGGAGGACAGACTTTGGCAAGAAAGATACTCCGATATGGATATTACTGGCCCACACTAAACAAAGACGCCCTAGACTTCGTTAAGAAATGCGACAGATGTCAGAAGTTCGCCAAGATCCCTCGACTACCCACAAACGAAATTACTCAAATGACCAGGCCTTGGCCCTTTGCTGTATGGGGAATTGACTTAATTGGCGAACTGCCAACGGGCCGAGGCGGAGCCAAATATGCTATAGTGGCAGTCGATTATTTCACCAAATGGGTGGAAGCGGAACCTTTAAATAAAATATCTTCAGCAAAAGTTATCAACTTCTTGATCAAAAACATTCTGTGCAGGTATGGAGTCCCCCTCAAGATCGTATCAGACAACGGACTCCAATTTGACAGCGAAGAATTTGCCGACTGGTGCCAAGAGCATGGAATTCATAAAAGCTTCTCATCAATAGCTTACCCTCAGGCAAACGGACAAGTTGAAGCTGTCAACAAAATTCTCAAAACCCTAATCAAGAAGAAACTTGAAAAGTCAAAAGGCGCTTGGGTGGACGAACTTCCTACGGCACTATGGGCATACCGCACATCTTTCAGAACATCAACGGGACATACTCCTTTCTCTTTGGCATATGGATCGGAGGCAATGCTCCCAGTTGAGACTATTGTGCCTTCCCACCGTAGGATCCACTACAACCCAGAAGAAAACGAAGAACTCCTCCTCATGTCTTTGGATCTGATTGAGGAAAGGAGAAACGATGCAGCACTCAAAGCAGCAGCTCACAAACAAAAAGTGGCAGCACTATACAATTCCAAAGTCAAGCATCGCAGCTTACAAGAAGGAGATCTTGTCCTCAGGCGAATCTTTCCGCGCCCCGGGGCACTGGACCCCATCTGGGACGGACCATATGTAATTCACAAAGATCTCCACAATGGAGCTTACATTTTGTCAACAGTGGACGGAGAGGTGTTCCAGAGGGCATGGAACATCCGACACCTCCGTCGATACTTTTCTTAACTTGTACTGCCCATATGAAGTGAATTAACAAAGAGAATCAGTGGACGTAGGCATTTTCGTGCCGAACCACTTTAAAAAATCTTGTCTCTTTTTAACTTGTTCCTTTATGTCTTGGCTACTTGTTAAGCGTTATCCCTTTCTGTTGAACAAAATTCTATGGCATCTCCACTCAAGACGCACCGCGGCCTCATCTGGACTAGGCCTAACAGGTACGCTACGATTCTATGCACTCGCCAATGAGACTCTTTTGCCCCAGCATCCCTCTGCTGCGGGTTAACTCATTGCGCGCCTGCCCTCAAAGCCAACTGTAATGAGCCGATTATAAGTCATCATAAAGGCCGACTATAGCCGATGGCAGCTCATTACGGCGTTCGGCTCGTCGGTAACTGTGAACCTACTTTAAGCCCCAACATAAGGTGTGGCCAGCCAGGGGTAGTTCACGGCCAACGGCACCCACGCTAGCCGGCCACGGTAAATCGAATAATACCCACGATTACGGACCATAATGGTTCGGGTAGTTACCGTGCGCGATCTCGGCTCCGATGTGTCTTAAGTGCGGCTGTGGTAAAAAAGAAAACTCCCCGCGGAGGCGTAAGATGGGTGACAAATGTCTCCAAGACCCACAGCTAGGGAAAGTGACTACAAAACCCGTTTTCCATGAACTTAAGCACATCGACGGCCTTCCGTGACTGGAAGTTTTACTTTTACTATATTTCCATTTCATTTAAATATTTTTCTCCTATCCTGTATAACAAACTCTAAAGTACAGGAAACCAAATAGGAAGCATTCACTCATGAGGCTCTAAGCCTGCGTGCTGGGTAGCAGGGCGCTCGGCTATACCCGTGAACAGTTACACAAGACACTCAAAGCTACCGCCTGCGAATAAAACATAAAGGGCGGTACTCTCTTCTCTTGTACATAAATGCGTAACTATAACTTATTCATACACTGACATTGCAAAACGTGAAATTATATTTCAAGCAAAAACTTAACATCAAACACAAGTGGAATCACAGGCATATACATAATCATACTTCTCACACAGCACATAAAGATAGCAACAACATTTAAACATGACAAAATCAGCTTATATTATAAGATCACACGAAGTTATTCTTTGCAAATAATTTTATTACAGTTGCATATCAAAGACTAACATGAACAGTGATAAAAAAGAAACAAAAAGATGGCAGATACATCCACACTCCATCACCAACTCCCCCAGCCTACTTAGCCGCAGGATCGGAGCCCCCAGCATGTGGATCTGAAGTCCCACCTGTCCAGATCAGAAGAGGAATTCATTAAACGAACGATCAAGTTATGAAAACACGAAAAGAAAGGGAAAAGAATAACTCACCAGCATCCGCCGCTTGATCCTCATCATCCAACTGCACGCCCGCTTCCTCTGCAGCGAGTAGCCGCATCCCCTCCTTCACCGCCGCTTGCTCCTCCTTTGAGAACTGAGCAGTAACCGCACTCAAGTTGAAAGCCTCTCCGCCTTCCTTACCCGCATTCACCCTGGCCTCCTCTAAAGCCTGGAGATACACCTTGGCCATGACCCGAGGGTAATCGTCCATCCAAGACAAGCCGCCCTCCTTCCAAGTGTGGAAGTACATATCCTGCAACATCTCATCCATCATCCCCTCGTTTTCCTCAAACTCCCTCACCCGGGCCTCGGAAGCTTGCAACTTGGTGATGGCGACGTCCCTCTCTGATTGGTATCTCAAGCAGTCAGCCTGGAGTGACCTCCTCATTTCCTCTTCCTTCAACTTGAGGGACCTCCTCATCTCCTCCATCTCCTCCTTCAACTCGGCCTGAGCCATCTCCGCAGCCTCGAGCCTCCCTGACAACTCCTCTACCCGCTCGAGATCCGCATTTCGAACCTCATCCACCGTTGCGATAGCTATGTTAATCCGTTCCCTGCAAGCGACCTCCATCTTCCGTAATTCCGCCCTACTGGCCTTCTCCATGGTCTCTTTCAGACGCTTGGAGGCTTCCTCATGCTGGGAAATCTGGATGGCTTGGTCGGCGAGTTGCTTGGCCTGATCGGCAACCTTTAACCTCAACCGAATGTTAGCACTCCCGATCTCTTCCCCGGCCTTGACCAACTTAGCATGATGCTCCATTAACTTCTTGGTCTCTGCGGCCACCCGGTCGATATTAGCCTTGGCCTCATCCCCCATGGTGACTACCCGTGTAGTAAGTAAATCAAGATCTAAAGATTTGGCCTCGTCCAGCACTCTTACCATGGGGTTGCGGGGAAGTAGGTGCTCGCCCGTGGTCTCATCGAATGAAATGTCCCGAAAACTTGGGTCTAAATCAGGATGGCCGGCAAAAGGGTCACGAGGCACGGGGCGAGGCACATCGGGACGCCTTATATGAATGACAGTAGAACTCTTGGAAGGAGGAGGAGGGGGGCAGGGCTCCGTGCTCTCCTCCGTAGTATCACGAGGAGGCTGAGTAGGGGGAGGCAGAGTAGGAAGCTGCGAAGCAGAAGAAGACTCAAATAAGGAACGGCTCCGCTTCCTTTTCTGAATGCCCTCTTCGATGACCCCAAGAAGAGGGCGGTACTTGACTACGTCCCCAGTGCGATCAGTAGAAGGTTTCGCGGAAGCTCTCCTCGACTTAAATTGTTCAAGGCGGTGTCGAACATCCGACGTTTTACCCGCCTGGCCTGCCCCTGGAATAAAGAACAAGTGTTACGAACATACAATAATCCGCAATTCAAAAAATGTGCTAAGTTAAAAAGAAAGAAAAGTGAGGAGACACATCTATTATACAAACCCGGCGGAGGAGTGGGATATTGCAATAAGTCCTGGATCTCATTCCAGGACGGAAGTGAACCGTAAAAAATTTCTAAGTCCTTATCGAAAATAGAATCGGCAGAAGACAAAAGTTCACCTTGCATCGCCGGAATCACCCTAGCTGAGGAACCCTTAGAGGATGGGTCAGTGCCAGCCACAGCTTTGCCGGTTTCCTTTGCCTTCTCCGTTCCCTTCTCCGTTTCCGACTCTCCCTCCGACTCCCCGAAGGCCCGACGGAGAGCCTCATCCAGTTCGAGGTCTTGTTCAGAGGTTAGAGCAGCAACACCACTACCACCTTGACCGTCGCCATCTCCTCCACCCTCCGACCCTTCTCCAACTTCGCCTCCTTCCTCCTCTTCTACACCTTCCTCCTCCGGGACAATCGGGCAAGTACTTGGAGAAGGGCCATCGGACTTCCTCAGTTTCTTCCCCCCGACCACGGGACGCTCTGCGAAAGGCTCCCTCTTACCGCTCTTTACCTTATCCCCCTCCTTAGCTTTAGCAGCCTTCTCCTCAGCCGTGTCTCTTTGCTTAACCACGGACTGGTGCGGTAAGATCAAATTATACTCCAAGAGGGTTGCGTTCCTGATCAAGAAGGAGGCCGACCGGTCCCGTGCCGGAATAGCCTTTAGTTCAGCAGCCATTCGCACCAAGGAATCATCCTCCACAACTGCAATACCACCTGTCGCTAGCCAGAAATAGAAGCATGTCAGAAAAAACACTACAGTCAAAACATGGAAAATATAAATGAAATCCATCTTACAGCCAGAAGTGAAAAGGCGGAAAGAAACAGCATCGTCCTTGATGAAGAACCACTCTTTCTTGAACATGGTAAACTTGGAATATAAGTCCAGAACTGGTTTGAAGGGTACGGCCGCCTCCAGACTAATATACGGAGACCCCTTCTTATAGCCTCTCAGGTTGTACAGGTATCGAATTTCCCGGTTAGAAGGAGGACGCCCGTACCTCCTCTGGAAGATGACAAAGAGGCTCACCAGGATAGCATATGAGTTAGGCTGAAGCTGGAAGGGAGCCACCTTCAAATATGTGGTGAAGCTTACTATCCAAGCGTTGATAGGGGGGATAGCGCCGCACATGCAATGGTATCTGCTAAAAGCGAAGTAGCCCTCGGGAGGATTATATGGCATCACTCCATCTCCCGGCAGCAGCATAAGAGCCCTATCTATCCCGAAGGAACGGGATATGACGTCAAGTTGCTCCTCCTTTAGGGAGCTAGGAAAGCAATCCGGGGGAGAGACCAAAAGTTCCTGTGGACCATATCCGTCCACTAGAGACCTCGGAATAGGTCGGTGTTGCCCGGATCCTGGTTGGACTGGGGGCAAGGAAGAAGAAGGCTCTCCTGTGCCTCTAGACTTCTTTCTATCCGATCGTGTTTCCGCTTTGCGAGACATTTTCTGCAACACAAGGAAAGCAAGGCATTAGAACAGGGAACATAGAAAAGTAAACAAACAAGTGCGTGCAAGTGTGGGATTTCATTCGCAAACTAAAGTTTTCAAGGTCATCGTGTTCATTCGGTTTCCATCTCATTCGGTCATCAAGTTCATTCGGTCATCATGTTCATTCGGTTTCCATCTCATTCGGTCATCAAGTTCATTCGGTCATCATGTTCATTCGGTTTTCCATCTCATTCGGTCATCATGTTCATTCGGTGGTACTGTATCCGGGGCATTCGGTACGCAAGGCATTCGGCCCCAAGGCCGTAATCTCATTCGGTGAAACGAAGACGTACGTGTGTATTCGGCAATAAGTGTATACCTGGTCCGGTATAAGGTTGGTTCGGCAAAACACTTGGTTCGGCAATAGATTGATTCGGCGCTTGCTGGTTCGGTGAAGAAAAACGAGGGGGGTACGGCCTCTATATATAGGCGAACTCACAACCACCGAACCAAACGACTCGCCCAACCGGACCAATAATACCGGACCACCAGAAGCCGAATGTGAATAGCCGGACCAACCAAAAACCGAATGAAATTCTCTCTCTACCGATCAAGACCAGGAACTAGTGGCGTGCAAAGCGCCTCCCTCAGATAAGTACCGAACCCCAGAACTAACTAATAAAATAAGATTAAGATAACGATGAATAAGTCGTAAAATCCTCACCGACGTGGATTAAATCGTTTACACGTGTACGCGACCTCGAATGGTCCATAGGCACGATCTGAATGGTTGTTAACCTTACCATCGTGGGAATTTACACTTTGACACGCATTCTTAAGCCCATCGGTCATATGGATATTTGATAATTATTATGAAATGGCTAAGCTACTTACACATGTACGGGGTTGCGAACGATCCCTAGGCATGCTCTGAGCTGGCAATAAACCATCTTCACAAACATAAACCGGGCATCGACGATGCCAAGCCCCTTCGGGGCTCACTCTATCGTCCTTAACGGCACAGTTCACTTCAACTCGAATATTTCGATCATGAACGGTCGTTATTCGAAATCACGCTAAAACTGTAAATTTCTTTGCAGGACATTAACGGAATACGAACGTCCGATCACCGGCGTTAGAAAGCCAATCTCCCCGCCACAAGAAAAACAAAGCGCGACACATGCAAGCACGTGCCCCACTTTGGGGGGCAAATGTTGGGCGAATTCTCACCCAGAAGATCTAGGGACCAGGAAGTCACAATGTCACCCGGGCTTGCAGCCTCCACTTCGTTCGACAGCCAAGAAGCTCAATACTAACCTAGATGTCCATCCAACGTTCAACCATCACCTCATTCGGCTCCACCACATTCGGCTCCAACTCATTCGGCTCCACTTCATTCGGCTCCACCACATTCGGTCCCCACCTCGTTCGGCTCCACCTCATTCGGCGTCCTTTATACCACCAAACCACCGGACAAGACCCTTGCCGGTCCAAAGCCCACACCTCGCTACTGCCGAACCACAATCGCCACCGGACCAACCATACTACCGAACCACCACAACACCTACATGCCGAACTACCCAACACCGGTCCAAGCCTCCATATCCACGCAACACCGAATGAGCCTCGCCGAACCACATAGTTGCCAGTCCAGATCGCTTCAGCCCGGGCCCGCCAGCAGTTATATACTTCCAAGACCCCTGCCCCCTACCTCATTCTATAAATAGAGGGGCAGGGGTACAACAATGGCAGACAAGTTTGAGAGCTCAAGCAAGGAAGGAACTTTCAAACTACTTTCATACACTTGTATACAACGCATTGTACTTGTAACCTGAAAGAAAGAAGATAATAACATATAAAGTGGACGTAGGCACATTCTGGCCGAACCACTATAAATCTGTGTGTCTTTTACATTTCAGCCCCTACTTTTCTCATATTTACATACTCATCTAAAATCATTGAAAATTACATATAATCAACTAAATAATACGACTTGGAGGTGTTTGTCCATTTTTTGTGCAAACAGTACTGTTCCGTTTAAAATCCATGCACGCATTTCTAAAAATCGTACGGCACTGTTTCGCCATTTCGGACGGATGTTGCACCTTGCATCGTGGAAGTTGCACCCCGTAGATATCGATTATTCGGACGGGCATAACTTCTGGCTCGTTTAGAGTTACGGGAGCCATAACCTGTCAAATCGAAGGCCTCGATGAGTTCTATGGCTTTGACAGCTTTCCGCGGTCAACGGATAGATTAATGCCCAAAAAGGACAACCCGAATCTCAATTGGGTCTCGTAAGTTTTTACCCTTCGTTTTTTCGACACGTGGATTTTTACGGTAAAACGGGATTACCGTGGAAGGTCTTTGATTTACCATCGCTGGAGAGTGGTGCACCATGGTACTGTTCCGTTTCAAACCATTGCACGCATTTCTAAAGGTCGTACGGCACAGTTTCGCCATTTCGGACGGATGTTGCACCTTGCACCGTGGATTTTGCACCCTGTAGATATCGATTATTCGGACGGCCATAACTTCTGGCTCGTTTAGACTTACGGGAGCCATAACCTGTCAAAACGAAGGCCTCGATGAGTTCTATGGCTTTGACAGCTTTCAGCCGTCAACGGATAGATTAATGGCCAAAAAGGACAACCCGAATCTCAATCGGGTCTCGTAAGTTTTTTACCCTTCGTTTTTCCGACACGTGGATATTTACGGTAAATCGGGATTACGATGGCTGGTCTTCAATTTACCATCGCTGGAGAGTGGTGCACCACGGTACTGTTCCGTTTCAAATCCATGCACGCTTTTCTAAAATTCGTACGGCACTGTTTCGCCATTTCGGACGGATGTTGCACCTTGCACCGTGGATGTTGCACCCTGTAGATATCGATTATTCGGATGGCCATAGCTTCTGGCTCGTTTAGAGTTACGGGTGCCATAACCTGTCAAAAAGAAGGCCTCGATGAGTTGTACAGCTTTGACAGCTTTCAGCCGTCAACGGATAGATTGATGCCCAAAAAGGACAACCCGAATCTCAATCGGGTCTCGTAAGTTTTTTACCCTTCGTTTTTTCGACACGTGGATTTTTACGGTAAAACGGAATTACCATGGCCTGTCTTCGACTTCCCATAGCTGGAGAGTGGTGCACCATGGTACTGTTCCGTTTCAAATCCATGCACGCATTTCTAAAAGTCGTACGGCACTGTTTTGCCATTTCGGACGGATGTTGCACCTTGCACCGTGGATGTTGCACCCTGTAGATATCGATTATTCGGACGGCCATAACTTCTGGCTCGTTTAGAGTTACGAGAGCCATAACCTGTCAAAATGAAGGCATCGATGAGTTCTACGGCTTTGACAGCTTTCAGCCGTCAATGGATAGAGTAATGTCCAAAAAGGACAACCCGAATCTCAATCGGGTGTCGTAAGTTTTTTTACCCTTCGTTTTTTCGACACGTGGATATTTACGGTAAAACGGGATTACCGTTGCCCGTCTTCGATTTACCATCGCTGGAGAGTGGTGCAGCATGGTACTGTTCCGTTTCAAATCCATGCACGCATTTCTAAAATTCGTACGGCACTGTTTCGCCATTTCGGACGGATGTTGCACCTTGCAACGTGGATGTTGCACCCGGTAGATATCGATTATTCGGATGGCCATAACTTCTGGCTCGTTTTGAGTTACGGGAGCCATAAGCTGTCAAAACTAAGGCCTCGATGAGTTCTATGGCTTTGATAGCTTTCATACATCAACGGATAGATTAATGCCCAAAAAGGACAACCCGAATCTCAATCGGGTCTGGTAAGTATTTTACCCTTTGTTTTTTCGACACGTAGATTTTTACGGTAAAACGGGATTATCGTGGCCCGTCTTCAATTTACCATCGTGGAGAGTGGTGCACCATGGTACTGTTCCGTTTCAAATCCATGCACGCATTTCTAAAAGTCGTACGGCACTGTTTCACCATTTCGTACGGATGTTGCACCTTGCACCGTGGATGTTGCACCCCGTAGATATCGATTATTCGGACGGGCATAACTTCTGGCTCGTTTAGAGGAGCCATAACCTGTCAAATCGAAGGCCTCGATGAGTTCTATGGCTTTGACAGCTTTCCGCCTTCAACGGATAGATTAATGCCCAAAAAGGACAACCCGAATCTCAATAGGGCCTCGTAAGTTTTTTACCCTTCGTTTTTTCGACATGTGGATTTTTACGGTAAAACGGGATTACCGTGGCAGGTCTTTGATTTACCATCGCTAGAGAGTGGTGCGCCATGGTACTGTTCCGTTTCAAATCCATGCACGCATTTCTAAAAGTCGTACGGCACTGTTTCGCCATTTCGGACGGATGTTGCACCTTTCACCGTGGATGTTACACCCTGTAGATATCGATTATTCGGACGGCCATAACTTCTGGCTCGTTTAGAGTTACGGGAGCCATAACCTATCAAATCGAAGACCTCGATGAGTTCTATGGCTTTGACAGCTTTCCGCCGTCAACGGATAGATTAATGCCCAAAAAGGACAACCCGAATCTCAATAGGGTGTCGTAAGTTTTTTACCCTTCGTTTTTTCGACACGTGGATTTTTACGGTAAAACGAGATTACCGTGGCAGGTCTTTGATTTACCATCGCTGGAGAGTGGTGCAAATTGTTACTGTTCCGTTTCAAATCCATGCACGCATTTCTAAAAGTCGTACGGCACTGTTTCTCCATTTCGGACGGATGTTGCACCTTGCACCGTGGATGTTGCACCCTGTAGATATCGATTATTCGAACGGCCATAACTTCTGGCTCGTTTAGACTTATAGGAGCCATAACCTGTCTAAACGAAGGCCTCGATGAGTTCTATGGCTTTGACAGCTTTCAGCCGTCAACGGATAGATTTATGCCCAAAAAGGACAACCCGAATCTCAATAGGGTCTCGTAAGTTTTTTACCCTTCGTTTTTTCGACACGTGGATTTTTACGGTAAAACGGGATTACGATGGCTGGTCTTCGATTTACCATCGCTGGAGAGTGGTGCACCATGGTACTGTTCTGTTTCAAATCCATGCACGCATTTCTAAAAGTCGTACGGTACTGTTTCGCCATTTCGGACGGATGTTGCACCTTGCACCGTGGATGTTGCACCCTGTAGATATCGATTATTCGGACGGCCATAACTTCTGGCTCGTTTAGAGTTACGAAAGCCATAACCTGCCAAACGAAGGCCTGGATGAGTTGTACGGCTTTGATAGCTTTCAGCCGTCAACGGATAGTTTGATGCCTAAAAAGGACAACCATAATCACAATCGGGTCTCGTAAGTTTTTTACCCTTCGATTTTTCGACACGTGGATTTTTACGGTAAAACGGGATTACGATGGCTAGTCTTCGATTTACCGTCGCTGGAGAGTGGTGCACCATGGTACTGTTCCGTTTCAAATCCATGCACGCATTTCTAAAAGTCGTACGGCACTGTTTCGACATTTCGGACTGATGTTGCACCTCGCACCGTGGATGTTGCACCCTGTAGATATCGATTATTCGGATGACCATAACTTCTGGCTCGTTTAGAGTTACGGGAGCCATAACCTGTCAAAACGAAGGCCTCGATGAGTTCTATGGCTTTGACCTGTTTCAGCTGTCAACGGATAGATTAATGCCCAAAAAGGACAACCCGAATCTCAATCGGGTCTCGTAAGTTTTTTACCCTTCGTTTTTTCGACACGTGGATTTTTATGGTAAAACAGGATTACGATGGTTGGTCTTCGATTTACCATCGCTGGAGAGTGGTGCACCATGGTACTGTTCCGTTTCAAATCCATGCATGCATTTCTAAAAGTCGTACGGCACTCTTTCGCCATTTCGGACGGATGTTGCACCTTGCACCGTGGATGTTGCACCCTGTAGATATCGATTATTCGGACGGCCATAACTTCTGGCTCGTTTAGAGTTACGGGAGCCATAACATGTCAAAAAGAAGGCCTCGATGAGTTGTACGGCTTTGACAGCTTTCAACCGTCAACGGATAGATTGATGCCCAAAAAGGACAACCCGAATCTCAATCGGGTCTCGTAAGTTTTTTACCTTCGTTTTTTCGACACGTGGATTTTTAAGGTAAAACGGGATTACCGTGGCTGGTCTTCGATTTACCATCGCTGTAGAGTGGTGCACCATGGTACTGTTCCGTTTCAAATCCATGCATGCATTTCTAAAAGTCGTACGACACTGTTTCTCCATTTCGGACGGATGTTGCACCTTGCACCGTGGATGTTGCACCCTGTAAATATCGATTATTCGGACGGCCATAACTTCTGGCTCGTTTAGAGTTACGGGAGCCATAATCTGTCAAAATGAAGGCATCGATGAGTTCTACGGCTTTGACAGCTTTCAGCCGTCAATGGATAGATTAATGTCCAAAAAGGACAACCCGAATCTCAATCGGGTGTCGTTAGTTTTTTTACCCTTCGTTTTTTCGACACGTGGATTTTTACGGTAAAACGGGATTACCTTTACCCGTCTTCGATTTACCATCGCTGGAGAGTGGTGAACCATGGTACAGTTCCATTTCAAGTCCATGCACGCATTTCTAAAAGTCGTACGGCACAGTTTTGCCATTTCGGACGGATGTTGCACCTTGCAACGTGGATGTTGCACCCGGTAGATATCGATTATTCGGACGGCCATAACTTCTTGCTCGTTTTGAGTTACGGGAGCCATAAGCTGTCAAAACTAAGGCCTCGATGAGTTCTACGGCTTTGATAGCTTTCATACGTCAACGGATAGATTAATGCCCAAAAAGGACAACCCGAATCTCAATCGGGTCTCGTAAGTATTTTACCCTTTGTTTTTTCGACACGTGGATTTTTACGGTAAAACGGGATTACCGTGGGCCGTCTTCGATTTACCATCGCTGGAGAGTGGTGCACCATGGTACTGTTCCGTTTCCAATCCATGCATGCATTTCTAAAAGTCGTACGGCACTGTTTCGCCATTTCGGACGGATGTTGCACCTTGCACCGTGGATGTTGCACCCCGTAGATATCGATTATTCAGACGGGCATAACTTCTGGCTCGTTTAGAGTTACGGGAGCCATAACCTGTCAAATCGAAGGCCTCGATGAGTTCTATGGATTTGACAGCTTTCCGCCGTCAACGGATAGATTAATGCCCAAAAAGGACAACCCGAATCTCAATAGGGTCTCGTAAGTTTTTTACCCTTCGTTTTTTCGACACGTGGATTTTTACGGTAAAACGGGATTACCGTGGCAGGTCTTTGATTTACCATCGCTGGAGTGTGGTGCACCATGGTACTGTTCCGTTTCAAATCCATGCATGCATTTCTAAAAGTCGTACGACACTGTTTCGCTATTTCGGACGGATGTTGCACCTTGCACCGTGGATGTTGCACCCTGTAGATATCGATTATTCGGACGGCCATAACTTCTGGCTCGTTTAGACTTACGGGAGTCATAACCTGTCAAAACGAAGGCCTCGATGAGTTCTATGGCTTTGACACCTTCCAGCTGTCAACGGATAGATTAATGCCCAAAAAGGACAACCCGAATCTCAATCGGGTCTCGTAAGTTTTTTACCCTTCGTTTTTTCGACACGTGGATTTTTACGGTAAAACGGGATTACGATGGCTGGTCTTCGATTTACCATCGCTGGAGAGTGGTGCACCATGGTACTGTTTCATTTCAAATCCATGCACGCATTTCTAAAAGTCGTACGGCACTGTTTCGCCATTTCGGACGGATGTTGCACCTGGCACCGTGGATGTTGCACCCTGTAGATATCGATTATTCGGACGGCCATAACTTCTGGCTCGTTTAGAGTTACGGGAGCCATAACATGTCAAAAAGAAGGCCTCGATGAGTTGTACGGCTTTGATAGCTTTCAGCCGTCAACGGATAGATTGATGCCCAAAAAGGACAACCCGAATCTCAATCGGGTCTCGTAAGTTTTTTACCTTCGTTTTTTCGACACGTGGATTTTTACGGTAAAACGGGATTACCGTGGGTGGTCTTCGATTTACCATCGCTGGAGAGTGGTGCACCATGGTACTGTTCCGTTTCAAATCCGTGCATGCATTTCTAAAGTCGTACGGCACTGTTTCTCCATTTCGGACGGATGTTGCACCTTGCACCGTGGATGTTGCACCCTGTAGATATCGATTATTCGGACGACCATAACTTCTGGCTCGTTTAGGGTTACGGGAGCCATAACCTGTCAAAATGAAGGCATCGATGAGTTCTACGGCTTTGACAGCTTTCAGCCGTCAATGGATAGATTAATGTCCAAAAAGGACAACCCGAATCTCAATCGGGTGTCGTAAGTTATTTTACCCTTCGTTTTTTTGACACGTGGATTTTACGGTAAAATGGGATTACCTTTACCCGTCTTCGATTTACCATCGCTGGAGAGTGGTGAACCATGGTACTGTTCCATTTCAAGTCCATGCACGCATTTCTAAAAGTCGTACGGCAATGTTTCGCCATTTCGGACGGATGTTGCACCTTGCAACGTGGATGTTGCACCCGGTAGATATCGATTATTTGGACGGCCTTAACTTCTTGCTCATTCTGAGTTACGGGAGCCATAAGCTGTCAAAACTAAGGCCTCGATGAGTTCTACGGCTTTGATAGCTTTCATATGTCAACGGATAGATTAATTCCCAAAAAGGACAACCCGAATCTCAATCGGGTCTCGTAAGTATTTTACCCTTTGTTTTTTCGACACGTGGATTTTTACGGTAAAACGGGATTACCGTGGGCCGTCTTCGATTTACCATCGCTGGAGAGTGGTGCACCATGGTACTGTTCCGTTTCAAATCCATGCACGCATTTCTAAAAGTCGTACGGCACTGTTTCGCCATTTCGGACGGATGTTGCACCTTGCACCGTGGATGTTGCACCCCGTAGATATCGATTATTCGGACGGGCATAACTTCTGGCTCGTTTAGAGTTACGGGAGCCATAACCTGTCAAATCGAAGGCCTCGATGAGTTCTATGGCTTTGACAGCTTTCCGCCGTCAACGGATAGATTAATGCCCAAAAAGGACAACCCGAATCTCAATAGGGTCTCGTAAGTTTTTTACCCTTCGTTTTTTCGACACGTGGATTTTTACGGTAAAACGGGATTACCGTGGCAGGTCTTTGATTTACCATCGCTGGAGAGTGGTGCACCATGGTACTGTTCCGTTTCAAATCCATGCACGCATTTCTAAAAGTCGTACGACACTGTTTCGCCATTTCGGACGGATGTTGCACCTTGCACCGTGGATGTTGCACCCTATAGATATCGATTATTCGGACGGCCATAACTTCTGGCTCGTTTAGACTTACGGGAGCCATAACCTGTCAAAACGAAGGCCTCGATGAGTTCTATGGCTTTGACAGCTTTCAGCCGTCAACGGATAGATTAATGCCCAAAAAGGACAATCCGAATCTCAATCGGGTCTCGTAAGTTTTTTACCTTTCGTTTTTTCGACACGTGGATTTTTACGGTAAAACGGGATTACGATGGCTGGTCTTCGATTTACCATCGCTGGAGAGTGGTGCACTATGGTACTATTCCATTTCAAATCCATGCACGCATTTCTAAAAGTCGTACGGCACTGTTTCGCCATTTCGGACGGATGTTGCACCTTGCACCGTGGATGTTGCACCCTGTAGATATCGATTATTCGGATGGCCATAACTTCTGGCTCGTTTAGAGTTACGGGAGGCATAACCTGTCAAAACGAAGGCCTCGATGAGTTGTACGGCTTTGACAGCTTTCAGCCGTCAACGGATAGATTGATGCCCAAAAAGGACAACCCGAATCTCAATCGGGTCTCGTAAGTTTTTTACCCTTCGTTTTTTCAACACGTGGATTTTTACGGTAAAACGGGATTACCGTGGATGGTCTTCGATTTACCATCGCTGGAGAGTGGTGCACCATGGTACTGTTCCATTTCAAATCCATGCATGCATTTCTAAAAGTCGTACGGCACTGTTTCTCCATTTCGGACGGATGTTGCACCTTGCACCGTGGATGTTGCACCCTGTAGATATCGATTATTCGGACGGCCGTAACTTCTGGCTCGTTTAGAGTTACGGGAGGCATAACCTGTCAAAATGAAGGCATCGATGAGTTCTACAGCTTTGATAGCTTTCAGCCATCAATGGATAGAGTAATGTCCAAAAAGGACAACCCGAATCTCAATCGGGTGTCGTAAGTTTTTTTACCCTTCGTTTTTTCGACACGTGGATTTTTACGGTAAAACGGGATTACCGTTGCCCGTCTTCGATTTACCATCGCTGGAGAGTGGTGCAGCATGGTACTGCTCCATTTCAAATCCATGCACGCATTTCTAAAAGTCGTACGACACTGTTTCGCCATTTCGGACGGATGTTGCACCTTGCAACGTGGATGTTGCACCCGGTAGATATCGATTATTCGGACGGCCATAACTTCTGGCTCGTTTTGAGTTACGGGAGCCATAAGCTGTCAAAACTAAGGCCTCGATGAGTTCTACGGCTTTGATAGCTTTCATACGTCAACGGATAGATTAATGCCCAAAAAGGACAACCCGAATCTCAATCGGGTCTCGTAAGTATTTTACCCTTTGTTTTTTCGACACGTGGATTTTTACGGTAAAACGGGATTACCGTGGCCCGTCTTCGATTTACCATTGCTGGAGAGTGGTGCACCATGGTACTGTTCCATTTCTAATCCATGCACGCATTTCTAAAAGTCGTACGGCACTGTTTCGCCATTTCGGACGGATGTTGCACCTTGCACCGTGGATGTTGCACCCCGTAGATATCGATTATTCGGACGGGCATAACTTCTGGCTCGTTTAGAGTTATGGGAGCCATAACCTGTCAAATCGAAGGCCTCGATGAGTTCTATGGCTTTGACAGCTTTCCGCCTTCAACGGATAGATTAATGCCCAAAAAGGACAACCCGAATCTCAATAGGGCCTCGTAAGTTTTTTACCCTTCGTTTTTTCGACACGTGGATTTTTACGGTAAAACGGGATTACCGTGGCAGGCCTTTGATTTACCATCGATGGAGAGTGGAGCACCATTGTACTGTTCCATTTTAAATCCATGCATGCATTTCTAAAAGTCGTACGGCACTGTTTCGCCATTTCGGACGGATGTTGCACCTTTCACCGTGGATGTTGCATCCTGTAGATATCGATTATTCGGACGGCCATAACTTCTGGCTCGTTAAGAGTTACGGGAGCCATAACCTTTCAAAACGAAGGCCTCGATGAGTTCTACGTCTTTGAAAGCTTTTAGACATCAACGGATAGATTAATGCCCAAAAAGGACAACCCGAATCTCAATCGGGTCTCGTAAGTATTTTACCCTTTGTTTTTTCGACACGTGCATTTCTACGGTAAAACGGGATTACCGTGGCCCGTCTTCGATTTACCATCGCTGGAGAGTGGTGCACCATGGTACTGTTCTGTTTCAAATCCATGCACGCATTTCTAAAAGTCGTACGGCACTGTTTCGCCATTTTGGACGGATGTTGCACCTTGCACCGTGGATGTTGCACCCCGTAGATATCGATTATTCGGACGGCCATAACTTCTGGCTCGTTTAGAGTTACGGGAGCCATAACCTGTCAAAACGAAGGCCTCGATGAGTTCTACGGCATTGATAGCTTTCCGCCGTCAACGGATAGATTAATAACCAAAAAGGACAACCCGAATCTCAATAGGGTCTCGTAAGTTTTTTACCCTTCGTTTTTTCGACACGTGGATTTTTACGGAAAATCGGGATTACCGTGGCTGGTCTTCGATTTACCATCGCTGGAGAGTGGTGCACCATGGTACTGTTCTGTTTCAAATCCATGCACGCATTTCTAAAAGTCGTACGGCACTGTTTCGCCATTTCGGACGGATATTGCACCTTGCACCGTGGATGTTGCACCCTGTAGATATCGATTATTCGGACGGCCATAACTTCTGGCTCGTTTAGAGTTACGGGAGCCATAACCTGTCAAAACGAAGGCCTCGATGTGTTGTACAGCTTTGACAGCTCTCAGCCGTCAACGGATAGATTGATGCCTAAAAAGGACAACCCGAATCTCAATCGGGTCTCGTAAGTATTTTACCCTTTGTTTTTTCGACACGTGGATTTCTACGGTAAAACGGGATTACCGTGGCCCGTCTTCGATTTACCATCGTTGGAGAGTGGTGCACCATGGTACTGTTCCGTTTCAAATCCATGCACGCATTTCTAAAAGTCGTACGGCACTGTTTCGCCATTTTGGACGGATGTTGCACCTTGCACCGTGGATGTTGCACCCCGTAGATATCGATTATTCGGACGGCCATAACTTCTGGCTCGTTTAGAGTTACGGGAGCCATAACCTGTCAAAACGAAGGCCTCGATGAGTTCTACGGCTTTGATAGCTTTCCGCCGTCAATGGATAGATTAATGCGCAAAAAGGACAACCCGAATCTCAATAGGGTCTCGTAAGTTTTTTACCCTTCGTTTTTTCGACACGTGGATTTTTATGGAAAATCGGGATTACCGTGGCTGGTCTTCGATTTACCATCGCTGGAGAGTGGTGCACCATGGTACTGTTCCGTTTCAAATCCATGCATGCATTTCTAAAAGTCGTACGGCACTGTTTCGCCATTTCGGACGGATATTGCACCTTGCACCGTGGATGTTGCACCCTGTAGATATCGATTATTCGGACGGCCATAACTTCTGACTCGTTTAGAGTTATGGGAGCCATAACCTGTCAAAACGAAGGCCTCGGTGTGTTGTACCGCTTTGACAGCTCTCAGCAGTCAACGGATAGATTGATGCCTAAAAAGGACAACCCGAATCTCAATCGGGTCTCGTAAGTTTTTTACCCTTCGTTTTTTCGACACGTGGATTTTTACGGTAAAACGGGATTACGATGGCCCGTCTTCGAATTACCATCGCTGGAGAGTGGTGCACCATGGTACTGTTCTATTTCAAATCCATGCACGCATTTCTAAAATTCGTACGGCACTGTTTCACCATTTCGGACGGATGTTGCACCTTGCACCGTGGATGTTGCACCCTATAAATATCGATTATTCGGACGGCCATAACTTATGGCTCGTTTAGATTTACGGGAGCCATAACCTGTCAAATCGAAGGCCTCGATGAGTTCTATGGCTTTGACAGCTTGCCGCCGTCAATAGATAGATCAATTCCTAAAAAGGACAACCCGAATCTCAATAGGGTCTCGTAAGTTTTTTACCCTTCGTTTTTTCGACACGTGGATTTTTACGGTAAAACGGGATTACGATGGCTGGTCTTCGATTTGCCTTCGCTGGAGAGTGGTGCACCATGGTACTGTTCCATTTCAAATCCATGCACGCATTTCTAAAAGTTGTACGTCACTGTTTCTCCATTTTGGACGGATGTTGCACCTTGCACCGTGGATGTTGCACCCCGTAGATATCGATTATTCGGACGGCCATAACTTCTGGCTCGTTTAGAGTTACGGGAGCCATAACCTGTCAAAACGAAGGCCTTGATGAGTTCTACGGCTTTGACAGCTTTCCGCCATCAACGGATAGATTAATGCCCAAAAAGTACAACCCTAATCTCAATAGGGTCTCGTAAGTTTTTTACCCTTCGTTTTTTCGACACGTGGATTTTTACGGAAAAACGGGATTACCTTGGCGGGTCTTCGATTTACCATCGCTGGAGAGTGGTGCACCATAGTACTTTTCCGTTTCAAATCCATGCACGCATTTCTAAAAGTCGTACGGCACTGTTTCGCCATTTCGGATGGATGTTGCACCTTGCACCGTGGATGTTGCACCCTGTAGATATCGATTATTCGGACGGCCATAACTTCTGGCTCGTTTAGAGTTACGGGAGCCATAAGCTGTCAAAACGAAGGCCTCGATGAGTTCTACGGCTTTGATAGCTTTTAGACGTCGACGGATAGATTGATGTCCAAAAACGACAACCCGAATCTCAATCGGGTCTCGTAAGTCTTTTACCCTTCGTTTTTTCGACACGTGGATTTTTACGGTAAAACGGGATTACCGTGGCTGGTCTTCGATTTACCATCGCTGGAGAGTGGTGCACCATGGTTCTGTTCCGTTTCAAATCCGTGCACGCATTTCTAAAAGTCGTACAGCACTGTTTCGCCATTTCAGACGGATGTTGCACCTTGCACCGTGGATGTTGCACCCTGTAGATATCGATTATTCGGACGGCCATAACTTCTGGCTCGTTTAGAGTTACGGGAGCCATAACCTGTCAAAACGAAGGCCTCGATGAGTTCTACGGCTTTGATAGCTTTCTGCCGTCAATGGATAGAGTAATGCCCAAAAAGGACAACCCGAATCTCAATCGGGTCTCGTAAGATTTTTTACCCTTCGTTTTTTCGACACGTGGATTTTTACGGTAAAAGGGGATTACCGTGGCCCGTCTTCGATTTACCATCGCTGGAGAGTAGTGCAACATGGTACTGTTCCATTTCAAATCCATGCACGCATTTCTAAAAGTCGTACGGCACTGTTTCGCCATTTCGGACGGATGTTGCACCTTGCACCGTGGATGTTGCACCCTGTAGATATCGATTATTCGGACGGCCATAACTTCTGGCTCGTTTAGAGTTACGGGAGCCATAAGCTGTCAAAACGAAGGCCTCGATGAGTTCTACGGCTTTGATAACTTTGGGACGTCGACGGATAGATTGATGTCCAAAAAGGACAACCCGAATCTCAATCGGGTCTCGTAAGTTTTTTACCCTTCGTTTTTTCGACACGTGGATTTTTACGGTAAAACGGGATTACCGTGGCTGGTCTTCGATTTACCATCGCTGGAGAGTGGTGCACCATGGTACTGTTCCGTTTCAAATACATGCACGCATTTCTAAAAGTCATACGGCACTGTTTCGCCATTTCAGGCGGATGTTGCACCTTGCACCGTGGATGTTGCACCCTGTAGATATCGATTATTCGGACGGCCATAACTTCTGGCTCGTTTAGAGTTACGGGAGCCATAACCTGTCAAAACGAAGGCCTCGATGAGTTCTACAGCTTTGATAGCTTTCAGCCGTCAATGGATAGAGTAATGCCCAAAAAGGACAACCCGAATCTCAATCGGATCTCGTAAGATTTTTTACCCTTCGTTTTTTCGACACGTGGATTTTTACGGTAAAAGGGGATTACCGTGGCCCGTCTTCGATTTACCATCGCTGGAGAGTAGTGCAACATGGTACTGTTCCATTTCAAATCCATGCACGCATTTCTAAAAGTCGTACGGCACTGTTTCGCCATTTCGGACGGATGTTGCACCTTGCACCGTGGATGTTGCACCCTGTAGATATCGATTATTCGGACGGCCATAGTTTCTGGCTCGTTTAGAGTTACGGGAGCCATAAGCTGTCAAAACGAAGGCCTCGATGAGTTCTACGGCTTTGATAGCTTTCAGACATCAACGGATAGATTAATGCCCAAAAAGGACAACCCGAATCTCAATCGGGTCTCGTAAGTTTTTTACCCTTTGTTTTTTTCGACACGTGGATTTTTACGGTAAAACTGGATTACCGTGGCCTGTCTTCGATTTACCATCGCTGGAGAGTGGTGCACCATGGTATTATTCCGTTTCAAATCCATGCACGCATTTCTAAAAGTCGTGCGGCACTGTTTCGCCATTTCGGACGGATGTTGCGCCTTGCACCGTGGATGTTGCACCCCGTAGATATCGATTATTCGGACGGGCATAACTTCTGGCTCGTTTAGAGTTACGGGAGCCATAACCTGTCAAAACAAAGGCCTCGATGAGTTCTACGGCTTTGACAGCTTTCCGCCGTCAACGGATAGATTAATGCCCAAAAAGGACAACCCGAATCTTAATAGGGTCTCGTAAGTTTTTTACCCTTCGTTTTTTCGACACGTGGATTTTTACGGTAAAACGGGATTACGATGGCTGGTCTTCGATTTACCATCGTTGGAGAGTGGTGCACCATGGTATTGTTCTGTTTCAAATCCATGCACGCATTTCTAAAAGTCGTACGACATTTTTTCGCCATTTCGGACGGATGTTGCACCTTGCAACGTGGATGTTGCACCCTGTACATATCGATTATTCGGACGACCATAACTTCTGGCTCGTTTAAAGTTACGGGAGCCATAACCTGTCAAAACGAAGGCATAGATGAGTTCTACGGCTTTGACAGCTTTCAGCCGTCAACGGATAGGTTAATGCCCAAAAAGGACAACCCGAATCTCAATCGGGCCTCGTAAGTTTTTTTACCCTTCGTTTTTTCGACACGTGGATTTTTACGGTAAAACGGGATTACCGTGGCTGATCTTTGATTTACCATCGCTGGAGAGTGGTGCACCATGGTACTATTCCGTTTCAAATCCATGCACGCATTTTTAAAAGTCGTACGGCATTGTTTCGCCATTTCGGTCGGATGTTGTACCTTATACCGTGGATGTTGCACCCTGTAGATATCGATTATTCGGACGGCCATAACTTCTGGCTCGTTTAGAGTTATGGGAGCCATAACCTGTCAAAACGAAGGCCTCGATGGGTTCTACAGCTTTGACAGTTTTCAACCGTCAACGGATAGATTAATGCGCAAAAAGGACAACCCGAATCTCAATCGGGTCTCGTAAGTTTTTTACCCTTCGTTTTTTCGACACGTGGATTTTTACGGTAAAACGGGATTACCGTGGCTGGTCTTCGATTTTCCATCGCTGGAGAGTGGTGCACAATGGTATTGTTCCGTTTTAAATCCATGCATGCATTTCTAAAAGTTGTACGGCACTGTTTCTCCATTTTGGACGGATGTTGCACCTTGCACCGTGGATGTTGCACCCCGTAGATATCGATTATTCGGACGGCCATAACTTCTGGCTCGTTTAGAGTTACGGGAGCCATAACCTGTCAAAACGAAGGCCTTGATGAGTTCTACGGCTTTGACAGCTTTCCGCCATCAACGGATAGATTAATGCCCAAAAAGGACAACCCTAATCTCAATAGGGTCTCGTAAGTTTTTTACCCTTCGTTTTTTCGACACGTGGATTTTTACAGAAAAACGGGATTACCTTGGCGGGTCTTCGATTTACCATCGCTGGAGAGTGGTGCACCATAGTACTTTTCCGTTTCAAATCCATGCACGCATTTCTAAAAGTCGTACGGCACTGTTTCGCCATTTCGGATGGATGTTGCACCTTGCACCGTGGATGTTGCACCCTGTAGATATCGATTATTCGGACGGCCATAACTTCTGGCTCGTTTAGAGTTACGGGAGCCATAAGCTGTCAAAACGAAGGCCTCGATGAGTTCTACGGCTTTGATAGCTTTTAGACGTCGACGGATAGATTGATGTCCAAAAACGACAACCCTAATCTCAATCGGGTCTTGTAAGTCTTTTACCCTTCGTTTTTTCGACACGTGGATTTTTACGGTAAAACGGGATTACCATGGCTGGTCTTCGATTTACCATCGCTGGAGAGTGGTGAACCATGGTACTGTTCCGTTTCAAATCCGTGCACGCATTTCTAAAAGTCGTACGGCACTGTTTCGCCATTTCAGACGGATGTTGCACCTTGCACCGTGGATGTTGCACCCTGTAGATATCGATTATTCGGACGGCCATAACTTCTGGCTCGTTTAGAGTTACGGGAGCCATAACCTGTCAAAACGAAGGCCTCGATGAGTTCTACGGCTTTGATAGCTTTCTGCCGTCAATGGATAGAGTAATGCCCAAAAAGGACAACCCGAATCTCAATCGGGTCTCGTAAGATTTTTTACCCTTCGTTTTTTCGACACATGGATTTTTACGGTAAAAGGGGATTACCGTGGCCCGTCTTCGATTTACCATCGCTGGAGAGTAGTGCACCATGGTACTGTTCCATTTCAAATCCATGCACGCATTTCTAAAAGTCGTACGACACTGTTTCGCCATTTCCGACGGATGTTGCCTCTTGCACCGTGGATGTTGCACTTTGTAGATATCGACTATTCGGACGGCCATAACTTCTGGCTCGTTTAGATTTACGGGAGCCAATACCTGTCAAAACGAAGGCCTCGATGAGTTCTATGGCTTTGACAGCTTTCAGCCGTCAACGGATAGATTAATGCCCAAAAAGGACAACCCTAATCTCAATCGGGTCTCGTAAGTTTTTTACCCTTCGTTTTTTCAACACGTGGATTATTACGGTAAAACGGGATTACCGTGGCCCGTCTTCTACTTCCCATCGCTGGAGAGTGGTGCACCATGGTACTGTTCCGTTTCAAATCCATGCACGCATTTCTAAAAGTTGTACGACACTGTTTCGCCATTTCGAACGGATGTTGCACCTTGCATCGTGGATGTTGCACCCTATAGATATCGATTATTCGGATGGACATAACTTCTGGCTCGTTTAGAGTTACGTGGGCAATAATCTGTCAAAACAAAGGCCTCGATGAGTTCTACGGATTTGACAGGTTTCAGCCGTCAACGGATAGACTAATGCCCAAAAAGGACAACCCGAATCTCAATCGGGTCTCGTATGTTTTTTAACCTTCGTTTTTAGACACGTGGATTTTTACGGTAAAACGGAATTACGGTGGCTGGTCTTCGATTTACCATCGCTGGAGAGTAGTGCACCAAGGTACTGTTCCATTTCAAATCCATACACGCATTTGTAAATGTCGTACGACACTGTTTCGCCATTTCGGATGGATGTTGCACCTTGCACCGTGGATGTTGCACCCTGTAGATATCGATTATTCGGACGGCCATAACTTCTGGCTCGTTTAGAGTTACGGGAGCCATAAGCTGTCAAAACGAAGGCCTCGATGAGTTCTACGGCTTTGATAGCTTTTAGACGTCGACGGATATATTGATGTCCAAAAACGACAACCCGAATCTCAATCGGGTCTCGTAAGTCTTTTACCCTTCGTTTTTTCGACACGTGGATTTTTACGGTAAAACGGGATTACCGTGGCCCGTCTTCGACTTTCCATCACTGGAGAGTGGTGCACCATGGTACTGTTCCGTTTCAAATCCGTGCACGCATTTCTAAAAGTCGTACGGCACTGTTTCGCCATTTCAGACGGATGTTGCACCTTGCACCGTGGATGTTGCACCCTGTAGATATCGATTATTCGGACGGCCATAACTTCTGGCTCGTTTAGAGTTACGGGAGCCATAACCTGTCAAAACGAAGGCCTCGATGAGTTCTACGGCTTTGACAGCTTTCAGCCGTCAACGGATAGATTGATGCCCAAAAAGTACAACCCGAATCTCAATCGGGTCTCGTAAGTTTTTTACCCTTCGTTTTTTCGACACGTGGATTTTTACGGTAAAACGGGATTACCGTGGCCCGTCTTCGACTTTCCATCACTAGAGAGTGGTGCACCATGGTACTGTTCCATTTCAAATCCATGCACGCATTTCTAAAAGTCGTACGGCACTGTTTCGCCATTTCGGACGGATGTTGCACCTTGCATCGTGGATGTTGCACCCTGTAGATATCGATTATTCGGACGGCCATATCTTCTGGCTCGTTTAGAGTTACGGGAGCCAATACCTGTCAAAACGAAGGCCTCGATGAGTTCTACGGCTTTGACAGCATTCAGCAGTCAACGGATAGATTAATGCCCAAAAAGGACAACCCGAATCTCAATCGGGTCTCGTAAGTTTTTTACCCTTCGTTTTTTCGACACGTGGATTTTTACGGTAAAACGGGATTATGATGGTTGGTCTTCGATTTACAATCGCTGGAGAGTGGTGCTCCATGGTACTGTTCCGTTTCAAATCCATTCACGCATTTCTAAAAGTCGTACGGCACTGTTTCGCCATTTCGGTCGGATGTTGCCCCTTGCACCGTGGATGTTGCACCCTGTATATATATCGATTATTCGGACGGCCATAACTTCTGGCTCGTTTAGAGTTACGGGACCCAATACCTGTCAAAACGAAGGCCTCGATGAGTTCTACATCTTTGACAGCTTTTAGCCATCAACAGATAGATTAATGCCCAAAAAGGACAACCCGAATCTCAATCGGGTCTCGTAAGTTTTTTACCCTTTGTTTTTTCGACACGTGGATTTTTACGGTAAAATGGGATTACCGTGGCCCGTCTTCAACTTCCCGTCGCTGGAGAGTGGTGCACCATGGTACTGTTTCGTTTCAAATCCATGCACGCTTTACTAAAAATCGTACGGCACTGTTTCGCCGTTTCGGACGGATGTTGCACCTTGCATCGTGGATGTTGCACCCTGTAGATATCGATTATTCGGACGGCCATAACTTCTGGCTCGTTTAGAGTTACGTGAGCCAATACCTGTCAAAACGAAAGCCTCGATGAGTTCTACGGCTTTGACAGCTTTCAGCCGTCAACGGATAGATTAATGCCCAAAAAGGACAACCCGAATCTCAATCGGGTCTCGTAAGCTTTTTACCCTTTGTTTTTTCGACACGTGGATTTTTACGGTAAAACGGGATTACGATGGCTGGTCTTCGATTTACAATCGCTGGAGAGTGGTGCACCATGGTACTGTTCTGTTTCAAATCCATTCACGCATTTCTAAAAGTCGTACGACACTGTTTCGCCATTTCGATCGGAAGTTGCATCTTGCACCGTGGATGTTGCACCATGTAGATATCGATTATTCGGACGGCCATAACTTCTGGCCCGTTTAGAGTTACGGAAGCCATAACCTGTCAAAACGAAGGCCTCGATGAGTTCTACGGCTTTGACAGCTTTTAGCCGTCAACGGATAGATTAATGCCCAAAATGGACAACCCGAATCTCAATCCGGTCTCGTAAGTTTTTTACCCTTCGTTTTTTCGACACGTGGATTTTTACGGTAAAACGGGATTACCGTGGCCCGTCTTCGACTTCCCATCGCTGGAGAGTGGTGCACCATGGTATTGTTCCGTTTCAAATCCATGCACGCATTTCTAAAAGTCGTACGGCATTGTTTCGCCATTTCGAACGGATGTTGCCCCGTGCATCGTGGATGTTGCACCCTGTAGATATCGATTATTCGGACGGCCATAACTTCTAGCGCGTTCAGAGTTACGGGAGACAATACCTATCAAAACGAAGACCTCGATGAGTTCTACGGCTTTGACAGCTTTTAGCCGTCAACGGATAGATTAATGCCCAAAAAGGACAACCCGAATCTCAATCGGGTCTCGTAAATTTTTTACCCTTCGTTTTTTCGACACGTGGATTTTTACGGTAAAACGGGATTACCGTGGCCCGTCTTCGACTTGACCATCGCTGGAGAGTGGTGCACCATGGTACTGTTCCGTTTCTAATCCATGCACACATTTCTAAAAGTCGTACGGCCCTGTTTCGCCATTTCGGACGGATGTTGCACCTTGCACCGTGGATGTTGCACCCTGTGGATATCGATTATTCGGACGGCCATAACTTCTGGCTCGTTTAGAGTTACAAAACCATAACCTGTAAAAACGAAGGCCTCGATGAGTTCTACAGCTTTGACAACTTTCATCCGTCAACGGATAGATTAATGGCCAAAAAGGACAACCCGAATCTCAATCGGGTCTCGTAAGTTTTTTACCCTTCGTTTTTTCGACACGTGGATTTTTACGGTAAAACGGAATTACCGTGGCTGGTCTTCGATTTATCATCGCTTGAGAGTGGTGCACCATGGTACTATTCCGTTTCAAATCCGTGCAAGCATTTCTAAAAGTCGTACGGCACTGTTTCGCCATTTCGGACGGATGTTGCACCTTGCACCATGGATGTTGCACCCTGTAGATATCGATTATTCGGACGGCCATAACTTCTGGTTTGTTTAGAGTTACGGGAACCATAACCTGTAAAAACGAAGGCCTCGATGAGTTCTACGGCTTTGACAGCTTTCAGCCGTCAATGGATAGATTAATGCCAAAAAAGGACAACCCGAATCTCAATCGGGTCTCGTAAGTTTTTTACCCTTCGTTTTTTCGACACGTGGATTTTTACTGTAAAACGGGATTACGATGGCTGGTCTTCGATTTACCATCGCTGGAGAGTGGTGCACCATGGTACTATTCCGTTTCAAATCCATGCACGCATTTCTAAAAGTCGTACGGCACTGTTTCACCATTTCGGACGGATGTTGCACCTTGCACCGTGGATGTTGCACCCTGTAGATATCGATTATTCGGACGGCAATAACTTCTGGCTCGTTTAGAGTTACGGGAGCCATAACCTGTCAAAACGAAGGCCTCGATGAGTTGTATGGTTTGACAGCTTTCAGCCATCAACGGATAGATTGATGGCCAAAAAGGACAACCCGAATATCAATCGGGTCTCGTAAGTTTTTTACCCTTCGTTTTTTCGACACGTGGATTTTTGCGGTAAAACGGGATTACCGTTGCCGGTCTTCGATTTACCATCGCTGGAGAGTGGTGCACCATGGTACTGTTCCATTTCAAATCCATGCACGTATTTCTAAAATTCGTACGGCACTGTTTCACCATTTCGGACGGATGTTGCACCTTGCACCGTGGATGTTGCACCCTGAAGATATCGATTATTCAGACGGCCATAACTTCTGGCTCGTTTAGAGTAACGGGAGCCATAACCTGTCAAAACGAGGGCCTCGATGAGTTCTACGGCTTTAACAACTTTCAGACGTCAACGGATAGATTAATGCCCAAAAAGGACAACCCGAATTTCAATCGGGTCTCGTAAGTTTTTTTACCCTTCGTTTTTTCGACACGTGGATTTTTACCGTAAAACGGGATTACCGTGGCCCGTCTTCGATTTACCATCGCTGGTGAGTGGTGCACCATGGTACTGTTCCGTTTCAAATCCATGCACGCATTTCTAAAAGTCGTACGGCACTGTTTCGCCATTTCGTACGGATGTTGCACCTTGCACCGTGGATGTTGCACCCTGTAGATATCGATTATTCGGACGGCCATAAGTTCTGGCTCGTTTAGAGTTACGGGAGCCATAATCTATCAAAACAAAGGCCTCGATGAGTTCTACGGCTTTGACAGCTTTCAGTCGTCAACGGATAGATTAATGCCCAAAAAGGACAACCCGAATCTCAATCGGGTCTCGTAAGTTTTTTACCCTTCGTTTTTTCGACACGTGGATTTTTACGGTAAAACGGGATTACTGTGGCCCGTCTCCGACTTCCCATCGCTGGAGAGTGGTGCACCATGGTTCTGTTCCATTTCAAATCCATGCACGCATTTCTAAAAGTCGTACGGCACTGTTTCGCCATTTCGGACGGATGTTGCAACTTGCACCGCGGATGTTGCACCCTGTAGATATCGATTATTCGGACGGCCATAACTTCTGGCTCGTTTAGAGTTACGGGAGCCATAACCTGTCAAAACGAAGGCCTCGATGAGTTCTACAGCTTTGACATCTTTCATCCGTCAACGGATAGATTAATGCCCAAAAAGGACAACCTGAATCTCAATCGGGTCTCGTAAGTTTTTTACCCTTCGTTTTTTCGACACGTGGATTTTTACGGTAAAACGGGATTACGGTGGCTGGTCTTCGATTTACCATCTTTGGAGAGTGGTTCACCATGGTACTGTTCAGTTTCAAATCCATGAACGCATTTCTAAAAGTCGTACGGCACTGTTTCGCCATTTCGGACGGATGTTGCACCTCGCACCGTGGATGTTGCACCCTGTAGATATCGATTATTCGGACGGCCATAACTCCTGGCTCGTTTAGAGTTACGGGAGCCGTAACCTTTCAAAACGAAGGCCTCGATGAGTTCTACGGCTTTGACAGCTTTCAGCCGTCAACGGATAGATTAATGCCTAAAAAGGACAACCCGAATCTCAATCGGGTCTCGTAGTTTTTTACCCCTCGTTTTTTCGACACGTGGATTTTTACGGTAAAACGGGATTACGGTGGCTGGTTTTCGGTTTACCCTCGCTGGAGAGTGGTACACCATGGTACTGTTCTGTTTTAAATCCATGCATGCATTTCTAAAAGTCGTACGGCACTGTTTCGCCATTTCGCACGGATGTTGCACCTTGCATCGTGGATGTTGCACCCTGTAGATATCGATTATTCGGACGGCCATAACTTCTGGCTCATTTAGAGTTACGAGAGCCATAACCTGTCAAAATGAAGGCCTCTATGAGTTCTACGGCTTTGACAGCTTTCAGCCATCAACGGATAGATTAATGCCCAAAAAGGACAACACGAATCTCAATCGGGTCTCGTAAGTTTTTTACCCTTCGTTTTTTCGACACGTGGATTTTTCAGGTAAAACGGGATTACCGTGGCTCGTCTTCCACTTTCCATCGCTGGAGAGTGGTGCACCATGGTTCTGTTCCATTTCAAATCCATGCACGCATTTCTAAAAGTCATACGGCACTGTTTCGCCATTTCGGACGGATGTTGCACCTTGCACCGTGGATGTTGCGCACTGTAGATATCGATTATTCGGACGGCCATAACTTCTGGCACGTTTAGATTTATTGGAGCCATAACCTGTCAAAATGAAGGCCTCGATGAGTTCTATAGGTTTGACAGCTTTCAGCCGTCAACGGATAGATTAATGCCCAAAAAGGACAACCCGAATCTCAATTGGGTCTCGTAAATTTCTACCCTTCGTTTTTTCGACACGTGGATTTTTAAGGTAAAACGGGATTACCGTGGCTGGTCTTCGATTTGCCATCACTGGAGAGTCACCATGGTACTATTCCGTTTCAAATCCATGCACGCATTTCTAAAAGTCGTACGACACTGTTTCGCCATTTCGGACAGATGTTGCACCTTACACCGTGGATGTTGCACCCTGTAGATATCGATTATTCGGACGGCCATAACTTCTGGCTCGTTTAGAGTTACGGGAGCCATAAACTGTCAAAATGAAGGCCTCGATGAGTTCTACGGCTTTGACAGCTTTCAGCCGTCAATGGATAGATTAATGCCCAAAAAGGACAACCCGAATCTCAATCGGGTCTCGTAAGTTTTTTACCCTTCGTTTTTTCGACACGTTGGTTTTTACGGTAAAACGGGATTACGATGGTTGGTCTTCGATTTACCATCGTTGGAGAGTGGTGCACCATGGTACTATTCCGTTCCAAATCCATGCACGCATTTCTAAAAGTCGTACGGCACTGTTTCGCCATTTCGGACGGATGTTGCACCTTGCACCGCGGATGTTGCACCCTGTAGATATCGATTATTCGGACGGCCATAACTTCTGGTCCGTTTAGAGTTACGGGAGCCATAACCTGTCAAAACGAAGGCCTCGATGAGTTCTACGACTTTGACAGCTTTTAGCCATCAACGGATAGATTAATGCCCACAATGGACAACCCGAATCTCAATCGGGTCTCGTAAGTTTTTTACCCTTCGTTTTTTCGACACGTGGATTTTTACGGTAAAACGGGATCACCGTGGCCCATCTTCGACTTCCCATCGCTTGAGAGTGGTACACCATGGTACTGTTCCGTTTCAAATCCATGCACGCATTTCTAAAAGTCGTACGGCACTGTTTCGCCATTTCGAACGGATGTTGCCCCTTGCACCGTGGATGTTGCACCCTGTAGATATCGATTATTCGGACGGCCATAACTTCTAGCTCGTTTAGAGTTACGGGAGACAATACCTATCAAAACGAAGACCTCGATGATTTCTACGGGTTTGATAGCTTTCAGCCGTCAACGGATAGATTAATGCCCAAAAAGGACGACCCGAATCTCAATCGGGTCTCGTAAATTTTTTACCCTTCGTTTTTTCGACACGTGGATTTTTACGGTAAAACGTGATTACCGTGGCCCGTCTTCGACTTCCCATCACTGGAGAGTGGTACACCATGGTACTGTTCCGTTTCTAATCCATGCACACATTTCTAAAAGTCGTACGGCCCTGTTTCGCCATTTCGGACGGATGTTGCACCTTGCACCGTGGATGTTGCACCCTGTGGATATCGATTATTCGGACGGCCATAACTTTTGGCTCGTTTAGAGTTACAAAAGCCATAACCTGTAAAAACGAAGGCCTCGATGAGTTCTACAGCTTTGACAACTTTCATCCGTCAACGGATAGATTAATGGCCAAAAAGGACAACCCGAATCTCAATCGGGTCTCGTAAGTTTTTTACCCTTCGTTTTTTTGACACGTGGATTTTTACCGTAAAACGGAATTACCGTGGCTGGTCTTCGATTTACCATCGCAAGAGAGTGGTGCACCATGGTACTATTCCGTTTCAAATCCATGCACGCATTTCTAAAAGTCGTACGGCACTGTTTCACCATTTCGGACGGATGTTGCACCTTGCACCGTGGATGTTGCACCCTGTAGATATCGATTATTCAGACGGCAGTAACTTCTGGCTCGTTTAGAGTTACGGGAGCCATAACCTGTCAAAACGAAGGCCTCGATGAGTTGTACGGTTTGACAGCTTTCAGCCATCAACGGATAGATTGATGGCCAAAAAGGACAACCCGAATCTCAATCGGGTCTCGTAAGTTTTTTACCCTTCGTTTTTTCGACACGTGGATTTTTACGGTAAAACGGGCTGGTCTTCGATTTACCATCGCTGGAGAGTGGTGCACCATGGTACTGTTCCATTTCAAATCCATGCACGTATTTCTAAAATTCGTACGGCACTGTTTCGCCATTTCGGACGGATGTTGCACCTTGCACCGTGGATGTTGCACCCTGTAGATATCGATTATTCAGACGGCCATAACTTCTGGCTCATTTAGAGTTACGGGAGCCATAACCTGTCAAAACGAGGGCCTCGATGAGTTCTACGGCTTTAACAACTTTCAGACATCAACGGATAGATTAATGCCCAAAAAGGACAACCCGAATTTCAATCGGGTCTCGTAAGTTTTTTTACCCTTCGTTTTTTCGACACGTGGATTTTTACGGTAAAACGGGATTACCGTGGCCCGTCTTCGATTTACCATCGCTGGAGAGTGGTGCACCATGGTACTGTTCCGTTTCAAATCCATGCACGCATTTCTAAAAGTCGTACGGCACTGTTTCGCCATTTCGGACGGATGTTGCACCTTGCACCGTGGATGTTGCACCCTGTAGATATCGATTATTCGGACGGCCATAAGTTCTGGCTCGTTTAGAGTTACGGGAGCCATAATCTATCAAAACAAAGGCCTCGATGAGTTCTACGGCTTTGACAGCTTTCAGTCATCAACGGATAGATTAATGCCCAAAAAGGACAACCCGAATCTCAATCGGGTCTCGTAAGTTTTTTACCCTTCGTTTTTTCGACACGTGGATTTTTACGGTAAAACGGGATTACTGTGGCCCGTCTCCGACTTCCCATTGCTGGAGAGTGGTGCACCATGGTTCTGTTCCATTTCAAATCCATGCACGCATTTCTAAAAGTCGTACGGCGCTGTTTCGCCATTTCGGACGGATGTTGCACCTTGCACCGCGGATGTTGCACCCTGTAGATATCGATTATTCGGACGGCCATAACTTCTGGCTCGTTTAGAGTTACGGGAGCCATAACCTGTCAAAACGAAGGCCTCGATGAGTTCTGCAGCTTTGACATCTTTCATCCGTCAACGGATAGATTAATGCCCAAAAAGGACAACCCGAATCTCAATCGGGTCTTGTAAGTTTTTTACCCTTCGTTTTTTCGACACGTGGATTTTTACGGTAAAACGGGATTACGGTGGCCCGTCTTCGATTTACCATCGCTGGAGAGTGGTACACCATGGTACTGTTCCGTTTTAAATCCATGCACGCATTTCTAAAAGTCGTACGGCACTGTTTCGCCATTTCGCACGGATGTTGCACCTTGCACCGTGGATGTTGCACCATGTAGATATCGATTATTCGGACGGCCATAAGTTCTGGCTCGTTTAGAGTTACGGGAGCCATAATCTATCAAAACAAAGGCCTCGATGAGTTCTACGGCTTTGACAGCTTTCAGTCATCAAAGGATAGATTAATGCCCAAAAAGGACAACCCGAATCTCAATCGGGTCTCGTAAGTTTTTTACCCTTCGTTTTTTCGACACGTTGATTTTTACGGTAAAACGGGATTACCGTGGCCCGTCTTCGATTTACCATCGCTGGAGAGTGGTGCACCATGGTACTGTTCCGTTTCAAATCCATGCACGCATTTCTAAATGTCGTACGGCACTGTTTCGCCATTTCGGACGGATGTTGCACCTCGCACCGTGGATGTTGCACCCTGTAGATATCGATTATTCGGACGGCCATAACTTCTGGTTCGTTTAGAGTTACAGGAGCCATAACCTATCAAAACGAAGGCCTCGATGAGTTCTACGGCTTTGATAGCTTTTAGCCGTCAACGGATAGATTAATGCCTAAAAAGGACAACGCGAATCTCAATCGGGTCTCGTATGTTTTTTACCCTTCGTTTTTTCGACACGTGGATTTTTACGGTAAAACGGGATTACGGTGGCTGGTCTTCGGTTTACCCTCGCTGGAGAGTGGTATACCATGGTACTGTTCCGTTTTAAATCCATGCACGCATTTCTAAAAGTCGTACGGCACTGTTTCGCCATTTCGCACGGATGTTGCACCTTGCATCGTGGATGTTGCACCCTGTAGATATCGATTATTCGGACGGCCATAAGTTCTGGCTCATTTTGAGTTACGAGAGCCATTACCTGTCAAAATGAAGGCCTCTATGAGTTCTACGGCTTTGACAGCTTTCAGCCGTCAACGGATAGATTAATGCCCAAAAAGGACAACACGAATCTCAATCGGGTCTCGTAAGTTTTTTAACCATCGTTTTTTCGACACGTGGATTTTTTAGGTAAAACGGGATTACCGTGGCCCGTCTTCGAATTTCCATCGCTGGGCAGTGGTGCGCCATGGTTCTATTCCATTTCAAATCCATGCACGCATTTCTAAAAGTCGTACGGCACTGTTTCGCCATTTCGGACGGATGTTGCACCTTGCACCGTGGATGTTGCGCACTGTAGATATCGATTATTCGGACGGCCATAACTTCTGGCACGTTTAGATTTATGGGAGCCATAACCTGTCAAAACGAAGGCCTCGATGAGTTCTACAGCTTTGACAGCTTTCAGCCGTCAACGGATAGATTAATGCCCAAAAAGGACAACCCGAATCTCAATTGGGTCTCGTAAGTTTTCTACCCTTCGTTTTTTCGACACGTGGATTTTTAAGGTAAAACGGGATTACCGTGGCGTTTCTTCGATTTACCATCACTGGAGAGTCACCATGGTACTATTCCGTTTCAAATCCATGCACGCATTTCTAAAAGTCGTACGACACTGTTTCGCCATTTCGGACAGATGTTGCACCTTACACCGTGGACGTTGCACCCTGTAGATATCGATTATTAGGACGGCCATAACTTCTGGCTCGTTTAGAGTTACGGGAGCCATAAACTGTCAAAACGAAGGCCTCGATGAGTTCTACGGCTTTGACAGCTTTCAGCCGTCAACGGATAGATTAATGCCCAAAAAGGACAACCCGAATCTCAATCGGGTCTCGTAAGTTTTTTACCCTTCGTTTTTTCGACACGTGGATTTTTACGGTAAAACGGGATTACGATGGTTGGTCTTCGATTTACCATCGTTGGAGAGTGGTGCACCATGGTACTATTCCGTTTCAAATCCATGCACGCATTTCTAAAAGTCGTACGGCACTGTTTCGCCATTTCGGACGGATGTTGCACCTTGCACCGCGGATGTTGCACCCTGTAGATATCGATTATTCGGACGGCCATAACTTCTGGCTCGTTTAGAGTTACTAAAGCCATAACCTGTCAAAACGAAGGCCTCGATGAGTTCTACGGCATTGATAGCTTTCAGCCGTCAACGGATAGATTGATGCCTTAAAAGGACAACGCGAATCTCAATCGGGTCTCGTAAGTTTTTAACCCTTCGTTTTTTCGACACGTGGATTTTTACGGTAAAACGGGATTACCGTAGCCCGTCTTCGACTTCCCATCGCTGGAGAGTGGTTCACCATGGTACTGTTCAGTTTCAAATCCATGCACGCATTTCTAAAAGTCGTACGACACTGTTTCGCCATTTCGGACGGATGTTACACCACGCACCGTGGATGTTGCACCCTGTAGATATCGATTATTCGGACGGCCATAACTTCTGGCTCGTTTAGAGTTACGGGAGCCATAACCTATCAAAACGAAGGCCTCGATGAGTTCTACGGCTTTGACAGCTTTTAGCCGTCAACGGATAGACTAATGCCCAAAAAGTACAACGCGAATCTCAATCGGGTCTCGTAAGTTTTTTACCCTTCGTTTTTTCGACACGTGGATTTTTACGGTAAAACGGGATTACGGTGGCTGGTCTTCGATTTACCATCGCTGGAGAGAGGTACACCATGGTACTGTTCCGTTTCAAATCCATGCACGCATTTCTAAAAGTCGTACGACACTGTTTCGCCATTTCGCACGGATGTTGCACCTTGCATCGTGGATGTTGCACCCTGTAGATATCGACTATTCGGACGGCCATAACTTCTGGCTCATTTTGAGTTACGAGAGCCATAACCAGTCAAAATGAAGGCCTCTATGAGTTCTACGGCTTTGACCGCTTTCAGCTGTCAACGGATAGATTAATGCCCAAAAAGGACAACCCGAATCTCAATAGGGTCTCGTAAGTTTTTTACCCTTCGTTTTTTCGACACGTGGATTTTTACGGTAAAACGGGATTACCGTGGCCCGTCTTCGACTTTCCATCGCTGGAGAGTGGTGCACCATGGTTCTGTTCCATTTCAAATCCATTCACGCATTTCTAAAAGTCATACGGCACTGTTTCGCCATTTCGGACGGATGTTGCACCTTGCAACGTGGATGTTGCGCACTGTAGATATTGATTATTCAGACGGCCATAACTTCTGGCACGTTTAGATTTATGGGAGCCATAACCTGTCAAAACGAAGGCCTCGATGAGTTCTACAGCGTTGACAGCTTTCAGCCGTCAACGGATGGATTAATGCCCAAAAAGGACAACCCGAATCTCAATTGGGTCTCGTAAGTTTTCTACCCTTCGTTTTTTCGACACGTGGATTTTTAAGGTAAAACGGGATTACCGTGGCTGGTCTTCGATTTACCATCACTGGAGAGTCACCATGGTACTATTCCGTTTCAAATCCATGCACGCATTTCTAAAAGTCGTACGACACTGTTTCGCCATTTCGGACAGATGTTGCACCTTACACCGTGGATGTTGCACCCTGTAGATATCGATTATTCGGACGGCCATAACTTCTGGCTTGTTTAGAGTTACGGGAGCCATAAACTGTCAAAACGAAGGCCTCGATGAGTTCTACGGCTTTGACAGCTTTCAGCCGTCAACGGATAGATTCATGCCCAAAAAGGACAACCCGAATCTCAATCGGGTCTCGTAAGTTTTTTACCCTTCGTTTTTTCGACACGTGGATTTTTACGGTAAAACGGGATTACGATGGCTGGTCTTCGATTTACCATCATTGGAGAGTGGTGCACCATGGTACTATTCCGTTTCAAATGCATGCACGCATTTCTAAAAGTCGTACTGCACTGTTTCGCCATTTCGAACGGATGTTGCACCTTGCACCGTGGATGTTGCACCCTATAGATATCGATTATTCAGACGGCCATAACTTCTTGCTCGTTTTGAGTTACGGGAACCATAACCTGTCAAAACGAAGGCCTCGATGAGTTGTACGGCTTTGACAGCTTTCAGCCATCAACGGATAGGTTGATGCCTAAAAAGGACAACCCGAATCTCAATCGGGTCTCATAAGTTTTTTACCCTTCGTTTTTTCGACACGTGGATTTTTACGGTAAAACGGGATTACCGTGGCTGGTCTTCGATTTACCATCGCTGGAGAGTGGTGCACCATGGTACTGTTCCGTTTCAAATCCATGCACGCATTTCTAAAAGTCGTAAGGCACTGTTTCGCCATTTCGGACGGATGTTGCACCTTGCACCGCGGATGTTGCACCCTTTAGATATCGATTTTTCGAACGGCCATAACTTCTGTCTCGTTTAGAGTTACGGGAGCCATAACCTGTCAAAACGAAGGCCTCGATGAGTTCTACGGCTTTGACAGCTTTCAGCCGTCAACGAATGATTAATGCCCAAAAAGGACAGCCCGAATCTCAATCGGGTCTCGTAAGTTTTTTACCCTTCGTTTTTTCGACACGTGGATTTTTACCGTAAAACGGGATTACCGTGGCCCGTCTTCGATTTACCATCGCTGGAGAGTGGTGCACCATGGTACTGTTCCGTTTCAAATCCATGCACGCATTTCTAAAAGTCGTAGGCACTGTTTCGCCATTTCGGACGGATGTTGCACCTTGCATCGTGAAAGTTGCACCCTGTAGATATCGATTATTCGGACGGCCATAACTTCTGGCTCATTTAGAGTTACGAGAGCCATAACCTGTCAAAATGAAGGCCTCGATGAGTTCTTTGGCTTTGATAGCTTTCAGCCGTCAACAGATAGATTAATGCCCACAAAGGACAACCCGAATCTCAATCGGGTCTCGTAAGTTTTTTACCCTTCGTTTTTTCGACACGTGGATTTTTACGGTAAAATGGGATTACCGTGGCCCGTCTTCGACTTCACATCGCTGGAGAGTTGTGCACCATTGTTATGTTCCGTTTCAAATCCATGCACGCATTTCTAAAAGTCATACGGCACTGTTTCGCCATTTCGGACGGATGTTGCACCTTGCACCGTGGATGTTGCGCACTGTAGATATCGATTATTCGGACGGCCATAACTTCTGGCACGTTTAGATTTATGGGAGCCATAACCTGTCAAAACGAAGGCCTCGATGAGTTCTACAGCTTTGACAGCTTTCAGCCGTCAACGGATAGTTTAATGCCCAAAAAGGACAACCCGAATCTCAATTGGGTCTCGTAAGTTTTCTACCCTTCGTTTTTTCAACACGTGGATTGTTAAGGTAAAACGGGATTACCGTGGCTGGTCTTCGACTTACCATCGCTGGAGAGTGGTGCACCATGGTACTGTTCCATTTCAAATCCATGCACGCATTTCTAAAAGTCGTACGGCACTGTTTCGCCATTTCGGACGGATGTTGCACCTTGCACCGTGGATGTTGCACCCTGTAGATATCGATTATTCGAATGGTCATAACTTCTGGCTCGTTTAGAGTTACGGGAGCCATAACCTGTCAAAACGAAGGCCTCGATGAGTTCTACGGCTTTGACAGCTTTCAGCCATCAACGAATGATTAATGCCCAAAAAGGACAACCAAATCTCAATCTGGTCTCGTAAGTTTTTTACCCTTCGTTTTTTCGAAACGTGGATTTTTACCGTAAAACGGGATTACCGTGGCCCGTCTTCGATTTACCATCGCTGGAGAGTGGTGCACCATGGTACTGTTCCGTTTCAAATCCATGCATGCATTTCTAAAAGTCGTAGGCACTGTTTCGCCATTTCGGACGGATGTTGCACCTTGCATCGTGAATGTTGCACCCTGTAGATATCGATTATTCGGACGGCCATAACTTCTGGCTCATTTAGAGTTACGAGAGCCATAACCTGTCAAAATGAAGGCCTCGATGAGTTCTTTGGCTTTGATAGCTTTCAGCCATCAACAGATAGATTAATGCCCAAAAAGGACAACCCGAATCTCAATCGGGTCTCGTAAGTTTTTTACCCTTCGTTTTTTCGACACGTGGATTTTTACGGTAAAATGGGATTACCGTGGCCCGTCTTCGACTTCCCATCGCTGGAGAGTTGTGCACCATTGTTCTGTTCCGTTTCAAATCATGCACGCATTTCTAAAAGTCATACGGCACTGTTTCGCCATTTCGGACGGATGTTGCACTTGCACCGTGGATGTTGCGCACTGTAGATATCGATTATTCGGACGGCCATAACTTCTGGCACGTTTAGATTTATGGGAGCCATAACCTGTCAAAACGAAGGCCTCGATGAGTTCTACAGCTTTGACAGCTTTCAGCCGTCAACGGATAGATTAATGCCCAAAAAGGACAACCCGAATCTCAATTGGGTCTCGTAAGTTTTCTACCCTTCGTTTTTTCAACACGTGGATTTTTAAGGTAAAACGGGATTACCGTGGCTGGTCTTCGACTTACCATCGCTGGAGAGTGGTGCACCATGGTACTGTTCCGTTTCAAATCCATGCACGAATTTCTAAAAGTCGTACGGCACTGTTTCGCCATTTCGGATAGATGTTGCACCTTGCACCGTGGATGTTGCACCCTGTAGATATCGATTATTCGAATGGCCATAACTTCTGGCTCGTTAAGAGTTACGGGAGCCATAACCTGTCAAAACGAAGGCCTCAATGAGTTCTACGGCTTTGACAGCTTTCAGCCATCAACGAATGATTAATGCCCAAAAAGGACAACCCAAATCTCAATCTGGTCTCGTAAGTTTTTTACCCTTCGTTTTTTCGACACGTGGATTTTTACCGTAAAACGGGATTACCGTGGCCCGTCTTCGATTTACCATCGCTGGAGAGTGGTGCACCATGGTACTGTTCCGTTTCAAATCCATGCACGCATTTCTAAAAGTCGTATGACACTGTTTCACCATTTCGGACGGATGTTGCACCTTGCACCCGGATGTTGCACCCCGTGGATATCGATTATTCGGACGGGCATAACTTCTAGCTCGTTTAGAGTTATGGGAGCCATAACCTATCAAAACGAAGGCCTCGATGAGTTCTACGGCTTTGACAGCTTTCCGCCGTCAACAGATAGATTAATGCCCAAAAAGGACAACCCGAATCTCAATATGGTCTCGTAAGTTTTTTACCCTTCGTTTTTTCGACACGTGGATTTTTACGGTAAAACGGGATTACGATGGCTGGTCTTCGATTTACCATCGTTGGAGAGTGGTGCACCGTGGTACAGTTCCGTTTCAAATCCATGCATGCATTTCTAAAAGTCGTACGGCTTTTTTTCGCCATTTCGGACGGATGTTGCACCTTGCACCGTGGATGTTGCACCCTGTAGATATCGATTATTCGGACGGCCATAACTTCTGGCTCGTTTAGAGTTACGGGAGCCATAACCTATCAAAACGAAGGCCTCGATGAGTTCTACGGCTTTGACAGCTTTCAGCCGTCAACGGATAGATTAATGCCCAAAAAGGACAACCCGAAAATTTTAATTGGGCCTCGTAAGTTTTTTACCCTTCGGTTTTTCGAAACGTGGATTTTTACGGTAAAACGGGATTACCGTAGCTGATCTTCGATTTACCATCGCTGGATAGTGGTGTGCCATGGTACTGTTCCGTTTCAAATCCATGCACGCATTTTTAAAAGTCGTACGACACTGTTTCGCCATTTCGGTCTGAAGTTGCACCTTGTACCGTGGATGTTGCACCCTATAGATATCGATTATTCGGACGGCCATAACTTCTGGCTCGTTTAGAGTTACGGGAGCCATAACCTATCAAAACGAAGGCCTCGATGGGTTCTATAGCTTTGACAGTTTTCAGCCGTCAACGGATAGATTAATGCCCAAAAAGGACAACCCGAATCTCAATCGGGTCTCGTAAGTTTTTTACCCTTCGTTTTTTCGACACGTGGATTTTTACGGTGAAACGGGATTACCGTGGCTGGTTTCGATTGACCATCGCTGAAGAGTGGTGCATCATGGTACTGTTCCGTTTCAAATCCATGCACGCATTTCTAAAAGTCGTACGACACTGTTTCGCCATTTCGGACGGATGTTGCACCTTGCACCGTGGATGTTGCACCCTGTAGATATCGATTATATGGACGACCATAACTTCTGCCTCGTTTAGAATTACGGGAGCCATAGCCTGTCAAAACAAAGGCCTCAATGAGTTCTACGGTTTTGACAGCTTTCGGCCGTCAACGGATAGATTAATGCCCGAAAATGACAACCCGAATCTCAATCGGGTCTCGTAAGTTTTTAACCCTTCGTTTTTTCGACACATGGATTTTTACGGTAAAACGGGATTACCATGGTACTGTTCCATTTCAAATCCTTGCACGCATTTCTAAAAGTCGTACGACACTGTTTCGCCATTTCAGACGGATGTTGCACCTCGCACCGTGGATGTTGCACCCTGTAGATATCGATTATTCGGACGGCCATAACTTCTGTCTCGTTTAGAGTTACGGGAGCCATAACCTATCAAAAAGAAGGCCTCGATGAGTTCTACGGCTTTGACAGCTTTTAGCCATCAACGGATAGATTAATGCCCAAAAAGGACAACCCGAATCTCAATCGGGTCTCGTAAGTTTTTTACCCTTCGTTTTTTCGACACATGGATTTTTACGGTAAAACGGAATTACGGTGGCTGGTCTTCGATTTACCATCGCTGGAGAGTGGTACACCATGGTACTGTTCCGTTTCAAATCCATGCACGCATTTCTAAAAGTCGTACGACACTGTTTCGCCATTTCGGACGGATGTTGCACCTTGCATCGTGGATGTTGCACCCTGTAGATATCGATTATTCGGACGGCCATAACTTCTGGCTCATTTAGAGTTACGAGAGCCATAACCTGTCAAAACGAAGGCCTCGATGAGTTCTACGGCTTTGACAGCTTTCAGCCATCAACGGATATATTAATTCCCAAAAAGGACAACCCGAATCTCAATCGGGTCTCGTAAGTTTTTTACCCTTCGTTTTTTCGACACGTGGATTATTACGGTAAAACGGGATTACCGTGGCCCGTCTCCGACTTCCCATCGCTGGAGAGTGGTGCACCATGGTTCTGTTCCGTTTCAAATCCATGCACGCATTTCTAAAAGTCGTACGACACTGTTTCGCCATTTCGGACGGATGTTGCACCTTGCATCGTGGATGTTGCACCCTATAGATATCGATTATTCGGAAGGCCATAACTTCTGGCAAGTTTAGAGTTACGGGAGCCATAACCTGTCAAAACGAAGGCCTCGATGAGTTCTACAGCTTTGACAGCTTTCAGGCGTCAACGGATATATTAATGCCCAAAAAGGACAACCCGAATCTCAATTGGGTCTCGTAAGTTTTTTAACCCTTCGTTTTTTTGACACGTGGATTTTTACGGTAAAACGGGATTACCGTGGCTGGTCTTCGATTTACCATCGCTGGAGAGTGGTGCACCATGGTACTATTCCGTTTCAAATCCATGAACGCATTTCTAAAAGTCGTACGGCACTGTTTCGCCATTTCGGACAGATGTTACACCTTGCACCGTGGTTGTTGCACCCTGTAGATAACGATTATTCGGACGGCCATAACTTCTGGCTCGTTTAGAGTTACGAGAGCCATAAACAGTCAAAACGAAGGCCTCGATGAGTTCTACGGCTTTGACAGCTTTCAACCGTCAACGGATAGATTAATGCCCAAAAAGGACGACTCGAATCTCAATCGGGTCTCGTAAGTTTTTTACCCTTCGTTTTTTCGACACGTGGATTTTTACGGTAAAACGGGATTACGATGGCTGGTCTTCGATTTACCATCGCTGGAGAGTGGTGCACCATGGTACTATTCCATTTCAAATCCATGCACGCATTTCTAAAAGTCGTACGGCACTGTTTCGCCATTTCGAACGGATGTTGCACCTTGCACCGTGGATGTTGCACCCTGTAGATATCGATTATTCGGACGGCCATAATTTCTGGCTCGTTTAGAGTTACAGGAGCCATAACCTGTCAAAACGAAGGCCTCAATGAGTTGTACGGCTTTGACCTCTTTCAGCCGTCAATGAATAGATTGATGCCTAAAAAGGACAACCCGAATCTCAATCGGGTCTCGTAAGTTTTTTACCCTTCGTTTTTTCGACACGTGGATTTTTACGGTGAAACGGGATTACCGTGGCTGGTTTCGATTGACCATCGCTGAAGAGTGGTGCATCATGGTACTGTTCCGTTTCAAATCCATGCACGCATTTCTAAAAGTCGTACGACACTGTTTCGCCATTTCGGACGGATGTTGCACCTTGCACCGTGGATGTTGCACCCTGTAGATATCGATTATATGGACGACCATAACTTCTGCCTCGTTTAGAATTACGGGAGCCATAGCCTGTCAAAACAAAGGCCTCAATGAGTTCTACGGTTTTGACAGCTTTCGGCCGTCAACGGATAGATTAATGCCCGAAAATGACAACCCGAATCTCAATCGGGTCTCGTAAGTTTTTAACCCTTCGTTTTTTCGACACATGGATTTTTACGGTAAAACGAGATTACCATGGTACTGTTCCATTTCAAATCCTTGCACGCATTTCTAAAAGTCGTACGACACTGTTTCGCCATTTCAGACGGATGTTGCACCTCGCACCGTGGATGTTGCACCCTGTAGATATCGATTATTCGGACGGCCATAACTTCTGTCTCGTTTAGAGTTACGGGAGCCATAACCTATCAAAAAGAAGGCCTCGATGAGTTCTACGGCTTTGACAGCTTTCAGCCATCAACGGATAGATTAATGCCCAAAAAGGACAACCCGAATCTCAATCGGGTCTCGTAAGTTTTTTACCCTTCGTTTTTTCGACACATGGATTTTTACGGTAAAACGGAATTACGGTGGCTGGTCTTCGATTTACCATCGCTGGAGAGTGGTACACCATGGTACTGTTTCGTTTCAAATCCATGCACGCATTTCTAAAAGTCGTACGGCACTGTTTCGTCATTTCGGACGGATGTTGCACCTTGCATCGTGGATGTTGCACCCTGTAGATATCGATTATTCGGACGGCCATAACTTCTGGCTCATTTAGAGTTACGAGAGCCATAACCTGTCAAAACGAAGGCCTCGATGAGTTCTACGGCTTTGACAGCTTTCAGCCATCAACGGATATATTAATTCCCAAAAAGGACAACCCGAATCTCAATCGGGTCTCGTAAGTTTTTTACCCTTCGTTTTTTCGACACGTGGATTATTACGGTAAAACGGGATTACCGTGGCCCGTCTCCGACTTCCCATCGCTGGAGAGTGGTGCACCATGGTTCTGTTCCGTTTCAAATCCATGCACGCATTTCTAAAAGTCGTACGACACTGTTTCGCCATTTCGGACGGATGTTGCACCTTGCATCGTGGATGTTGCACCCTATAGATATCGATTATTCGGAAGGCCGTAACTTCTGGCAAGTTTAGAGTTACGGGAGCCATAACCTGTCAAAACGAAGGCCTCGATGAGTTCTACAGCTTTGACAGCTTTCAGGCGTCAACGGATATATTAATGCCCAAAAAGGACAACCCGAATCTCAATTGGGTCTCGTAAGTTTTTTAACCCTTCGTTTTTTTGACACGTGGATTTTTACGGTAAAACGGGATTACCGTGGCTGGTCTTCGATTTACCATCGCTGGAGAGTGGTGCACCATGGTACTATTCCGTTTCAAATCCATGCACGCATTTCTAAAAGTCGTACGGCACTGTTTCGCCATTTCGGACAGATGTTACACCTTGCACCGTGGTTGTTGCACCCTGTAGATAACGATTATTCGGACGGCCATAACTTCTGGCTCGTTTAGAGTTACGGGAGCCATAAACAGTCAAAACGAAGGCCTCGATGAGTTCTACGGCTTTGACAGCTTTCAACCGTCAACGGATAGATTAATGCCCAAAAAGGACGACTCGAATCTCAATCGGGTCTCGTAAGTTTTTTACCCTTCGTTTTTTCGACACGTGGATTTTTACGGTAAAACGGGATTACGATGGCTGGTCTTCGATTTACCATCGCTGGAGAGTGGTGCACCATGGTACTATTCCATTTCAAATCCATGCACGCATTTCTAAAAGTCGTACGGCACTGTTTCGCCATTTCGAACGGATGTTGCACCTTGCACCGTGGATGTTGCACCCTGTAGATATCGATTATTCGGACGGCCATAATTTCTGGCTCGTTTAGAGTTACAGGAGCCATAACCTGTCAAAACGAAGGCCTCAATTAGTTGTACGGCTTTGACCTCTTTCAGCCGTCAATGAATAGATTGACGCCTAAAAAGGACAACCCGAATCTCAATCGGGTCTCGTAAGTTTTTTACCCTTCGTTTTTTCGACACGTGGAATTTTTACGGTAAAACGGGATTACCGTGGCTGGTCTTCGATCTACCATCGCTGGAGAGTGATGCACCATGGTATTGTTCCGTTTCAAATCCATGCACGCATTTCTAAAAGTCGTACGGCACTGTTTCGCCATTTCGGACGGATGTTGCTCCTTGCACCATGGATGTTGCACCCTGTAGATATCGATTATTCGAACGGCCATAACTTCTAGCTCGTTTATAGTTACGGGAGCCATAATCTATCAAAACAAAGGCATCGATGAGTTCAACGGCTTTGACAGGTTTCAGCCGTCAACGAATAGACTAATGCCCAAAAAGGACAACCAGAATCTCAATCCGGTCTCGTAAGTTTTTTACCTTTCGTTTTTTCGACATGTGGATTTTTACGGTAAAACGGGATTCACGTGGCCCGTCTTCGATTTACCATCGCTGGATAGTGGTGCACCATGGTACTGTTCCATTTCAAATCCATGCACGCATTTCTAAAAGTCGTACGGCACTGTTTTGCCATTTCGGACGGATGTTGCACCTTGCATCGTGGATGTTGCACCCTGTAGATATCGATTATTCGGACGGCCATAACTTCTGGCTCATTTAGAGTTACGAGATCCATAACCTGTCAAAACGAAGGCCTCGATGAGTTCTACGGCTTTGAAAGCTTTCAGTCATCTACGTATAGATTAATGCCCAAAAAGGACAACCCGAATCTCAATCGGGTCTCGTAAGTTTTTTACCCTTCGTTTTTTCGACACGTGGATTTTTACGGTAAAACGGGATTACTGTGGCCCGTCTCCGACTTCCCATCGCTGGAGAGTGGTGCACCATGGTTCTGTTCCATTTCAAATCCATGCACGCATTTCTAAAAGTCATACGGCACTGTTTCGCCATTTCGGGCGGATGTTGCACCATGCACCGCGGATGTTGCACCTTGCACCGCGGATGTTGCACCCTGTAGATATCGATTATTCGGACGGCCATAACTTCTGGCTCGTTTAGAGTTACGGGAGCCATAACCTGTCAAAACAAAGGCCTCGATGAGTTCTACAGCTTTGACATCTTTCAGCTGTCAACGGATAGATTAATGCCCAAAAAGGACAACCCGAATCTCAATTGGGTCTCGTAAGTTTTTTAACCCTTCGTTTTTTTGACACGTGGATTTTTACGGTAAAACGGGATTACCGTGGCTGGTCTTCGATTTACCATCGCTGGAGAGTGGTGCACCATGGTACTATTCTGTTTCAAATCCATGCACGCATTTCTAAAAGTCGTACGGCACTGTTTCGTCATTTCGGACAGATGTTGCACCTTGCACCGTGGATGTTGCACCCTGTAGATATCGATTATTCGGACGACCATAACTTCTGGCTCGTTTAGATTTACGGGAGCCATAAACTGTCAAAACGAAGGCCCCGATGAGTTCTACGGCTTTGACCGCTTTCAGCCGTCAACGGATAGACTAATGCCCAAAAAGGACAACCCGAATCTCAATCGGGTCTCGTAAGTTTTTTACCCTTCGTTTTTTCGACACGTGAATTTTTACGGTAAAACGAGATTACGATGGCTGGTCTTTGATTTACCATCGCTGGAGAGTGGTGCACCATGGTACTTTTCCGTTTCAAATCCTTACACGCATTTCTAAAAGTCGTACGGTACTGTTTCGCCAATTCGGACGGATGTTGCACCTTGCACCGTGGATGTTGCACCCTGTAGATATCGATTATTCGGACGGCCATAACTTCTGGCTCGTTTAGAGTTATGGGAGCCATAACCTGTCAAAACGAAGGACTCGATGAGATGTACGGCTTTGACCACTTTCAGCCGTCAATGGATAGATTGATGCCTAAAAAGGACAACCCGAATCTCAATCGGGTCTCGTAAGTTTTTTACCCTTCGTTTTTTCGACACATGGAATTTTTACGGTAAAACGGGATTACCGTGGATGGTCTTCGATTTACCATCGCTGGAGAGTGGTGCACCATGGTACTGTTCCGTTTCAAATCCATGCATGCATTTCTAAAAGTCGTACGGCACTATTTCGCCATTTCGGACGGATGTTGCACCTTGCACCGTGGATGTTGCACCCTATAGATATCGATTATTCGAACGGCCATAACTTCTGGCTCGTTTAGAGTTACGGGAGCCATAATCTATCAAAACAAAGGCCTCGATGAGTTCTACGGCTTTGACAGGTTTCAGCCATCAACGAATAGACTAATTCCCAAAAAGGACAACCCGAATCTCAATCGGGTCTCGTAAGTTTTTTTACCCTTCGTTTTTTCGACACGTGGATTTTTACGGTAAAACGGGATTAACGTGGCCCGCCTTCGATTTACCATCGCTGGAGAGTGGTCCACATGGTGCTGTTCTGTTTCAAATCCATGCACGCATTTCTAAAAGTCGTACGGCACTGTTTCGCCATTTCGGACGGATGTTGCACCTTATACCATAGATGTTGCACCCTGTAGATATCGATTATTCGGACGGCCATAACTTCTGGCTCGTTTTGAGCTACAAAAGCCATAACCTGTCAAGACGAAGGCCTCGATGAGTTCTATGGCAATGATAGCTTTTAGCCGTCAATGGATAGATTAATGCCCAAAAAGGACAACCCGAATCTCAATCGGGTCTGGTAAGTTTTTAACCCTTCGTTTTTTCGACACGTGGATTTTTACGGTAAAACGGGATTACCGTGGCCCGTCTTCGACTTCCCATCGCTGGAGAGTGGTGCACCATGGTACTGTTCCGTTTCAAATCCATGCACGCATTTCTAAAAGTCGTACGACACTGTTTCGCCATTTCGGACGGATGTTGCTCCTCGCACCGTGGATGTTGCACCCTGTAGATATCGATTATTCGGACGGCCATAACTTCTGGCTCGTTTAGAGTTACGGGAGCCATAACCTGTCAAAACGTAGGCCTCGATGAGTTCTACGGCTTTGACAGCTTTCAGCCGTCAATGGATAGATTAATGCCCAAAGAGGACAACCCGAATCTCAATCGGGTCTCATAAGTTTTTTAACCTTCGTTTTTTCGACACGCGGATTTTTATGGTCAAACGGGATTACGATGGCTGGTCTTCGATTTACAATCGCTGGAGAGTGTAGCACCATGGTACTGTTCACTTTCAAATCCATTCACGCATTTCTAAAAGTCGTACGGCACTGTTTCGCCATTTCGGTCGAATGTTGCACCTTGCACCGTGGATGTTGCACCCTGTAGATATCGATTATTCGGACGACCATAACTTCTGGCCCGTTTAGAGTTACGGGATCCATAACCTGTCAAAAGGAAGGCCTCGATGAGTTCTACGGCTTTGATAGCTTTTAGCCGTCAACGGATAGATTAATGCCCAAAAAGGACAACCCGAATCTCAATCGGGTCTCGTAAGTTTTTTACCCTTCGTATTTTCGACACGTGGATTTTTATGGTAAAAAGGGATTACCGTGGCCCGTCTTCGACTTCCCATCGCTGGAGAGTGGTGCGCCATGGTACTGTTCCATTTCAAATCCATGCACGCATTTCTAAAAGTCGTACGGCACTGTTTCGCCATTTCGGACGGATGTTGCCCCTTGCACTGTGGATGTTGCACCCTGTAGATATCGATTATTCGGACGGCCATAACTTCTGGCTCGTTTAGAGTTACGGGAGCCAATACCTGTCAAAACGAAGCCCTCGATGAGTTCTACAGCTTTGACCGCTTTCAGCCGTCAACGTATAGATTAATACCCAAAAAGGACAACCCGAATCTCAATCGGGTCTCGTAAGTTTTTTACCCTTTGTTTTTTCTACACGTGGATTTTTACGGTAAAACGGGATTACCATGGCCCGTCTTCGACTTCCCATCGCTGGAGAGTGGTGCACCATGGTACTGTTCTGTTTCAAATCCATGCACGCATTTCGAAAGTCGTACGACACTGTTTCGCCATTTCGGACGGATGTTGCACCTTGCATCGTGGACGTTGCACGCTGTAGATATCGATTATTCGGACAGCCATAACTTCTGGCTTGTTTAGAGTTACGGGAGCCATAACCTATCAAAACGAAGGCCTCGATGAGTTCTACGGCTTTGACAGCTTTCAGCCATCAACGGATAGATTAATGCCCAAAAAGGACAACCTGAATCTCAATCGGGTCTCGTAAGTTTTTTACCCTTCGTTTTTTCGACACGTGGATTTTTACGGTAAAACGGGATTACAGTGGCTGGTCTTCGATTTACCATCGCTGGAGAGTGGTGCCCTATGGTACAGTTTCATTTCAAATCCATGCACGCATTTCTAAAAGTCGTACGACACTGTTTCGCCATTTCAGACGGATGTTGCACCTTGCACCGTGGATGTTGCACCATGTAGATATCGATTATTCGAACGGCCATAACTTCTGGCTCGTTTAGAGTTACGGGAGCCATAATCTATCAAAACAAAGGCCTCGATGAGTTCTATGGCTTTGACAGGTTTCAGCCGTCAACGAATAGACTAATGCCCAAAAAGGACAACCCGAATCTCAATCGGGTCTCGTAAGTTTTTTTACCCTTCGTTTTTTCGACACGTGGATTTTTACGGTAAAACGGGATTACCGTGGCCCGTCTTCGATTTACCATTGCTGGAGAGTGGTGCACCATGGTGCTGTTCTGTTTCAAATCCATGCACGCATTTCTAAAAGTCGTACGGCACTGTTTCGCCATTTCGGACGGATGTTGCACCTTGCACCATGGATGTTGCACCCTGTAGATATCGATTATTCGGACGACCATAACTTCTGGCTCGTTTAGAGCTACAAAAGCCATAACCTGTCAAAACGAAGCCCTCGATGAGTTCTATGGCTTTCACAGCTTTTAACCGTCAACGGATAGATTGATTCCCAAAAAGGACAACCCGAATCTCAATCGGGTATCTTAAGTTTTTAACCCTTCGTTTTTTCGACACGTGGATTTTTACGGTAAAACGGGATTACCGTGGCCCGTCTTCGACTTCCCATCGCTGGAGAGTGGTGCATCATGGTTCCATGCACGTATTTCTAAAAGTCGTACGACACTGTTTCGCCATTTCGGACGGATGTTGCACCTCGCACCGTGGATTTTGCACCCTGTAGATATCGATTATTCGGACGGCCATAACTTCTGGCTCGTTTAGAGTTACGAGAGCCATAACCTGTCAAAACGAAGGCCTCGATGAGTTCTAAGGCTTTGACAGCTTTCAGCCGTCAACGGATAGATTAATGCCCAAAGAGGACAACCCGAATCTCAATCGGGTCTCGTAAGTTTTCTACCCTTCGTTTTTTCGACACGTGGATTTTTACGGTCAAAAGGGATTACGATGGCTGGTCTTCGATTTACCATCACTGGAGAGTGGTGCACCATGGTACTATTCCCTTTCAAATCCATTCACGCATTTCTAAAAGTCGTACGGCACTGTTTCGCCATTTCGGTCGAATGTTCCACCTTGCACCGTGGATGTTGCACCCTGTAGATATCGATTATTCGGACGGCCATAACTTCTGGCTCGTTTAGAGTTACGGGAGCCATAACCTGTCAAAACGAAGGCCTCGATGAGTTCTACGGCTTTGACTGCTTTCAGCCGTCAACGGATAGATTAATGCCCAAAAAGGACAACCCGAATCTCAATCGGGTCTCGTAAGTTTTTTACCCTTCGTTTTTTCAACACGTGGATTTTTACGGTAAAACGGGATTACCGTGGCCCGTCTTTGACTTCCCATCGCTGGAGAGTGGTGCACCATGGTACTGTTCCGTTTCAAATCCGTGCACGCATTTCTAAAAGTCGTACGACACTGTTTCGCCATTTCGGACGGATGTTGCCCCTTGCACCGTGGATGTTGCAAACTGTAGATATCGATTATTCGGACGGCCATAACTTCTGGCTCGTTTAGAGTTACGGGAGCCAATACCTGTCAAAACGAAGGCCTCGATGATTTCTACGGCTTTGATGGCTTTCAGCCGTCAACGTATAGATTAATGGCCAAAAAGGACAACCCGAATCTCAATCGGGTCTCGTAAGTTTTTTACACTTCCTTTTTTCGACACGTGGATTTTTACGGTAAAACGGGATTATGGTGGCCCGTCTTTGAATTTCCATCGCTGGAGAGTGGTGCACCATGGTACTTTCCTTTTCAAATCCATGCACGCATTTCTAAAAGTCGTACGGCACTGTTTCGCCATTTCGGACGGATGTTGCACCTTGCATCGTGGATGTTGCACCCTGTAGATATCGATTATTCGGACGGCCATAACTTCTGGCTCATTTAGAGTTACGAGAGCCATAACCTGTCAAAACGAAGGCCTCGATGAGTTCTACGACTTTGACAGCTTTCAGTCATCAACGGATAGATTAATGCCCAAAAAGGACAACCCGAATCTCAATCGGGTCTCGTAAGTTTTTTACCCTTCGTTTTTTCGACACGTGGATTTTTACGGTAAAACGGGATTACCGTGGCCCGTCTTCGACTTCCCATCGCTGGAGAGTGATGCACCATGGTACTTTCCTTTTCAAATCCATGCACGCATTTATAAAAGTCGTATGGCACTGTTTCGCCATTTCGGACGGTTGTTGCACCTTGCACCGTGGATGTTGCACCCTGTAGATATCGATTATTCGGACGGCCAGAACTTCTAGCTCGTTTAGAGTTACGGGAGCCATAATCTGTCAAAACGAAGGCCTCGATGAGTTCTACGGCTATGACTGCTTTCAGCCATCAACGGATAGATTAATGCCCAAAAAGGACAACCCGAATCTCAATCGGGTCTCGTAAGTTTTTTACCCTTCGTTTTTTCGACACGTGAATTTTTACGGTAAAACGGGATTACGGTGGCTGGTCTTCGATTTACCATCGCTGGAGAGTGGTACACCATGGTACTGTTCCGTTTCAAACCCATGCACGCATTTCTAAAGGTCGTACGACACTGTTTCGCCATTTCGGACAGATTTTGCACCCTGCACCGTGGATGTTGCACCCTGTAGATATCGATTGTTCGGATGGCCATAACTTCTGGCTCGTTTAGAGTTACAGGAGCCATAAGCTGTCAAAACGAAGGCCTCGATGAGTTCTGCGGCTTTGACAGCTTTTAGCCGTCAACAAATAGACTAATTCCCAAAAAGGACAACCTGAATCCCAATCGGGTCTCGTAAGTTTTTTTACCCTTCGTTTTTTCGACACGTGGATTTTTACGGTAAAACGGGATTACCATGGCCCGTCTTCGATCTACCATCGCTAGAGGGTGGTGCACCATGGTACTGTTCTGTTTCAAATACATGCACGCATTTCCAAAAGTCGTACGGCACTGTTTCGCCATTTCGGACGGATGTTAAACCTTGCATCGTGGATGTTGCACCCTGTAGATATCGATTATTCGGACGGCCATAACTTCTGGCTCGTTTAGAGCTACAAAACCCATAACCTATCAAAACGAAGGCCTCGATGAGTTCAATGGCTTTGACAGCTTTTAGCCGTCAACGGATAGATTGATGCCCAAAAAGGACAACCCGAATCTCAATCGGGTCTCGTAAGTTTTTAACCCTTCGTTTTTTCGACACGTGGATTTTTACGGTAAAACGGGATTACCGTGGCTCGTCTTCGACTTCCCGTCGCTGGAGAGTGGTGCACCATCGTACTGTTCCGTTTCAAATCCATGCACGCATTTCTAAAAGTCGTACGACACTGTTTCGCCATTACGGACGGATGTTGCACCTCGCACTGTGGATGTTGCACCCTGTAGATATCGATTATTCGGACGGCCATAACTTCTGGCTCGTTTAGAGTTACGGGTGCCATAACCTGTCAAAACAAAGGCCTCGATGAGTTCTGCGTCTTTGACAGCTTTCAGCCGTCAACGGATAGATTAATGCCCAAAGAGGACAACCCGAATCTCAATCGGGTCTTGTAAGTTTTTTACCCTTCGTTTTTTCGACACGTGGATTTTTACGGTCAAACGGGATTACGATGGCTGGTCTTCGATTTAACATCGCTAGAGAGTGGTGCACCATGGGTCTGTTCCCTTTCAAATCCATTCACGCATTTCTAAAAGTCGTACGACACTGTTTCGCCATTTCGGTCGAATGTTCCACCTTGCACCGTGGATGTTGCACCCTGTTGATATCGATTATTCGGACGGCCATAACTTCTGGCTCGTTTAGAGTTACGGGAGCCATAACCTGTCAAAATGAAGGCCTCGATGAGTTCTACGGCTTTGATAGCTTTTAGCCGTCAACGGATAGATTAATGCCAAAAAAGGACAACCCGAATCTCAATCGGGTCTCGTAAGTTTTTTACCCTTCGTTTTTTCGACACGTGGATTTTTACGGTAAACCAGGATTACCGTGGCCCGTCTTCGACTTCCCATCACTGGAGAGTGGTGCACCATGGTACTGTTCCGTTTCAAATCCATGCACGCATTTCTAAAAGTCGTACGGCACCGTTTCTCCATTTCGGACGGATGTTGCCCCTTGCACCGTGGATGTTGCACCCTGTAGATACCGATTATTCGAACGGCCATAACTTCTAGCTCGTTTAGAGTTACGGGAGCCATAATCTATCAAAACAAAGGCCTCGATGAGTTCTACGGCTTTGACAGGTTTCAGCCGTCAACGAATGGACTAATGCCCAAAAAGGACAACCCGAATCTCAATCGGGTCTCGTAAGTTTTTTTACCCTTCGTTTTTTCGACACATGGATTTTTACGGTAAAACGGGATTACCGTGGCCCGTCTTCGATTTACCATTGCTGGAGAGTGGTGCACCATGGTACTGTTCTGTTTCAAATCCATGCACGCATTTCTAAAAGTCATACGGCACTGTTTCGCCATTTCGGACGTATGTTGCACCTTGCACCGTGGATGTTGCACCCTGTAGATATCGATTATTCGGACGACCATAACTTCTGGCTCGTTTAGAGCTACAAAAGCCATAACCTGTCAAAACGAAGCCCTCGATGAGTTCTATGGCTTTGACAGCTTTTAACCGTCAACGGATAGATTGATTCCCAAAAAGGACAACCCGAATCTCAATCGGGTCTCGTAAGTTTTTAACCCTTCGTTTTTTCGACACGTGGATTTTTACGGTAAAACGGGATTACCGTGCCCCGTCTTCGACTTCCCATCGCTGGAGAGTGTTGCACCATGGTACTGTTCCGTTTCAAATCCATGCACGTATTTCTAAAAGTCGTACGACACTGTTTCGCCATTTCGGACGGATGTTGCACCTCGCACCGTGGATTTTGCACCCTGTAGATATCGATTATTCGGACGGCCATAACTTCTGGCTCATTTAGAGTTACGAGAGCCATAACCTGTCAAAACGAAGGCCTCGATGAGTTCTAAGGCTTTGACAGCTTTCAGCCGTCAACGGATAGATTAATGCCCAAAGAGGACAACCCGAATCTCAATCGGGTCTCGTAAGTTTTTTACCCTTCGTTTTTTCGACACGTGGATTTTTACGGTCAAAAGGGATTACGATGGCTGGTCTTCGATTTACCATCGCTGGAGAGTGGTGCACCATGGTACTGTTCCCTTTCAAATCCATTCACGCATTTCTAAAAGTCGTACGGCACTGTTTCGCCATTTCGGTCGAATGGTCCACCTTGCGCCGTGGATGTTACACCCTGTAGATATCGATTATTCGGACGGCCATAACTTCTGGCTCGTTTAGAGTTACGGGAGCCATAACCTGTCAAAACGAAGGCCTCGATGAGTTCTACGGCTTTGACAGCTTTCAGCCGTCAACGGATAGATTAATGCCCAAAAAGGCAACCCGAATCTCAATCGGGTCTCGTAAGTTTTTTACCCTTCGTTTTTTCAACACGTGGATTTTTACGGTAAAACGGGATTACCGTGGCCCGTCTTCGACTTCCCATCGCTGGAGAGTGGTGCACCATGGTACTGTTCCGTTTAAAATCTATGCATGCATTTCTAAAAGTTGTACGGCACTGTTTCGCCATTTCGGACGGATGTTGCACCTTGCACCGTGGATGTTGCACCCGGTAGATATCGATTATTCGGACGGCCATAACTTCTGGCTCGTTTAGAGTTACGGGAGCCAATACCTGTCAAAACGAGGGCCTCGATGAGTTCTACGGCTTTGACAGCTTTCAGCCGTCAATGTATAGGTTAATGCCCAAAAAGAACAACCCGAATCTCAATCGGGTCTCGTAAGTTTTTTACCCTTTCTTTTTTCGACACGTGGATTTTTACGGTAAAACGGGATTACGGTGGCCCGTCTTCGACTTCCCATCGCTGGAGAGTGGTGCACCATGGTACTTTCCTTTTCAAATCCATGCACGCATTTCTAAAAGTCGTACGGCACTGTTTCGCCATTTCGGACGGATGTTGCACCTTGCATCGTGGATGTTGCACCGTGTAGATATCGATTATTCGGACGGCCATAACTTCTGGCTCGTTTAGAGTTACGAGAGCCATAACCAGTCAAAACTAAGGCCTCGATGAGTTCTACGGCTATGACTGCTTTCAGCCATCAACGGATAGATTAATGCCCAAAAAGGACAACCCGAATCTCAATCGGGTCTCGTAAGTTTTTTACCCTTCGTTTTTTCGACACGTGGAATTTTACGGTAAAACGGGATTACGGTGGCTGGTCTTCGATTTTCCATCGCTGGAGAGTGGTGCACCATGGTACTCTTCCGTTTCAAACCCATGCACGCATTTCTAAAGGTCGTACGGCACTGTTTCACCATTTCGGACAGATGTTGCACCTTGCACCGTGGATGTTGCACCTTGTAGATATCGATTATTCGGATGGCCATATCTTCTGGCTCGTTTAGAGTTACGAGAGCCATAACCTGTCAAAACGAAGGCCTCGATGATTTCTGCGGCTTTGACAGCTTTCAGCCGTCAACGAATATACTAATTCCCAAAAAGGACAACCCGAATCCCAATCGGGTCTCGTAAGTTTTTTTACCCTTCGTTTTTTCGACACGTGGATTTTTACGGTAAAACGGGATTACCGCGGCCCGTCTTCAATTTACCATCGCTAGAGAGTGGTGCACCATGGTACTGTTCTGTTTCAAATCCATGCACGCATTTCTAAAAGTCGTACGTCACTGTTTCGCCATTTCGGACGGATGTTGCACCTTGCATCGTGGATATTGCACTCTGTAGATATCGATTATTCGGACGGCAATAACTTCTGGCTCGTTTAGAGCTACAAAAGCCATAACCTATCAAAACGAAGGCCTCGATGAGTTCAATGGCTTTGACAGCTTTTAGCCGTCAACGGATAGATTGATGCCCAAAAAGGACAACCCGAATCTCAATCGGGTCTCGTAAGTTTTTAACCCTTCGTTTTTTCGACACGTGGATTTTTACGGTAAAACGGGATTACTGTGGCTCGTCTTCGACCTCCCATCGCTGGAGAGTGGTGCACCATGGTACTGTTCCGTTTCAAATCCATGCACGCATTTCTAAAAGTCGTAAAACACTGTTTCGCCATTTCGGACGGATGTTGCACCTCGCACCGCGGATGTTGCACCCTGTAGATATCGATTATTCGGACGGCCATAACTTCTGGCTCGTTTAGAGTTACGGGAGCCGTAACCTGTCAAAACAAAGGCCACGATGAGTTCTACGGCTTTGACATTTTAACCGTCAACGGATAGATTGATTCCCAAAAAGGACAACCCGAATCTCAATCGGGTCTCATAAGTTTTTAACCCTTCGTTTTTTCGACACCGGATTTTTACGGTAAAACGGGTTTACCGTGCCTCGTCTTCGATTTACCATCGCTGGAGAGTGGTGCAACATGGTACTGTTCCGTTTCAAATCCACGCACGCATTTCTAAAAGTTGTACGGCACTGTTTCGCCATTTCGGACGGATGTTGCACCTTGCACCGCGGATGTTGCACCCTGTAGATATCGATTATTCAGACGGTCATAACTTCTGGCTCGGTTAGAGTTACGGGAGCCATAACCTGTCAAAACGAAGGCCACGGTGAGTTCTACAACTTTGACAGCTTTCAGCCGTCAACGGATAGATTAATTCCCGAAAAGGACAACCCGAATCTCAATCGGGGTTCGTAAGTTTTTTACCCTTCGTTTTTTCGATATCGGATTTTTACGGTAAAACGGGATTACCGTGGTTCGTCTTCGATTTACCATCGCTGGAGAGTGGTGCACCATGGTACTGTTCCGTTTCAAATCCATGCACGCATTTCTAAAAGTCGTTAAACACTGTTTCGCCATTTCGGACGGATGTTGCACCTTGCACCGCGGATGTTGCACCTTATATATATCGATTATTCGGACAGCCATAACCTCTGGCTCGTTTAGATTTAAGGAAGCCATAACCTGTCAAAACGAAGGCCACGGTGAGTTCTACAGCTTTGACAGCTTTCAGCCGTCAACGGATAGATTAATGCCCGAAAAGGACAACTCGAATCTCAATCGGGGTTCGTAAGTTTTTTGCCCTTCGTTTTTTCGACACCTGATTTTTACGGTAAAACGGGATTACCGTGGCTAGTCTTCGATTTACCATCGCTGGAGAGTGGCGCACCATGGTACTGTTCCGTTTCAAATCCATGCACGCATTTCTAAAAGTCGTACGACACTGTTTCGCCATTTTGGACGGATGTTGAACCTTGCACCGTGGATGTTGCACCCTGTATATATCGATTATTCGGACAGCCATAACTTCTGGCTCGTTTAGAGTTACGGGAGCCATAACCTGTCAAAACGAAGGCCACGGTGATTACTACGGCTTTGACAGCTTTCAGACGTCAATGGATAGATTAATGCCCGAAAAGTACAACCGAATCTCTATCGGGTCTCGTAAATTTTTTACCCTTCGTTTTTTCGACACCGGATTTTTACGGTAAACGGGATTACGGTGCCTCGCCTTGGATTTGCCATCGCTGGAGAGTGGTGCACCATGGTACTGTTCCGTTTCAAATCCATGCACGCATTTATAAAAGTCGTACGACACTGTTTCGCCATTTCGGACGAATGTTGCAACTTGCACCGCGGATGTTGCACCTGTAGATATCGATTATTCGGACGGCCATAACTTCTGGCTCGTTTAGAGTTACGGGAGCTATAACCTGTCAAAACTAAGGCCACGATGAGTTCTACGGCTTTGACCGCTTTCATCCGTCAATGGATAGATTAATGCCCAAAAAGGTCAACCCGAATCTCAATCGGGTCTCGTAAGTTTTTTACCTTTCGTTTTTTCGACACTGGATTTTTACGGTAAAACGGGATTACCTTGCCCCGTCTTCGATTTACCATCGCTGGAGAGTGGTGCACCATGGTACTGTTCCGTTTCAAATCCATGCACGCATTTCTAAAAGTCGTACGACACTGTTTTGCCATTTCGGACGGATGTTGCACCTCGCACCGCGGATGTTGCACCCTGTAGATATCGATTATTCGGACGGCCATAACTTCTGGCTCGTTTAGAGTTACGGGAGCCGTAACCTGTCAAAACGAAGGCCACGATGAGTTCTACGTCTTTTTCAGCTTTCAGCCGTCAACGGATAGATTAATGCACAAAAAGGACAACCCGAATCTCAATCGGGTCCCGTAAGTTTTTTACCCTTCGTTTTTTGGACACCGGATTTTTACGGTAAAACGGTATTAGCGTTCCTCGTCTTCGATTTACCATCGCTGGAGAGTGTGTACCGTGGTACTGTTCCGTTTCAAATCCATGCACGCATTTCTAAAAGTCGTACGACACTGTTTCGCCATTTCGGACGGATGTTCCACACTGTAGATATCGATTATTCGGACGGCAATAACTTCTGGCTCGTTTAGAGTTACGGGAGCCATAACCTGTCAAAACGAAGGCCACGTGGAGTTCTACGGCTTTGAAAGCCTTCAGCCGTCAACGGATAGATTAATGCCCAAAAAGGACAACTCGAATCTCAATCGGGTCTCATAAGTTTTTTACCCTTCGTTTTTTCGACACCGGATTTTTACGGTAAAACGGGATTACCGTGCCTCGTCTTCGATTTACCATCGCTGGAGAGTGGTGCACCATGGTACTGTTCCCTTTCAAATCCATGCACGCACTTCTAAAAGTCGTACGGCACTGTTTTTCCATTTCGTACGGATGTTGCACCTTGCACCGCGGATGTTGCACCTATAGATATCGATTATTCGGACGGCCATAACTTCTGGCTCGTTTAGAGTTATGGGAGCCATAAACTGTCAAAACGAAGGTCACGATGAGTTCTACGGCTTTGACCACTTTCAGCCGACAATGGATAGATTAATGCCCAAAAAGGACAACCCGAATCTCAATCGGGACTCGTAAGTTTTTTACCCTTCATTTTTTCGACACGTGGATTTTTACGGTAAAACGGGATTACGGTGGCTGGCCTTCGATTTACCATCGCTGGAGAGTGGTTCACCATGGAGCTGTTCCGTTTCAAATCCATGCACGCATTTCTAAAAGTCATACGACACTGTTTTGCCATTTCGGACGGATGTTGCACCTTGCACCGTGGATGTTGCACCCTGTAGATATCGATTATTCGGACGGACATAACTTCTGGCTCGTTTAGAGTTACGGGAGCCATAACCTGTCAAAACGAAGGCCACGGTGAGTTCTACAGCTTTGATAGCTTTCAACCGTCAACGGATAGATTAGTGCCCACAAAGGACAACCCGAATCTCAATCGGGTCTCGTAAGTTTTTTACCCTTCGTTTTTTCGACACGTGGGTTTTTACGGTAAAACAGGATTACCGTGGCCCGTCTTCGACTTTCCATCGCTGGAGAGTGGTGCACCGTGGTACTGTTCCGTTTCAAATCCATGCACGCATTTCTAAAAGTCGTACGGCACTGTTTCGCCTCTTCGGACGGATGTTGCACCTTGCACCGCGGATGTTGCACCCTGTAGATATCTATTATTCGGACGGCCATAACTTCTGGCTCGTTTAGAGTTATGGGAGCTGTAACCTGTCAAAACGAAGGCCACGATGAGTTCTACGGCTTTGTCAGCTTTCAGCCGTCAACGGATACATTAATGCCCAAAAAGGACAACCCGAATCTCAATCGGGTCCCGTAAGTTTTTTACCCTTCGTTTTTTGGACATCGGATTTTTATGGTAAAACGGTATTAGCGTTCCTCGTCTTCGATTTACCATCGCTGGAGAATGTGTACCGTGATACTGTTCCGTTTCAAATCCATGCACGCATTTCTAAAAGTCGTACGACACTGTTTCGCAATTTCGGACGGATGTTGCACACTGTAGATATCGATTATTCGGACGACAATAACATCTGGCTCGTTTAGAGTTACGGGAGCCATAACCTGTCAAAACAAAGGCCACGTTGAGTTCTACGGCTTTGAAAGCTTTCAGCCGTCAACGGATAGATTAATGCCCAAAAAGGACAACCCGAATCTCAATCGGGTCTCATAAGTTTTTTACGCTTCGTTTTTTCGACACCGGATTTTTACGGTTAAACGGGATTACCGTGCCTCGTCTTCGATTTACCATCGCTGGAGAGTGGTGCACCATGGTACTGTTCCGTTTCAAATCCATGCACGCATTTCTAAAAGTCATACGGCACTGTTTTTCCATTTCGGACGGATGCTGCACCTTGCACCGCGGATGTTGCACCTGTAGATATCGATTATTCGGACGACCATAACTTCTGGCTCGTTTATGGTTATGAGAGCCATAAACTGTCAAAACGAAGGCCACGATGAGTTCTACGGCTTTGACCACTTTCAGCCGACATTGGATAGATTAATGCGCAAAAAGGACAACCCGAATCTCAATCGGGACTCGTAAGTTTTTTACCCTTCGTTTTTTCGACACGTGGATTTTTACGGTAAAACGGGATTACGGTGGCTGGCCTTCGATTTACCATCGCTGGAGAGTGGTGCACCATGGAACTGTTCCGTTTCAAATCCATGCACACATTTATAAAAGTCGTACGGCACTGTTTCGCCATTTCGGACGGATGTTGCACCTTACACCGTGGATGTTGCACCCTGTAGATATCGATTATTCGGACGGACATAACTTCTGGCTCGTTTAGAGTTACGGGAGCCATAACCTGTCAAAACGAAGGCCACGGTGAGTTCTATAGCTTTGACAGCTTTCAACCGTCAACGGATAGATTAATGCCCACAAAGGACAACCCGAATCTCAATCGGGTCTCGTAAGTTTTTTACCCTTCGTTTTTTCGACACGTGGATTTTTACGGTAAAACAGGATTACCGTGGCCCGTCTTCGACTTTCCATCGCTGGAGAGTGGTGCACCATGGTACGGTTCCGTTTCAAAACCATGCACGCATTGGTAAAAGTTGTACGACACGGTTTCGCCATTTCGGACAGATGTTGCACCTTGCACTGCGGATGTTGCACCCTGTATATATCGATTATTCGGACAGCCATAACTTCTGGCTCGTTTAGAGTTACGGGAGCCATAACCTGTCAAAACGAAGGCCACGGTGAGTTCTACAGCTTTGACAGCTTTCAGCCGTCAACGGATAGATTAATGCCCGAAAAGGACAACCCGAATCTCAATCGAGTCTCGTAAGTTTTTTACCCTTCGTTTTTCGACACCGGATTTTTACGGTAAAACGGGATTACCGTGCCTCGCCTTCGATTTACCATCGCTGGAGAGTGGTGCACCATGGCACTGTTCCATTTGAAATCCATGCACGCATTTCTAAAAGTCGTACGACACTGTTTCGCTATTTCGGACGGATGTTGCACCTTGCACCGCGGATGTAGCACCCTGTAGATATCGATTATTTGGACGGTCATAACTTTTGGCTCGTTTAGAGTTACGGGAGCCATAACCTGTCAAAACGAAGGCCACGGTGAGTTCTACAGCTTTGACAGCTTTCAACCGTCAACGGATAGATTAATGCCCGAAAAGGACAACCCGTATCTCAATCTGGGTTCGTAAGTTTTTTACCCTTCGTTTTTTCGACACCGGATTTTTATGGTAAAACGGGATTACCGTGGCTCGTCTTCGATTTACCATCGCTGGAGAGTGGTGCACCATGGTACTGTTCCGTTTCAAATCCATGCACGCATTTATAAAAGTCGTACGACACTGTTTCTCCATTTCGGACGGACGTTGCACCTTGCACCGCGGATGTTGCACCTGTAGATATCGATTATTCGGACGGCCATAACTGGCTCGTTTAGAGTCACGGGAGCCATAACCTGTCAAAACTAAGGCCACGATAAGTTCTACGGCTTTGACCGCTTTCAGCCGTCAACGGATAGATTAATGCCCAAAAAGTTCAACCCGAATCTCAATCGGGTCTCGTAAGTTTTTTACCCTTCGTTTTTTCGACACCGGATTTTTACGGTAAAACGGGATTACCGTGCCCCGTCTTCGATTTACCATCGCTGGAGAGTGGTGCACATTGGTACTGTTCCGTTTCAAATCGATGCACGCATTTTTAAAAGTCGTACGACACTGTTTCGCCATTTCGGACGGATGTTGCACCTTGCACCGCGGATGTTGCACCCTATAGATATCGATTATTCGGACGGCCATAACTTCTAGCTCGTTTAGAGTTACGGGAGCCATAACCTGTCAAAACGAAGGCCACGATGAGTTCTACGGCTTTGTCAGCTTTCAGCCGTTAACGGATAGATTAATGCCTAAAAAGGACAACCCGAATATCAATCGGGTCCCGTAAGTTTTTTACCCTTCGTTTTTTTGACACCGGATTTTTACGGTAAAACGGTATTAGCGTGCCTCGTCTTCGATTTACCATCGCTGGAGAGTGTGCACCATGGTACTGTTCTGTTTTAAATCCATGCACGCATTTCTAAAAGTCGTACGACACTGTTTCGCCATTTCGGACGGATGTTGCACCTTGCACCGCGGATGTTGCACCCTGTAGATATCGATTATTCGGACGGCAATAACTTCTGGCTCGTTTAGAGTTACGGGAGCCATAACCTGTCAAAACGAAGGCCACGTTGATTTCTACGGCTTTGACAGCTTTCAGCCGTTAACGGATAGATTATTTCCCAAAAATGACAACCCGAATCTCAATCGGGTCTCGTAAGTTTTTTACCCTTCGTTTTTTCGACACCGGATTTTTTCGGTAAAACGGGATCACCGTGCCTCCTCTTCGATTTACCATCGCTAGAGAGTAGTGCACCATGGTACTGTTCCGTTTCAAATCCGTGCACGCATTTCTAAAAGTCGTATGACACTGTTTTGCCATTTCGGACGGATGTTGCACCTTGCACCGCGGATGTTGCACCCTGTAGATATCGATTATTCGGACGGCCATAACTTCTGGCTCGTTTAGAGTTATGGGAGCCATAACCTGTCAAAACGAAGGCCACGATGAGTTCTACGGCTTTGACCACTTTCAGCCGACAACGGTTAGATTAATGCCCAAAAAGGAAAACCCGAATCTCAATCGGGTCTCGTAAGTTTTTTACCCTTCGTTTTTTTGACACCGGATTTTTACGGTAAAACTGGATTACCGTGCCTTGTCTTTGATTTACCATCGCTGGAGAGTGGTTCACCATGGTACTGTTCCATTTCAAATCCATGCACGCATTTCTAAAAGTCGTACGACACTGTTTCTCCATTTCGGACAGATGTTGCACCTTGCACCGCGGATGTCGCATCCTGTAGATATCGATTATTCGGACGGCAATAATTTCTGCCTCGTTTAGAGTTATGGGAGCCATAACCTGTCAAAACGAAGTCCACGTTGAGTTCTACGGCTTTGATAGCTTTTAGCCGTCAACGGATAGATTATTTCCCAAAAAGGACAACCCGAATCTCAATCGGGTCTCGTAAGTTTTTTACCCTTCGTTTTTTCGACAGCGGATTTTTACGGTAAAACGGGATTACCGTGCCTCGTCTTCGATTTACCATCGCTGGAGAGTGGTGCACCATGGTACTGTTCCGTTTCAAATCCGTGCACGCATTTCTAAAAGTCGTACGACACTGTTTTGCCATTTCGGACGGATGTTGCACCTTGCACCGCGGATGTTGCACCCTGTAGATATCGATTATTCGGACGGCCATAACTTCTGGCTCATTTAGAGTTATGGGAGTCATAACCTGTCAAAACGAAGGCCACGATGAGTTCTACGGCTTTGACCACTTTCAGCCGACAAACGATAGATTAATGCCCAAAAAGGACAACCCGAATCTCAATCGGGTCTCGTAAGTTTTTTACCCTTCGTTTTTTTGACACCGGATTTTTACGGTAAAACGGGATTACCGTGCCTCGTCTTCGATTTACCATCGCTGGAGAGTGTGTACCATGGTACTGTTCTGTTTCAAATCTATGCACGCATTTCTAAAAGTCATACGACACTGTTTCGCCATTTCGGATGGATGTTGCACCTTGCACCGTGGATTTTTACGGTAAAACGGTATTAGCGTGCCTCGTCTTCGATTTACCATCGCTGGAGAGTGTGCACCATGGTACTGTTCTGTTTCAAATCCATCCACGCATTTCTAAAAGTCGTACGACACTGTTTTGCCATTTCGGACGGATGTTGCACCTTGCACCGCGGATTTTTACGGTAAAACGGTATTAGCGTGCCTCGTCTTCGATTTACCATCGCTGGAGAGTGCGCACCATGGTACTGTTTCATTTCAAATCCATGCACGCATTTCTAAAAGTCGTACGGCACTGTTTCTCCATTTCGGACGGATGTTGCACCTTGCACCGCGGATGTCGCATCCTGTAGTATCGATTATTCGGACGGCAATAACTTCTGGCTCGTTTAGAGTTACGGGAGCCATAACCTGTCAAAACGAAGGCCACGTTGAGTTCTACGGCTTTGACAGCTTTCAGCCGTCAATGGATAGATTATTTCCCAAAAAGGACAACCCGAATCTCAATCGGGTCTCGTAAGTTTTTTACCCTTCGTTTTTTCGACACCGGATTTTTACGGTAAAACGGGATTACCGTGCCTCGTCTTCGATTTACCATCGTTGGAGAGTGGTGCACCATGGTACTGTTCCGTTTCAAATCCGTGCATGCATTTCTAAAAGTCGTACGACACTGTTTTGCCATTTCGGACGGATGTTGCACCTTGCACCGCGGATGTTGCACCCTGTAGATATCGATTATTCGGACGGCCATAACTTCTGGCTCGTTTAGAGTTATGGGAGCCATAACCTGTCAAAACGAAGGCCACGATGAGTTCTACGGCTTTGACCACTTTCAGCCGACAACGGATAGATTAATGCCCAAAAAGGACAACCCGAATCTCAATCGGGTCTCGTAAGTTTTTTACCCTTCGTTTTTTTGACACCGGATTTTTACGGTAAAACGGGATTACCGTGCCTCGTCTTCGATTTACCATCGCTGGAGTGTGGTTCACCATAGTACTGTTCCATTTCAAATCCATGCACGCATTTCTAAAAGTCGTACGACACTGTTTCTCCATTTCGGACGGATGTTGCACCTTGCACCGCAGATGTCGCATCCTGTAGATATCGATTATTCGGACGGCAATAACTTCTGGCTCGTTTAGAGTTACGCGAGCCATAACCTGTCAAAACGAAGGCCACGTTGAGTTCTACGGCTTTGACAGCTTTCAGCCGTCAACGGATAGATTATTTCCCAAAAAGGACAACCCGAATCTCAATCGGGTGTCGTAAGTTTTTTTACCCTTCGTTTTTTTGACACCGGATTTTTACGGTAAAACGGGATTACCATGCCTCGTCTTCGATTTACCATCGCTGGAGAGTGTGCACCATGGTACTGTTCTATTTCAAATCTATGCACGCATTTCTAAAAGTCGTACGACACTGTTTCGCCATTTCGGACGGATGTTGCACCTTGCACCGTGGATTTTTACGGTAAAACGGTATTAGCGTGCCTCGTCTTCGATTTACCATCGCTGGAGAGTGTGCACCATGGTATTGTTCTGTTTCAAATCCATCCACGCATTTCTAAAAGTGGTACGACACTGTTTTGCCATTTCGGACGGATGTTGCACCTTGCACCGCGGATTTCTACGGTAAAACGGTATTAGCGTGCCTCGTCTTCGATTTACCATCGCTGGAGAGTGCGCACCATGGTACTGTTCTGTTTCAAATCCATGCACGCATTTCTAAAAGTCGTACGGCACTGTTTCGCCATTTCGGACGGATGTTGCACCTTGCACCGCGGATGTTGCACCCTGTAGATATCGATTATTCGGACGGCAATAACTTCTTGCTCGTTTAGAGTTACGGGAGCCATAACCTGTCAAAACGAAGGCCACGTTGAGTTCTACAGCTTTGACAGCTTTCAGCCGTCAACGGATAGATTATTTCCCAAAACGGACAACCCGAATCTCAATCGGGTCTCGTAAGTTTTTTACCCTTCGTTTTTTTGACACCGGATTTTTACGGTAAAACGGGATTACCGTGCCTCGTCTTCGATTTACCATCGCTAGAGAGTGGTTCACCATGGTACTGTTCCGTTTCAAATCTATGCACGCATTTCTAAAAGTCGTACAACACTGTTTTGCCATTTCGGACGGATGTTGCACCTTGCACCGCGGATGTTGCACCCTGTAGATATCGATTATTCGGACGGGCATAACTTCTGGCTCGTTTAGAGTTACGGGAGCCATAACCTGTCAAAACGAAGGCCACGGTGAGTTCTACAGCTTTGACAGTTTTCAGCTGTCAACGGATAGATTAATGCCCGAAAAGGACAACCCGAATCTCAATCGAGTCTCGTAAGTTTTTTACCCTTCGTTTTTTCGACACCGGATTTTTACAATAAAACGGGATTACCGTGCCTCGCCTTCGATTTACCATCGCTGGAGAGTGGTGCAGCATGGCACTATTCCGTTTGAAATCCATGCATGCATTTCTAAAAGTCGTACAGCACTGTTTCGCCATTTCGGACGGATGTTGCACCTTGCACCGCGGATGTAGCACCTTGTAGATATCGATTATTCGGACGGTCATAACTTCTGGCGTGTTTAGATTTACGGGAGCCATAACCTGTCAAAACGAAGGCCACGGTGAGTTCTACAGCTTTGACAGCTTTCAACCGTCAACGGATAGATTAATGCCCGAAAAGGACAACCCGAATCTCAATCTGGGTTGGTAAGTTTTTTACCCTTCGTTTTTTCGACACCGGATTTTTACGATAAAACGGGATTACCGTGGCTCGTCTTCGATTTACCATCGCTGGAGAGTGGTGCACCATGGTAATGTTCCGTTTCAAATCCATGCACGCATTTATAAAAGTCGTACGACGCTGTTTCGCCATTTCGGACGGATGTTGCACCTTGCACCGCGGATGTTGCACCTGTAGATATCGATTATTCGGACGGCCATAACTTCAGGCTCGTTTAGAGTTACGGGAGCCATAACCTGTCAAAACTAAGGCCACGATGAGTTCTACGGCTTTGACCGCTTTCACCTGTCAACGGATAGATTAATGCCCAAAAAGTTTAACCCGAATCTCAATCGGGTCTCGTAAGTTTTTTACCCTTCGTTTTTTCGACACCGGATTTTTACGGTAAAACGGGATTACCGTGCCCCGTCTTCGATTTACCATCGTTGGAGCGTGGTGCACCGTGGTACTGTTCCGTTTCAAATCCATGCACGCATTTTTAAAAGTCGTACGACACTGTTTCGCCATTTCGTACGGAAGTTGCACCTTGCACCGCGGATGTTGCACCCTATAGATATCGATTATTCGGACGGCCATAACTTCTGGCTAGTTTAGAGTTACGGGAGCCATAACCTGTCAAAACGAAGGCCACGATGAGTTCTACGGCTTTGTCAGCTTTCAGCCGTTAACGGATAGATTAATGCCCAAAAAGGACAACCCAAATCTCAATCGGGTCCCGTAAGTTTTTCACCCTTCGTTTTTTTGACACCGGATTTTTACGGTAAAATGGTATTAGCGTGCCTCGTCTTCGATTTACCATCGCTGGAGAGTGGTGCACCGTGTTACTGTTCCGTTTCAAAACCATGCACGCATTTCTAAAAGTCGTACGACACTGTTTTGCCATTTCGGACGGATGTTGCACCTTGCACCGCGGATCTTGCACCCTGTAGATATCGATTATTCGGACGGCCATAACTTCTGGCTCGTTTAGAGTTATGGGAGCCATAACCTGTCAAAACGAAGGCCACGTTGAGTTCTACGGCTTCGACAGCTTTCAGCCGTCAACGGATAGATTAATGCCCAAAAAGGACAACCCGAATCTCAATCGGGTCTCGTAAGTTTTTTGCCCTTCGTTTTTTTGACACCGGATTTTTAAGGTAAAACGGGATTACCGTGCCTCGTCTTCGATTTACCATCGCTGGAGAGTGGTGCACCATGGTACTGTTCCATTTCAAATCTATGCACGCATTTCTAAAAGTCGTACGGCACTGTTTCTCCATTTCGGACGGATGTTGCACCTTGCACCGCGGATGTCGCATCCTGTAGATATCGATTATTCGGACGGGCATAACTTCTGGCTCGTTTAGAGGTACGGGAGCCATAACCTGTCAAAAAGAAGGCCACGGTGATTTCTACGGCTTTGTCAGCTTTCAGCCGTCAACGGATAGATTAATGCCCGAAAAGGACAACCCGAATCTCAATCGGGGTTCGTAAGTTTTTTACCCTTCGTTTTTTCGATACCGGATTTTTACGGTAAAACGGGATTACCGTTGCTCGTCTTCGATTTACCATCGCTGGAGAGTGGTGCACCATGGTACTTTTCCGTTTCAAATCCATGCACGCATTTCTTAAAGTCGTACGACACTGTTTCGACATTTCGGACGGATGTTGCACCTTGCACCGCGGATGTTGCACCCTGTATATATATCGATTATTCGGACAGCCATAACTTCTGGCTCGTTTAGATTTACGGGTGCCATAACCTGTCAAAACGAAGGCCACGGCGAGTTCTACAGCTTTGACAGCTTTCAGCCGTCAACGGATAGATTAATGCCCGAAAAGGACAACCCGAATCTCAATCGGGGTTCGTAAGTTTTTTACCCATCGTTTTTTTGGCACCGGATTTTTACGGTAAAACGGGATTACCGTGGCTCGTCTTCGATTTATCATCGCTGGAGAGTGGTGCGCCATGGTACTGTTCCGTTTCAAATCCATGCACGCATTTCTAAAAGTCGTACGGCACTGTTTCGTAATTTCGGACGGATGTTGCACCTTGCACCGCAGATGTTGCACCCTGTAGATATTGATTATTCGGACGGTCATAACTTCTGGCTCGTTTCGAGTTACGGGAGCCATAACCTGTCTAAATGAAGGCCACGATGAGTTCTACGGCTTTAACTGCTTTCAGCCGTCAACGGATAGATTAATGCCCAAAAGGACAACCCGAATCTCAATAGGGTCTCGTAAGTTTTTTACCCTTCGTTTTTTCGACACCGGATTTTTACGTTAAAACGGGATTACCGTGCCTCGCCTTCGATTTACCATCGCTGGAAAGTGATGCACCATGGTAATGTTCCGTTTAAAATCCAAGCACGCTTTTCTAAAAGTCGTACGACACTGTTTCGCCATTTCAGATGGATGTTGCACCTTGCATCGCGGATGTTGCACCCTGTAGATATCGATTATTCGGACGACCATAACTTCTGGATCGTTTAGAGTTACGGGAGTCATAACCTGTCAAAACGAAGGCCACAATGAGTTCTACGGCTTTGACAAGTTTCAGCCGTCAACGGATAGATCAATGCCCAAAAAGTACAACCCGAATCTCAATCGGGTCTCGTAAGTTTTGTACACTTCGTTTTTTCGACACCGGATTTTTACGGTAAAACGGGATTACCGAGCCTCATCTTCGATTTACCATCGCTGGAGAGTTGTGCACCATGGCACTGTTCTGTTTCAAATCCATGCATGAATTTCTAAAAGTCGTACGACACTGTTTCGCCATTTCGGACGGATGTTGCACCTTGCACCGCGGATGTTGCACCCTGTAGATATCGATTATTCGGACGGCCATAACTTCTGGCTCGTTTAGAGTTAAGGGAGCCATAACCTGTCAAAACGAAGGCCACGATGAGTTCTACGGCTTTGACCGCTTTCAGCCGTCAACGGATAGACTAATGCCCAAAAATGACAACCCGAATCTCAATCGAGCCTCGTAAGTTTTTTACCTTTCTTTTTTTGACACCGGATTTTTACGGTAAAACGGGATTACCGTGCCTCGCCTTTGATTTACCATCGCTGGAGAGTGGTGCACCAAGGTACTGTTCCGTTTCAAATCCATGCACGCATTTCTAAGAGTCGTACGACACTGTTTCGCCATTTCAAACGGATGTTGCACCTTGCACCGCGGATGTTGCACCCTGTAGATATCGATTATTCGGACGGCCGTAACTTCTGGCTTGTTTAGAGTTACGGGAGCCATAACCCTTCAAAACGAAGGCAACTGTGAGTTCTACGGCTTTGACCGCTATCAGCCATCAACGGATAGATTAATGCCCCAAAAGGACAACCCGAATCTCAATCGGGTCTCGTAAGTTTTTTACCCTTCGCTTTTTCGACACCGCATTTTTACGGTAAAACGGGATTACCGTGCCTCGTCTTCGATTTACCATCGCTGGAGAGTGGTGCACCATGTTACTGTTCCGTTTCAAATCCATGCACGTATTTCTAAAAGTCGTACGACACTGTTTCGCCATTTCGGACGGATGTTGCACCTTGCACCGCGGATGTAGCACCCTGTAGATATCGATTATTCGGACGGGCATAACTTCTAGCTCGTTTAGAGTAACGGGAGCCATAACCTGTCAAAACGAAGGACACGATGAGTTCTACGGCTTTGATAGCTTTCAGCCGTCAACGGATAGATTAATGCCCAAAAAGGACAACCCGAATCTCAATCAAGTCTCGTAAGTTTTTTTCCCTTCGTTTTTTCGACACCGGATTTTTACGGTAAAACGGGATTACCGTGCCTCGCCTTCGATTTACCATCGCTGGAGAGTGGTGCACCATGGCACTGTCCCGTTTCAAATCCATGCACGCAATTCTAAAAGTCGTACGGCACTGTTTCGCCATTTCGGACGGATGTTGCACCGTGCACCGCAGATGTTGCACCCTGTGGATATCGATTATTCGGACGGTAATAACTTCTGGCTCGTTTAGAGTTACGGGAGCCATAACCTATCAAAACGAAGGCCACGGTGAATTCTACAGCTTTGACATCTTCCAACCGTTAACGGATAGATTTATGACCGAAAAGGACAACCCGAATCTCAATCGGGGTTCGTAAGTTTTTTACCCTTCGTTTTTTCGACACCGGATTTTTACGGTAAAACGGGATTACCGTGGCTCATCTTAGATTTACCATCGCTGGAGAGTGGTGCACCATGGTACTGTTCCGTTTCAAATCCATGCACGCATTTCTAAAAGTCGTACGGCACTGTTTCGCCAATTCGGACGGATGTTGCGCCTTGCACCGCGGATGTTGCACCCTGTAGATATCGATTATTCGGACGGCCATATCTTCTGGCTCGTTTAGAGTTACGGGAGCCATAACCTTTCTAAAAGAAGGCCATGGTGAGTTCTACGGCTTTGACCGCTTTCAGCCGTCAACGGATAGATTAATGCCCAAAAAGGACAACCGAATCTCAATCGGGTCTCGTAAGTTTTTTACCCTTCGTTTTTTCGACACCGGATTTTTACGGTTAAACGGGATTACCGTGCCTCGTCTTCGATTTACCATCGCTGGAGAGTGGTGCACCATGTTACTGTTCCGTTTCAAATCCATGCACGCATTTCTAAAAGTCGTAAGGCACTGTTTCGCCATTTCGGACGGATGTTGCACCTTGCACCACGGATTTTGCACCCTGTAGGTATCGATTTTTCGGACGGCCATAACTTCTGGCTCGTTTAGAGTTACGAGAGCCATAACCTGTCAAAACGAAGGAAACAATGAGTTCTAAAGCTTTGACATCTTTCAGCCGTCAACTGATAGATTAATGCCCGAAAAGGACAACCCGAATCTCAATCGAGTCTCGTAAGTTTTTTACCCTTCGTTTTTTCGACACCGGATTTTTACAGTAAAACGGGATTACCGTGCCTCGCCTTCGATTTACCATCGCTGGAGAGTGGTGCACCATGGCACTATTCCGTTTCAAATCCATACATGCATTTCTAAAAGTCGTATGAGTTCTATGGCTCGTTTAGAGTAACGGGAGCCATAACCTGTCAAAACGAAGGCCACGATAAGTTCTATGGCTTTGACGGCTTTCAGCCGTCAACGGATAGATTAATGCCCAAATTGAACAACCCGAATCTCAATCGGGTCTCGTAAGTTTTTTACCCTTCGTTTTTTCGACACCGGATTTTTACGGTAAAATGGGATTACCGTGCCTCGTCTTCGATTTACCATCGCTGGAGAGTGGTGCACCATGGTACTGTTCCGTTTCAAATCAATGCACGCATTTCTAAAAGTCGTAAGACACTGTTTCGCCATTTCGGTCGGATGTTGCACCTTGCACCGCTGAAGTTGCACCCTGTAGATATCGGTTATTCGGACGGCCATAACTCCTGGCTCGTTTAGAATTACGGGAGCCATAACCTGTCAAAACGAAGGCCACGATGAGTTCTATGGCTTTGACAGCTTTCAACCGTCAACGGATAGATTAATGCCCAAAAAGGAAACCCGAATCTCAATCGGGTCTCGTAATTTTTTTACCCTTCGTTTTTTCGACACAGGATTTTTACGGTAAAACGGGATTACCGTGCCTCGCCTTCGATTTACCATCGCTGGAGAGTGGTGCACCATGATACTGTTCCGTTTCAAATCCATGCACGCATTTCTAAAAGTCGTACGGCACTGTTTTGCCATTTCAAACGGATGTTGCACCTTGCACCGCGGATGTTGCACCCTGTATATATCGATTATTCGGACGGCAATAACTTCTGGCTCGTTTAGAGTTATGGGAGCCATAACTTGTCAAAACGAAGGCCATGATGAGTTCTACGGCTTTGACAGCTTTCAGCCGTCAACGCACAGATTAATTCCCAAAAAGGACAACCCGAATCTCAATCGGGTCTCGTAAGTTTTTTACCCTTCGTTTTTTCGACAACGGATTTTTACGGTAAAACGAGATTATCGTGCCTCGTCTTCGATTTACCATCGCTAGATAGTGGTGCACCATGGTACTGTTCCGTTTCAAATCCATGCACGCATTTCTAAAAGTCGTACGACACTGTTTCGCCATTTCGGACGGATGTTGCACCTTGCACCGCGGATGTTGCACCCTGTAGATATCGATTATTCGGACGGGCATAACTTCTGCCTTGTTTAGAGTAACGGGAGCCATAACCTGTCAAAACGAAGGCCACGATGAGTTCTATGGCTTTGACGGCTTTCAGCCGTCAACGGATAAATTAATGCCCAAAAAGGACAACCCGAATCTAAATCGAATCTCGTAAATATTTTACCCTTCGTTTTTTCGACACTTGATTTTTACGGTAAAACGGGATTACCGTGCCTCGCCTTCGATTTACCATCGCTGGAGAGTGGTGCACCATGGTAATGTTCCGTTTCGAATCCATGCACGCATTTCTAAAAGTCGAAGGGCACTGTTACGCCATTTCGGACGGATGTTGCACCTTGCACCGCAGATGTTGCACCCTGCAGATATAGATTATTCGGACGGCCATAACTTCTGGCTCGTTTGGAGTTACGGGAGCCATAACCTGTCAAAACGAAGACCACGATGAGTTCTACGGCTTTGACAGCTTTCACCCGTCAACGGATAGACTAATGCCCAAAAAGGACAACCTGAATCTCAATCGAGCCTCGTAAGTTTTTTACCTTTCGTTTTTTCGACACCGGATTTTTACGGTAAAATGGGATTACCGTGCCTCGCCTTTGATTTACCATCGCTGGAGAGTGGTTCACCATGGTACTGTTCCGTTTCAAATCCATGCACGCATTTCTAAGAGTCGTACGACACTGTTTCGCCATTTCAGACGGATGTTGCACCTTGCACCGCGGATGTTGCACCCTGTAGATATCGATTATTCGGACGGCCGTAACTTCTGGCTCGTTTAGAGTTACGGGAGCCATAACCCGTCAAAACGAAGGCCACGGTGAGTTCTACGGCTTTGACCGCTTTCGGACATCAACGGATAGATTAATGCCCCAAAAGGACAACCCGAATCTCAATCGGGTCGCGTATGTTTTTTACCCTTCGCTTTTTCGACACCGCATTTTTACGGTAAAACGGGATTACCGTGACTCGTCTTCGATTTACCATCGCTGGAGAGTGGTGCACCATGGTACTGTTCCGTTTCAAATCCATGCACGTATTTCCAAAAGTCGTACGACACTGTTTCGCCATTTCGGACGGATGTTGCACCTTGCACCGCGGATGTTGCACCCTATAGATATCGATTATTCGGACGGGAATAACTACTGGCTCGTTTAGAGTAACGGGAGCCATAACCTATCAAAATGAAGGACATGATGAGTTCTACGGCTTTGACAGCTTTCGGCCGTCAACGGATAGATTAATGCCCAAAAAGGACAACCCGAATCTCAATCGAGTCTCGTAAGTTTTTTTCCCTTCGTTTTTTCGACACCGGATTTTTACGGTAAAACGGGATTACCGTGCCTCGCCTTCGATATTCCATCGCTGGAGAGTGGTGCACCATGGCACTGTTCCGTTTCAAATCCATGCGCGCATTTCTAAAAGTTGTACGGCACTGTTTCGCCATTTCGGACGGATGTTGCACCTTGCACCGCAGATGTTGCACCCTGTGGATATCGATTATTCGGACGGTCATAACTTCTGGCTCGTTTAGAGTTACGGGAGCCATAACCTATCAAAACGAAGGCCACGGTGAATTCTACAGCTTTGACATCTTCCAACCGTTAACGGATAGATTTATGCCCGAAAAGGACAACCCGAATCTCAATCGGGGTTCGTAAGTTTTTTACCCTTCGTTTTTTCGACACCGAATTTTTACGGTAAAACCGGATTACCGTGGCTAGTCTTAGATTTACCATCGCTGGAGAGTGGTGCACCATGGTACTGTTCCGTTTCAAATCCATGCACGCATTTCTAAAAGTCGTACGCCACTGTTTCGACAATTCGGACGGATGTTGCACCTTGCACCGCGGATGTTGCACCCTGTAGATATCGATTATTCGGACGACCATAACTTCTGGCTCGTTTAGAGTTACGGGAGCCATAACCTGTCAAAACTAAGGCCACGATGAGTTCTACGGCTTTGACCGCTTTCACCCGTCAACGGATAAATTAATGCCCAAAAAGGACAACCCGAATCTAAATCGAATCTCGTAAATTTTTTACCCTTCGTTTTTTCGACACGTGGATTTTTACGGTAAAACGGGATTACCGTGCCTCGTCTTCGATTTACCATCGCTGGAGAGTGGTGCACCATGGTACTGTTCCGTTTCAAATCCATGCACGCATTTCTAAGAGTCGTACGACACTGTTTCGCCATTTCAGGCGGATGTTGCACCCTGTAGATATCGATTATTCGGACGGCCGTAACTTCTGGCTCGTTTAGAGTTACGGGAGCCATAACCCGTCAAAACGAAGGCCACGGTGAGTTCTACGGCTTTGACCGCTTTCGGCCATCAACGGATAGATTAATGCCCCAAAAGGACAACCCGAATCTCAATCGGGTCTCGTATGTTTTTTACCCTTCGCTTTTTCGACACCGCATTTTTACGGTAAAACGGGATTACCGTGCCTCGTCTTCGATTTACCATCGCTGGAGAGTGGTGCACCATACTATTCCGTTTCAAATCCATGCACGTATTTCCAAAAGTCGTACGACACTGTTTCGCCATTTCGGACGGATGTTGCACCTTGCACCACGGATGTTGCACCCTATAGATATCGATTATTCGGACGGGCATAACTTCTGGCTCATTTAGAGTAACGGGAGCCATAACCTATCAAAACGAAGGACACGATGAGTTCTACGGCTTTGACAGCTTTCGGCCGTCAACGGATAGATTAATGCCCAAAAAGGACAACCCGAATCTCAATCGAGTCTCGTAAGTTTTTTCCCTTCGTTTTTTCGACACCGGATTTTTACGGTAAAACGGGATTACCGTGCCTCGCCTTCGATATTCCATCGCTGGAGAGTGGTGCACCATGGCACTGTTCCGTTTCAAATCCATGCGCGCATTTCTAAAAGTTGTACGGCACTGTTTCGCCATTTCGGACGGATGTTGCACCTTGCACCGCAGATGTTGCACCCTGTGGATATCGATTATTCGGACGGTCATAACTTCTGGCTCGTTTAGAGTTACGGGAGCCATAACCTATCAAAACGAAGGCCACGGTGAATTCTACAGCTTTGACATCTTCCAACCGTTAACGGATAGATTTATGCCCGAAAAGGACAACCCGAATCTCAATCGGGGTTCGTAAGTTTTTTACCCTTCGTTTTTTCGACACCGGATTTTTACGGTAAAATGGGATTACCGTGGCTCGTCTTAGATTTACCATCGCTGGAGAGTGGTGCACCATGGTACTGTTCCGTTTCAAATCCATGCACGCATTTCTAAAAGTCGTACGGCACTGTTTCGCCAATTCGGACGGATGTTGCACCTTGCACCGCGGATGTTGCACCCTGTAGATATCGATTATTCGGACGACCATAACTTCTGGCTCGTTTAGAGTTACGGGAGCCATAACCTGTCAAAACTAAGGCCACGATGAGTTCTACGGCTTTGACCACTTTCACCCGTCAACGGATAAATTAATGCCCAAAAAGGACAACCCGAATCTAAATCGAATCTCGTAAATTTTTTACCCTTCGTTTTTTCGACACGTGGATTTTTACGGTAAAACGGGATTACCGTGCCTCGTCTTCGATTTACCATCGCTGGAGAGTGGTGCACCATGGTACTGTTCCGTTTCAAATCCATGCACGCATTTCTAAAAGTCGTACGGCACTGTTTCGCCAATTCGGACGGATGTTGCACCTTGCACCGCGGATGTTGCACCCTGTAGATATCGATTATTCGGACGGCCATAACTTCTGGCTCGTTTAGAGTTACGGGAGCGATAACCTTTCTAAAAGAAGGCCATGGTGAGTTCTACGACTTTGACCGCTTTCAGCCGTCAACGGATAGATTAATGCCCAAAAAGGACAACCCGAATCTCAATCGGGTCTCGTAAGTTTTTTACCCTTCGTTTTTTCGACACAGGATTTTTACGGTAAAACGGGATTACCGTGCCTCGTCTTCGATTTACCATCGCTGGACGGCGGTGCACCATGTTACTGTTCCGTTTCAAATCCATGCACGCATTTCTAAAAGTCGTAAGGCACTGTTTCGCCATTTCGGACGGATGTTGCACCTTGCACCGCGGATTTTGCACCCTGTAGGTATCGATTATTCGGACGGCCATAACTTCTGGCTCGTTTAGAGTTACGAGAGCCATAACTTGTCAAAACGAAGGAAATAATGAGTTCTAAAGCTTTGACAGCTTTCAGCCGTCAACTGATAGATTAATGCCCGAAAAGGACAACCCGAATCTCAATCGAGTCTCGTAAGTTTTTTACCCTTCGTTTTTTCGACACCGGATTTTTACAGTAAAACGAGATTACCGTGCCTCGCCTTCGATTTACCATCGCTGGAGAGTGGTGCACCATGGCACTGTTCAGTTTCAAATTCATGCACGCATTTCTAAAAGTCGTATGAGTTCTACGGCTCGTTTAGAGTAACGGGAGCCATAACCTGTCAAAACGAAGGCCACGATGAGTTCTATGGCTTTGACGGCTTTCAGCCGTCAACGGATAGATTAATGCCCAAAAAGGACAACCCGAATCTCAATCGGGTCTCGTAAGTTTTTTACCCTTCGTTTTTTCGACACCGGATTTTTACGGTAAAATGGGATTACCGTGCCTCGTCTTCGATTTACCATCGCTGGAGAGTGGTGCACCATGGTACTGTTCCGTTTCAAATCCACGCATGCATTTCTAAAAGTCGTAAGACACTGTTTCGCCATTTCGGTCGGATGTTGCACCTTGCACCGCTGATGTTGCACCCTGTAGATATCGGTTATTCGGACGGCCATAACTTCTGGCTCGTTTAGACTTACGGGAGCCATAACCAGTCAAAACGAAGGCCACGATGAGTTCTACGGCTTTGACAGCTTTCAACCGTCAACGGATAAATTAATGCCCAAAAGGGAAACCCTAATCTCAATCGGGTCTTGTAATTTTTTTACCCTTCGTTTTTTCGACACGGGATTTTTACGGTAAAACGGGATTACCGTGCCTCGCCTTCGATTTACCATCGCTGGAGAGTGGTGCACCATGATACTGTTCCGTTTCAAATCCATGCACGCATTTCTAAGAGTCGTACGGCACTGTTTTGCCATTTCAGACGGATGTTGCACCTTGCACCGCAGATGTTGCACCCTTTATATATCGATAATTCGGACGGCAATAACTTCTGGCTCGTTTAGAGTTACGGGAGCAATAACCTGTCAAAACGAAGGCCATGATGAGTTCTACGGCTTTGACAGCTTTCAGCCGTCAACGGATAGATCAATGCCCAAAAAGGACAACCCGAATCTCAATCGGGTCTCGTAAGTTTTTTACCCTTCGTTTTTTCGACAACGGATTTTTACGGTAAAACGAGATTATTGTGCCTCGTCTTTGATTTACCATCGCTAGAGAGTGGTGCACCATGGTACTGTTCCATTTCAAATCCATGCACGCATTTCTAAAAGTCGTACGACACTGTTTCGCCATTTCGGACGGATGTTGCACCATGCACCGCGGATGTTGCACCCTGTAGATATCGATTATTCGGACGGGCATAACTTCTGGCTCGTTTAGAGTAACGGGAGCCATAACCTGTCAAGACGAAGGCCACGATGAGTTCTATGGCTTTGATGGCTTTCGGCCATCAACGGATAGATTAACGCCCAAAAAGGCCAACCCGAATCTCAATCGAGTCTCGTAAATTTTTTACCCTTCGTTTTTTCGACACTTGATTTTTACGGTAAAACGGGATTACCGTGCCTCGCCTTCGATTTACCATCGCTGGAGAGTGGTGCACCATGGTAATGTTCCGTTTCTAATCCATGCACGCATTTCTAAAAGTCGAACGGCACTGTTTCGCCATTTCGGACGGATGTTGCACCTTGCACCGCGGATGTTGCACCCTGTAGATATCGATTATTCGGACGGCCATAACTTCTGGCTCGTTTAGAGTTACGGGAGCCATAACCTGTCAAAATGAAGACCACGATGAGTTCTACGGCTTTGACAGCTTTCACCCGTCAACGGATAGATTAATGCCCAAAAGGACAACCCGAATCTCAATCGGGTCTCGTAAGTTTTTTACCCTTCGTTTTTTCGACACCGGATTTTTACGGTAAAACGAGATTACCGTGCCACGCCTTCGATTTACCATCGCTGGAGAGTGGTGCACCATGGTACTGTTCCGTTCCAAATCCATGCATGCATTTCTAAATGTCGTATGTCACTGTTTCGCCATTTCAGACGGATGTTGCACCTTGCACCGCGGATGTTGCACCCTGTAGATATCGATTATTCGGACGGCCATAACTTCTGGCTCGTTTAGAGTTACGGGAGCCATAACCAGTCAAAACGAAGGCCACGTTGAGTTCTACGGCTTTGACCGCTTCCAGCTGTCAACGGATAGATAAATCCCCAAAAAGTACAACCCGAATCTCAATCGGGTCTCGTAATTTTTTTACCCTTGGTTTTTTCGACACTGGATTTTTACGGTAAAACGGGATTACCGTGGCTCGTCTTCGATTTACCATCGCTGGAGAGTGGTGCACCATGGTACTGTTCCGTTTCAAATCCATGCATGCATTTCTAAAAGTCGTACGACACTGTTTCGCCATTTCGGACGGATGTTACACCTTGCACCGCGGATGTTGCACCCTGTTGATATCGATTATTCGGACGGCCATAACTTTTGGCTCGTTTAGAGTTACGGGAGCCATAACCTGTCTAAACGAAGGTCACGGTGAGTTCTACGGTTTTGACCGCTTTCAGCCGTCAACAGATAGATTAATGCCCAAAAGGACAACCCGAATCTCAATTGGGTCTTGTAAGTTTTTTACCCTTTGTTTTTTCGACACCGGATTTTTACGGTAAAACGGGATTACCGTGCTTCGTCTTCGATTTACCATCGCTGGAGAGCGGTGCACCATGGTACTGTTCCGTTTCAAATCCATGCATGCATTTCTAAACGTCGTAAGGCACTGTTTCGCCATTTCAGACGGATGTTGCACCTTGCACCGCGGATTTTGCACCCTGTAGGTATCGATTATTAGGATGGCCTTGCATCATGTCAATTATTAGGATGGCCTTGCATCATGTCAAAACGAAGGAAACGATGAGTTCTACAGCTTTGACAGCTTTCAGCCGTCAATGGATAGATTAATGCCCGAAAAGGACAACCCGAATCTCAATCGAGTCTCCTAAGTTTATTACCCTTCGTTTTTTCGACACCGGATTTTTACAGTAAAACGGGATTGCCGTGCCTCGCCTTCGATTTTCCATCGCTGGAGAGTGGTGCACCATGGCATTCCGTTTCAAATCCATGCACGCATTTCTAAAATTCATATGATACTGTTTCGCCATTTCGGACGGATGTTGCACCTTGCACCGCGGATGTTGCACCCTGTAGATATCGATTATTCGGACGGCCATAGCTTCTGGCTCGTTTAGAGTACGGGAACCATAACCTGTCCATACGAAGGCCACGATGAGTTCTATGGATTTGACAGCTTTCTGCCGTCAACGGATAGACTAATGCCCAAAAAGGACAACCCAAATCTCAATCGGGTCTCGTAAGTTTTTTACCCTTCGTTTTTCGACACCGGATTTTTACGGTAAAATGGGATTACCGTGCCTCATCTTCGATTTACCATCGCTGGAGAGTGGTGCACCGTGGTACTGTTCCATTTCAAATCCATGCACACATTTCTAAAAGTCGTAAGACACTGTTTCGCCATTTCGGTCGGATGTTGCACCTTGCACCGCGGATGTTGCTCCGTGTAGATATCGGTTATTCGGACGGCCATAACTTCTGGCTCGTTTAGAGTTACGGGAGCCAAAACCTGTCAAAACGAAGGCCAAGATGAGCTCTACGGCTTTGACAGCTTTCAACCGTCAACGGATAGATTAATGCCCAAAAAGGAAACCCGAATCTCAATCGGGTCTCGTAATTTTTTTACCCTTCGTTTTTTCGACACAGGATTTTTACGGTAAAACGAGATTACCGTGCCTCGCCTTCGATTTACCATCGCTGGAGAGTGGTGCACCATGATACTGTTCCGTTTCAAATCCATGCACGCATTTCTAAAAGTCGTACGACACTGTTTCGCCATTTCAGATGGATGTTGCACCTTGCACCACGGATGTTGCACCCTGTATATATCGATTATTCGGACGGCAATAACTTCTGGCTCGTTTAGAGTTACGGGAGCAATAACCTGTCAAAACGAAGGCCAAGATGAGTTCTACGGCTTTGACAGCTTTCAGCCGTCAACGGATAGATTACTGCCCAAAAAGGACAACCCGAATCTCAATCGGGTCTCGTAAGTTTTTTACCCTTCGTTTTTTCGACAACGGATTTTTACGGTAAAACGAGATTATCGTGCCTCGTCTTCGATTTACCATCGCTAGAGAGTGGTGCACCATGGTACTGTTCCATTTGAAATCCATGCACACATTTCTAAAAGTCGTACGGCACTGTTTCGCCATTTCGGACGGATGTTGCACCTTGCACCGCGGATGTTGCACCCTGTAGATATCGATTATTCGGACGGGCATAACTTCTGGCTCTTTTAGAGTAACGGGAGCCATAACCTGTCAAGACGAAGGCCGTGATGAGTTCTATGGCTTTGACGGCTTTCAGCCATCAACGGATAGATTAACGCCCAAAAAGGACAACCCGAATCTCAATCGAGTCTCGTAAATTTTTTACCCTTCGTTTTTTCGACACCAGATTTTCACGGTAAAAGAGGATTACCATGCCTTGCCTTCGATTTACCATCGCTGGAGAGTGGTGCACCATGGTAATGTTCCGTTTCGAATCCATGCACGCATTTCTAAAATTCGTACGACACTGTTTCGCCATTTCGGATGGATGTTGCACCTTGCACCACGGATGTTGCACCCTGTAGATATCGATTATTCGGACGGCCATAACTTCTGGCTCGTTTAGAGTTACGGGAGCCATAACCTGTCGAAACGAAGGCCACGATGAGTTATACGGCTTTGACAGCTTTCAGCCGTCAACGGATAGATGAATGCCCAAAAAGACAACACGAATCTCAATCGGGTCTCGTAAGTTTTTTACCCTTCGTTTTTTCGACAGCGGATTTTTACGGTAAAACGGGATTACCGTGCCTCGCCTTCGATTTACCATCGCTGGAGAGTGGTGCACCATGGTACTGCTCCGTTTCAAATCCGTGCACGCATTTCTAAAAGTCGTACATCACTGTTTCTCCATTCCAGACGGATGTTGCACCTTGCACCGCGGATGTTGCACCCTGTATATATCGATTATTCGGACGGCCATAACTTCTGGCTCGTTTAGAGTTACGGGAGCCATAACCTGTCAAATCGAAGGCAACGTTGAGTTCTACGGCTTTGACAGCTTCCAGCCGTCAACGGATAGATTAATGCCCAAAAAGGACAACCCGAATCTCAATCGGGTCTCGTAAGTTTTTTACCCTTCGTTTTATCGACACCGGATTTTTACGGTAAAACGAGATTACCGTGCCACGCCTTCGATTTACCATCGCTGGAGAGTGGTGCACCATGGTACTGTTCCGTTCCAAATCCATGCACGCATTTCTAAATGTCGTATGTCACTGTTTCGCCATTTCAGACGGATGTTGCACCTTGCACCGCGGATGTTGCACCCTGTAGATATCGATTATTCGGACGGCCATAACTTCTGGCTCGTTTAGAGTTACGGGAGCCATAACCTGTCAAAACGAAGGCCACGTTGAGTTCTACGGCTTTGACCGCTTCCAGCTGTCAACGGATAGATAAATCCCCAAAAAGTACAACCCGAATCTCAATCGGGTCTCGTAATTTTTTTACCCTTGGTTTTTTCGACACTGGATTTTTACGGTAAAACGGGATTACCGTGGCTCGTCTTCGATTTACCATCGCTGGAGAGTGGTGCACCATGGTACTGTTCCGTTTCAAATCCATGCATGCATTTCTAAAAGTCGTACGACACTGTTTCGCCATTTCGGACGGATGTTACACCTTGCACCGCGGATGTTGCACCCTGTTGATATCGATTATTCGGACGGCCATAACTTTTGGCTCGTTTAGAGTTACGGGAGCCATAACCTGTCTAAACGAAGGTCACGGTGAGTTCTACGGTTTTGACCGCTTTCAGCCGTCAACAGATAGATTAATGCATAAAAGGACAACCCGAATCTCAATTGGGTCTTGTAAGTTTTTTACCCTTTGTTTTTTCGACACCGGATTTTTACGGTAAAACGGGATTACCGTGCTTCGTCTTCGATTTACCATCGCTGGAGAGCGGTGCACCATGGTACTGTTCCGTTTCAAATCCATGCATGCATTTCTAAACGTCGTAAGGCACTGTTTCGCCATTTCAGACGGATGTTGCACCTTGCACCGCGGATTTTGCACCCTGTAGGTATCGATTATTAGGATGGCCTTGCATCATGTCAATTATTAGGATGGCCTTGCATCATGTCAAAACGAAGGAAACGATGAGTTCTACAGCTTTGACAGCTTTCAGCCGTCAATGGATAGATTAATGCCCGAAAAGGACAACCCGAATCTCAATCGAGTCTCCTAAGTTTATTACCCTTCGTTTTTTCGACACCGGATTTTTACAGTAAAACGGGATTGCCGTGCCTCGCCTTCGATTTTCCATCGCTGGAGAGTGGTGCACCATGGCATTCCGTTTCAAATCCATGCACGCATTTCTAAAATTCATATGATACTGTTTCGCCATTTCGGACGGATGTTGCACCTTGCACCGCGGATGTTGCACCCTGTAGATATCGATTATTCGGACGGCCATAGCTTCTGGCTCGTTTAGAGTACGGGAACCATAACCTGTCCATACGAAGGCCACGATGAGTTCTATGGATTTGACAGCTTTCTGCCGTCAACGGATAGACTAATGCCCAAAAAGGACAACCCAAATCTCAATCGGGTCTCGTAAGTTTTTTACCCTTCGTTTTTCGACACCGGATTTTTACGGTAAAATGGGATTACCGTGCCTCATCTTCGATTTACCATCGCTGGAGAGTGGTGCACCGTGGTACTGTTCCATTTCAAATCCATGCACACATTTCTAAAAGTCGTAAGACACTGTTTCGCCATTTCGGTCGGATGTTGCACCTTGCACCGCGGATGTTGCTCCGTGTAGATATCGGTTATTCGGACGGCCATAACTTCTGGCTCGTTTAGAGTTACGGGAGCCAAAACCTGTCAAAACGAAGGCCAAGATGAGCTCTACGGCTTTGACAGCTTTCAACCGTCAACGGATAGATTAATGCCCAAAAAGGAAACCCGAATCTCAATCGGGTCTCGTAATTTTTTTACCCTTCGTTTTTTCGACACAGGATTTTTACGGTAAAACGAGATTACCGTGCCTCGCCTTCGATTTACCATCGCTGGAGAGTGGTGCACCATGATACTGTTCCGTTTCAAATCCATGCACGCATTTCTAAAAGTCGTACGACACTGTTTCGCCATTTCAGATGGATGTTGCACCTTGCACCACGGATGTTGCACCCTGTATATATCGATTATTCGGACGGCAATAACTTCTGGCTCGTTTAGAGTTACGGGAGCAATAACCTGTCAAAACGAAGGCCAAGATGAGTTCTACGGCTTTGACAGCTTTCAGCCGTCAACGGATAGATTACTGCCCAAAAAGGACAACCCGAATCTCAATCGGGTCTCGTAAGTTTTTTACCCTTCGTTTTTTCGACAACGGATTTTTACGGTAAAACGAGATTATCGTGCCTCGTCTTCGATTTACCATCGCTAGAGAGTGGTGCACCATGGTACTGTTCCATTTGAAATCCATGCACACATTTCTAAAAGTCGTACGGCACTGTTTCGCCATTTCGGACGGATGTTGCACCTTGCACCGCGGATGTTGCACCCTGTAGATATCGATTATTCGGACGGGCATAACTTCTGGCTCTTTTAGAGTAACGGGAGCCATAACCTGTCAAGACGAAGGCCGTGATGAGTTCTATGGCTTTGACGGCTTTCAGCCATCAACGGATAGATTAACGCCCAAAAAGGACAACCCGAATCTCAATCGAGTCTCGTAAATTTTTTACCCTTCGTTTTTTCGACACCAGATTTTCACGGTAAAAGAGGATTACCATGCCTCGCCTTCGATTTACCATCGCTGGAGAGTGGTGCACCATGGTAATGTTCCGTTTCGAATCCATGCACGCATTTCTAAAATTCGTACGACACTGTTTCGCCATTTCGGATGGATGTTGCACCTTGCACCACGGATGTTGCACCCTGTAGATATCGATTATTCGGACGGCCATAACTTCTGGCTCGTTTAGAGTTACGGGAGCCATAACCTGTCGAAACGAAGGCCACGATGAGTTATACGGCTTTGACAGCTTTCAGCCGTCAACGGATAGATGAATGCCCAAAAAGACAACACGAATCTCAATCGGGTCTCGTAAGTTTTTTACCCTTCGTTTTTTCGACAGCGGATTTTTACGGTAAAACGGGATTACCGTGCCTCGCCTTCGATTTACCATCGCTGGAGAGTGGTGCACCATGGTACTGCTCCGTTTCAAATCCGTGCACGCATTTCTAAAAGTCGTACGTCACTGTTTCCCCATTCCAGACGGATGTTGCACCTTGCACCGCGGATGTTGCACCCTGTATATATCGATTATTCGGACGGCCATAACTTCTGGCTCGTTTAGAGTTACGGGAGCCATAACCTGTCAAATCGAAGGCAACGTTGAGTTCTACGGCTTTGACAGCTTCCAGCCGTCAACGGATAGATTAATGCCCAAAAAGGACAACCCGAATCTCAATCGGGTCTCGTAAGTTTTTTACCCTTCGTTTTATCGACACCGGATTTTTACGGTAAAACGGGATTACCGTGGCTCGTCTTCGATTTACCATCGCTGGAGAGTGGTGCACCATGGTACTGTTCCGTTTCAAATCCATGCATGCATTTCTAAAAGTCGTACGACACTGTCTCGCCATTTCGGACGGATGTTGCACCTTGCACCGCGGATGTTGCACCCTGTAGATATCAATTATTCGGACGGCCATAACTTTTGGCTCGTTTAGAGTTACGGGATGTTATCCCATTTTTTGGTCAAAGCTAGAATATCGACAAATTGGCAAGGAATTATGAATATCAGGATTGGAGATCGGTTGGAATCAAGGCTACGATCGATATCGTCAAAATTTTGTTGAACTCCGATCGGGACGAAATTGATTGGAGATGATGATAAGAACTAGGAAAGGCTATGTTTCAAATTTCAAGATAATCGGAGTTCGTTTGGAGGAAATATGATGGATTCAAGGTGGGAAATGCATGTTGTTCGAATCCATCAAAAGGGACAAAGTGGTGCTTTGTTCGAATAGATCAGATTCGAACCCACCAGGATGGATTCGAACCCAACAGGTTCGCATCGATCAAGAGGCGTTGCGCAAGGACAGTTCGAATCGGTACACTTCGTATCGAATGGCATGGTTTCGGCTTGGTAAAGTTTGCATCAATGGTTCTTCGAATCGATGGACTTCGACTCGATGGAGAGGCATAAAGGTGTATACTGGTTAGTTCGCATCGATGGTGGTTCGAATCCATGGGAACTCCATGGATTCGAAGGAGAGGGATTCGAAGGAGATGGATACGAGGGACATGGATTCGAAGGACGTGGATTCGAAAGGGATGGCTTCGAAGAGGATGGACTCGGAGGGTATGGACTCGAAGAAGATGGACTCAGCGGATATGGACTCGAAGGAAACAGGCTCGAAAGTCATGGACTTGAAGGAGGTGGCTTCGGAGAGTGTGGGTTCGAAGCATGGATTCGAACCATTCAGAACGCACGGATCCTTGAACTTGAAACGATCATATCTTCCAAACCGTTGATCCAAGTGCAATGAAATTTTTACAGGAGCTTACATACATGTTGAAGAATGTTCTCACCAAATTTCAGATCAATTGGATGATTTCTTGATCGATTCGAACCTTACTTCGAATCGATCCTGATGTGGGCCCGGACCTCCAGATTTCGGGCATGTGGGCCCCCTCACGTGCCTGAAGCGGTCTTCTCGGATTTTAGGAGAAATATCAGCTTCCTACGCTTATAAATAGAGCCCCTGGTCATTCAAAAAAGGGGTCGGAGGATTTGAAGAGAGAAAACACACCCGGACGCTGCCAGAATCATTCCTTAACATCATTACTGCTATTTATTTCAAGTTTTGGACTTTGTAACTGCTGTAATCATCTGTAATCATCAAGGATAATCAATAAAAGGATAAAAAACTTTGGAGTGGACGTAGGCCGGAGATAGCCGAACCACTATAAAACTTGTGTTTCTGTTCTTTACTTTTGGACTGCTGTTGAATATTTGCTGAGATTTGAGATTTGTGTTTTGAATATTGCTGATTTATATTTACACACTGGTGCTTTCACGGTATTTGGGGTTTGTGACCAATTTTGGCACAAACACTTTGGTGCTTTCACTGAGAACGACTAGCACCCACTACATCGGATTTGAAGGTTTGATTTGGAGATTTTAAAGAGTTTAGATTCAAGGACAATGACTAGGCAAAATAGTAGAAGGCAAAGAGCTGAGAGAAGCCAACAGGAGGGAAGTCAACAAGCATCCTCCGGAGCCGGGGAAGGACAAGCGTCAGTCTACATAACCCGGGATGAAATGGAGGCTATGGCAAATTCTTTGCAAGAGAGATTATTGAAGAGCCAACAGGAAATGATGCAGACTTTCTTTGAGCAAATGAGAGCTGCAGGGATGCAGAACTTAGGAACAGCTACAGCCGCTGTGGATGCAGGGCAGAGGACTAGGATCGTGGAACCCAATGGAGGACGAGATACGGAGCCAGAAAGCAATCAACAAGGGCTTGGGGGCAGGCCCACGGGATCCAATACGGGAGGACCTTTGGAAGGAATTCAACAGGCTAGAACTAACATTGCTCCTAGTGAGCCACAAGAAGAATATGTACCAAAATTCCCTCAGGGGCATGGGGGGAAACCCCCAACAGACAATACCGGATTAGTGGAAATTATCAGAAGAACTGTGCGGGGTGGTTTGACCACCAGAGGATTGGAAGGAGTGAATAGGAGTCCGTTCGCTCAGGAAATAAGGATGGCTCAGAATCCACCTAAGTTTAAGCTACCTAGCGTGGAGGTATATGATGGTAAGGCAGACCCAACTGATCATTTGATGAGGTACACCAGACATATGGAGGTGCTGGGGGCATCGGAAGAAGTGATGGCCCGATGTTTCCCTTTGTATCTGACGGATTTAGCTGCAATGTGGTTTAGGCAGCTGGGAGAAGGATCTATCAGAACATGGAGGGAATTGGTGGAAAAGTTTTTGGGACAGTTTCGGGTTCACGTCAAGAGGCCGAAGAATGTGATGACATTGACATCAGTGAAGCAAAGGATAGATGAGTCGCTTAGAGCTTTTCTAACTCGATTCAGTGCGGCAGTCGCTTCGGTGGATCGGCCTGATCCATCGATGGTTTTAATGGCAGCAGTATCAGGAGTCAAGGAGGACTCTGATTTCAAGGTATCTCTGATACGAGATCCTCCACAGGATCTCGACGAATTCTTTCACGAGGCAGAAAGGTTCCTTCGGCAGGAGGATGCGAGTACGGATTTAAAAGTGAAAAAGGTTAGTGCAATCGAGGTTGGAGCAATATCCAGCGGTGGTTCGGATAAAGACAAAGGAAAAAGGAAATTGGATAATGATTCTGGAAACGCTAGGAAGCAATGGAAAGATCCAAAGTTTTCCACATACACAAGATTGAACGAGACGCTAGAGCGGATATACATGGATACTCGGAATCGCCTTCCCTACCGAAGGCCAGCCAGGAGAGAGCCTTCTGAACGAGAGAGGGCATCAGGGAGGCATTGTCTCTTCCATGACTTAGACGGACATGACACCAACAGCTGCAGGCACTTGAAGGATATAATCGAGGAGCATGTAAGGAATGGACAGTTACAACAGTATGTCGGAGCTCGGAATACAACGGTAGAGCAGGAGCAACCACCGACAACCTCTCGCCGTGATAATGGGAGACCCAGGGATGGTGGTCGATTGATCATCCACTAATTGGGATAATATGGAATAAGTAACGAACTATTGGCAAGCAACCAAGTCATTTACACATGTACGGGGACGGAGATAGCCCCGAGGCATGCTCTGAATGATGATAACCTGCAACGCTATGGTTTGTGAAATCTATCTTTTGCTTTTGCATTGGACACTGCTTTTCTTTTCGGATTTTGGTTTTGGAGTTTGGATCGAGCTCCTGGTTTTGCTTTCTTTTGATTTAGATTTTTCTTTGGATGATTGTTTCCGGTTTTGGATGCTGGTTTGGTTTTCTGGTTTTCTGATTTTTGGATTTGAATTTTTGGGTTTGGATTTTGATTGGATTTTCATCTGGTTTTTGATAAATGGTCGTCGGGTATGGATTATGCCTGGCAAGGGGTGAGTCACTCTGCCCGAACATGGTAGATTGACTCATTCAGGTCGCTGAGTATGGACTATACTCAGCAAGGGTCCGGAGTGACCAGGATTCGGCCTAGGACTTAGGCCCTGTATTATCAATTGCTATTTTCAGGTCGTTGAGTATGGATTATGCTCAACAAGGGTCCAGAGAGACCAGGATTCGGCTTAGGACTTAAGCCATGGTATTGTACAACGTCCAGGGACACTGGACCAAGGTTGTCAAGTGCGGATTACGCTTGGCAAGAACCCGGAGAGGTTAGCTCAACGTCCAGGGACACTGGCCCAAGGATATTAAGTATGGATTGCGCTCGGCAAGAACCCGGAGAGGTTATGGATTTGGATATCGACCCGGAGAGGTCCTGGATTCGGTTATTGACTATTAGACAAGGATGGTTTGGGACTCGGTTGTCGAGCTCAGATGGACAGGAATTGGCTCAAGCTTTGGTTATTGGGTTTGGAATTGGATATCGACTCAGAGCAGTCAAGGATGATATACTCTGGCAATATGGCTATGGACTTTGGATATTGGATTCGGAACTATTCAAAACACGTCTTGTTATCACAAGGCATGTTTTGGGGGGCAAAGTGTTATCCCATTTTTTGGTCAAAACTGGAATATCGACAAATTGGCAAGGGTTTATGAATATCAGGATTGGAGATCGGTTGGAATCAAGGCTACGATCGATATCGTCAAAATTTTGTTGAACTCCGATCCGGACGAAATTGATTGGAGATGATGATAAGAACTAGGAAAGGCTATGTTTCAAATTTCAAGATAATCGGAGTTCGTTTGGAGGAAATATGATGGATTCAAGGTGGGAAATGCATGTTGTTCGAATCCATCAAAAGGGACAAAGTGGTGCTCGGTTCGAATCGATCAGATTCGAACCCACCAGGATGGATTCGAACCCAACAGGTTCGCATCGATCAAGAGGCGTTGCGCAAGGACAGTTCGAATCGGTACACATCGTATCGAATGGCATGGTTTCGGCTTGGTAAAGTTCGCATCGATGGTTCTTCGAATCGATGGACTTCGACTCGATGGAGAGGCATAAAGGTGTATACTAGTTAGTTCGCATCGATGGTGGTTCGAATCCATGGGAACTCCATGGATTCGAAGGAGAGGGATTCGAAGGAGATGGATACGAGGGACATGGATTCAAAGGACGTGGATTCGAAAGGGATGGATTCGAAGAGGATGGACTCGGAGGGTATGGACTCGAAGAAGATGGACTCAGAGGATATGGACTCGAAGGAAACAGGCTCGAAAGTCATGGACTCGAAGGAGGTGGCTTCAGAGAGTGTGGGTTCGAACCATTCAAAACGCACGGATCCTTGAACTTGAAACGATCATATCTTCCAAACCGTTGATCCAAATGCAATGAAATTTTTACAGGAACTTACATACATGTTGAAGAATGTTCTCACCAAATTTCAGATCAATTGGATGATTTCTTGATCGATTCGAACCTTACTTCGAATCGATCCTGATGCGGGCCCGGACCTCCAGATTTCGGGCATGTGGGCCCCCTCACATGCCTGAAGCGGTCTTCCTGGATTTTAGGAGAAATATCAGCCTCCTACGCTTATAAATAGAGCCCTTGGTCATTCAGAAAAGGGGTCGGAGGATTTGGAGAGAGAAAACACACCCGGACGCTGCCAGAATCATTCCTTAACATCATTACTGCTATTTATTACAAGTTTTGGACTTTGTAACTGCTGTAATCATCTGTAATCATCAAGGATAATCAATAAAAGGATAAAAAACTTTGGACTGGACGTAGGCCGGAGATAGCCGAACCACTATAAAACTTGTGTTTCTGTTCTTTACTTTTGGACTGCTGTTGAATATTTGCTGAGATCTGAGATTTGTGTTTTGAATATTGCTGATTTATATTTACACACTGGTGCTTTAACGGTATTCGGGGTTTGTGATCAATTTTGGCACAAACACGGGAGCCATAACCTGTCTAAACGAAGGCCACGGTGAGTTCTACGGCTTTGACCGCTTTCAGCCGTCAACGGATAGATTAATGCCCAAAAAGGACAACGCGAATCTCAATCGGGTCTCGTTAGTTTTTTACCCTTCGTTTTTTCGACACCGGATTTTTACGGTAAAACGGGATTACCGTGCCTCGTCTTCGATTTACCATCGCTGGAGAGTGGTGCACCATGGTACTGTTCCGTTTCAAATCCATGCACGCATTTCTAATAGCCGTACGACACTGTTTCGCCATTTGGGACGGATGTTGCACCTTGCACCGCGGATGTTGCACCCTATAGATATTGATTATTCGGACGGGCATAACTTCTGGCTCGTTTAGAGTAACGGGAGCCATAACCTGTCAAGACGAAGGCAACGATGAGTTCTATGGCTTTGACAGCTTTCAGCCATCAACGGATAGATTAACGCCCAAAAAGGACAACCCGAATCTCAATCGAGTCTCGTAAATTTTTTACCCTTCGTTTTTTCGACACCGGATTTTTACGGTAAAACGGTCTTACCGTGCCTCGTCTTTGATTTACCATCGCTGGAGAGTGGTGCACCATGGTACTGTTCCGTTTCAAATCCATGCACGCATTTCTAAAAGTCGTACGGCAAAGTTTCGCCATTTAGGACGGATGTTGCACCTTGCACCGCGGATGTTGCACCCTGTATATATCGATTATTCAGACAGGCATAACTTCTGGCTCGTTTAGATTTACGGGAGGCATAACCTGTCAAAACGAAGGCCACAGTGAGTTCTACAGCTTTGACAGCTTTCAACCGTCAATGGATAGATTAATGACCGAAAAGGACAACCCGAATCTCAATCGGGGTTCGTAAGTTTTTTACCCTTCGTTTTATGACACCGGATTTTTACGGTAAAACGGGATTACCGTGGCTCGTCTTCGATTCACCATCGCCTGAGAGTGGTGCACCATGGGACTGTTCCGTTTCAAATCCATGCACGCATTTCTAAAAGTCGTACTGCACTGTTTCGCCAGTTCGGACGGATGTTGCACCTTGCACCGCGGATGTTGCACCCTATAGATATCGATTATTCGGACCGTCATAACTTCTGGCTCGTTTAGAGTTACGGGAGCCATAACCTGTCAAAACGAAGGCCACGATGAGTTCTACGGCTTTGACATCTTTCAGCCGTCAACGGATAGATTAATGCCCAAAGGACAACCCGAATCTCAATCGGGTCTCGTAAGTTTTTTACCCTTCGTTTTTTCGACACCGGATTTTTACGGTAAAACGGGATTACCGTGCCTCGCCTTCGATTTACCATCGCTGGAGAGTGATGCACCATGGAACTGTTCCGTTTCAAATCCATGCATGCTTTTCTAAAAGTCGTACGACACTGTTTCGCCATTTCAGACGGATGTTGCACCTGGCACCGCGGATGTTGCACCCTGTAGATATCGATTATTCGGACGGCCATAACTTCTGGCTCATTTAGAGTTACGGGAGTCATAACCTGTAAAAACGAAGGCCACAATGAGTTCTACGGCTTTGACAGCTTTCAGCCGTCAACGGATAGATTAAATCCCTAAAATGACAACCCGAATCTCAATCGGGTCTCGTAAGTTTTTTACCCTTCGTTTTTTCGACACCGGATTTTTACGGTAAAACGGGATTACCATGCATCGTCTTCGATTTACCATCGCTGGAGAGTGGTGCACTATGGTACTGTTCCGTTTCAAATCCATGCACGCATTTTTAAAAGTCGTACGACACTGTTTCGCCATTTCGGACGGATGTTGCACCTTGCACCGAAGATGTCGCACCATGTAGATATCGATTATTCGGACGGGCGTAACTTCCGGCTCGTTTAGAGTAACGGGAGCCATAACCTGTCAAAACGAAGGCCACGATGAGTTCTACGGCTTCGACAGCTTTCAATCGTCAACGGATAGATTAATGCCCAAAAAGGACAACCCGAATCTCAATCGAGTCTCGTAAGTTTTTTACCCTTCGTTTTTTCGACACCGGATTTTTACAGTAAAACGGGATTACCGTGCCTCGCCTTCGATTTGCCATCGCTGGAGAGTGGTTTACCTTGGCACTGTTCCGTTTCAAATCAATGCACGCATTCCTAACAGTCGTACGACACTGTTTTGCCATTTCGGACGGATGTTGCACCTTGCACCGCAGATGTTGCACCCAGTAGATATCGATTATTCAGACGGTCATAACTTCTGGCTCGTTTAGAGTTACGGGAGCCATAACCTATCAAAACGAAGGCCACGATGAGTTCTACAGCTTTGACATCTTCCAACCTTCAACGGATAGATTTATGCCCGAAAAGGACAACCTGAATCTCAATCGGGGTTCGTAAGTTTTTTACCCTTCGTTTTTTCGACACCGGATTTTTACGGTAAAAAGGGATTACCGTGGTTCGTCTTCGATTTACCGTCGCTGGAGAGTGGTGCACCATGGTACTGTTCCGTTTCAAATCCATGCACGCATTTCTAAAAGTCGTACGACAATGTTTTGCCATTTCAGACGGATGTTGCACCTTGCACCGCAGATGTTGCACCCTGTATATATCGATTATTCGGACAACCATAACTTCTGGCTCGTTTAGATATACTGGAGCCATAAGCTGTCAAAATGAAGGCCACGGTGAGTTCTACAGCTTTGACAGCTTTTAGCCGTCAGCAGATAGATTAATGCCAGAAAAGGACAACCCGAATCTCAATCTGGGTTCGTAAGTTTCTACCCTTCGTTTTTTCGACACCGGATTTTTACGGTAAAACGGGATTACTGTGGCTCGCCTTCGATTTACCATCGCTGGAGAGTGGTGCACCATGCTGTTTCAAATCCATGCACGCATTTCTAAAAGTCGTACGACACTGTTTCGCCAATTCGGACGGATGTTGCACCTTGCACCGCGGATGTTGCACCCTATAGATATCGATTATTCGGACGGCCATAACTTCTGGCTCGTTTAGAGTTACGGGTGCCATAACCTGTCTAAACGGAGGCCACGGTGAGTTCTACGGCTTTGACCGCTTTCAGCTGTCAATGGATAGATTAATGCCCAAAAAGGACAACCCGAATCTCAATCGGGTCTCGTAAGTTTTTACCCTTCGTTTTTTCGACACCGGATTTTTACGGTAAAACGGGATTACAGTGCCTCGTCTTCGATTTACCGTCGCTGGAGAGTGGTGCACCATGGTACTATTCGGTTTCAAATCCATGCACGCATTTCTAAAAGTCGTAAGGCACTGTTTCGCCATTTCGGACGGATGTTGCACCTTGCACCGCGGATGTTGCACCCTGTAGATATCGATTATTCGGACGGCCATAACTTCTAGCTCGTTTAGAGTTACGGGAGCCATAACCTGTCAAAACGAAGGAAACGATGAGTTCTACGGCTTTGACAGCTTTCAGCCGTCAACGGATAGATTAATGCCCGAAAAGGACAACCCGCATCTCAAACGAGTCTCGTATGTTTTTTACCCTTCGTTTTTTCGACGCCGGATTTTTACGGTAAAACGGGATTACCGTGCCTAGCCTTCGATTTACCATCGCTGGAGAGTGGTGCACCATGGTACTGTTCCGTTTCAAATCCATGCACGCATTTCTAAAAGTCGTACGACACTGTTTCGCCATTTCGGACGGATGTTGCACCTTGCACCGCGGATGTTGCACCCTGTAGATATCGATTATTCGGACGGGCATAACTTCTGGCTCGTTTAGAGTAATGGGAGCCATAACATGTCAAAACGAAGGCCACGATGAGTTCTACGGCTTTGACAGCTTTCTGCCGTCAACGGATTGATTAATGCCCAAAAAGGACAACCTGAATCTCAATCGAGTCTCGTAAGTTTTTTACCCTTCGTTTTTTCGACACCGGGTTTTTACGGTAAAACGGGATTACCGTGCCTCGTCTTCGATTTACCATCGCTGGAGAGTGGTGCACCATGGTAATGTTCTGTTTCGAATCCATGCACGCATTTCTAAAAGTCGTACGGCACTGTTTCGCAATTTCGGACGGATGTTGCACCTTGCACCGCGGATGATGCACACTGTAGATATCGATTATTCGGACGGCCATAACTTCTGGCTCGTTTAGAGTTACGGGAGCCATAACCTGTCAAAACGAAGGCCACGATGAGTTCTACGGCTTTGACAGCTTTTAGCCGTCAACGGATAGATTAATGCCCAAAAGGAGAACCCGAATCTCAATCGTGTCTCGTAAGTTTTTTACCCTTCGTTTTTTCGACACCGGATTTTTATGGTAAAACGGGATTACCGTGCCTCGCCTTCGATTTACCATCGCTGGAGAGTGGTGCACCATGGTACAATTCCGTTTCAAATCCATGCACGCATTTTTAAAAGTCGTACAACACTGTTTCGCCATTTCAGACGGATGTTGCACCTTGCACCGCGGATGTTGCACCCTGTAGATATCGATTATTCGGACGGCCATAACTTCTGGCGCGTTTAGAGTTACGGGATCCATAACCTGTCAAAACGAAGGCCACGTTGAGTTCTACGGCTTTGTCAGCTTTTAGCCATCAACGGATAGATTAATGCCAGAAAAGGACAACCCGAATCTCAATCTGGGTTCGTAAGTTTCTACCCTTCGTTTTTTCGACACCGAATTTTTACGGTAAAACGGGATTGCCGTGGCTCGTCTTCGATTTACCATCGCTGGAGAGTGGTGCACCATGGTACTGTTCCGTTTCAAATCCATGCATGCATTTCTAAAAATCGTACGGCACTGTTTCTCCATTTCGGACGGATGTTGCACCTTGCACCGCGGATGTTGCACCCTATAGATATCGATTATTCGGACGGCCATAACTTTTAGCTCGTTTAGAGTTACGGGAGCCATAACTGTCTAAACGAAGGCCACGGTGAGTTATACGGCTTTGACTGCTTTCAGCCGTCAACAGATAGATTAATGCCCAAAAAGGACAACCCGAATCTCAATCGGGTCTCGTAAGTTTTTTACCCTTCGTTTTTTCGACATCGGATTTTTATGGTAAAACGGGATTACCGTGCCTCGTCTTCGATTTACCATCGCTGGAGAGTGGTGCACCATGGTACTGTTCCTTTTCAAATCCATGCACGCATTTCTAAAAGTCGTACGACACTGTTTCGCCATTTCGGATGGATGTTGCACCTTGCACCGCGGATGTTGCACCCTGTAGATATCGATTATTCGGACGGTCATAACTTCTGGCTCGTTTAGAGTTACGGGAGCCATAACCTGTCAAAACGAAGGCCACGATGAGTTCTACAGCTTCGACAGCTTCCAGCCGTCAACGGATAGATTAATGCCCGAAAAGGACAACCCGAATCTCAATCGTGGTTCGCAAGTTTTTTACCCTTCGTTTTTTCGACACCGGATTTTTACGGTAAAACGGTCTTACTTTGGCTCGTCTTCGATTTACCGTCGCTGGAGTGTGGTGCACCATAGTACTGTTCCGTTTCAAATCCATGCACACATTTCTAAAAGTCGTACGGCACTGTTTCGCCATTTCAGACGGATGTTGCACCTTGCACCGCGGATGTTGCACCCTGTATATATCGATTATTCGGACAGGAATAACTTCTGGCTCGTTTAGATTTACGGGAACCATAACCTGTCAAAATAAAGGCCACGGTGAGTTCTACAGCTTTGACAGCTTTCAGCCGTCAACGGATAGATTAATCCCCGAAAAGGACAACCCGAATCTCAATCGGGGTTCGTAAGTTTTTTACCCTTCGTTTTTTTGACACCGGATTTTTACGGTAAAACGGGATTACCGTGGCTCGTCTTCGATTCACCATCACTAGAGAGTGGTGCACCATGGGACTGTTCCGTTTCAAATCCATGCATGCATTTCGAAAAGTCGTACTGCACTGTTTCGCCATTTCGGACGGATGTTGCACCTTGCACCGCGGATGTTGCACCCTGTAGATATCGATTATTCGGACGGTCATAACTTTTGGCTCGTTTAGAGTTACGGGAGCCGTAACCTGTCAAAACGAAGTCCACGATGAGTTCTACGGCTTTGACATCTTTCAGCCATCAACGGATAGATTAATGCCCAAAAAGGACAACCCGAATCTCAATCGGGTCTCGTAAGTTTTTTACCCTTCGTTTTTTCGACACCGGATTTTTACGGTAAAACGGGATTACCGTGCCTCGCCTTCGATTTACCATCGCTGGAGAGTGATGCACCATGGTACTGTTCCGTTTCAAATCCATGCATGCTTTTCTAAAAGTCGTACGGCACTGTTTCGCCATTTCCGACGGATGTTGCACCTTGCACCGCGGATGTTGCACCCTGTAGATATCGATTATTCGGACGGCCATAACTTCTGGCTCGTTTAGAGTTACGGGAGCCATAACCTGTCAAAACGAAGGCCACAATGAGTTCTACGGCTTTGACCATCGCTGGAGAGTGGTGCACCAAGGTACTGTTCCGTTTCAAATCCATGCACGCATTTCTAAAAGTCGTACGACACTGTTTCGCCATTTCGGACGGATGTTGCACCTTGCACCGCGGATGTTGCACCCTGTAGATATCGATTATTCGGACGGTCATAACTTCTGGCTCGTTTAGAGTAACGGGAGCCATAATCTGTCAAAACGAAGGCCACGATGAGTTCTACGGCTTTGACAGCTTTCAGCCGTCATCGGATAGATTAATGCCCGAAAAGGACAACCCGAATCTCAATCGGGGTTCGTAAGTTTTTTACCCTTCGTTTTTTCGACACCGGATTTTTACGGTAAAACGGTCTTACCGTGGCTCGTCTTCGATTTACCATCGCTGGAGAGTGGTGCACCATGGTACTATTCCGTTTCAAATCCATGCACGCATTTCTAAAAGTCGTACGGCACTGTTTCGCCATTTCGGACGGATGTTGCACCTTGCACCGCGGATGTTGTACCCTGTATATATCGATTATTCGGACAAGCATAACTTCTGGCTCGTTTAGATTTACGGCAGCCATAACCTACCAAAACGAAGGCCACGGTGAGTTCTATAGCTTTGACAGCTTTCAGCCTTCAATGGATAAATTAATGCCCGAAAAGGACAACCCGAATCTCAATCGGGGTTCGTAAGTTTTTTAACCTTCGTTTTTTTGACACCGGATTTTTACGGTAAAACGGGATTACCGTGGCTCATCTTCGATTCACCATCGCTGGAGAGTGGTGCACCATGGGACTGTTCCGTTTCAAATCCATGCATGCATTACTTAAAGTCGTACGACACTGTTTCGCCATTTCGTACGGATGTTGCACCTTGCACCGCGGATGTTGCACCCTATAGATATCGATTATTCGGACGGTCATAACTTCTGGCTCGTTTAGAGTTATGGGAGCCATAACTGTCAAAACGAAGGCCACGATGAGTTCTACGGCTTTGACATCTTTTAGCCATCAACGGATAGATTAATGCCCAAAAAGGACAACCCGAATCTCAATCGGGTCTCGTAAGTTTTTTACCCTTCGTTTTTTCGACACAGGATTTTTACGGTAAAACGGGATTACCGTGCCTCGCCTTCGATTTACCATCGCTGGAGAGTGATGCACCATGGTACTGTTCCGTTTCAAATCCATGCATGCTTTTCTAAAAGTCGTACGGCATTGTTTCGCCATTTCAGACGGATGTTGCACCTTGCACCGCGGATGTTGCACCCTGTAGATATCGATTATTCGGACGATCATAACTTCTGGCTCGTTTAGAGTTACGGGAGCCATCACCTGTCAAAACGAAGGCCACGATGAGTTCTACGGGTTTGACAGCTTTCAACCGTCAACGGATAGATTAATGCTCGAAAAGGACAACCCGAATCTCAATCGGGGTTCGTAAGTTTTTTACCCTTCGTTTTTTCGACACCGGATTTTTACGGTAAAACGGTCTAACCGTGGCTCGTCTTCGATTTACCATCGCCTTCGATTTACCATCGCTGGAGAGTGGTGCACCATGGTACTGTTCCGTTTCAAATCCATACATGCATTTCTAAAAGTCGTACGGCATTGTTTCGCCATTTCGGACGGATGTTGCACCATGTAGATATCGATTATTCGGACGGCCATAACTTCTGGCTCGTTTAGAGTTACGGGAGCCATAACCTGTCAAAACGAAGGCCACGTTGAGTTCTAGGGCTTTGACAGCTTTCAGCCGTCAACGGATAGATTAATGCCCAAAAAGGACAACCCGAATCTCAATCAGGTCTCGTAAGTTTTTTACCCTTCGTTTTTTCGACACCGGATTTTTACGGTAAAACGGGATTACCGTGGCTCGTCTTCGATTTACCATCGCTGGAGAGTGGTGCACCATGGTATTGTTCCGTTTCAAATACTTGCATGCATTTCTAAAAGTCGTACGACACTGTTTCGCCATTTCGGACGGATGTTGCACCTTGCACCGCGGTGTTGCACCCTGTAGATATCGATTATTCAGACGGGCATAACTTCTAGCTCGTTTAGAGTAACGGGAGCCATAACCTATCAAAACGAAGGCCACGATGAGTTCTACGGCTTTGATAGCTTTCAACCGTCAACGGATAGATTAATGCCCAAAAAGGAAACCCGAATCTGAATCGGGTCTCGTAAGTTTTTTACCCTTCGTTTTTTCGACACGTGGATTTTTACGGTAAAACGAGATTACGGTGCCCCGTTTTCGACTTCCCATCGCTGAAGAGTGGTGCACCATGGTACTGTTCCGTTTTAAATCCATGCACGCATTTCTAAAGGTCGTACGGCGCTGTCTCGCTATTTCGGACGGATGTTGCACCTTGCACCGCGAATGTTGCACCCTGTAGATATCGATTATTCGGACGGCCATAACTTCTGGCAAGTTTAGAGTTACGGGCGCCATAACCTGTCAAAACGAAGGCCACGATGAGTTTTACGGCTTTGACAGCTTTCAGCCGTCAACGGATAGATTAATGCCCAAAAAGGGCAACCCGAATCTCAGTCGGGTCTCGTAAGTTTTTTACCCTCCGTTTTTTCCACAACGGATTTTTACGGTAAAACGAGATTACCGTGCCTCGTCTTCGATTTACCATCAGTGGAGAGTGGTGCACCATGGTACTGTTTCATTTCAAATCCATGCACGCATTTCTAAAAGTCGTACTGACGTGCACGTAAATGTGCATATTTTTACCACCGTATTTAATCTATTTGAATTAAATTAATGATCATATCGGGTGTTTTAACTTATTTAAACCAAAAATTCAAATTATTCCAAATTGTCACATATTCATCTTCATATATGGGAAAAACGGTCATTTGTGTGCATACATTTCTTTGAGAAAAATTAATTGAAAATTTGTATATATTTTTGTAGGAATTTGATCTCAAATAGAAGTGGTTTCATGAAGATATGCATGCATAAAATTAATACAAAGGAATGAAGATGGAAATAATTCAAAGTGAAGATAATGGAGGACCCCACCTACCCACCTACCTTAATGTGCAAATTAAAGGCTAATGCACATGCTTATGGAGCTAATGGTTTCATGTACATTTAATGGGGGATTAAGACATGTTAATGTTTACTTGGCCTCCACACTTCCTAAGGGGCATTTTGGGTACTCTCCAAAAATATGCATTAGGGTTTCTAACTTGTATAAATACCCCTTATGTTTCATGTAGCCATCTCCCTCTTAGTTAGTTAGTTTTAGTTTAGAAAATAAAAGAAAGCTCTCTTTCCCTTTTCATGGCTACTTAGCCATTTTTCTTCATGTACTTTTCTTTTTTTGATGCAATGTCATTTAGTGTTTCCTTTTAATTACATGTTCATTTTCTTTTCTTGTTTATTTTCTTTCATGTTCTAGTATAGATCTCTTCTATTTTATGCAAGTAGAATAATTTTTCTTTTCATTTTGCTCTCTTTCTCTCTTCTTGTTTAATGTTGTTTTCTACATTTGTTCATATGATAACAAATATGAGAGCTTAATCCCTTCAATTTAGGGGTAATGAAGCTCTCTTGTATGTAGATCCAACATTTTGATGTTTATGCTCTCTTTATGTGCTTAATGAGAATGATTGAAGTGGTTTAATGATGTTGTTTAGCTTTGAATTTGATAGTCTATGTTGTTCATAACAAATAGGCTATACTTAAACAAACAAATCACAAATTGCCTCTTCATTTACATATGATTATGGCAAGAAAGTGATTGTTGAAATTAAAATTTGATGGCTTATATTTCTAATTAATAGTTAATAGGTCATGCTTAAAATAGATTTTGCTTTCAACTTTGTTGTCATATTTTATGAAATTTAAAAGTGTATTAGTGGTTGTGTTATAGTTTGATGGTTTATATTGAGCTAATTAATAGCACAAATATACCATACTTACGATAAGCACATCAACTAATTCACTAATGACTAGAAAAGAGAGATCATAACTTCATTTTGTTGATTTATATGATCTAGAGAGTGAAAATTGCCTCTAAATTGTCTTAACACTCATATTTTTATCAATTTTCTTTTGCTTGTTTTTCTTCTTTTTTAGTTAATCACTCTTTTAACTTTGGTTAATTTGATTGAGTAGAATTTTAAAATCATCAATTCCCTGTGGATCGACCCGTATTCGCCACGTGCTACATTTGTACACCGTGCGCTTGCGGTATAAATTTTATTATAAATTCGTTCGACGGTTTTCTAAACCGATAGAATTTCCGTCGACGAACAAGTTTTTGGCGCCGTTGCCGGGGAATCGTTTTGATTTTTATTTTCTATTCTTTGAATTATTTTTGTTTGATTTTTGTGTGATTTTATTTTGTGTGTGTTTGCAATTAGAAAAAAATGTGTGCGTTTTTGTTGTTTTATTTTTGTTTTCAATTTGTTTTGTGCATATTGATCTAGTTTGACCTTTGCATTTGCATTTCTACAAAAAGCAAAAAAAACATACAAAAATTCAAAAAAAAAAAAAATTCTATTTCATTTGCCTTTTTCATTTACATTTTACGTTTTTATTTCAAAAAAAAAAACTTTACACTGCACACTTCTGTGCACTGTTCACTGTGAAATACAGTGAAAACTCTCCTTTGACTTCCCCTTGCACAGTGCTCTGTCTTCACATCCCTGCATTGATCACAACCACATCCACTTCTGCCATAACCACCATCATAACTCCCCCTTCAAGCATTTCTGCTCTGCCAAACTGCACCACTTCGTATATCACTGCACCACTTCATCCATCCTTGCTAACTACCTAACCACATTTGCCAAACCATACTTCCCATTCAACTTCGGCCATTACTTCATCACACCACCATCCCCATCAACTACAAAACTGGCAAGCTTCTCTGCTCTTATTCACTTCATCAGCCCCACAAAGCCAATACCACTCCTGCATCACCTTCACAACTGCCACCATACTCCAGATTCACCATCCTACCTGACCACATCACAAACACAGTCTTACTTCCACCCTTAATCACTGCCTCCACCAAATTCTAACCAAACAGCCACCTCAAAGCTGCTTCATCAACCTGTCTTTCTGCTTTCACTTCCTATAACCATCACACCACCACTACCTTGCTTCAAGCCTTCACTACTTTCAACTGCTGCTTCCTTTCAGACCATCTTCCAATCCTCATATAGAATCATCACTGTCACCCACTTCTATACATACTTACACCCCACAGCAGCAACATAAACTTCATACAGCAGCTCATAATTCACAGTTCATACAGTATCAACACTGCCCAACACTACACCATTCCTTTTTGACTCCAAACTTCTCCTTTACACCATCACTACTGTTTTTTTTTTCTTCCTGCAAACAACCGACATCAATCATCTACTGCTTCCTACACCACAACATCACTCTGACTTCAATAATCTACATCCCCTTCTTTCTGCCTGTAACACTTCATCTATTCACCACTTTCCTGTTGTTCACAGTGCCGCACCCCTCCACTATCAAGCACCACCAAGCCACTTGGTTCCACAACCTAACCTTCAAAACTGCTCTGTCACAAAGTGTCAACTCCACCTCAACACCCTTCAAACCAACCATTTGCTGCTCCATCACATATCACTGTTACACACTCCCTGCATAACTACTATCCACAACTACAAGACATCAAACCCCCTTAACCATTTCCTTCTCAAACTGTCAACAACCCCAGTTCAACTACATCTCTCCTCTAACCCACCCATCACATCATCAACTTCACCCCGACCTCAAACAAACATTACAATTCCCTCTGACATCACTTCCTTGCAACCAAAAAGTCATCGAACTACATTGTGAACATTCGTTTAGAATTCGACTCACCTCGTACATCACGAATTTGATTTCCAGCAACTCGAGCCCCAAAATCCATTACCTGAAAACCAAGTCGCCTCTAGACAAACCACCGCAGCTTCAAAATTCCGCCATCCTCTCTTCCGTGCCAACCACTATTTCAGCCTCCCCGTAATCACTTCGAATTTTTTTTTGTGTTTAACGATATTCTGTTCAATGATTTTGAAAGTTTTGTGAAGTTTTGGGAATTTTTGATGATTGGTTCCCTAATTCTCTGTTAAACGAACGAAATTGAAAAGAAGGAAAAGGCGTTTCGGGTTTGCAAGTTATATTCAACTTTGGGCCGGTTAGATTTAGTTTGGGCTGTGTTTACTTGTTCTTTTGATTCCCTTTTGTCCATTGATTAAAAACGAAAAAAAAGAAGGTTAATTTTGTTTTGATTCATTTTAGAGTTTTAGATTGTTTTAAGTTTCATCAATTTTGTTTTATGATAAAAAAAAAAACCAAATAAGTTTTGTTTTGCTTTGTTTGGAAATCCTTTGTTTTGTTTCTTTTGATTTCAATAGTTTTTTTTCCTTTGTTTTTTTTCTCATTTGATGTATCATTCGAATTTTTTTTTTTTTTTTTTTTTTAAGTAAAACGTCACTTTTAAGTTTCCTTTTCAAAAAAAGAAAAAAGAAAAAAGAATAAAAAGATAAGTATGGGGGTATTTGACGTGCACGTAAATGTGCATATTTTTACCACCGTATTTAATCTATTTGAATTAAATAAATGATCATATCGGGTGTTTTAACTTATTTAAACCAAAAATTCAAATTATTCCAAATTGTCACATATTCATCTTCATATATGGGCAAAACGGTCATTTGTGTGCATACATTTCTTTGAGAAAAATTAATTGAAAATTTGTATATATTTTTGTAGGAATTTGATCTCAAATAGAAGTGGTTTCATGAAGATATGCATGCATAAAATTAATACAAAGGAATGAAGATGGAAATAATTCAAAGTGAAGATAATGGAGGACCCCACCTACCCACCTACCTTAATGTACAAATTAAAGGCTAATGCACATGCTTATGGAGCTAATGGTTTCATGTACATTTAATGGGGGATTAAGACATGTTAATGTTTACTTGGCCTCCACACTTCCTAAGGGGCATTTTGAGTACTCTCCAAAAATATGCATTAGGATTTCTAACTTGTATAAATACACCTTATGTTTCATGTAGCCATCTCCTTCTTAGTTAGTTAGTTTTAGTTTAGAAAATAAAAGAAAGCTCTCTTTCTCTTTTCATGGCTACTTAGCCATTTTTCTTCATGTACTTTTCTTTTTTTAATGCAATGTTATTTAGTGTTTCCTTTTAATTACATGTTCATTTTCTTTTCTTGTTTATTTTCTTTCATGTTCTAGTATAGATCTCTTTTATTTTATGCAAGTAGAATAATTTTTCTTTTCATTTTGCTCTCTTTCTCTCTTCTTGTTTAATGTTGTTTTCTACATTTGTTCATATGATAACAAATATGAGAGCTTAATCTCTTCAATTTAGGGGTAATGAAGCTCTCTAGTATGTAGATCCAACATTTTGATGTTTATGCTCTCTTTATGTGCTTAATGAGAATGATTGAAGTGGTTTAATGATGTTGTTTAGCTTTGAATTTGATAGTCTATGTTGTTCATAACAAATAGGCTATACTTAAACAAACAAATCACAAATTGCCTCTTCATTTACATATGATTATGGCAAGAAAGTGATTGTTGAAATTAAAATTTGATGGCTTATATTTCTAATTAATAGTTAATAGGTCATGCTTAAAATAGATTTTGCTTTCAACTTTGTTGTCATATTTTATGAAATTTAAAAGTGTATTAGTGGTTGTGTTATAGTTTGATGGTTTATATTGAGCTAATTAATAGCACAAATATACCATACTTATGATAAGCACATCAACTAATTCACTAATGACTAGAAAAGAGAGATCATAACTTCATTTTGTTGATTTATATGATCTAGAGAGTGAAAATTGCCTCTAAATTGTCTTAACACTCATATTTTTATCAATTTTCTTTTGCTTGTTTTTCTTCTTTTTTAGTTAATCACTCTTTTAACTTTGGTTAATTTGATTGAGTAGAATTTTAAAATCATCAATTCCCTGTGGATCGACCCGTATTCGCCACGTGCTACATTCGTACACCGTGCACATGCGGTATAAATTTTATTATAAATTCGTTCGACGGTTTTCTAAACCGATAGAATTTCCGTCGACGAACACGTACGACACTGTTTCGCCATTTCGGACGGATGTTGCACCTTGCACCGCTGATGTTGCACCCTGTAGATATCGATTATTCGGACGGGCATAACTTCTGGCTCGTTTAGAGTAACGGGAGCCATAATCTGTCAAAACGAAGGCCACGATGAGTTCTACGGCTTTGACAGCTTTCAGCCGTTAACGGATAGATTAATGCCCAAAAAGGACAACCCGAATCTCAATCGAGTATCGTAAGTTTTTTACCCTTCGTTTTTTCGACACCGGATTTTTACGGTAAAACGGGATTACCGTGCCTCGCCTTCGATTTTCCATCGCTGGAGAGTGGTGCACCATGGTAATGTTCCGTTTCGAATCCATGCACGCATTTCTAAAAGTAGTACGGCACTGTTTCGCCATTTCGGACGGATGTTGCACCTTGCACCGCGGATGTTGCACCCTGTAGATATCGATTATTCGGACGGCCATAACTTCTGGCTCGTTTAGAGTTACGGGAGCCATAACCTGTCAAAACGAAGGCCACGATGAGTTCTACGGCTTTGACACCTTTCAGCCGTCAACGGATAGATTAATGCCCAAAAGGACAACCCGAATCTCAATCGGGTCTCGTAAGTTTTTTACCCTTCGTTTTTTCGACACGGGATTTTTACGGTAAAACGGGATTACCGTGCCTCGCCTTCGATTTACCATCGCTGGAGAGTGGTGCACCATGGTACTGTTCCATTTCAAATCCATGCATGCATTTCTAAAAGTGGTACGGCACGGTTTCGCCATTTCAGACGGATGTTGCACCTTGCACCGTGGATGTTGCACCCTGTAGATATCGATTATTCGGACGGCCATAACTTCTGGCTCGTTTAGAGTTACGGGAGCCATAACCTGTCAAAACGAAGGCCACGTTGAGTTCTACGGCTTTGACAGCTTTCAGCCGTCAACGGATAGATTAATGCCCAAAAAGGACAACCCGAATCTCAATCGGGTCTCGTAAGTTTTTTACCCTTCGTTTTTTCGACATCGGATTTTTACGGTAAAACAGGATTACTGTGGCTCGTCTTCGATTTACCATCGCTGGAGAGTGGTGCACCATGGTACTGTTCCGTTTCAAATCCTTGCATGCATTTCTAAAAGTCGTGCGACACTGTTATGCCATTTCGGACGGATGTAGCACCCTTTAGATATCGATTATTCGGACGTGCATAACTTCTGGCTCGTTTAGAGTAACGGGATCCATAACCTGTCAAAACGAAGGCCACGATGAGTTCTATGGCTTTGACAGCTTTCAGCCGTCAACGGATAGATTAATGCCCAAAAAGTACAACCCGAATCTCAATCGAGTCTCGTAAGTTTTTTACCCTTCGTTTTTTCGACACCGGATTTTTATGGTAAAACGGGATTACCGTGCCTCGCCTTCGATTTAACATCGCTGGAGAGTGGTGCACCATGGTAATGTTCCATTTCGAATCCATGCACGCATTTCTAAAAGTCGTACGGCACTGTTTCGCCATTTCGGACAGATGTTGCACCTTGCACCGTGGATGTTGCACCCTGTAGATATCGATTATTCGGACGGCCATAACTTCTGGCTCGTTAAGAGTTACGGGAGCCATAACCTGTCAAAACGAAGGCCACGATGAGTTCTACGGCTTTGATAGCTTTCAGCCGTCAACGGATAGATTAATGCCCAAAAGGACAACCCGAATCTCAATCGGGTCTCGTAAGTTTTTTACCCTTCGTTTTTTCGACAACGGATTTTTACGGTAAAACGGGATTACCATGCCTCGCCTTCGATTTACCATCGCTGGAGAGTGGTGAACCATGGTACTGTTCCGTTTCAAATCCATGCATGCATTTCTAAAAGTCGTACAGCACTGTTTCGCCATTTCAGACGGATGTTGCACCCTGTAGATATCGATTATTCGGACGACCATAACCTCTGGCTCGTTTTGAGTTACGAGAGCCATAACCTGTCAAAACGAAGGCCACGTTGAGTTCTACGGCTTTGACAGCTTTCAGCCGTCAACGGATAGATTAATGCCCAAAAAGGACAACCCGAATCTCAATCGGGTCTCGTAAGTTTTTTACCCTTCGTTTTTTCGACACGGGATTTTTACAGTAAAACGGGATTACCGTGCCTCGCCTTCGATTTACCATCGCTGGAGAGTGGTGCACCATGGTACTGTTCCATTTCAAATCCATGCATGCATTTCTAAAAGTGGTACGGCACTGTTTCGCCATTTCAGACGGATGTTGCACCTTGCACCGTGGATGTTGCACCCTGTAGATATCGATTATTCGGACGGCCATAACTTCTGGCTCGTTTAGAGTTACGGGAGCCACAACCTATCAAAACGAAGGCCACGTTGAGTTCTACGGCTTTGACAGCTTTCAGCCGTCAACGGATAGATTAATGCCCAAAAAGGACAACCCGAATCTCAATCGGGTCTCGTAAGTTTTTTACCCTTCGTTTTTTCGACACCGGATTTTTACGGTAAAACAGGATTACTGTGGCTCGTCTTCGATTTACCATCGCTGGAGAGTGGTGCACCATGGTACTGTTCCATTTCAAATCCTTGCATGCATTTCTAAAAGTCGTGCGACACTGTTATGCCATTTCGGACGGATGTAGCACCCTTTAGATATCGATTATTCGGACGTGCATAACTTCTGGCTCGTTTAGAGTAACGGGATCCATAACCTGTCAAAACGAAGGCCACGATGAGTCCTATGGCTTTGACAGCTTTCAGCCGTCAACGGATAGATTAATGGCCAAAAAGTACAACCCGAATCTCAATCGAGTCTCGTAAGTTTTTTATCCTTCGTTTTTTCGACACCGGATTTTTATGGTAAAACGGGATTACCGTGCCTCGCCTTCGATTTAACATCGCTGGAGAGTTGTGCACCATGGTAATGTTCCGTTTCGAATCCATGCACGCATTTCTAAAAGTCGTACGGCACTGTTTCGCAATTTCGGACGGATGTTGCACCTTGCACCGTGGATGTTGCACCCTGTAGATATCGATTATTCGGACGGCCATAACTTCTGGCTCGTTGAGAGTTACGGGAGCCATAACCTGTCAAAACGAAGGCCACGATGAGTTCTACGGCTTTGATAGCTTTCAGCCGTCAACGGATAGATTAATGCCCAAAAGGACAACCCGAATCTCAATCGGGTCTCGTAAGTTTTTTACCCTTCGTTTTTTCGACAACGGATTTTTACGGTAAAACGGGATTACCATGCCTCGCCTTCGATTTACCATCGCTGGAGAGTGGTGAACCATGGTACTGTTCCGTTTCAAATCCATGCATGCATTTCTAAAAGTCGTACAGCACTGTTTCGCCATTTCAGACGGATGTTGCACCCTATAGATATCGATTATTCGGACGACCATAACCTCTGGCTCGTTTTGAGTTACGAGAGCCATAACCTGTCAAAACGAAGGCCACGTTGAGTTCTACGGCTTTGACAGCTTTCAGCCGTCAACGGATAGATTAATGCCCAAAAAGGACAACCCGAATCTCAATCGGGTCTCGTAAGTTTTTTACCCTTCGTTTTTTCGACACAGGATTTTTACGGTAAAACGGGATTACCGTGCCTCGCCTTCGATTTACCATCGCTGGAGATTGGTGCACCATGGTACTGTTCCATTTCAAATCCATGCATGCATTTCTAAAAGTGGTACGGCACTGTTTCGCCATTTCAGACGGATGTTGCACCTTGCACCGTGGATGTTGCACCCTGTAGATATCGATTATTCGGACGACCATAACCTTTGGCTCGTTTTGAGTTACGAGAGCCATAACCTGTCAAAACGAAGGCCACGTTGAGTTCTACGGCTTTGACAGCTTTCAGCCGTCAACGGATAGATTAATGCCCAAAAAGGACAACCCGAATCTCAATCGGGTCTCGTAAGTTTTTTACCCTTCGTTTTTTCGACACCGGATTTTTACGGTAAAACAGGATTACTGTGGCTCGTCTTCGATTTACCATCGCTGGAGAGTGGTGCACCATGGTACTGTTCCGTTTCAAATCCTTGCATGCATTTCTAAAAGTCGTGCGACACTGTTATGCCATTTCGGACGGATGTAGCACCCTTTAGATATCGATTATTCGGACGGGCATAACTTCTGGCTCGTTTAGAGTAACGAGATCCATAACCTGTCAAAACGAAGGCCACGATGAGTTCTATGGCTTTGACAGCTTTCAGCCGTCAACGGATAGATTAATGCCCAAAAAGTACAACCCGAATCTCAATCGAGTCTCGTAAGTTTTTTACCCTTCGTTTTTTCGACACCGGATTTTTATGGTAAAACGGGATTACCGTGCCTCGCCTTCGATTTAACATCGCTGGAGAGTGGTGCACCATGGTAATGTTCCGTTTCGAATCCATGCACGCATTTCTAAAAGTCGTACGGCACTGTTTCGCCATTTCGGACGGATGTTGCACCTTGCACCGCGGATGTTGCACCCTGTAGATATCGATTATTAGGACGGCCATAACTTCTGGCTCGTTAAGAGTTACGGGAGCCATAACCTGTCAAAACGAAGGCCACGATGAGTTCTACGGCTTTGATAGCTTTCAGCCGTCAACGGATAGATTAATGCCCAAAAGGACAACCCGAATCTCAATCGGGTCTCGTAAGTTTTTTACCCTTCGTTTTTTCGACAACGGATTTTTACGGTAAAACGGGATTACCATGCCTCGCCTTCGATTTACCATCGCTGGAGAGTGGTGAACCATGGTACTGTTCCGTTTCAAATCCATGCATGCATTTCTAAAAGTCGTAGAGCACTGTTTCGCCATTTCAGACGGATGTTGCACCCTGTAGATATCGATTATTCGGACGACCATAACCTCTGGCTCGTTTTGAGTTACGAGAGCCATAACCTGTCAAAACGAAGGCCACGTTGAGTTCTACGGCTTTGATAGCTTTCAGCCGTCAACGGATAGATTAATGCCCAAAAAGGACAACCCGAATCTCAATCGGATCTCGTAAGTTTTTTACCCTTCGTTTTTTCGACACCGGATTTTTACGGTAAAACGGGATTACCGTGGCTCGTCTTCGATTTACCATCGCTGGTGAGTGGTGCACCATGGTACTGTTCCGTTTCAAATCCATGCATGCATTTCTAAAAGACATACGGCACTGTTTCGCCATTTCGGACGGATGTTGCACCTTGCACCGTGGATGTTGCACCCTATAGATATCGATTATTCGGACGGCCATAACTTTTAGCTCGTTTAGAGTTGCGGAAGCCATAACCTGTCTAAACGAAGGCCACGGTGAGTTCTACGGCTTTGACCACTTTCATCCGTCAACGGATAGATAAATGCCCAAAAAGGACAACCCGAATCTCAATCGGGTCTCGTAAGTTTTTTACCCTTCGTTTTTTCGACACCGGATTTTTACGGTAAAACGGGATTACCGTGCCTCGTCTTCGATTTACCTTCGCTGGAGAGTGGTGCAGCATGGTACTGTTCTGTTTCAAATCCATGCACGCATTTCTAAAAGTCTTACGACACTGTTTCGCCATTTCGGACGGATGTTGCACCTTGCACCGCGGATGTTGCACCCTGTAGATATCGATTATTCGGACGGTCATAACTTCTGGCTCGTTTAGAGTTACGGGAGCCATAACCTGTCAACACGAAGGCCACGGTGAGTTCTAAAGCTTTGACAGCTTTCAGCCGTCAACGGATAGATTAATGCCCGAAAAGGACAACCCGAATCTCAATCGGGGTTCGTAAGTTTTTTACCCTTCGTTTTTTCGACACCGGATTTTTACGCTAAAACGGTCTTACCGTGGCTCGTCTTCGATTTACCATCGCCTTCGATTTACCATCGCTAGAGAGTGGTGCACCATGGTACTATTCCGTTTAAAATCCATGCACGCATTTCTAAAAGTCGTACGGCACTGTTTCGCCATTTCGGACGGATGTTGCACCTTGCACCGCGGATGTTACACCCTGTATATATCAATTATTCGGACAGGCTTAACTTCTGGCTCGTTTAGATTTACGGGAGCCAAGACCTGTCAAAACGAAGGCCACGGTGAGTTCTACAGCTTTGACAGCTTTCAGCCGTCAATGGATAAATTAATGCCCGAAAAGGACAACCCGAATCTCAATCGGGGTTCGTAAGTTTTTTACCCTTCGTTTTTTTGACACCGGATTTTTATGGTAAAACGGGATTACCGTGGCTCGTATTCGATTCACTATCGCTGGAGAATGGTGCACCATGGAACTGTTCCATTTCAAATCCATGCACGCATTTCTAAAATTCGTACGGCAATGTTTCTCCATTTCGGACGGATGTTGCACCTTGGACCGCGGATGTTGCACCCTGTAGATATCGATTATTCGGACGGTCATAACTTCTGGCTCGTTTAGAGTTACTGGAGCCATAACCTATCAAAACGAAGGCCACGATGAGTTCTACGGCTTTGACATCTTTCAGCCGTCAACGGATAGATTAAATCCCAAAACGGACAACCCGAATCTCAATCGGGTCTTGTAAGTTTTTTACCCTTCGTTTTTTCGACAACGGATTTTTACGGTAAAACGGGATTACCGTGCCTCGCCTTCGATTTACCATCGCTGGAGAGTGGTGCACCATGGTAATGTTCCGTTTCGAATCCATGCACGCATTTCTAAAAGTCGTACGGCACTGTTTCGCCATTTCGGACGGATGTTGCACCTTGCACCGCGGATGTTGCACCCTGTAGATATCGATTATTTGGACGGTCATAACTTCTGGCTCGTTTAGAGTTACGGGAGCCATAACCTGTCAACATGAAGGCCACGGTGAGTTCTACAGCTTTGACAGCTTTCAGCCGTCAACAGATAGATTAATGCTCGAAAGGACAACCCGAATCTCAATCGGGTCTCGTAAGTTTTTTACCCTTCGTTTTTTCGACACCGGATTTTTACCGTAAAACGGGATTACTGTGCCTCGCCTTCGATTTACCATCGCTGGAGAGTGGTGCACCATGGTACTGTTCCGTTTCAAATCCATGCATGCATTTTTAAAAGTCATACAGCACTGTTTCGCCATTTCAGACGGATGTTGCACCTTGCACCGCGGATGTTGCACCCTGTAGATATCGATTATTCGGACGACCATAACTTCTGGCTCGTTTAGAGTTACAGGAGCCATAACCTGTCAAAACGAAGGCCACGTTGAGTTCTACGGCTTTGACAGCTTTCAGCCATCAACAAATAGATTAATGCCCAAAAAGGACAACCCGAATCTCAATCGGGTCTCGTAAGTTTTTTACCCTTCGTTTTTTCGACACCGGATTTTTACTGTAAAACGGGATTACCATGGCTCGTCTTCGATTTACCATCGCTGGAGAGTGGTGCACCATGGTACTGTTCCGTTTCAAATCCATGCATGCATTTCTAAAAGTCATACGGCACTGTTTCGCCATTTCGGACGGATGTTGCACCTTGCACCGCGGATGTTGCACCCTATAGATATCGATTATTCGGACGACCATAACATTTGGCTCGTTTAGAGTTACGAGAGCCATAACCTGTCTAAACGAAGGCCACGGTGAGTTCTACGGCTTTGACCGCTTTCAGCCGTCAACGGATAGATTAATGCCCAAAAAGGACAACCCGAATCTCAATTGGGTCTCGTAAGTTTTTTACCCTTCGTTTTTTCGACACCGGATTTTTAAGGTAAAACGGGATTACCGTGCCTCGTCTTCGATTTGCCTTCGTTGGAGAGTGGTGCAGCATGGTACTGTTCTGTTTCAAATCCATGCATGCATTTCTAAAAGTCGTACGACACTGTTTCGCCATTTCGGACGGATGTTGCACCTTGCACCGCGGATGTTGCACCCTGTAGATATCGATTATTCGGACGGTCATAACTTTTGGCTCGTTTAGAGTTACGGGAGCCATAACCTGTCAAAACGAAGGCCACGGTGAGTTCTACAGCTTTGACAGCTTTCAGCCGTCAACGGATAGATGAATGCCCGAAAAGTACAACCCGAAACTCAATCGGGTTTCGTAAGTTTTTTACCCTTCGTTTTTTCGACACCGGATTTTTACGGTAAAACTGTCTTACCGTGGCTCGTCTTCGATTTACCATTGCCTTCGATTTACCATCGCTGGAGAGTGGTGGACCATGGTACTGTTTCGTTTCAAATCCATGCACGCATTTCTAAAAGTCGTACGACACTGTTTCGCCATTTCGGACGGATGTTGCACCTTGCACCGCGGATGTTGCACCCTGTATATATCAATTGTTCGGACAGGCTTAACTTCTGGCTCGTTTAGATTTACGGGAGCCATAACCTGTCAAAACGAAGGCCACGGTGAGTTCTACAGCTATGACAGCTTTCGGCCATCAATGGATAAATTAATGCCCGAAAAAGGACAACCCGAATCTCAATCGGGGTTCGTAAGTTTTTTACCCTTCGTTTTTTTGACACCGGATTTTTACGGTAAAACGGGATTACCGTGGCTCGTCTTCGATTCACCATCGCTAGAGAATGGTGCACCATGGGACTGTTCCATTTCAAATCCATGCACGCATTTCTAAAAGTCGTACGGCAATGTTTCTCCATTTCGGACGGATGTTGCACCTTGCACCGCGGATGTTGCACCCTGTAGATATTGATTATTCGGACGGTCATAACTTCTGGCTCGTTTAGAGTTACGGGAGCCATAACCTGTCAAAACGAAGGCCACGGTGAGTTCTACGGCTTTGACATCTTTCAGCCGTCAACGGATAGATGAATGCCCGAAAAGGACAATCCGAATCTCAATCGGGGCTCGTAAGTTTTTTACCCTTCGTTTTTTCGACACCGGATTTTTACGGTAAAACTGTCTTACCGTGGCTCGTCTTAGATTTACCATCGCTGGAGAGTGGTGCACATGGTACTATTCCGTTTCAAATCCATGCATGCTTTTCTAAAAGTCGTACGGCATTTCAGAAGGATGTTGCACCTTGCACCGCGGATGTTGCACCCTGTAGATATCGATTATTCGGACGGCCATAACTTCTGGCTCGTTTAGAGTTACGGCAGGCATAACCTGTCATCTCGTAAGTTTTTTACCCTTCGTTTTTTCGACACAGGATTTTTACGGTAAAACGGGATTACCGTGCCTCGCCTTCGATTTACCATCGCTGGAGAGTGATGCACCGTGGTACTGTTCCGTTTCAAATCCATGCACGGATTTCTAAAAGTCGTACGGCACTGTTTCGCCATTTCAGACGGATGTTGCACCTTGCACCGCGGATGTCGTTCCCTGTAGATATCGATTATTCGGACGATCATAACTTCTGGCTCGTTTAGAGTTACGGGAGCCATCACCTGTCAAAACGAAGGCCACGATGAGTTCTACGGCTTTGACAGCTCTCAGTCATCAACGGATAGATTAATGCCCAAAAAGGACAACCCGAATCTAAATCGAGCCTCGTAAGTTTTTTACCCTTCATTTTTTCGACACCGGATTTTTACGGTAAAACGGGATTACCGTGCCTCGCCTTCGATTTACCATCGCTGGAGAGTGGTGCACCATGGCACTGTTCCGTTTCAAATCCACGCACGCATTCCTAAAAGTCGTACGGCACTGTTTCGCCATTTCGGACGGATGTTGCACCTTGCACCGCAGATGTTGCACCCTGTAGATATCGATTATTCGGACGGTCATAACTTCTGGCTCGTTTAGAGTTACTGGAGCCATAACCTATCAAAACGAAGGCCACGGTGAGTTCTACAGCTTTGACATCTTCCAACCGTCAACGGATAGATTTTGTTATCCCGCTTTTTGGCAAAGCCGTGATACCAAAAGATTGGTCGAAAACGAAAGACAGTTCGTCTCAGAGATTGGTTATACTTCACTTTGCTATGGATATCAATGAATTTTGTCCGAGTCCGGAACGGGCCAAAATTGGTAGAGCATGACAATAAAGATCGTATGAGTCGTCATTTCAAATTTCAAGTCAATCCGAGTTCGTATGCTCGAGATAGGATGGATTCAAATTGAGAAAAGTGGTCACTGTCTGTTTCGAACCCATCACACTGGAGTGCTTCGAACCCATCCACTTCGAACCCATCCAATACTCACTGCTTCGAACCCATCCACTTCGAACCCATCCAATACTCACTGCTTCGAACCCATCACTCTGCTAACTTCGAACCGATCGATTCGAACCGATCAGGCATGATATTGGTCACTTCGAATCGATCGGTTCGTGACCCTTCGGATGGATGTGTTCGAATCCATCATCCTCCATCTACTTCGAACCGATTGCCTTCAAATCCATCGCGGAGCTTCATTTCGTATCCAGAGCTTGACATCGATACGAAGGAAGCTCCCTCCCCTCGGTTCGAACTAGGCGGATGCAGTTGATCGATTCAAACTACGCAACGGTCATCGATACGAAGTCGGCGAAATCCCCGGGTTCGAAGCGGTCAACACGGAGAAAAAGTAGGATCGATGCGAGGAGTGCGCGACACGTCACTAGGTAACACGTGCTTCCATCGATTCGAATGCTTGGGTTCGAAGTCATGGGTTCGAACGACACAGCCAACCAAGAAAACACCATTTCGAACCGAGCATATCTCCTCAACCACAAATCCAAATGCAACCAAATTTTCACAGTAGCTTTCATATGAGGAAAAGATTGTCCATGACAAGTTTCAGCTCGATTGGACCATTTCTTGATGGGTTCGAAATCACTTCGAACCGATGTCAGGTCGAGACGAAACTTGGTGGGATCGGTCGCGTGGGCCCACTCACGTGCCAGAAGAAGTCTCACGAAGTTTCAGCCAGATCTGGGCCTCCAACGCCTATAAATAGCACCCTGAAGCCTTCAGAAAGGGGGATCTTCCGAGAACTTCTGCCATTGAACGCTGAGACTCTGCCGGATTAACGTCTATTGATCAGAATCACTGTTGTATTCAGATTTCAAAGCTATTATCTACTGTAATCCATTGTAATCGATTGAATCGAGCAAAGCAATAAAGAGAAATCCTTCAAAGTGGACGTAGGCACGAACGCCGAACCACTATAAATCCTGTGTTTGTGATGGTTGTTTGTGAATTACTGTGATTTATTACCTAGAGCTGAATTTTATATTGATTGTTGCTGAGTTCTGTGTTGATTATTATCAAGTTGAATACGCAAACGGGTGCTTTCGTGATATTGGGTGTTTGTGACCACTTTTGGCGCAAACATTTTGGTGCTTTCACTGAGAATTGAACTCAGGAAGAAGTTGAATTTGAAAATCCAGGAGTTCAGATCTAGGAATTATGGCAAGACAATCGAGTAGAAAGCCAAGGCCTGAGAGAAGCGAACCACAAGGAAGTCAAGAGGCTTCCTCAGGAGCGAATCAACCATCGATATACATCACTAGGGACGAGATGGAGACGATGATGAAGAGGCAAGAGGAATTGATCCAGAGTTTGTTCCAACAGATAGGACAGCTGGGAGCACAGAATAGGGAAGCCAATGGAGTCCAGAACGGAGCAAGGCCATCCGGCATAGCACCAGAGCTAGGGGGCACGCATATGGAAAACGTTGACCCAATCTTGGAAAGAGAGAGAGAAGGATCTGCGCAACCCGGTAGTAGTAGAGGAGCGAACGCTCAGTCAAGGGGGCAGGTCCCGGAGTTACCTCGTGAACTCGGGAGGCAGGCTGAAAGTAGTGAACAAGGGTTACATCTCGGAGACAATGACCGATTATTAGAGATGGTTAGAAGAGCTTTGAGAGGCGGTATGGTGAACAAAGACCTAGAGGATGTTAATAGAAGTCCTTTTACTTCAGCAATCAGGCAAGCTAGGAACCCACCGGATTTCAAACTACCATCGTTGGATATGTATGACGAGAGAACGGACCCCACGGTCCATCTGACAAAATATATGAGACATATGGAAGTGCTGGGGGCATCGGAGGAGGTTATGGCCCGCTGCTTTCCATTATACTTGACAGATATCGCAGCACTATGGTTTAGACAATTGGAGAATGGATCCATCGGAACATGGAATGGTTTAGTGGAGAGATTTATGAGGCAATTCAGGGTTCATATTACAAGACCCAAGAATGTGATGACTTTGGCAACCCTAAAGCAAAAAGCCGGAGAGACCTTGAGGAGTTATCTAGCACGATTCAATGCAGCAGCAGCTTCAGTGGATCGAGCGGATCCGTCCATGGTAGTAATGGCAGCTGTGTCCGGAATAGCTGACGGCACAGAGTTCAAGAATTCATTGACTAAAGATCCACCCATAGATCTAGAGGAATTCTATCATGAGGCAGAAAAGTTTTTATGATTAGAAGATGCGAATGCAGAAAGAGAAGAAGGAGATGGGGTAGATGTTTATGCACTCAAAGACGAAAAGCTCCCTAGAAGGGACTCGGACAAGGATAAAGGTAAAAGGAGGATTGAGAATAACGGAGACAGATCAAAGCGGCAATGGAGGGAGCCGCGATTTACCACCTACACTGAGCTGAACGAGAGCCTGGAGCGAATTTACTAGGATACCAAAGAACAGATTCCGTATCGTAGGCCAATGCGAAGGGATCCTACCTCTGACGAAAGGAAATCAGATAAGTTCTGTGTATTCCATGAATTAAATGGTCATAACACTAATGATTGTAGGCACCTGAAGGACGAGGTGGAAGGGCATATCAGGAACGGTATGCTCCTTCAATATGTAAGGAGGCGAGCTCCTGCGGCGGAACCAGAGCGACCACCGTCCACATCAGCTAGAGGCGACCCCGAATCCAGGCACCGTTTGGTTATCAATTGAGTGAGATAACGATGAACAAATTGTAAGCTTCCACTAACGCAATCAAATCATTTACACATGTGCGAGATCGCGAACGATCTCCAGGCATGCTCTGGATGATCATTGACCGTTTCGTAGTGGGAACTTACACTTTGACATCCATGCTTTGCTTTCATATCATTTCAATTTGAACGTTTAGACCCTGTTTGTTTGCTGTTTGTTTGGACATTGTTTGTGAAACTCATTCGTTTAATAGTTATTTGATTCTGATAACTCTGGAATGACTAAGCTACTTATACATGTATGGGGTCGCGAACGATCCTTAGGTATGCTCTGAGACGGCGATGAACCGCCCCTATAAACAATCCAGGAACTCACCCGAACGTGACCCTGGCATCGATAATACCAAGCCCTCCCGGGCACACAATTCGCCTCGAACAGCACTCGACTTCGAACAGTCACAACTCACCTTACCTCAAATGGCTCGATCGCGAACGGTCGTCACTTGAGGTCCAACACCCGACCGCGAACGGTCACAAATCCGCCTCGAACGGCACACGATCGCGAACGATCACTCTATGCCTTGAACGGCACCGACCGCGAGCGGTCATGATTCACTAATTATAAAATCCGACCTCGAACGGTCACCATTCGCCTCGAACGGCACACGATCGCGAACGATCACTTTCTGCCTCGAACACCAGCGACCGCGAACGGTCCCATTCAATCCTTTGCCATAAACAGCATCGACCGCAAACGGTCCTATTCTCATCATTTGCCGCGAACGGCATCGACCGCGAACGGACCTATTCCATCCTATGCCGCGAACGGCACGGACCGCGAACGGTCCCAATTCACCTCAAACAGCATATGATCCCGAACGATCGATGCATGGATTTATACGCTCGACCGCGCACGGTCGCACTCCACCTCGAATGACTCGATCACGAACGATCGTCATTCGACGTTAAGCGCTCGACCATGAACGGCCGCGCTTCATCCCAAATGGCTTGATCCCGAACGATCGTCATTTGAGGCCATATGAAACTGTCAAATTCTTTACAGGTTGATGATCGGATACGAACATCCAACTCAAGGCATTACAAAACACACCTTCCTACCGCAAGGCATGTTTTGGGGGGCAAAATGTTATCCCGCTTTTTGGCAAAGCCGTGATACCAAAAGATTGGTCGAAAACGAAAGACAGTTCGTCTCAGAGATTGGTTATACTTCACTTTGCTATGGATATCAATGAATTTTGTCCGAGTCCGGAACGGGCCAAAATTGGTAGAGCATGACAATAAAGATCGTATGAGTCGTCATTTCAAATTTCAAGTCAATCCGAGTTCGTATGCTCGAAATAGGATGGATTCAAATTGAGAAAAGTGGTCACTGTCTGTTTCGAATCCATCACACTTGAGTGCTTCGAACCCATCCACTTCGAACCCATCCAATACTCACTGCTTCGAACCCATCCACTTCGAACCCATCCAATACTCACTGCTTCGAACCCATCACTCTGCTAACTTCGAACCGATCGATTCGAACCGATCAGGCATGATATTGGTCACTTCGAATCGATCGGTTCGTGACCTTCGGATGGATGTGTTCGAATCCATCATCCTTCATCTACTTCGAACCGATTGCCTTCAAATCCATCGCGGAGCTTCATTTCGTATCCAGAGCTTGACATCGATACGAAGGAAGCTCCCTCCCCTCGGTTCGAACTAGGCGGATGCATTTGATCGATTCAAACTACGCAACGGTCATCGATACGAAGTCGGCGAAATCCCCGGGTTCGAAGCGGTCAACACGGATAAAAAGTAGGATCGATGCGAGGAGTGCGCGACACGTCACTAGGTAACACGTGCTTCCATCGATTCGAATGCTTGGGTTCGAAGTCATGGGTTCGAACGACACAGCCAACCAAGAAAACACCATTTCGAACCGAGCATATCTCCTCAACCACAAATCCAAATGCAACCAAATTTTCACAGTAGCTTTCATATGAGGTAAAGATTGTCACTGCCAAGTTTCAGCTCGATTGGACCATTTCTTCATGGGTTCGAAATCACTTCGAACCGATGTCATATCGAGACGAAACTTGGTGGGATCGGTCGCGTGGGCCCACTCACGTGGCAGAAGAAGTCTCACGAAGTTTCAGCCAGATCTGGGCCTCCAACGCCTATAAATAGCACCCTGAAGCCTTCAGAAAGGGGGATCTTCCGAGAACTTCTGCCATTGAACGCTGAGACTCTGCCGGATTAACGTCTATTGATCAGAATCACTGTTGTATTCAGATTTCAAAGCTATTATCTACTGTAATCCATTGTAATCGATTGAATCGAGCGAAGCAATAAAGAGAAATCCTTCAAAGTGGACGTAGGCACGAACGCCGAACCACTATAAATCCTGTGTTTGTGATGGTTGTTTGTGAATTACTGTGATTTATTACCTAGAGCTGAATTTTATATTGATTGTTGCTGAGTTCTGTGTTGATTATTATCAAGTTGAATACGCAAACGGGTGCTTTCGTGATATTGGGTGTTTGTGACAAATTTTGGCGCAAACAGATTTATGCCCGAAAAGGACAACCCGAATCTCAATCGGGGCTCGTAAGTTTTTTACCCTTCGTTTTTCCGACACCGGATTTTTACGGTAAAACGGGATTACCGTGGCTCGTCTTCGATTTACCATCGCTGGAGAGAGGTGCACCAAGGTACTGTTACGTTTCAAATCCATGCACACATTTCTAAAAGTCGTACGACACTGTCTCGCCATTTCGGACCGATGTTGCACCTTGCACCGCGGATGTTGCACCCTGGATATATCGATTATTCGGGCGGTCATAACTTCTGGCTCGTTTAGATTTACGGGAGCCATAACCTGTCAAAACGAAGGCCACGGTGAGTTCTACAGCTTTGACAGCTTTCAGCCGTCAATGGATAGATTAATGCCAGAAAAGGACAACCCGAATCTCAATCTGGGTTCGCAAGTTTTTACCCTTCGTTTTTTCGACACCGGATTTTTACGGTAAAACGGGATTACTGTGGCTCGTCTTCGATTTACCATCGCTGGAGAGTGGTGCACCATGGTAATGTTCCGTCTCAAATCCATGCATGCATTTCTAAAAGTCGTACGGCACTGTTTCGCCAATTCGGACGGATGTTGCACCTTGCACCGCGGATGTTGCACCCTGTAGATATCGATTATTCGGACGGCCATAACTTCTGGCTCGTTTAGAGTTACGGGAGTCATAACCTGTCTAAACGAAGGCCACAATGAGTTCTACGGCTTTGACCGCTTTCAGCCGTCAACGGATAGATTAATGCCCAAAAAGGACAACCCGAATCTCAATCGGGTCTCGTAAGTTTTTTTCCCTTCGTTTTTTCGACACCGGATTTTTATGGTAAAACGGGATTACCGTGCCTCGTCTTCGATTTTCCATCGCTGGAGAGTAGTGCACCATGGTACTGTTCCGTTTCAAATCCATGCACGCATTTCTAAAAGTCGTAAGGGACTGTTTCGCCATTTCGGACCGATGTTGCACCTTGCACCGCGGATGTTGCACCCTGTAGATATCGATTATTCGGACGGCCATAACTTCTGGCTCGTTTAGAGTTACGGGAGCCATAATCTACCAAAACCAAAAGCCATGGTTAGTTCTAAAGCTTTGACATCTTTCAACCGTCAATGGATAGATTTATGCCCGAAAACGACAACCCGAATCTCAATCGGGGCTCGTAAGTTTTTTACCCTTCATTTTTTCGACACCGGATTTTTACGGTAAAATGGGATTACCTTGGCTCGTCTTCGATTTACCATCGTTGGAGAGTGGTGAACCAAGGTACTGTTACGTTTCAAATCCATGCACGCATTTCTAAAAGTCGTACGACACTGTTTTGCCATTTCGGACGGATGTTGCACCTTGCACCGCGAATGTTGCACCCTGTATATATCGATTATTCGGACATCCATAACTTCTGGCTCGTTTAGATTTACGGGAGCCATATGCTGTCAAAACGAAGGCCACGGTGAGTTCTACAGCTTTCAGCCGTCAACGGATAGATTAATGCCAGAAAAGGACAACCCGAATCTCAATCTGGGTTCGTAAGTTTTTACCCTTCGTTTTTTCGACACCGGATTTTTAAGGTAAAACGGTATTACTGTGGCTCGTCTTCGATTTACCATCGCTGGAGTGTGGTGCACCATGGTAATGTTCCGTTTCAAATCCATGCATGCATTTCTAAAAGTCGTACGACACTGTTTCGCCGATTCGGACGGATGTTGCACCTTGCACCGCGGATGTTGCACACTGTAGATATCGATTATTCGGACGGCCATAACTTCTGGCTCGTTTAGAGTTACGGGAGCCATAACCTGTCTAAACGAAGGCCACGGTGAGTTCTACAGCTTTGACCGCTTTCAGCCATCAACGGATAGATTAATGCCTAATAAGGACAAACCGAATCTCAATCGGGTCTCGTAAGTTTTTTAACTTTTGGTTTTTCGACACCGGATTTTTACGGTAAAACGGGATTACCGTGCCTCGTCTTCGATTTACCATCGCTGGAAAGTGGTGCACCATGGTACTATTCCGTTTCAAATCCATGCACGCATGTCTAAAAGTCGTAAGGCACTGTTTCGCCATTTCGGACGGATGTTGCACCTTGCACCGCGGATGTTGCACCCTTTAGATATCGATTATTCGGACGGCCATAACTTCTGGCTCGTTTAGAGTTATGGGAGCCATAACCTGTCAAAACGAAGGAAACGATGAGTTCTACGGCTTTGACAGCTTTCAACCGTCAATGGATAGATTAATGCCCGAAAAGGACTACCCGAATCTCAATCGAGTCTCGTAAGTTTTTTACCCTTCGTTTTTACGACACCGGATTTTTACGGTAAAACGGGATTACCGTGCCTCGCCTTCGATTTACCATCGCTGGAGAGTGGTGCACCATGGTACTGTTCCGTTTCAAATCCATGCACGCATTTCTAAAAGTCGTACGACACTGTTTCTCCATTTCGGACGGATGTTGCACCTTGCACCGCGGATGTTGCACCCTGTAGATATCGATTATTCGGACGGGCATAACTGCTGGCTCGTTTAGAGTAACGGGAGCCATAACATGTCAAAACGAAGGCCACGATGAGTTCTACGGCATTGACAGCTTTCAGCCGTCAACATATAGATTAATGCCCGAAAAGGACAACCCGAATGTCAATCGAGTCTCGTAAGTTTTTTACCCTTCGTTTTTTCGACACCGGATTTTTACGGTAAAACGGGATTACCGTCCCTCGCCTTCGATTTACCATCGCTGGAGAGTGGTGCACCATGGTACTGTTCCGTTTCAAATCCATGCACGCATTTCTAAAAGTCATACGGTACTATTTCGCCATTTCGGACGGATGTTGCACCTTGCACCGCGGATGTTGCATCCTGTATATATCGATTATTCGGACAGCCATTACTTCTGGCTCGTTTAGATTTACGGGAGCCATAACCTGTCAAAACGAAGGCCACGGTGAGTTCTACAGCTTTGACAGCTTTAAGCCGTCAATGGATAGATCAATGCCAGAAAAGGACAACCCGAATCTCAATCTGGGTTCGTATGTTTTTACCCTTCGTTTTTTCGACACTGGATTTTTCGGTAAAACGGGATTACCGTGGCTCGTCTTCGATTTAGCATCACTGGAGAGTGGTTCACCATGGTAATGTTCCATTTCAAATCCATGCACGCATTTCTAAAACTTGTACTGCACTCTTTCGCCAATTCGGACGGATGTTGCACCTTGCACCGCGGATGTTGCACCCTGTATATATCGATTATTCAGGCGGCCATAACTTCTGGCTCGTTTAGAGTTACGGGAGCCATAACCTGTCTAAACGAAGGCCACGGTGAGTTCTACGGCTTTGACCGCTTTCAGCCGTCAACGGATAGATTAATGCCCAAAAAGGACAACCCGAATCTCAATCGGGTCTCGTAAGTTTTTTACCCTTCGTTTTTTCGACACCGGATTTTTACGGTAAAACGGGATTACCGTGCATCGTCTTCGATTTACCATCGCCGGAGAGTGGTGCACCATGGTACTGTTCCATTTCAAATCCATGCACGCATTTCTAAAAGTCATAAGGCACTGTTTCGCCATTTCGGACGGATGTGGCACCTTGCACCGCGGATGTTGCACCCTGTAGATATCGATTATTCGGACGGCCATAACTTCTGGCTCGTTTAGAGTTACGGGAGCCATAACCTGTCAAAACGAAGGCCACGGTGAGTTCTACAGCTTTGACAGCTTTCAGTCGTCAACGGATAGATTAATGCCCGAAAAGGACAACCCGAATCTCAATCGGGTCTCGTAAGTTTTTTACCCTTCGTTTTTTCGACACCGGATTTGTACGGTAAAATGGGATTACCGTGTTCGATTTACCATCGCTGGAGAGTGGTGCAACATGGTACTGTTCCGTTTCAAATCCATGCACGCATTTCTAAAAGTCGTACGACACTATTTCGCCATTTCGGACTGATGTTGCACCTTGCACCGCGGATGTTTCACCCTGTATAGATCAATTATTCGGACGGCCATAACTTCTGCTCGTTTTGAGTTACGGGAGCCATAACCTTTGAAAACGAAGGCCACGATGAGTTCTACGGCTATGACAGCTTTCGGCCGTCAACGAATAGATTAAAGCCCGAAAAGGACAACCCGAATCTCAATCGGGTCTCGTAAGTTTTTTACCCTTCGTTTTTTCGACACCGGATTTTTACGGTAAAACGGGATTACTGTGCCTCGCCTTCGATTTACCATTGCTGGAGAGTGGTGCACCATGGTACTGTTCCGTTGCAAATCCATGCACGCTTTTCTAAAAGTCGTAGGTTACAGTTTCGCCATTTCGGACGGATGTTGCACCTTGCACCGCGGATGTTGCACCATGTAGATATCGATTATTCGGACGGCCATAACTTCTGGCTTGTTTAGAGTTACGGGAGCCATAACCTGTCAAAATGAAGTCCACGATGAGTTCTACGGCTATGACAGCTTTCAGCCGTCAAAGAATAGATTAATGCCCAAAAAGGACAACCCGAATCTCAATCGGGTCTCGTAAATTTTTTACCCTTTGTTTTTTCGACACCGGATTTTTACGGTAAAACGGGATTACCGTGCCTCGCCTTCGAATTACCATCGCTGGAGAGTGGTCCACCATGGTACTGTTCCGTTTCAATTCCATGCACGCTTTTCTAAAAGTCGTAGGGCACAGTTTCGCCATTTCGGACGGATGTTGCACCTTGCACCGCGGATGTTGTACCCTATAGATATCCGCTATTCGGACGGCCATAACTTCTGGCTCATTTAGAGTTACGGGAGCCATAACCTGTCAAAACGAAGGCCACGATGATTTGTACGGATTTGACGCCTTTCAGCCGTCAACGGATAGATTAATGCCCAAAAAGGAAAACCCGAATCTAAATCGGGTCTCGTATGTTTTTTACCCTTCGTTTTTTCGACACCGGATTTTTACGGTAAAACGGGATTACCATGCCTCGTCTTCGATTTACCAACGCTGGAGAGTGGTGCACCATGGTACTGTTCCATTTCAAATTCATGCACGCATTTCTAAAAGTCGTACGACACTGTTTCGCCATTTCGGACGGATGTTGCACCTTGCACCGCGGATGTTGCACCCTGTAGATATCGATTATTCGGACGGCCATAACTTCAGGCTCGTTTAGAGCTACGGGAGCCATAACCTGTCAAAACGAAGGCCACGATGAGTTCTACGTCTTTTACCGCTTTCAGCCGTCAACGGATAGATTAATGCCCAAAAAGGACAACCTGAATCTCAATCGCGTCTCGTAAGTTTTTTACCCTTCGTTTTTTCGACACTGGATTTTTACGGTAAAATGGCATTACCGTGCCACGCCTTCGATTTACCATCGCTGGAGAGTGGTGCACCTTGGTACTATTCCATTTCAAGTCCATTTACGCATTTCTAAAAGTCGTACGCCACTGTTTCGCCATTTCGGACGGATGTTGCACCTCGCACCGCGGATGTTGCACCCTGTAGATATCGATTATTCGGACGGCCATAACTTCTGGTTCGTTTAGAGTTATGGGAGCCATAACCTGTCAAAACGAAGGCCACGATGAGTTCTACGGCTTTGACCTCTTTCAGCGGTCAACGGAAAGATTAATCCCCAAAGAGGACAACCCGAATCTCAATCGGGTCTCGTAAGTTTTTTACCCTTCGTTTTTTCGACACCGTATTTTTACGGTAAAACGGGATTACCGTGGCTCGTCTTCGATATACCATCACTGGAGAGTGGTGCACCATGGTACTGTTCCGTTTCAAATCCATGCAAGGATTTTTAAAAGTCGTACGGCACTATTTCGCCATTTCGAACGGATATTGCACCTTGCACCCTGTAGATATCGATTATTCGGACGGCCATAACTTCTGGCTCGTTTAGAGTTACGGGAGCCATAACCTATCAAAACGAAGGCCACGATGAGTTCTACGGCTTTGACAGCTTTCAGCCGTCAACGGATAGATTAGTGCCCAAAAAGGACAACCCGAATCTCAATCGGGTCTCGTAAGTTTTTTACCCTTTGTTTTTTCGACACCGGATTTTTACGGTAAAACGGGATTACCTTGCCTCGCCTTCGATTTACCATCGCTGGAGAGTGGTGCACCATGGTACTGTTCCGTTTCAAATCCATGCACGCATTTGTAAAGGTCGTACGGCACTGTTTCTCCATTTTAGACGGATGTTGCACCTTGCACCGCGGATGTTGCACCCTTTAGATATCGATTATTCGGACGGCCATAACTTCTGGCTCGTTTAGAGTTACGGGAGCCATAACCTGTCAAAACGAAGGCCACGATGAGTTCTACGGCTTTGACAGCTTTCAGCCGCCAACGGATAGATTAATGCCCAAAAAGGACAAACCGAATCTCAATCGCTTGTCGTAAGTTTTTTACCCTTCATTTTTTCGACACCGTATTTTTACGGTAAAACGGGATTATCGTGGCTCATCTTCGATTTACCATTGCTGGAGAGTGGTGCACCATGGTACTGTTCCGTTTCAAATCCATGCATACATTTCTAAAAGTCATACGGCACTGTTTCGCCATTTCGGACGGATGTTGCAGCTTGCACCGCGGATGTTGCAACCTGTACATATCGATTATTCGGACGGCCATAACTTCTGGCTCGTTTAGAGTTCGGGAGCCATAACCTGTCAAAACGAAGGCCACGGTGAGTTCTACGGCTTTGACTGCTTTCAGCCGTCAACGGAAAGATTAATGCCCAAAGAGTACAACCCGAATCTCAATCGGGTCTCGTAAGTTTTTTACCCTTCGTTTTTTCGACACCGAATTTTTACGGTAAAGCGGGATTACCGTGCCTCGTCTTCGATTTACCATCGCTGGAGAGTGGTGCACCATGGTACTGTTTCGTTTCAAATCCATGCACGCATTTCTAAAAGTCGTACGACACTGTTTTGCCATTTCGGACGGATGTTGCACCTTGCAACGCGGATGTTGCACCCTGTAGATATCGATTATTCGGCGGTCATAACTTCTGGCTCGTTTAGAGTTACGGGAGCCATAACCTGTCAAAACGAAGGCCACGGTGAGTTCTACAGCTTTGACAGCTTTCAACCGTCAACGGATAGATTAATTCCCGAATAGGACGACCCGAATCTCAGTCGGGGTTCGTAAGTTTTTTCCCTTCGTTTTTTCGACACTGGATTTGTACGGTAAAACGGGATTACCGTGGCTCGTCTTCGATTTACCATTGCTAGAGAGTGGTGCACCATGGTACTGTTCCGTTTCAGATCCATGCACGCATTTCTAAAAGTCGTACGACACTGTTTCGCCATTTCGGACAGATGTTGCACCTTGCACCGCGGATGTTGCACCCTGTATATATCGATTTTTCGGACAGCCATAACTTCTGGTTCGTTTAGAGTTACGGGAGCCATGACCTATCAAAACGAAGGCCCCGGTGAGTTCTACAGCTTTGACAGCTTTTAGCTGTCAACGGATAGATTAATGCCCGAAAAGGACAACCCGAATCTCAATCAGGATTCGTAAGTTTTTTACACTTCGCTTTTTTGACACCGGATTTTTACGGTAAAACGGGATTACCGTGGCTCGTCTTCGATTTACCATCGCTTGAGAGTGGTGCACCATGGTACTGTTCCGTTTCAAATCCATGCACGCATTTCTAAAAGTCGTACGGCACTGTTTCGCCATTTCGAACGAATGTTGCACCTTGCACCGCGGATGTTGCACCCTGTATATATCGATTATTCGGATGGCCATAACTTCTGGCTCGTTTAGAGTTACGGGATCCATAACTTGTGAAAACGAAGACCATGATGAGTTCTACGGCTTTGACAGCTTTCAGCCGTCAATGGATAGATTAATGCCCAAAAAGGACAACCCGAATCTCAATCGGGTCTCGTAAGTATTTTACCCTTCGTTTTTTCGACACCGGATTTTTACGGTAAAACGGGATTACCGTGCCTCGCCTTCGATTTACCATCGCTGGAGAGTGGTGCACCATGGTGCTGTTCCGTTTCAAATCCATGCACGCTTTTCTAAAAGTCGTACGGCACAGTTTCGCCATTTCGGATGGATGTTGCACCTTGCACCGCGGATGTTGTGCCCTGTATATATCGATTATTCGAACGGCCATAATTTCTGGCTCGTTTAGAGTTATGGGAGCCATAACCTATCAAAACGAAGGCCATGATGAGTTCTACGGCTTTGACAGCTTTCAACCATCAACGGATAGATTAATGCCCAAAACGGACAACCCGAATCTCAATCGGGTCTCGTAAGTTTTTTACCCTTCGTTTTTTCGACACCGGATTTCTACGGTAAAACGGGATTACCTTGCCTCGCCTTCGATTTACCATCGCTGGAGAGTGGTGCACCATGGTACTGTTCTGTCTCAAATCCATGCACGCATTTGTAAAAGTCGTACGACACTGTTTCGCCATTTCAGACGGATGTTGCACCTTGCACCGCGGATGTTGCACCCTGTAGATATCGATTATTCGGACGGCCATAACTTCTGGCTCGTTTAGAGTTACGGGAGCCATAACCTGTCAAAACGAAGGCCACGATGAGTTCTACGGCTTTGACAGCTTTCAGCCGCCAACGGATAGATTAATGCCCAAAATGGACAAACCGAATCTCAATCGGTTGTCGTAAGTTTTTTACCCTTCATTTTTTCGACACCGTTTTTTACGGTAAAACGGGATTACCGTGGCTCGTCTTCTATTTACCATCGCTGGAAAGTGGTGCACCATGGTACAGTTCCATTTCAAATCCGTGCATGCATTTCTAAAAGTCGTACGGCACTGTTTCGCCATTTCGGACGGATGTTGCACCTTGCACCGTGGATATTGCACCCTGTACATATCGATTATTCGGACGGCCATAACTTCTGGCTCGTTTAGAGTTACGGGAGCCATAACCTGTCAAAACGAAGGCCACGGTGAGTTCTACGGCTTTGACCGCTTTCAGCCGTCAACGGAAAGATTAATGCCCAAAGAGGACAACCCGAATCTTAATCGGTTCTCGTAAGTTTTTTACCCTTCGTTTTTTCGACACCGGATTTCTACGGTAAAGCGGGATTACCGTGCCTCGTCTTCGATTTACCATCGCTGGAGAGTAGTGCACCATGGTACTGTTCCGTTTCAAATCCATGCATGCATTTCTAAAAGTCGTACGGCCTTGTTTTGCCATTTCGGACGGATGTTGCACCTTGCACCGCGGATGTTGCACCTTGTAGATATCGATTATTCGGACGGTCATAACTCCTGGCTCGTTTAGAGTTACGGGAGCCATAACCTGTCAAAACGAAGGCCACGGTGAGTTCTTCAGCTTCGACAGCTTTCAGCCGTCAGCGGATAGATTAATGCCCGCAAAGGACAACCCGAATCTTAATCGGGGTTCGTAAGTTTTTTACCCTTCGTTTTTTCGACACCGGATTTGTACGGTAAAAAGGGATTATCGTGGCTCGTCTTCGATTTACCATCTCTAGAGAGTGGTGCACCATGGTACTTTTCCGTTTCAGATCCATGCACGCATTTCTAATAGTCGTACGACATTGTTTCGCCATTTCGGACAGATGTTGCACCTTGCATCGCGGATGTTGCACCCTGTATATATCGATTATTCGGACAGCCATAACTTCTAGTTCGTTTAGAGTTACGGGAGCGATAACCTATCAAAACGAACGCCACGGTGAGTTCTACAGCTTTGACAGCTTTCAGCTGTCAACGGATAGATTAATGCCCGAAAAGGACAACCCAAATCTCAATCGGGGTTCGTAAGTTTTTTACCCTTTGTTTTTTTGACACCGGATTTTTACGGTAAAACGGGAATACCGTGGCTCGTCTTCGATTTACCATCGCTGGAGAGTGGTGCACCATGGTACTATTCCGTATCAAATCCATGCACGCATTTCTAAAAGTCGTACGGCACTATTTCGCCACTTCGGACGAATGTTGCACCTTGCACCGCGGATGTTGCACCCTGTAGATATCGATTATTCGGACGGCCATAACTTCTGGCTCGTTTAGGGCTACGGGAGCCATAACCTGTGAAAACGAAGGCCATGATGAGTTCTACAACATTGACAGCTTTCAGCCGTCAACGGATAGATTACTGCCCAAAAAGGACAACCCGAATCTCAATCGGGTCTCCCATGTTTTTTAACCTTCGTTTTTTTGACACCGGATTTTTACGGTAAAACGGGATTAGCGTGCCTCGCCTTCGATTTACCATCGCTGGAGAGTGGTGCACCATGGTACTGTTCCGTTTCAAACCATGCACGCTTTTCTAAAAGTCGTACGGCACAGTTTCGCCATTTCGGACGGATGTTGCACCTTGCACCGCGGATGTTGCACCCTGTAGATATCGATTATTCGGACGGCCATAACTTCTGGCTCGTTTAGAGTTACGGGAGCCATAACCTGTCAAAACGAAGGCCACGATGAGTTCTACGGATTTGACGGCTTTTAGCCGTCAACGGATAGATTAATGCCCAAAAAGGACAACCCGAATCTCAATCGGGTCTCGTAAGTTTTTTACCCTTCGTTTTTTCGACACCGGATTTTTACGGTAAAACGTGATTACCGTGCCTCGTCTTCGATTTACCATCACTGGAGAGTGGTGCAACAAGGTACTGTTCCGTTTCAAATCCATGCACACATTTCTAAAAGTCGTACGACACTGTTTCGCCATTTCGGACGGATGTTGCATCGCGGATGTTGCACCCTGTAGATATCGATTATTCGGACGGCCACATCTTCTGGCTCGTTTAGAGTTACGGGAGCCATAACCTATCAAAACGAAGGCCACGGTGAGTTCTACGGCTTTGACCGCTTTCAGCCGTCAACGGATAGATTAATGCCAAAAGAGGACAACCCGAATCTCAATCGGGTCTCGTTAGTTTTTTACCCTTCGTTCCGGATTTTTACGGTAAAGCGGGATTACCGTGCCTCGTCTTCGATTTACCATCGCTGTAGAGTGGTGCACCATGGTAATGTTCCGTTTCAAATCCATGCACGCATTCCTAAAAGTCGTACGACACTTTTTCTCCATTACGGACGAATGTTGCACCTTGCACCGCGGATGTTGCACCCTGTAGATATCGATTATTCGGACGGCCATAACTTCTGGCTCGTTTGGAGTTACGGGAGCCATAACCTGTCAAAACGAAGGCCACGGTGAGTTCTACAGCTATGAAAGCTTTCAGTCATCAACGGATAGATTAATGCCCGAAAAGGACAACCCGAATCTCAATCGGGGTTCATAAATTTTTTACCCTTCGTTTTTTCGACACCGGATTTGTACGGTAAAATGGGATTACCGTGGCTCGTCTTCGATTTACCATCGCTGGAGAGTGGTGCACTATGGTACTGTTCCGTTTCAAATCCATGCATGCATTTGTAAAAGTCGTACGACACTGTTTCGCCATTTCGGACAGATGTTGCACCTTGCACCGCGGATGTTGCACCCTGTATATATCGATTATTCGGACAGCCATAACTTCTGGCTCGTTTAGAGTTACGGGAGCCATAACCTGTCAAAACGAAGGCCACGGTGAGTTCTACAGCTTTGACAGCTTTCAGCCGTCAACGGATAGATTAATGCCCGAAAAGGACAACCTGAATCTCAATCGGGTCTCATAAGTTTTTTACCGTTCGTTTTTTCGACACCGGATTTTTACGGTAAAACGGGATTACCGTGGCTCGTCTTCGATTTACCATCGCTGGAAAGTGGTGCACCATGGTACAGTTCCCTTTCAAATCCGTGCATGCATTTCTAAAAGTCGTACGGCACTGTTTCGCCATTTCGGACGGATGTTGCACCTTGCACCGCGGATGTTGCACCCTGTAGATATCGATTATTCGGACGGCCATAACTTCTGGCTCGTTTAGAGTTACGGGAGACATAACCTGTCAAAACGAAGGATACGTTGAGTTCTACGGCTTTGACCGCTTTCAACCGTCAACGGATAGATTAATGCCCAAAAAGGACAACCCCAATCTCAATCCGGTCTCGTAAGTTTTTTACCCTTCGTTTTTTCGACACCGGATTTTTATGGTAAAACGGGATTACCGTGCCTCGTCTTCGATTTACCATCGCTGGAGAGTGGTGCACCTTGGTACTGTTCCGTTTCAAATCCATGCACGAATTTCTAAAAGTCCTATGACACTGTTTCGCCATTTCGGACGGATGTTGCGCCTTGCACCGCGGATGTTGCACCCTGTAGATATCGATTATTCGGACGGTCATAACTTCTGGCTCGTTTAGAGTTACGGGAGCCATAACCTGTCAAAACGATGGCCACGTTGAGTTCTACGACTTTGACATCTTTCAGCCGTCAACGGATAGATTAATGGTAAAAAGGACAACCCGAATCTCAATCGGGTCTCGTAAGTTTTTTACCCTTCGTTTTTTCGACACCGGTTTTTTTACGGTAAAACGGGATTACCGTTCCTCACCTTCGATTTACCATCGCTGGAGAGTGGTGCACCATGGTACTGTTCCGTTTCAAATCCATGCATGCATTTCTAAAAGACGTACGGCACTGTTTCGCCATTTCGGATGGATGTTGCACCTTGCACCGTGGATATTGCACCCTGTACATATCGATTATTCGGACGGCCATTACTTCTGGCTCGTTTAGGGTTACGGGAGCCATAACCTGTCAAAACGAAGGCCACGGAGAGTTCTACGGCTTTGACCGCGTTCAGCCGTCAACGGAAATACTAATGCCCAAAGAGGACAACCCGAATCTCAATCGGGTCTCGTAAGTTTTTTATCCTTCGTTTTTTCGACACCGGATTTTTACGGTAAAGCGGGATTACCGTGCCTCGTTTTCGATTTACCATCGCCGAAGAGTAGTGCACCATGGTACTGTTCCATTTCAAATCCTTGCACGCATTTCTAAAAGTCGTACGGCACTATTTTGCCATTTCGGACGGATGTTGCATCTTGCACCGTGGATGTTGCACCCTGTAGATATCGATTATTCGGACGGTCATAACTCCTGGCTCGTTTAGAGTTACGGGAGCCATAACCTGTCCAAACGAAGGCCACGGTGAGTTCTACGGATTTGACAGCTTTCAGCCGTCAGCGGACTGATTAATCCCCGTAAAGGACAACCCGAATCTCAATCGGGGTTCGTAAGTTTTTTACCCTTCGTTTTTTCGACACCGGATTTGTACGGTAAAACGGGATTACCGTGGCTCGTCTTCGATTTACCATCGCTAGAGAGTGGTGCACCATGGTACTTTTCCGTTTCAGATCCATGCACGCATTTCTAAAAATCGTACGACACTGTTTCGCCATTTCGGACAAATGTTGCACCTTGCATCGCGGATGTTGCACCCTGTATATATCGATTATTCGGACAGCCATAACTTCTAGTTCGTTTAGAGTTAAGGGAGCCATAACCTACCAAAATGAACGCCACGGTGAGTTCTACAGCTTTGACAGCTTTTAGCTGTCAACGAATAGATTAATGCCCGAAAAGGACAACCCGAATCTCAATCGGGGTTCGTAAGTTTTTTACCCTTTGTTTTTTTGACACCGGATTTTTACGGTAAAACGGGATTACCGTGGCTCGTCTTCGATTTACCATCGCTGGAGAGTGGTGCACCATGGTACCATTCCTTATCAAATCCATGCACGCATTTCTAAAAGTCGTACGGCACTATTTCGCAACTTCGGACAAATGTTGCACCTTGCACCGCGGATGTTGCACCCTGTAGATATCGATTATTCAGACGGCCATAACTTCTGGCTCGTTTAGGGTTACGGGAGCCATAACCTGTGAAAACGAAGGCCACGATGAGTTCTACAGCATTGACAGCTTTCAGCCGTCAACGGATAGATTGCTGCCCAAAAAGGACAACCCGAATCTCAATCGGGTCTCGTAAGTTTTTTACCCTTCGTTTTTTCGACACCGAATTTTTGCGGTAAAACGGGATTAGCTTGCCTCGCATTCGATTTACCATCGCTGGAGAGTGGTGCACCATGGTACTGTTCCTTTTCAAACCATGCACGCTTTTATAAAAGTCGTACGGCACAGTTTCGCCATTTCGGACGGATGTTGCACCTTGCACCGCGGATATTGCACCCTGTAGATATCGATTATTCGGACGGCTATAACTTCTGGCTCGTTTAGAGTTACGGGAGCCATAACCTGTCAAAACAAAGGCCACGATGAGTTCTACGGATTTGACAGCTTTTAGCCGTCAACGGATAGATTAATGCCCAAAAAGGACAACCCGAATCTCAATCGGGTCTCGTAAGTTTTTTACCCTTCGTTTTTTCGACACCGGATTTTTACGGTAAAACGTGATTACCGTGCCTCGTCTTCGATTTACCATCGCTGGAGAGTGGTGCAACATGGTACTGTTCCGTTTCAAATCCATGCACGCATTTCTAAAAGTCGTACGACACTGTTTCGCCATTACGGACGTATGTTGCACCGCGGATGTTGCACCCTGTAGATATCGATTATTCGGACGACCACATCTTCTGGATCGTTTAGAGCTACGGGAGCCATTACCTATCAAAACGAAGGCCACGGTGAGTTCTACGGCTTTGACCGCTTTCAGCCGTCAACGGATAGATTAATGCCAAAAGAGGACAACCCGAATCTCAATCGGGTCTCGTTAGTTTTTAACCCTTCGTTTCGGATTTTTACGGTAAAGCGGGATTACCGTGCCTCGTCTTCGATTTACCATCGCTGTAGAGTGGTGCACCATGGTACTATTCCGTTTCAAATCCATGCACGCATTCCTAAAAGTCGTACGACACTATTTCTCCATTACGTACGGATGTTGCACCTTGCACCGCGGATGTTGCACCCTGTAGATATCGATTATTCGGACGGCCATAACTTCTGGCTCGTTTGGAGTTACGGGAGCCATAACCTGTCAAAACGAAGGCCACGGTGAGTTCTACAGCTTTGATAGCTTTCAGTCATCAACGGCTAGATTAATGCCCGAAAAGGACAACCCGAATCTCAATCGGGGTTCATAAATTTTTTACCCTTCGTTTTTTCGACACCGGATTTGTACGGTAAAACGGGATTACCGTGGCTCGTCTTCAATTTACCATCGCTGGAGAGTGGTGCACCATGGTACTGTTCCGTTTCAAATCCATGCATGCATTTGTAAAAGTCGTACGACACTGTTTCGCCATTTCGGACGGATGTTGCACCTTGCACCGCGGATGTTGCACCCTGTATATATCGATTATTCGGACAGCCATAACTTCTGGCTCGTTTAGAGTTATGGGACCCATAACCTGTCAAAACGAAGGCCACGGTGAGTTCTACAGCTTTGGCAGCTTTCAGCCGTCAACGGATAGATTAATGCCCGAAAAGGACAACCTGAATCTCAATCAGGTCTCGTAAGTTTTTTACCCTTCGTTTTTTCGACACCGGATTTTTACGGTAAAACGGGATTACCGTGCCTCGCCTTCGATTTACCATCGCTGGAGAGTGTTGCACCATGGTACTGTTTCGTTTCAAATCCATGCATGCATTTCTAAAAGTCGTACGACACTGTTTCGCCATTTCGGACGGATATTGCACCTTGCACCGCAGATGTTGCACCCTGTAGATATCGATTATTCGGACGGCCATAACTTCTGGCTCGTTTAGAGTTACGGGAGACATAACCTGTCAAAACGAAGGATACGATGAGTTCTACGGATTTGACCGCTTTCAACCGTCAACGGATAGATTAATGCCCAAAAAGGACAACCCGAATCTCAATCGGGTCTCGTAAGTTTTTTACCCTTCGTTTTTTCGACACCGGATTTTTACGGTAAAACGGGATTACCGTGCCTCGTTTTCGATTTACCATCGCTGGAGAGTGGTGCACCTTGATACTGTTCCATTTCAAATCCATGCACGCATTTCTAAAAGTCGTATGACACTGTTTCGCCATTTTGGACGGATGTTGCACCTTGCACCGCGGATGTTGCACCCTTTAGATATCAATTATTCGGACGGTCATAACTTCTGGCTCGTTTAGAGTTACGGGAGCCATAACCTGTCAAAACGATGGCCACGATGAGTTCTACGACTTTGACAGCTTTCAGCCGTCAACGGATAGATTAATGGTAAAAAGGACAACCCGAATCTCAATCGGGTCTCGTAAGTTTTTTACCCTTCGTTTTTTCGACACCGGTTTTTTTACGGTAAAACGGGATTACCGTGCCTCACCTTCGATTTACCATCGCTGGATAGTGGTGCACCATGGTACTGTTCCGTTTCAAATCCATGCACGTATTTCCAAAAGTCGTACGACACTGTTTCGCCATTTCAGATGGATGTTGCACCTTGCACCGCGGATGTTGCACCTTGTAGTTATAGATTATTTGGACGGCCATAACTTCTGGCTCGTTAAGAGTTACGGGAGCCATAACCTGTCAAAACGAAGGCCACGATGAGTTCTACGGCTTTGACAGCTTTCAGCCGTCAACGGATAGATTAATGCCCGAAAAGGACAACCCGAATCGCAATCGGGTCTCGTAAGTTTTTTACCCTTCGTTTTTTCGACACCGGATTTTTACGGTAAAACGGGATTACCGTGCCTCGTCTTTGATTTACCATCGCTGGAGAGTGGTGCACCATGGTACTGTTATATTTCAAATCCATGCATGCATTTCTAAAAGTCGTACGGCACTGTTTCGCCATTTTGGACGGATGTTGCACCTTGCACCGCGGATGTTGCACCCTATAGATATCGATTATTCGGACGGCCATAACTTCTGGCTCGTTTAGAGTTACGGGAGCCATAACCTGTCTAAACGAAGGCCACGGTGAGTTCTACGGCTTTGACTACTTTCAGCCGTCAACGGATAGATTAATGCCCGAAAAGGACAACCCGAATCTCAATCGGGTCTCGTACGTTTTTTATCCTTCGTTTTTTCGACACCGGATTTTTACGGTAAAACGGGATTACCGTGCCTCGTCTTCGATTTACCATGGCTGGAGAGTGGTGCACCATGGTACTGTTCCATTTGAAATCCATGAACGCATTTCTAAAAGTCGTACGTCACTGTTTCACCATTTCGGACGGATGTTGCACCTTGCACCGCGGATGTTGCACCCTGTAGATATCGATTATTCGGACGGTCATAACTTCTGGCTCGTTTAGAGTTACAAGAGCCATAACCTGTCAAAACAAAGGCTACGGTGAGTTCTATAGCTTTGACAGCTTTCAGCCATCAACAGATAGATTAATGCCCGAAAAAGACAACCCGAATCACAATCGGGGTTCGTAAGTTTTTTACCCTTCGTTTTTTCGACACCGGATTTTTACGGTAAAACGGGATTACCATGGATCATCTTCGATTTACCATCGCTAGAGAGTGGTGCACCATGGTACTGTTCCGTTTCAAATCCATGCACGCATTTCTAAAATTCGTACGGCACTGTTTCGCCATTTCGGACAGATGTTGCGCCTTGCACTGCGGATGTTGCACCCAGTATATATCGATTATTCGGACAACCATAACCTCTGGCTCGTTTAGATTTACGGGAGCCATAACCTGTCAAAACGAAGGCCATAGTGAGTTCTACAGCTTTAACAGTTTTTAGCCGTCAACGGATAGATTAATGCCCGAAAAGGACAACTCGAATCTCAATCGGGGTTCGTAAGTTTTTTACCCTTCGTTTTTTCGACACCGGATTTTTATGGTAAAACGGGATTACCGTGCCTCGCCTTTGATTTACCATCGCTGGGGAGCGGTTCACCATGGTACTGTACCGTTTCAAATCCATCCACGCTTTTCTAAAAGTCGTACGCCACTGTTTCGCCATTTCGGACGGATGTTGCACCTTGAACCGCGGATGTTGCACCCTGTAGATATCGATTATTCGGACGACCGTAACTTCTGGCTCGTTTAGAGTTACGGGAGCCATAACCTGTCTAAACGAAGGCCACGGTGAGTTCTACGGCTTTGACCGCTTTCAGCCGTCAACGGATAGATTAATGCCCAAAAAGGACAACCTGAATCTCAATCGGGTCTCGTAAGTTTTTTACCCTTCGTTTTTTCGACACCGGATTTTTACGGTAAAACGGGATTACCGTGCGTCGTCTTCGTTTTACCATCGCTGGAGAGTGGTGCACCACGATAATGTTCCGTTTCAAATCCATGCACGCATTTCTAAAAATTGTACGACACTGTTTCTCCATTTCGGACGGATGTTGCACCTTGCACCACGGATGTGGCACCCGGTAGATATGGATTATTCGGACGGCCATAACTTCGGGCTCGTTTAGAGTTATGGGAGCCATAACTTGTCAAAACGAAGGCCACGATGAGTTCTACGGCTTTGACCATTTTCAGCCGTTAACGGATAGATTAATGCCCAAAAAGGACAACCCGAATCTCAATCGGGTCTCGTAAGTTTTTTACCCTTCGTTTTTTCGACACCGGATTTTTACGGTAAAACGGGATTACCGTGCCTCGTCTTCGATTTACCATCGCGGAAGAGTGGTGCACCATGGTACTGTTCCGTTTCAAATCCACGCATGCATTTCTAAAAGTTGTGCGGCACCGTTTCTCCATTTCGGACGGATGTTGCACCTTGCACCGCGGATGTTGCACCCTGTAGATATCGATTACTCGGACGGCCATAACTTCTGGTTCGTTCATAGTTACAGAGCCATAACCTGTCAAAGCGAAGGCCACGATTAGTTCTACAGCTTTACAACTTTCAGCCATCAATGGATAGATTAATGCCCGAAAATGTCAACCCGAATCTCAATCGAGTCTCGTAAGTTTTTTACCCTTAGTTTTTTCGACACCGGATTTTTACGGTAAAACGGGATTACCGTGCCTCGCCTTCGATTTACCATCGCTGGAGAGTGGTGCACCATGGCACTGTTCCGTTTGAAATTAATGCACGCATTTCTAAAAGTCGTACGGCACTGTTTCGCCATTTCGGACGGATGCTGCACCTTGCACCGCGGATGTTGCACCCTGTAGATATCGATTATTCGAACGGTCATAACTTCTGGCTCGTTTAGAGTTACGGGAGCCATAACCTGTCAAAACGAAGGCCACGATGAGTTCTACAACTTTGACAGCTTTCAACCATCAACGGATAGATTAATGCACGAAAAGTACAACCCGAATCTCAATCTGGGTTCGTAAGTTTTTTACCCTTCGTTTTTTCGACACCGGATTTTTATGGTAAAACGGGATTACCGTGGCTTGTCTTCGATTTTCCATCGCTGGAGAGTGGTGCACCATGGTAATGTTCCGTTTCAAATCCATGCACGCATTTCTAAAAGTCGTACGACACTGTTTTGCCATTTCGGACGGATGTTGCACCTTGCACCGCGGATGTTGCACCCTGTAGATATCGATTATTCGGACGGCCATAACTTCTGGCTCGTTTAGAGTTACGGGAGCCATAACCTGTCTAAACGAAGGCCACGGTGAGTTCTACGGCTTTGACGGCTTTCAGCCGTCAACGGATAGATTAATGCCCAAAAAGGACAACCCGAATCTCAATCGGGTCTCGTAAGTTTTTTACCCTTCGTTTTTTCGACACCGGATTTTTATGGTAAAACGGGATTACCGTGCCTCGTCTTTGATTTACCATCGCTGGAGAGTGGTGCACCATGGTACTGTTCCGTTTCAAACCCATGCATGCATTTCTAAAAGTCGTACGGCACTGTTTCGCCATTTCGGAAGGATGTTGCACCCTGTAGATATCGATTATTCGAACGGCCATAACTTCTGGCTCGTTTAGAGTTATGGGAGCCATAACCTGTCAAAACGTAGGCCACGATGAGTTCTACGGCTTTGACCACTTTCAGCCATCAACAGATAGACTAATGCCCAAAAAGGACAACCCGAATCTCAATCGGGCCTCGTAAGTTTTTTACCCTTCGTTTTTTTGACACCGGATTTTTACGGTAAAACGGGATTACCGTGCCTCGTCTTCGATTTACCATCGCTGGAAAGTGGTGCACCATGGTACTGTTCCATTTCAAATCCATGCACGCATTTATAAAAGTCGTATGGCACTGTTTCGCCATTTCGGACGGATGTTGCACCTTGCACCGCGGATGTTGCATCTGTAGATATCGATTATTCGGACGGCCATATCTTCTGACTCGTTTAGAGTTACGGGAGCCATAACCTATCAAAACGAAGGCCACGGTGAGTTCTACGGCTTTGACCGCTTTCAGCCGTCAACGGATAGATTAATGCCCAAAAAGGACAACCCGAATCTCAATCGGGTCTCGTAAGTTTTTTACCCTTCGTTTTTTCGACACCGGATTTTTACGGTAAAACGGGATTACCGTGCCTCGTCTTCGATTTACCATCGCTGGAGAGTGGTGCACCATGGTACTGTTCCGTTTAAATTCCATGCATGCATTTTTAAAAGTCGTCTGACACAGTTTTGCCATTTCGGTCGGATGTTGCACCTTGCACCACGGATGTTGCACCCTGTGGACATCGATTATTCGGACGGCCATAAGTTCTGGCTCGTTTAGAGTTATGGGAGCCATAACCTGTCAAAACGTAGGTCACGATGAGTTCTACGGCTTTGACCACTTTCAGCCATCAACGGATAGACTAATGACCAAAAAGGACAACCCGAATCTCAATCGGGCCTCGTAAGTTTTTTACCCTTCGTTTTTTTGACACCGGATTTTTATGGTAAAACGGGATTACCGTGCCTCGTCTTCGATTTACCATCGCTGGAGAGTGGTGCACCATGGTACTGTTCCGTTTCAAATCCATGCACGCATTTCTAAAAGTCGTACGGCACTGTTTCGCCATTTCGGACGGATGTTGCACCTTACACCGCGGATGTCGCACCCTATAGATATCGATTATTCGGACGGGCATAACTTCTGGCTCGTTTAGAGTTACGGGAGCCATAACCTGTCAAAACGAAGGCTACGGTGAGTTTTACAGCTTTGACAGCTTTCAGCCGTCAATGGATTATTCGGACGGCCATAACTTCTGGCTCGTTTAGAGTTACGGGAGCCATAACCTGTCAAAACGCAGGCCACGATGAGTTCTACGGCTTTGACCACTTTCAGCCATCAACGGATAGATTAATGCGCAAAAATGACAACCCGAATCTCAATCGGGTCTCGTAAGTTTTTTACCCTTCGTTTTTTTGACACCGGATTTTTACGGTAAAACGGTCTTACCGTGGCTCGTCTTCGATTTACCATCGCTGGAGAATGGTGCACCATGGTACTGTTCCGTTTCAAATCCATGCACGCATTTATAAAAGTCGTACGACACTGTTTCGCCATTTCGGACGGATGTTGCACCTTGCACCGCGGATGTTGCACCCTGTATATATCGATTATTCGGACGGCCGTAACTTCTGGCTCGTTTAGAGTTACGGGAGCCACAACCTGTCAAAACGAAGGCCACGGTGAGTTCTACGGCTTTGACCGCTTTCAGCCGTCAACGGATAGATTAATGCCCGAAAAGGACAACCGAATCTCAATCGGGGTTCGTAAGTTTTTACCCTTCGTTTTTTCGACACCGGATTTTTACGGTAAAACGGGATTACCGTGGCTCATCTTCGATTTACCATCGCTGGAGAGTGGTGCAACATGGTAATGTTCCGTTTCAAATCCATGCACTCATTTCTAAAAGTCGTACGGCACTGTTTCGCCATTTCGGACGGATGTTGCACCTTGCACCGCGGATATTCCACCCTGTAGAAATCGATTATTCGGACGACCATAACTTCTGGCTCGTTTAGAGTTACGGGAGCCATAACCTGTCTAAACGAAGGACACGGTGAGTTCTACGGCTTTGACCGCTTTCAGCCATCAACGGATAGATTAATGCCCAAAAAGGACAACCTGAATCTCAATCGGGTCTCGTAAGTTTTTTACCCTTCGTTTTTTCGACACCGGATTTTTACGGTAAAACGGGATTACCGTGCCTCGCCTTCGATTTACCATCGCTGGAGAGTGATCACCATGGTAATGTTCCGTTTCAAATCCAAGCATGCTTTTCAAAAAGTCGTACGGCACTGTTTCGCCATTTCAGACGGATGTTGCTCCTTGCACCGCGGATGTTGCACCCTGTTGATATCGATTATTCGGACGACCATAACTTCTGGCTCGTTTAGAGTTACGGGATTCATAACCTGTCAAAACGAAGGCCATAATGAGTTCTACGGCTTTGACAAGTTTCAGCCGTCAACGGATAGATTAATGCCCAAAAAGGACAACCGAATCTCAATCGGGTCTCGTAAGTTTTGTACCCTTCGTTTTTTCGACACCGGATTTTTACGGTAAAACGGGATTACCGTGCCTCGTCTTCGATTTACCATCGCTGGAGAGTGGTGCACCATGGCACTGTTCTGTTTCAAATCCATGTACGTATTTCTAAAAGTCGTACGACACTGTTTCGCCATTTCGGACGGATGTTGCACCTTGCACCGCGGATGCCGCACCCTGTAGATATCGATTATTCAGACGGCCATAACTTCTGGCTCGTTTAGAGTTAGGGGAGCCATAACCAGTCAAATCGAAGGCCACAATGAGTTCTACGGCTTTGAAAAGTTTCAGCCATCAACGGATAGATTAATGCCCAAAAAGGACAACCCGAATCTCAATCGGGTCTCGTAAGTTTTTTACCTTTCGTTTTTTCGACACCGGATTTTTATGGTAAAACGGGATTACCGTGCCTCGCCTTCGATTTACCATCGCTGGAGAGTGGTGCACCATGGGACTGTTCCATTTCAAATCCATGCACGCATTTCTAAGAGTCGTACGACACTGTTTCACCATTTCAGATGGATGTTGCACCTTGCACCGCGGATGTTGCACCCTGTAGATATCGATTATTCGGACGGTCGTAACTTCTGGCTCGTTTAGAGTTACGGGAGCCATAACCTGTCAAAACGAAGGCCATGGTAAGTTCTACGGCTTTGACCGCTTTCAGCCGTCAACGGATAGATTAATGCCCGAAAAGGACAACCCGAATCTCAATTGGGGTTCGTAAGTTTTTTACCCTTCGTTTTTTCGACACCAGATTTTTACGGTTAAACGGTCTTACCGTGGCTCGTCTTCGATTTACCATCGCTGGACAGTGGTGCACCATGGTACCGTTCCGTTTCAAATCCATGCACGCATTTCTAAAAGTCATACGGCACTGTTTCGCCATTTCGGACGGATGTTGCACCTTGCACCGCGGATGTTGCACCCTGTATATATTGATTATTCGGACAGGCGTAACTTCTGGCTCGTTTAGATTTACGGGAGCCATAACTTGTCAAAACGAAGGCCACGGTGAGTTCTACAGCTTTGACAGCTTTCAGCCATCAATGGATAGATTAATGCCCAAAAAGGACAATCGAATCTCAATCGGGGTTCGTAAGTTTTTTACCCTTCGTTTTTTTGACACCGGATTTTTACGGTAAAACGAAATTACCGTGGCTCGTCTTCGATTCACCATCGCTGGAGAGTGGTGCACAATGGGACTGTTCCGTTTCAAATCCATGCACGCATTTCTAAAAGTCGTACGGCACTGTTTTGCCATTTCGGACGGATGTTGCACCTTGCACCGCGGATGTTGCACCCTGTAGATGTCGATTATTTGGACGGTCATAACTTCTGGCTCGTTTAGAGTTACGGGAGCCATAACCTGTCAAAACGAAGGCCACGATGAGTTATACGACTTTGACATATATCAGCCGTCAACGGATAGATTAATGCCCAAAAAGGACAACCCGAATCTCAATCTGGTCTCGTAAGTTTTTTACCCTTCGTTTTTTCGACACCGGATTTTTACGGTAAAACGGGATTACTGTGCCTCGCCTTCGATTTACCATTGCTGGAGAGTGATGCACCATGGTACTATTCTGTTTCAAATCCATGCATGCTTTTCTAAAAGTCGTACGGCACTGTTTCGCCATTTCAGACGGATGTTGCACCTTGCACCGTGGATGTTGCACCCTGTGGATATCGATTATTCAGATGGCCATAACTTCTGGCTCGTCTAGAGTTACGGGAGTCATAACCTGTACAAACGAAGGCCACAATGAGTTCTACGGCTTTGACAGCTTTCAGCTATCAACGGATAGATTAAATCCCAAAAAGGACAACCCGAATCCCAATCGGGTCTCGTAAGTTTTTTACCCTTCGTTTTTTCGACACCGGATTTTTACGGTAAAATGGGATTACCATGCCTCGTCTTCAATTTACCATCCCTGGAGAGTGGTGCACCATGGTAATGTTCTGTTTCAAATCCATGCACGCATTTCTAAAAGTCGTACGACAGTGTTTCGTCATTTTGGACGGATGTTGCACCTTGCACCGCGAATGTCGCACCCTGTAGATATCGATTATTCGGACGGGCATAACTTCTGGCTCGTTTATATTTACGGGAGCCATAACCTGTCAAAACGAAGGCCACGGTGAGTTCTACTGCTTTGACAGCTTTCAGCCGTCAACAGATAGATTAATGCCAGAAATGGACAACCCGAATCTCAATCAGGGTTCGTAAGTTTTTACCCTTCATTTTTTTGACACCGGATTTTTACGGTAAAACGGGATTACCGTGGCCCGTCTTCGATTTACCATCGCTGGAGAGTGGTGCACCATGGTAATGTTCCGTTTCAAATCCATGCACTCATTTCTAAAAGTCGTACGGCACTGTTTCTCCATTTCAGACGGATGTTCCACCTTGCACCGCGGATATTCCACCCTGTAGAAATCGATTATTCAGACGACCATAACTTCTGGCTCGTTTAGAGTTACGGGAGCCATAACCTGTCTAAACGAAGGACACGGTGAGTTCTACGGCTTTGACCGCTTTCAGCCGTCAACGGATAGATTAATGCCCAAAAAGGACAACCCGAATCTCAATCGGGTCTCGTAAGTTTTTTACCCTTCGTTTTTTCGACACCGGATTTTTACGGTAAAACGGGATTACCGTGCCTCGCCTTCGATTTACCATCGATGGAGAGTGATGCACCATGGTAATGTTCCGTTTCAAATCCAAGCATGCTTTTCTAAAAGTCGTACGGCACTGTTTCGCCATTTCAGACGGATGTTGCACCTTGCACCGCGGATGTTGCACCCTGTTGATATCGATTATTCGGACGACCATAACTTCTGGCTCGTTTAGAGTTACGGGAGTCATAACCTGTCAAAACGAAGGCCACAATGAGTTCTACGGCTTTGACAAGTTTCAGCCGTCAACGGATAGATTAATGCCCAGAAAGGACAACCTGAATCTCAATCGGGTCTCCTAAGTTTTGTACCCTCCGTTTTTTCGACACCGGATTTTTACGGTAAAACGGGATTACCGTGCCTCGTCTTCGATTTACCATCGCTGGAGAGTGGTGCACCATGGCACTGTTCCGTTTCAAAATCACGCACGCATTTCTAAAAGTCGTACGACACTGTTTCGCCATTTCGGGCGGATATTGCACCTTGCACCGCGGATGTTTCTCCCTGTAGATATCGAATATTCGGACGGCCATAACTTCTGGCTCGTTTAGAGTTAAGGGAGCCATAACCTGTCAAACGAAGGCCACGATGAGTTCTACGGCTTTGACAGCTTTCAGCCGTCAACGGATAGACTAATGCCCAAAAAGGACAACCCGAATCTCAATCGGGTCGCGTAAGTTTTTTACCTTTCGTTTTTTCGACACCGGATTTTTACGGTAAAACGGGATTACCGTGCCTCGCCTTCGATTTACCATCGCTGGAGAGTGGCTCACCATGGGATTGTTCTGTTTCAAATCCATGCACGCATTTCTAAGAGTCGTACGACACTGTTTCGCCATTTCAAACGGATGTTGCACCTTGTACCACGGATGTTGCACCCTGTAGATATCGATTATCCGGACGGCCGTAACTTCTGGCTCGTTTAGAGTTACGGGCGCCATAACCTGTCAAAACGAAGGCCACGGTGAGTTCTACGGCTTTGACCACTTTCAGCCGTCAACGGATAGATTAATTTCCGAAAAGGACAACCCGAATATCAATCGGGGTTCGTAAGTTTTTTACCCTTCGTTTTTTGGACACCGGATTTTTATGGTAAAACGGTCTTACCATGGCTCGTCTTCGATTTACCATCGCTGGAGAGTTGTGCACCATGGTACTGTTCCGTTTCAAATCCATGCATGCATTTCTAAAAGTCGTACGACACTGTTTCGCCATTTCGGACGGATGTTGCACCTTGCACCGCGGATGTTGCACCCTCTATATATCGATTATTCGGACATGCATAACTTCTGGCTCGTTTAGATTTACGGGAGCCATAACCTATCAAAACGAAGGCCACGGTGAGTTCTACAGATTTGACGGCTTTCAGCCGTCAATGGATAGATTAATGCCCGAAAATGACAACCCGAATCTCAATCGGGGTTCGTAAGTTTTTTACCCTTCGTTTTTTTGACATCGGTTTTTACGGTAAAACGGGATTACCGTGGCTCGTCTTCGATTCACCATCGCTGGAGAGTGGTGCACCATGGGACTATTCCGTTTCAAATCCATGCACGCATTTCTAAAAGTCGTACGGCGCTGTTTCGCCATTTCGGACGGATGTTGCACCTTGCACCTCGGATGTTGCACCCTGTAGATATCGATTATTCGGACGGTCATAACTTCTGGCTCGTTTAGAGTTACGGGAGCCATAACCTGTCAAAACGAAGGCCACGATGAGTTATACGACTTTGACATATTTCCGCCGTCAACGGATAGATTAATGCCCAAAAAGGACAACCCGAATCTCAATCGGGTCTCGTAAGTTTTTTACCTTTCGTTTTTTCGACACCGGATTTTTACGGTAAAACGGGATTACCGTGCCTCGCCTTCGATTTACCATCGCTGGAGAGTGATGCACCATGGTACTATTCCGTTTCAAATCCATGCATGCTTTTCTAAAAGTCCCGTTTCGCCATTTCTGACGGATGTTGCACCCTGTAGATATCGATTATTCGGACGGTCATAACTTCTGGCTCGTTTAGAGTTACGGGAGTCATAACCTGTCAAAACGAAGGCCACAATGAGTTCTACGGCTTTGACAGCTTTCAGCCGTCAATGGATAGATTAAATCCCAAAAAGGACAAGCCGAATCTCAATCGGGTCTCGTAAGTTTTTTACCCTTCGTTTTTTCGACACCGGATTTTTACGGTAAAACGGGATTACCTTGCCTCGTCTTCGATTTACTATCGCTGGAGAGTGGTGCACCATGGTACTGTTCTGTTTCAAATGCATGCACACATTTCTAAAAGTCGTACGACAGTGTTTCGCCATTTCGGACGGATGTTGCACCTTGCACCGCGGAAGTCGCACCCTGTAGATATCGATTATTCGGACGGGCATAACTTGGCTCGTTTATATTTACGGGAGCCATAACTTGTCAAAACGAAGGCCACGGTGAGTTCTTTAGCTTTGACAGCTTTCAACCGTCAATGGATAGATTAATGCCAGAAAAGGACAACCCGAATGTCAATCTGGGTTCGTAAGTTTTTACCCTTCGTTTTTTCGACACCGGATTTTTACGGTAAAACGGGATTACCGTGGCTCGTCTTCGATTTACCATCGCTGGAGAGTGGTGCACCATGGTACTGTTCCGTTTCAAATCCATACACGCATTTCTAAAAGTCGTACGACACTGTTTCGCCATTTCGGACGGATGTTGCACCTTGCACCGCGGATGTTGCACCCTGTAGATATCGATTATTCGGACGGGCATAACTTCTGGCTCGTTTAGAGTTACGGGAGCCATAACTTGTCTAAACGAAGGGCACGGTGAGTTCTACGGCTTTGACCGCTTTCAGCCGTCAACGGATAGATTAATGACCAAAAAGGACAACCCGAATCTCAATCGGGTCTCGTAAGTTTTTTACCCTTCGTTTTTTCGACACCAGATTTTTATGGTAAAACGGGATTACCGTGCCTCGTGTTTGATTTACCATCGCTGGAGAGTGGTGCACCATTGTACTGTTCCATTTCAAATCCATGCACGCATTTCTAAAAGTCGTAAGGCATTGTTTCGCCATTTCGGACGGATGTCGCACCTTGCACCGCGGATGTTGCACCCTGTAGATATCGATTATTCGGACGGCCATAACTTCTGGCTCGTTTAGAGTTACGGGAGCCATAACCTGTCAAAAGGAAGGAAACGATGAGCTCTACGGCTTTGACAACTTTCAGCCGTCAGCGGATAGATTAATGCCCGAAAATGACAACCCGAATCTCAATCGAGTCTCGTAAGTTTTTTACCCTTCGTTTTTTCGACACCGGATTTTTACGGTAAAACGGGATTACCGTGCCTCGCCTTCGATTTACCATCGCTAGAGAGTGGTGCACCATGGTACTGTTCCATTTCAAATCCATGCACGCATTTCTAAAAGACGTACGTCACTATTTCGCCATTTCTGATGGATGTTGCACCTTGCACCGCGGATGTTGCACCCTGTATATATCGATTATTCGGACAGCCATAACTTCTGGCTCGTTTAGATTTCCGGGAGCCATAACCTGTCAAAACGAAGGCCACGGTGAGTTCTACAGCATTGACAGCTTTCAGCCGTCAACGGATAGATTAATGCCAGAAAAGGACAACCCGAATCTCAATCTGGGTTCGTAAGTTTTTACCCTTCGTTTTTTCGACACCGGATTTTTACGGTAAAACGGGATTACCGTGGCTCGTCTTCGATTTAACATCACTGGAGAGTGGTGCACCATGGTAATGTTCCGTTTCAAATCCTTGCACGCATTTCTAAAAGTCGTACGACACTGTTTCGCTAATTCGGACGGATGTTGCACCTTGCACCGCGGATATTCCACCCTGTAGATATCGATTATTCGGACGGCCATAACTTCTGGCTCGTTCAGAGTTACGGGAGCCATAACCTGTTTAAACGGAGGCCACGGTGAGTTCTACGGCTTTGACCGCTTTCAGCCGTCAACGGATAGATTAATGCCCAGAAAGGACAACCCGAATCTCAATCGGGTCTCGTAAGTTTTTTACCATTTGTTTTTTCGACACCGGATTTTTATGGTAAAACGGGATTACAGTGCCTTGTCTTCGATTTACCATCGCTGGAGAGTGGTGCACCAGGGTACTTTTCCGTTTCAAATCCATGGACGCATTTCTAAAAGTCGTAAGGCACTGTTTCGCCATTTCGGACGGATGTTGCACCTTTCACCGCGGATGTTGCACCCTGTAGATATCGATTATTCGGACGGCCATAACTTCTGGCTCGTTTAAAGTTGCGGGAGCCATAACCTGTCAAAACGAAGGCCACAATGAGTTCTACGGCTTTGACAGCTTTCAGCCGTCAACGGATAGATTAAATCCCAAAAAGGACAACCCGAATCTCAATCGGGTCTCGTAAGTTTTTTACCCTTCGTTTTTTCGACACTGGATTTTTACGGTAAAACGGGATTACCATGCCTCGTCTTCGATTTACTATCGCTGGAGAGTGGTGCACCACGGTACTGTTCTGTTTCAAATGCATGCACACATTTGTAAAAGTCGTACGACAGTGTTTCGCCATTTCGGACGGATGTTGCACCTTGCACCGCGGAAGTCGCACCCTGTAGATATCGATTATTCGGACGGGCATAACTTCTGGCTCGTTTATATTTACGGGAGCCATAACTTGTCAAAACGAAGGCCACGGTGAGTTCTTTAGCTTTGACAGCTTTCAACCGTCAATGGATAGATTAATGCCAGAAAAGGACAACCCGAATGTCAATCTGGGTTCGTAAGTTTTTACCCTTCGTTTTTTCGACACCGGATTTTTACGGTAAAATGGGATTACCGTGGCTCGTCTTCGATTTACCATCGCTGGAGAGTGGTGCACCATGGTACTGTTCCGTTTCAAATCCATACACGCATTTCTAAAAGTCGGACGACACTGTTTCACCATTTCGGACGGATGTTGCACCTTGCACCGCGGATGTTGCACCGTGTAGATATCGATTATTCGGACGACCATAACTTCTGGCTCGTTTAGAGTTACGGGAGCCATAACTTGTCTAAACGAAGGGCATGGTGAGTTCTACGGCTTTGACCGCTTTCAGCCGTCAACGGATAGATTAATGACCAAAAAGGACAACCCGAATCTCAATCGGGTCTCGTAAGTTTTTTACCCTTCGTTTTTTCGACACCGGATTTTTATGGTAAAACGGGTTTACCGTGCCTCGTCTTCGATTTACCATCGCTGGAGAGTGGTGCACCATGGTACTGTTCCGTTTCAAATCCATGCACGCATTTCTAAAAGTCGTAAGGCACTGTTTCGCCATTTCGGACGGATGTCGCACCTTGCACCGCGGATGTTGCACCCTGTAGATATCGATTATTCGGACGGCCATAACTTCTGGCTCGTTTAGAGTTACGGGAACCATAACCTGTCAAAACGAATGAAACGATGAGCTCTACGGCTTTGACAGCTTTCAGCCGTCAGCGGATAGATTAATGCCCGAAAATGACAACCCGAATCTCAATCGAGTCTCGTAAGTTTTTTACCCTTCGTTTTTTCGACACCGGATTTTTACGGTAAAACGGGATTACCGTGCCTCGCCTTCGATTTACCATCGCTGGAGAGTGGTGCACCATGGTACTGTTCCGTTTCAAATCCATGCACGCATTTCTAAAAGTCGTACGTCACTGTTTCGCCATTTCTGACGGATGTTGCACCTTGCACCGCGGATGTTGCGCCCTGTATATATCGATTATTCGGACAGCCATAACTTCTGGCTCGTTTAGATTTCCGGGAGCCATAACCTGTCAAAACGAAGGCCGCGGTGAGTTCTACAGCATTGACAGCTTTCAGCCGTCAACGGATAGATTAATGCCAGAAAAGGACAACCCGAATCTCAATCTGGGTTCGTAAGTTTTTACCCTTCGTTTTTTCGACACCGGATTTTTACGGTAAAACGGGATTACCGTGGCTCGTCTTCGATTTACCATCACTGGAGAGTGGTGCACCATGGTAATGTTCAGTTTCAAATCCATGCACGCATTTCTAAAAGTCGTACGGCACTGTTTCGCTAATTCGGACGGATATTGCAACTTGCACCGCGGATATTCCACCCTGTAGATATCGATTATTCGGACAACCATAACTTCTGGCTCGTTCAAAGTTACGGGAGCCATAACCTGTCTAAACGGACGCCACGGTGAGTTCTACGGCTTTGACCGCTTTCAGCCGTCAACGGATAGATTAATGCCCAGAAAGGACAACCCGAATCTCAATCGGGTCTCGTAAGTTTTTTACCATTTGTTTTTTCGACACCGGATTTTTATGGTAAAACGGGATTACAGTGCCTTGTCTTCGATTTACCATCGCTGGAGAGTGGTGCACCAAGGTACTGTTCCGTTTCAAATCCATGCACGCATTTCTAAAAGTCGTAAGGCACTGTTTCGCCATTTCGGACGGATGTTGCACCTTGCACCGCGGATGTTGCACCCTGTAGATATCGATTATTCGGACGGCCATAACTTCTGGCTCGTTTAGAGTTGCGGGAGCCATAACCTGTCAAAACGAAGGAAACGATGAGTTCTACGGCTTTGACAGCTTTCAGCCATCAACGGATAGATTAATGCCCGAAAAGGACAACCCGAATCTCAATCGAGTCTCGTAAGTTTTTTACCCTTCGTTTTTTCGACATCGGATTTTTACGGTAAAACGGGATTACCGTGCCTCACCTTCGATTTACCATCGCTGGAGAGTGGTGCACCATGGCACTGTTCCGTTTCAAATCCATGCACGCATTTCTAAAAGTCGTATGATACTGTTTCGCCATTTCGGACGGATGTTGCACCTTGCACCGCGGATGTTGCACCCTGTAGATATCGATTATTCGGACGGCCATAACTTCTGGCTCGTTTAAAGTTACGGGAACCATACATGTCCAAACGAAGGCCACGATGAGTTCTACGGCTTTGACTTCTTTCAGCCGTCAACGGATAGATTAATGCCCAAAAAGGACAACCCGAATCTCAATCGGGTCTCGTAAGTTTTTTACCCTTCGTTTTTTCGACACCGGATTTTTACGGTAAAACAGGATTACCGTGCCTCGTCTTCGATTTACCATCGATGGAGAGTGGTGCGCCATGGTACTGTTCCGTTTCAAATCCATGCACGCATTTCTAAAAGTCGTACGACACTATTTCGCCATTTCGGACGGATGTTGCACCTTGCACCGCGGATGTTGCACCCTATAGATATCGGTTATTCGGACGGCCATAACTTCTGGCTCGTTTAGAGTTACGTGAGCCATAACCTATCAAAAGGAAGGCCACGATGAGTTCTACGACTTTGACAGCTTTCGACCGTCAACGGATAGATTAATGCCCATAAAGGAAACCCGAATCTCAATCGGGTCTCGTAAGTTTTTTACCCTTAGTTTTTTCGACACAGGATTTTTACGGTAAAACGGGATTACCGTGCCTCGCCTTCGATTTACCATCGTTGGAGAGTGGTGCACCATGATACTGTTCCGTTTCAAATCCATGCACGCATTTCTAAAAGTCGTATGGCACTGTTTCGCCATTTTAGACGGATGTTGCACCTTGCACCGCGAATGTTGCACCCTGTATATATCGATTATTCGGACGGCAATAACTCCTGGCTCGTTTAGTGTTACGGGCGCCATAACCTGTCAAAACGAAGGCCACGCTGAGTTCTATGGCTTTGACAGCTTTCAGCCATCAACGGATAGATTAATGCCCAAAAAGGACAACCCGAATCTAAATCGGGTCTCGTAAGTTTTTTACCCTTCGTTTTTTCGACAACGGATTTTTACGGTAAAACGAGATTATAGTGCCTCGTCTTCGATTTACCATCGCTGGAGAGTGGTGCACCATGGTACTGTTCTGTTTCAAATCCATGCATGCATTTTTAAAAGTCGTACGACACTGTTTCGCCATTTTGGACGGATGTTGCACCTTGCACCGCGAATGTTGCACCCTGTAGATATCTATTATTCGGACGGGCATAACTTCTGGCTCGTTTAGAGTAACGGGAGCCATAACCTGTCAAAACGAAGGCCACGATGAGTTCTACGGCTTTGATAGCTTTCAGCCGTCGGCGGATAGATTAATGCCCAAAAAGGACAACCCGAATCTCATTCGAGTCTCATAAGTTTTTTACCCTTCGTTTTTTCGACACCGGATTTTTACGGTAAAACGGGATTACCGTGCCTCGCCTTCGATTTACCATCGCTGGAGAGTGGTGCACCATGGTACTGTTCCGTTTCAAATCCATGCACGCATTTCTAAAAGTCGTACGTCACTGTTTCACCATTTCTGACGGATGTTGCACCTTGAACCGCGGATGTTGCACCCTGTATATATCGATTATTCGGACAGCCATAACTTCTGGCTCGTTTAGATTTCCGGGAGCCATAACCTGTCAAAACGCACGGTGAGTTCTACAGCATTGACAGCTTTCAGCCGTCAACGGATAGAGTAATGCCAGAAAAGGACAACCCGAATCTCAATCTGGGTTCGTAAGTTTTTACCCTTCGTTTTTTCGACACCGGATTTTTACGGTAAAACGGGATTACCGTGGCTCGTCTTCGATTTACCATCGCTGGAGAGTGGTGCACCATGGTAATGTTCCGTTTCAAATCCATGCACGCATTTCTAAAAGTCGTACGGCACTGCTTCGCTAATTCGGACGGATATTGCACCTTGCACCGCGGATATTCCACCCTGTAGATATCGATTATTCGGACGACCATAACTTCTGGCTCGTTCAGAGTTACGGGAGCCATAACCTGTCTAAACGGAGGCCACGGTGAGTTCTACGGCTTTGACCGCTTTCAGCCGTCAACGGATAGATTAATGCCCAGAAAGGACAACCCGAATCTCAATCGGGTCTCGTAAGTTTTTTACCATTTGTTTTTTCGACACCGGATTTTTATGGTAAAACGGGATTACAGTGGCTTGTCTTCGATTTACCATCGCTGGAGAGTGGTGCACCAAGGTACTGTTCCGTTTCAAATCCATGCACGCATTTCTAAAAGTCGTAAGGCACTGTTTCGCCATTTCGGACGGATGTTGCACCTTGCACCGCGGATGTTGCACCCTGTAGATATCGATTATTCGGACGGCCATAACTTCTGGCTCGTTTAGAGTTGCGGGAGCCATAACCTGTCAAAACGAAGGAAACGATGAGTTCTACGGCTTTGACAGCTTTCAGCCATCAACGGATAGATTAATGCCCGAAAAGGACAACCCGAATCTCAATCGAGTCTCGTAAGTTTTTTACCCTTCGTTTTTTCGACATCGGATTTTTACGGTAAAACGGGATTACCGTGCCTCACCTTCGATTTACCATCGCTGGAGAGTGGTGCCCCATGGCACTGTTCCGTTTCAAATCCATGCACGCATTTCTAAAAGTCGTATGATACTGTTTCGCCATTTCGGACGGATATTGCACCTTGCACCGCGGATGTTGCACCCTGTAGATATCGATTATTCGGACGGCCATAACTTCTGGCTCGTTTAAAGTTACGGGAACCATACATGTCCAAACGAAGGCCACGATGAGTTCTACGGCTTTGACTTCTTTCAGCCGTCAACGGATAGATTAATGCCCAAAAAGGACAACCCGAATCTCAATCGGGTCTCGTAAGTTTTTTACCCTTCGTTTTTTCGACACCGGATTTTTACGGTAAAACAGGATTACCGTGCCTCGTCTTCGATTTACCATCGATGGAGAGTGGTGCACCATGGTACTGTTCCGTTTCAAATCCATGCACGCATTTCTAAAAGTCGTACGACACTATTTCCCCATTTCGGACGGATGTTGCACCTTGCACCGCGGATGTTGCACCCTATAGATATCGGTTATTCGGACGGCCATAACTTCTGGCTCGTTTAGAGTTACGGGAGCCATAACCTATCAAAAGGAAGGCCACGATGAGTTCTACGACTTTGACAGCTTTCAACCGTCAACGGATAGATTAATGCCCAAAAAGGAAACCCGAATCTCAATCGGGTCTCGTAAGTTTTTTACCCTTAGTTTTTTCGACACAGGATTTTTACGGTAAAACGGGATTACCGTGCCTCGCCTTCGATTTACCATCGTTGGAGAGTGGTGCACCATGATACTGTTCCGTTTCAAATCCATGCACGCATTTCTAAAAGTCGTATGGCACTGTTTCGCCATTTTAGACGGATGTTGCACCTTGCACCGCGAATGTTGCACCCTGTATATATCGATTATTCGGACGGCAATAACTCCTGGCTCGTTTAGTGTTACGGGCGCCATAACCTGTCAAAACGAAGGCCACGCTGAGTTCTATGGCTTTGACAGCTTTCAGCCATCAACAGATAGATTAATGCCCAAAAAGGACAACCCGAATCTAAATCGGGTCTCGTAAGTTTTTTACCCTTCGTTTTTTCGACAACGGATTTTTACGGTAAAACGAGATTATAGTGCCTCGTCTTCGATTTACCATCGCTGGAGAGTGGTGCACCATGGTACTGTTCTGTTTCAAATCCATGCATGCATTTTTAAAAGTCGTACGACACTGTTTCGCCATTTTGGACGGATGTTGCACCTTGCACCGCGGATGTTGCACCCTGTAGATATCTATTATTCGGACGGGCATAACTTCTGGCTCGTTTAGAGTAACGGGAGCCATAACCTGTCAAAACGAAGGCCACGATGAGTTCTACGGCTTTGATAGCTTTCAGCCGTCGGCGGATAGATTAATGCCCAAAAAGAACAACCCGAATCTCATTCGAGTCTCATAAGTTTTTTACCCTTCGTTTTTTCGACACCGGATTTTTACGGTAAAACGGGATTACCGTGCCTCGCCTTCGATTTACCATCGCTGGAGAGTGGTGCACCATGGTACTGTTCCGTTTCAAATCCATGCACGCATTTCTAAAAGTCGTACGTCACTGTTTCACCATTTCTGACGGATGTTGCACCTTGCACCGCGGATGTTGCACCCTGTATATATCGATTATTCGGACAGCCATAACTTCTGGCTCGTTTAGATTTCCGGGAGCCATAACCTGTCAAAACGCACGGTGAGTTCTACAGCATTGACAGCTTTCAGCCGTCAACGGATAGAGTAATGCCAGAAAAGGACAACCCGAATCTCAATCTGGGTTCGTAAGTTTTTACCCTTCGTTTTTTCGACACCGGATTTTTACGGTAAAACGGGATTACCGTGGCTCGTCTTCGATTTACCATCGCTGGAGAGTGGTGCACCATGGTAATGTTCCGTTTCAAATCCATGCACGCATTTCTAAAAGTCGTACGGCACTGCTTCGCTAATTCGGACGGATATTGCACCTTGCACCGCGGATATTCCACCCTGTAGATATCGATTATTCGGACGACCATAACTTCTGGCTCGTTCAGAGTTACGGGAGCCATAACCTGTCTAAACGGAGGCCACGGTGAGTTCTACGGCTTTGACCGCTTTCAGCCGTCAACGGATAGATTAATGCCCAGAAAGGACAACCCGAATCTCAATCGGGTCTCGTAAGTTTTTTACCATTTGTTTTTTCGACACCGGATTTTTATGGTAAAACGGGATTACAGTGGCTTGTCTTCGATTTACCATCGCTGGAGAGTGGTGCACCAAGGTACTATTCCGTTTCAAATCCATGCACGCATTTCTAAAAGTCGTAAGGCACTGTTTCGCCATTTCGGACGGATGTTGCACCTTGCACCGCGGATGTTGCACCCTGTAGATATCGATTATTCGGACGGCCATAACTTCTGGCTCGTTTAGAGTCGCGGGAGCCATAACCTGTCAAAACGAAGGAAACGATGAGTTCTACGGCTTTGACAGCTTTCAGCCATCAACGGATAGATTAATGCCCGAAAAGGACAACCCGAATCTCAATCGAGTCTCGTAAGTTTTTTACCCTTCGTTTTTTCGACATCGGATTTTTACGGTAAAACGGGATTACCGTGCCTCGCCTTCGATTTACCATCCCTGGAGAGTGGTGCACCATGGCACTGTTCCGTTTCAAATCCATGCACGCATTTCTAAAAGTCGTATGATACTGTTTCGCCATTTCGGACGGATGTTGCACCTTGCACCGCGGATGTTGCACCCTATAGATATCGATTATTCGGACGGCCATAACTTCTGGCTCGTTTAGAGCTACGGGAACCATAACATGTCCAAACGAAGGCCACGATGAGTTCTACGGCTTTGACTTCTTTCAGCCGTCAATGGATAGATTAATGCCCAAAAAGGACAACCCGAGTCTCAATCGGGTCTCGTAAGTTTTTTACCCTTCGTTTTTTCGACACCGGATTTTTACGGTAAAACGGGATTACCGTGCCTCGTCTTCGATTTACCATCGATGGAGAGTGGTGCACCATGGTACTGTTCCGTTTCAAATCCATGCACGCATTTCTAAAAGTCGTACGACACTATTTCGCCATTTCGGACGGATGTTGTACCTTGCACCGCGGATGTTGCACCCTATAGATATCGGTTATTCGGACGGCCATAACTTCTGGCTCGTTTAGAGTTACGGGAGCCATAACCTATCAAAAGGAAGGCCACGATGAGTTCTACGGCTTTGATAGCTTTCAACCGTCAACGGATAGATTAATGCCCAAAAAGGAAACCCGAATCTCAATCGGGTCTCGTAAGTTTTTTACCCTTAGTTTTTTCAACACAGGATTTTTACGGTAAAACGGGATTACCGTGCCTCGCCTTCGATTTACCATCGATGGAGAGTGGTGCACCATGATACTGTTCCATTTCAAATCCATGCACGCATTTCTAAAAGTCGTATGGCACTATTTCGACATTTCAGACGGATGTTGCACCTTGCACCGCGAATGTTGCACCCTGTATATATCGATTATTCGGACGGCAATAACTCCTGGCTCGTTTAGAGTTACGGGCGCCATAACCTGTCAAAACGAAGGCCACGCTGAGTTCTATGGCTTTGACAGCTTTCAGCCATCAACGGATAGATTAATGCCCAAAAAGGACAACCCGAATCTAAATCAGGTCTCGTAAGTTTTTTACCCTTCGTTTTTTCGACAACGGATTTTTACGGTAAAACGAGATTATAGTGCCTCGTCTTCGATTTACCATCGCTGGAGAGTGGTGCACCATGGTACTGTTCTGTTTCAAATCCATGCATGCATTTTTAAAAGTCGTACGACACTGTTTCGCCATTTTGGACGGATGTTGCACCTTGCACCGCGGATGTTGCACCCTGTAGATATCTATTATTCGGACGGGCATAACTTCTGGCTCGTTTAGAGTAACGGGAGCCATAACCTGTCAAAACGAAGGCCACGATGAGTTCTACGGCATTGATAGCTTTCAGCCGTCGACGGATAGATTAATGCCCAAAAAGGACAACCCGAATCTCATTCGAGTCTCGTAAGTTTTTTACCCTTTGTTTTTTCGACACCGGATTTTTACGGAAAACGGGATTACCATGCCTCGCCTTCGATTTACCATCGCTGGAGAGTTGTACACCATGGTAATGTTGCGTTTTGAATCCATGCACGCATTTCTAAAAGTCGTACGGCACTGTTTCGCCATTTCGGACGGATGTTGCACCTTGCACCGCGGATGTTGCACCCTGTAGATATCGATTATTCGGACGGCCATAACTTCTGGCTCGTTTAGAGTTACGGGAGCCATAACCTATCAAAACGAAGGCCACGATGAGTTCTACGGCTTTGACAGCTTTCAGCCGTGAACGGATAGATTAATGCCCAAAACGACAACCCGAATGTCAATCGGGTCTCGTAAGTTTTTTACCCTTCGTTTTTTCGACACCGAAATTTTACGGTAAAACGGGATTACCGTGCCTCGCCTTCGATTTACCATCGCTGGAGAGGGGTGCACCATGGCACTGTTCCGTTTCAATTGCATGCACGCATTTCTAATAGTCGTACGGCACTGTTTCGCCATTTCAGACGGATGTTGCACCTTGCACCGCGGATGTTGCACCCTGTAGATATCGATTATTCGGACGGCCATAACTTCTGCCTCGTTCAGAGTTACGGGAGCCATAACCTGTCAAAACGAAGGCCACATCGAGTTCTCTGGCTTTGACAGCTTTCAACCATCAACGGATAGATTAATGCCCAAAAAGGACAACCAGAATCACAATCGGGTCTCGTAAGTTTTTTACCCTTCGTTTTTTCGACACCGGAATTTTACGGTAAAACGGGATTACCGTGCCTCGCCTTCGATTTACCATCCCTGGAGAGTGGTGCACCATGGTACTGTTCCGTTTCAATTCCATGCATGCATTTCTAAAAGTTGTACGGCACTATTTCGCCATTTCAGACGGATGTTGCACCTTGCACCGCGGATGTTGCACCCTGTAGATATCGATTATTCGGACGGCCATAACTTATGGCTCGTTTAGAGTTACGGGAGCCATAACCTGTCGAAACGAAGGCCACATTGAGTTCTACGGCTTTGACAGCTTTCAGCCGTCAACGGATAGATTAATGCCCAAAAAGGACAACCCGAATCTCAATCGGGTCTCGTAAGTTTTTTACCCTTCGTTTTTTCGACACCGGATTTTTACGGCAAAACGGGATTACCGTGGCCCGTCTTCGACTTTCCATCGCTGGAGAGTGGTGCACCATGGTACAGTTCCGTTTCAAATCCATGCACGCATTTCTAAAAGTCGTACGGCACTGTTTCGCCATTTTGGACAGATGTTCAACCTTGGACCGCGGATGTTGCACCCTGTACATATCGATTATTCGGACGGCCATAACTTTTGGCTCGTTTAGAGTTAAGGGAGCCATAACCTATCTAAACGAAGGCCACGGTGAGTTCTACGGCTTTGACCGCTTTCAGCCGTCAACGGATAGATTAATGCCCAAAAAGGACAACCCGAATCTCAATCGGGCCTCGTAAGTTTTTTACCCTTCGTTTTTTCGACAACGGATTTTTATGGTAAAACGAGATTACCGTGCCTCGTCTTCGATTTACCATCGCTGGAGAGTGGTGCACCGTGGTACTGTTCCGTTTCAAATCCATGCAGGCATTTCTAAAAGTTGTACGACACTGTTTCGCCATTTCGGACGGATGTTGCACCTTGCACCACGGATGTTGCACCCTGTAGATATCGATTATTCGGACGGTCATAACTTCTGGCTCGTTTAGAGTTACGGGAGCCAAAACTTGTCAAAACGAAGGTCACGGTGAGTTCTACAGCTTTGACAGCTTTCAGCTGTCAACGGATAGATTAATGCCCGAAAAGGACAACCCGAATCTCAATCGGGGTTCGTAAGTTTTTTACCCTTCGTTTTTCAACACCGTATTTTTACGGTAAAACGGTCTTACCATGGCTCGTCTTCGATTTACCATCGCTGGAGAGTGGTGCACCATGGTACTGTTCCGTTTCAAATCCATGCACGAATTTCTAAAAGTCGTACGACACTGTTTCTCCATTTCGGATGGATGTTGCACCTTGCACCGCGGATGTTGCACCCTGTAGATATCGATTATTCGGACGGCCATAACTTTTGGCTCGTTTAGAGTTACGGGAGCCATAACCTGTCTAAACGAAGGCCACAGTGAGTTCTACGGCTTTGACCGCTTTCAGCCGTCAACGGATAGATTAATGCCCAAAAAGGACAACCCGAATCTCAATCGGGTCTCGTAAGTTTTTTACCCTTCGTTTTTTCGACAACGGATTTTTATGGTAAAACGGTCTTACCGTGGCTCGTCTTCGATTTACCATCGCTGGAGAGTGGTGCACCATGATACTGTTCCGTTTCAAATCCAAACACGCATTTCTAAAAGTCGTACGGCACTGTTTCGCCATTTCGGACAGATGTTGCACCTTGCACCGCGGATGTTGCATCCTGTATATATCGATTATTCGGACAGGCATAACTTCTGGCTCGTTTAGATTTACGGGAGCCATAACCTGTCAAAACTATGGCCACGGTGAGTTCTACAGCTTTGACAGCTTTCAGCCGTCAATGGATAGATTAATGCCCGAAAAGGACAACCCGAATCTCAATCGGGGTTCGTATGTTTTTTACCCTTCGTTTTTTTGGCACCGGATTTTTACGGTAAAACGGGATTACCGTGGCTCGTCTTCGATTCAACATTGCTGGAGAGTGGTGCACCATGGGACTGTTCCGTTTCAAATCCATGCACGCATTTCTAAAAGTCGTACGACACTGTTTCGCCATTTCGGACGGATGTTGCACTTGCACCGCGTATGTTGCACCCTGTAGATATCGATTATTCGGATGGTCATAACTTCTGGCCCGTTTAGAGTTACGGGAGCCATAACCTGTCAAAACCAAGGCCACGATGAGTTCTACGGCTTTGACATCTTTCAGCCGTCAATGGATAGATTAATGCCCAAAAAGGACAACCCGAATCTCAATCGGGTCTCGTAAGTTTTTTACCCTTCGTTTTTTCGACACCGTATTTTTACGGTAAAACGGGATTATCGTGCCTCGCCTTCGATTTACCATCACTGGAGAGTGTGCACCATGGTACTGTTCCGTTTCAAATCCATGCATGCTTTACTAAAAGTCGTACGGCACTGTTTCGCCATTTTAGACGGATGTTGCACCTTGCACCGCGAATGTTGCACCCTGTAGATATCGATTATTCGGACGGCCATAACTTCTGGCTCGTTTAGAGTTACGGGAGTCATAACCTGTCAAAACGAAGGCCACAATAAGTTCTACGGCTTTGACAACTTTCAGCCATCAACGGATAGATTAAATCCCAAAAAGGACAACCCAAATCTCATTCGGGTCTCGTAAGTTTTTTACCCTTCGTTTTTTCGACACCGGATTTTTACGGTAAAACAGGATTACCATGCCTCGTCTTCGATTTACCATCGCTGGAGAGTGGTGCACTATGGTACTGTTCCGTTTCAAATCCATGCGCGCATTTCTAAAAGTCGTACGACACTGTTTCGCCATTTCGGACGGATGTTGCACCTTGCACCGCGGATGTCGCACCCTGTAGATATCGATTATTCGGACGGGCATAACTTCTGGCTCGTTTAGAGTAACGGGAGCCATAACCTGTCAAAACGAAGGAAACGATGAGTTCTACGGCTTTGACAGCTTTCAGCCATCAACGGATAGATTAATGCCCAAAAAGGACAACCCGAATCTCAATCGAGTCTCGTAAGTTTTTTACCCTTCGTTTTTTCGACACCGGATTTTTACGGTAAAACGGGATTACCGTGCCTCGCCTTCGATTTACCATCGCTGGAGAGTGGTGCACCATGGCACTGTTCCATTTCAAATCCATGCACGCATTCCTAAAAGTTGTACGGCACTGTTTCGCCATTTCAGACGGATGTTGCACCTTGCACCGCAGATGTTGCACCCTGTAGATATCGATCATTCGGACGGTCATAACTTCTGTCTCGTTTAGAGTTACGGGAGCCGTAACCTATCAAAACGAAGGCCACGGTGAGTTCTACAGCTTTGACATCTACCAACCGTCAATGGATAGATTTATGCCCGAAAAGGACAACCCGAAACTCAATCGAGGTTCGTAAATTTTTTACCCTTCGTTTTTTCGACACCGGATTTTTACGGTAAAACGGGATTACCGTGGCTCGTCTTCGATTTACCATCGCTGGAGAGAGGTGCACCATGGTACTGTTCCGTTTCAAATCCATGCACACATTTCTAAAAGTCGTACGACACTGTTTCGCCATTTCGGACGGATGTTGCACCTTGCACCGCGGATGTTGCACCCTGTATATATCGATTATTCGGACAGCCATAACTTCTGGCTCGTTTAGATTTACGGGAGCCATAACCTGTCAAAACGAAGGCCACGGTGAGTTCTACATCTTTGACAGCTTTCAGCCGTCAACAGATAGATTAATGCCAGAAAAGGACAACCCGAATCTCAATCTGGGTTCGTAAGTTTTTACCCTTCGTTTTTTTGACACCGGATTTTTACGGTAAAACGGGATTACTGTGGCTCGTCTTCGATTTACCATCGCTGGTGCACCCTGGTAATGTTCCGTTTCAAATCCATACACGCATTTCTAAAAGTCGTACGGCAATGTTTCGCCAATTTAGACGGATGTTGCACCTTGCACCGTGGATGTTGCACCCTGTAGATATCGATTATTCGGACGGCCATAACTTCTGGCTCGTTTAGAGTTACGGGAGCCATAACCTGTCTAAACGAAGGCCACGGTGAGTTCTATGGCTTTGACCGCTTTCAGCCGTCAACGCATAAATTAATGCCCAAAAGGGACAACCCGAATCTCAATCGGGTCTCGTAAGTTTTTTACCCTTCGTTTTTTCGACACCGGATTTTTACGGTAAAACGGGATTACCGTGCCTCGTCTTCGATTTACCATCGTTGGAGAGGGGTGCACCATGGTACTGTTCCGTTTCAAATCCATGCACGCATTTCTAAAAGTCGTAAGGCACTGTTTCGCCATTTCGGACGGATGTTGCACCTTGCACCGCAGATGTTGCACCCTGTAGATATAGATTATTCGGACGGCCATAACTTCTGGCTCGTTTAGAGTTACGGGAGCCACAACCTGTCAAAACGAAGGAAACGATGAGTTCTGCGGCTTTGACATCTTTCAGCCGTCAACGGATAGATTAATGCCCGAAAAGGACAACCCGAATCTCAATCGAGTCTCGTAAGTTTTTTACCCTTCGTTTTTTCGACACCGGATTTTTACGGTAAAACGGGATTACCGTGCCTCGCCTTCGATTTACCATAGCTGGAGAGTGGTGCACCATGGTACTGTTCCGTTTCAAATCCATGCACGCATTTCTAAAAGTCGTACGACACTGTTTCGCTATTTCGGACAGATGTTGCACCTTGCACCGCGGATGTTGCACCATGTAAATATCGATTATTCGGACGGGCATAACTTCTGGCTCGTTTAGAGCAACGGGAGCCATAACATGTGAAAACGAAGGCCACGATGAGTTCTATGGCTTTGACAGCTCTTAGTGGTCAACGGATAGATTAATGCCCAAAAAGGACAACCCGAATCTCAATCGAGTCTCGTAAGTTTTTTACCCTTCGTTTATTCGACAACGGATTTATACGGTAAAACGGGATTACCGTGCCTCGCCTTCGATTTACCATCGCTGGAGGGTGGTGCACCATGGTAATGTTCCGTTTCGAATCCATGCACGCATTTCTAAAAGTCGTACGACACTGTTTCGCCATTTCGGACGGATGTTGCACCTTGCACCGCGGATGTTGCACCCTGTAGAGATCGATTATCCGGACGGCCATAACTTCTAGCTCGTTTAGAGTTACGGGAGCCATAACCTGTCAAAACGAAGGCCACGGTGAGTTCTACAGCATTGACAGCTTTCAGCCGTCAACGGATAGATTAATGCCAGAAAAGGACAACCCGAATCTCAATCTGGGTTCGTAAGTTTTTACCCTTCGTTTTTTCGACACCGGATTTTTACGGTAAAACTGGATTATCGGGGCTCGTCTTCGAGTTACCATCGCTGGAGAGTGGGGCACCATGGTAATGTTCCGTTTCAAATCCATGCACGCATTTCTAAAAGTCGTACGGCACTGTTTCGCTAATTCGGACGGATGTTGCACCTTGCACCGCGGATATTCCACCCTGTAGATATCGATTATTCGGACGGCCATAACTTCTGGCTCGTTCAGAGTTACGGGAGCCATAACCTGTCTAAACGGAGGCCACGGTGAGTTCTACGGCTTTGACCGCTTTCAACCGTCAACGGATAGATTAATGCCCAGAAAGGACAACCCGAATCTCAATCGGGTCTCGTAAGTTTTTTACCATTTGTTTTTTCGACACCGGATTTTTATGGTAAAACGGGATTACAGTGCCTTGTCTTCGATTTACCATCGCTGGAGAGTGGTGCACCAGGGTACTGTTCCGTTTCAAATCCATGGACGCATTTCTAAAAGTCGTAAGGCACTGTTTCGCCATTTCGGACGGATGTTGCACCTTGCACCGCGGATGTTGCACCTTGTAGATATCGATTATTCGGACGGCCATAACTTCTGGCTCGTTTAGAGTTGCGGGAGCCATAACCTGTCAAAACGAAGGCCACGATGAGTTATACGACTTTGACATATTTCAGCCGTCAAAGGATAGATTAATGCCCAAAAAGGACAACCCGAATCTCAATCGGGTCTCGTAAGTTTTTTACCCTTCGTTTTTTCGACACCGGATTTTTACGGTAAAACAGGATTACCGTGCCTCGCCTTCGATTTACCATCGCTGGAGAGTGATGCACCATGGTACTATTCCGTTTCAAATCCATGCATGCTTTTCTAAAAGTCGTATGACACTGTTTGGCCATTTCAGACGGATGTTGCACCTTAGACCGTGGATGTTGCACCCTGTAGATATCGATTATTCGGACGGCCATAACTTCTGGCTCGTTTAGAGTTACGGGAGTCATAACCTGTCAAAACGAAGGCCACAATGAGTTCTACGGCTTTGACAGCTTTCAGCCGTCAACGGATAGATTAAATCCCAAAAAGGACAACCCGAATCTCAATCGGGTCTCGTAAGTTTTTTACCCTTCGTTTTTTCGACACCGGATTTTTACGGTAAAACGGAATTACCATGCCTCGTCTTCGATTTACTATCGCTGGAGAGTGGTGCACCATGGTACTGTTCCGTTTCAAATCCATACACGCATTTCTAAAAGTCATACGACACTGTTTCGCCATTTCGGACGGATGCTGCACCTTGCACCGCGGATGTCGCACCCTGTAGATATCGATTATTCGGACGGGCATAACTTCTGGCTCGTTTATATTTACGGGAGCCATAACTTGTCAAAACGAAGGCCACGGTGAGTTCTTTAGCTTTGACAGCTTTCAGCCGTCAATGGATAGATTAATGCCAGAAAAGGACAACCCGAATGTCAATCTGGGTTCGTAAGTTTTTACCCTTCGTTTTTTCGACACCGGATTTTTACGGTAAAACGGGATTACCGTGGCTCGTCTTCGATTTACCATCGCTGGAGAGTGGTGCACCATGGTACTGTTCCGTTTCAAATCCATACACGCATTTCTAAAAGTCGTACGACACTGTTTCGCCATTTCGGACGGATGCTGCACCTTGCACCGCGGATGTTGCACCCTGTAGATATCGATTATTCGGACGGCCATAACTTCTGGCTCGTTTAGAGTTACGGGAGCCATAACTTGTCTAAACGAAGGGCACGGTGAGTTCTACGGCTTTGACCGCTTTCAGCCATCAACGGATAGATTAATGACCATAAAGGACAACCCGAATCTCAATCGGGTCTCGTAAGTTTTTTACCCTTCGTTTTGTCGACACCGGATTTTTATGGTAAAACGGGATTACCGTGCCTCGTCTTCGATTTACCATCGCTGGAGAGTGGTGTACCATGGAACTGTTCCGTTTCAAATCCATGCACGCATTTCTAAAAGTCGTAAGGCACTGTTTCGCCATTTCGGACGGATGTCGCACCTTGCACCGCGGATGTTGCATCCTGTAGATATCGATTATTTGGACGGCCATAACTTCTGGCTCGTTTAGAGTTACGGGAGCCATAACCTGTCAAAACGAAGGAAACGATGAGCTCTACGGCTTTGACAGCTTTCAGCCGTCAGTGGATAGATTAATGCCCGAAAATGACAACCCGAATCTCAATCGAGTCTCGTAAGTTTTTTACCCTTCGTTTTTTCGACACCGGATTTTTACAGTAAAACGGGATTACCGTGCCTCGCCTTCGATTTACCATCGCTGGAGAGTGGTGCACCATGGTACTATTCCGTTTCAAATCCATGCACGCATTTCTAAAAGTCGTACGTCACTTTTTCGCCATTTCTGACGGATGTTGCACCTTGCACCACGGATGTTGCACCCTGTATATATCGATTATTTGGACAGCCATAACTTCTGGCTAGTTTAGATTTCCGGGAGCCATAACCTGTCAAAACGAAGGCCACGATGAGTTCTACAGCATTGACAGCTTTCAGCCGTCAACGGATAGAATAATGCCAGAAAAGGACAACCCGAATCTCAATCTGGGTTCGTAAGTTTTTACCCTTCGTTTTTTCGACACCGGATTTTTACGGTAAAACGGGATTACCGTGGCTCGTCTTCGATTTACCATCGCTGGAGAGTGGTGCACCATGGTAATGTTCCGTTTCAAATCCATGCACGCATTTCTAAAAGTCGTACGGCACTGTTTCGCTAATTCGGACGGATGTTGCACCTTGCACCGCGGATATTCCACCCTGTAGATATCAATTATTCGGACGGCCATAACTTCTGGCTCGTTCAGAGTTACGGGAGCCATAACCTGTCTAAACGGAGGCCACGGTGAGTTCTACGGCTTTGACTGCTTTCAGCCGTCAACGGATAGATTAATGCCCATAAAGGACAACCCGAATCTCAATCGGGTCTCGTAAGTTTTTTACCATTTGTTTTTTCGACACCGGATTTTTATGGTAAAACGGGATTATAGTGCCTTGTCTTCGATTTACCATCGCTGGAGAGTGGTGCACCAAGGTACTGTTCCGTTTCAAATCCATGCACGCATTTCTAAAAGTCGTAAGGCACTGTTTCGCCATTTCGGACGGATGTTGCACCTTGCACCGCGGATGTTGCACCCTGTAGATATCGATTATTCGGACGGCCATAACTTCTGGCTCGTTTAGAGTTGCGGGAGCCATAACCTGTCAGAACGAAGGAAACGATGAGTTCTACGGTTTTGACAGCTTTCAGCCATCAACGGATAGATTAATGCCCGAAAAGGACAACCCGAATCTCAATCGAGTCTCGTAAGTTTTTTACCCTTCGTTTTTTCGACATCGGATTTTTACGGTAAAACTGGATTACCGTGCCTCGCCTTCGATTTACCATCGTTGGAGAGTGGTGCACCATGGCACTGTTCCGTTTCAAATCCATGCACGCATTTCTAAAAGTCGTATGATACTGTTTCGCCATTTCGGACGGGTGTTGCACCTTGCACCGCGGATGTTGCACCCTATAGATATCGATTATTCGGATGGCCATAACTTCTGGCTCGTTTAGAGTTACGGGAACCATAACATGTCCATACGAAGGCCACGATGAGTTCTACGGCTTTGACTTCTTTCAGCCGTCGACGAATAGATTAATGCCCAAAAAGGACAACCCGAATCTCAATCGGGTCTCGTAAGTTTTTTACCCTTCGTTTTTTCGACACCGGATTTTTATGGTAAAACGCTATTACCGTGCCTCGTCTTCGATTTACCATCGATGGAGAGTGGTGCACCATGGTACTGTTCCATTTCAAATCCATGCACGCATTTCTAAAAGTCGTACGACACTATTTCGCCATTTCGGACGGATGTTGCACCTTGCACCGCGGATGTTGCACCCTATAGATATCGGTTATTCGGACGGCCATAACTTCTGGCTCGTTTAGAGTTACGGGAGCCATAACCTATCAAAAAGAAGGCCACGATGAGTTCTACGGCTTTGATAGCTTTCAACCGTCAATGGATAGATTAATTCCCAAAAAGGAAACCCGAATCTCAATCGGGTCTCGTAAGTTTTTTACCGTTAGTTTTTTCGACACAGGATTTTTATGGTAAAACGGGATTACCGTGCCTCGCCTTCGATTTACCATCGTTGGAGAGTGGTGCACCATGATACTGTTCCGTTTCAAATCCATGCACGCATTTCTAAAAGTCGTATGGCACTGTTTCGCCATTTCAGACGGATGTTGCACCTTGCACCGCGAATGTTGCACCCTGTATATATCGATTATTCGGACGGCAATAACTCCTGGCTCGTTTAGAGTTACGGGCGCCATAACCTGTCAAAACGAAGACCACGCTGATTTCTATGGCTTTGACAGCTTTCAGCCATCAACGGATAGATTAATGCCCAAAAAGGACAACCCGAATATAAATCGGGTCTCGTAAGTTTTTTACCCTTCGTTTTTTCGACAACGGATTTTTACGGTAAAACGAGATTGCAGTGCCTCGTCTCCGATTTACCATCGCTGGAGAGTGGTGCACCATGGTACTGTTCTGTTTCAAATCCATGCATGCATTTCTAAAAGTCGTACGACACAGTTTCGCCATTTTGGACGGATGTTGCACCTTGCACCGCGGATGTTGCACCCTGTAGATATCTATTATTCGGACGGGCATAACTTCTGGCTCGTTTAGAGTAACGGGAGCCATAACCTGTCAAAATGAAGGCCACGATGAGTTCTACGGCTTTGATAGCTTTCAGCCGTCGACGGATAGATTAATGCCCAAAAAGGACAACCCGAATCTCATTCGAGTCTCGTAAGTTTTTTACCCTTCGTTTTTTCGACACCGGATTTTTACGGAAAACGGGATTACCGTGCCTCGCCTTCGATTTACCATCGTTGGAGAGTTGTACACCATGGTAATGTTGCGTTTTGAATCCACGCATTTCTAAAACTCGTACGGCACTGTTTCGCCATTTCGGACGGATGTTGCACCTTGCACCGCGGATGTTGCACCCTGTAGATATCGATTATTCGGACGGCCATAACTTCTGGCTCGTTTAGAGTTACGGGAGCCATAACCTATCAAAACGAAGGCCACGATGAGTTCTACGGCTTTGACAGCTTTCAGCCGTCAACGGATATATTAATGCCCAAAAGGACGACCCGAATCTCAATCGGGTCTCGTAAGTTTTTTACCCTTCGTTTTTTCGACACCGAAATTTTACGGTAAAACGGGATTACCGTGCCTCGCCTTCGATTTACCATCGCTGGAGAGTGGTGCACCATGGAACTGTTCCGTTTCAATTCCATGCACGCATTTCTAATAGTCGTACGGCACTGTTTCGCCATTTCAGACGGATGTTGCACCTTGCACCGCGGATGTTGAACCCTATAGATATCGATTATTCGGACGGCCATAACTTCTGGCTCGTTTAGAGTTACGGGAGCCATAACCTGTCAAAACGAAGGCCACATTGAGTTCTACGGCTTTGACAGCTTTCAGCCGTCAACGGATAGATTAATGCCCAAAAAGGACAACCCGAATCTCAATCGGGTCTCGTAAGTTTTTTGCCCTTCGTTTTTTCGACACCGGATTTTTACGGTAAAACGGGATTACCGTGGCCCGTCTTCGACTTCCCATCGCTGGAGAGTGGTGCACCATGGTACATTTCCGTTTCAAATCCATGCACGCATTTCTAAAAGTCGTACGGCACTGTTTCGCTATTTTGGACGGATGTTCAACATTGGACCGCGGATGTTGCACCCTGTACATATCGATTATTCGGACGGCCATAACTTTTGGCTCGTTTAGAGTTACGGGAGCCATAACCTGTCTAAACGAAGGCCACAGTGAGTTCTACGGCTTTGACCGCTTTCAGCCGTCAACGGAAGATTAATGCCCAAAAAGGACAACCCGAATCTCAATCGGGCCTCGTAAGTTTTTTACCCTTCGTTTTTTCGACAACGGATTTTTATGGTAAAACGAGATTGCCGTGCCTCGTCTTCGATTTACCATCGCTGGAGAGTGGTGCACCATGGTACTGTTCCGTTTCAAATCCATGCAGGCAATTCTAAAAGTTGTACGACACTGTTTCGCCATTTCGGACGGATGTTGCACCTTGCACCACGGATGTTGCACCCTGTAGATATCGATTATTCGGACGGTCATAACTTCTGGCTCGTTTAGAGTTACGGGAGCCAAAACTTGTCAAAACGAAGGTCACGGTGAGTTCTACGGCTTTGACAGCTTTCAGCCATCAACGGATAGATTAATGCCCGAAAAGGACAACCCGAATCTCAATCGGGGTTCGTAAGTTTTTTACCCTTCGTTTTTTCGACACCGGATTTTTACGGTAAAACAGCCTTACCGTGGCTCGTCTTCGATTTACCATCGCTGGAGAGTGGTGCACCATGGTACTGTTCCGTTTCAAATCCATGCACGCATTTCTAAAAGTCGTACGACACTGTTTCTACATTTCGGATGGATGTTGCACCTTGCACCGCGGATGTTGCACCCTGTAGATATCGATTATTCGGACGGCCATAACTTTTGGCTCGTTTAGAGTTACGGGAGCCATAACCTGTCTAAACGAAGGCCACGGTGAGTTCTACGGCTTTGACCGCTTTCAGCCGTCAACGGATAGATTAATGCCCAAAAAGGACAACCCGAATCTCAATCGGGTCTCGTAAGTTTTTTACCCTTCGTTTTTTCGACAACGGATTTTTACGGTAAAACGGTCTTACCGTGGCTCGTCTTCGATTTACCATCGCTGGAGAGTGGTGCACCATGGTACTGTTCCGTTTCAAATCCAAGCACGCATTTCTAAAAGTCGTACGGCACTGTTTCGCCATTTCGGACAGATGTTGCACCTTGCATCGCGGATGTTGCACCCTGTATATATCGATTATTCGGACGGGCATAACTTCTGACTCGTTTAGATTTACGGGAGCCATAACCTGTCAAAACGATGGCCACGGTGAGTTCTACAGCTTTGACAGCTTTCATGCGTCAATGGATAGATTAATGCCCGAAAAGGACAACCCGAATCGCAATCGGGGTTCGTAAGTTTTTTACCCTTCGTTTTTTTGGCACCGGATTTTTACGGTAAAACGGGATTACCGTGGCTCGTCTTCGATTCAACATTGCTGGAGAGTGGTGCACCATGGGACTGTTCCGTTTCAAATCTATGCACGCATTTTTAAAAGTCGTACGGCACTGTTTCGCCATTTCGGACGGATGTTGCTCTTGCACCGCGGATGTTGCACCCTGTAGATATCGATTATTCGGATGGTCATAACTTCTGGCTCGTTTAGAGCTACGGGAGCCATAACCTGTCAAAACCAAGGCCACGATGAGTTCTACGGCTTTGACATTTTTCATCCGTCAACGGATAGATTAATGCCCAGAAAGGACAACCCGAATCTCAATCGGGTCTCGTAAGTTTTTTACCCTTCGTTTTTTCGACACCGGATTTTTACGGTAAAACGGGATTACCGTGCCTCACCTTCGATTTACCATCGCTGGAGAGTGTGCACCATGGTACTGTTCCGTTTCAAATCCATGCATGCTTTTCTAAAAGTCGTACGGCACTGTTTCGCCATTTTAGACGGATGTTGCACCTTGCACCGCGAATGTTGCACCCTGTAGATATCGACTATTCGGACGGACATAACTTCTGGCTCGTTTAGAGTTATGGGAGTCATAACCTGTCAAAACGAAGGCCACAATAAGTTCTACGGCTTTGACAACTTTCAGCCATCAACGGATAGATTAAATCCCAAAAAGGACAACCTGAATATCAATCGGGTCTCGTAAGTTTTTTACCCTTCGTTTTTTCGACACCGGATTTTTACGGTAAAACAGGATTACCATGCCTCGTCTTCGATTTACAATCGCTGGAGAGTGGTGCACTATGGTACTGTTCCGTTTCAAATCCATGCACGCATTTCTAAAAGTCGTACGACACTGTTTCGCCATTTCGGACGGATGTTGCACCTCGCACCGCGGATGTCGCACCCTGTAGATATCGATTATTCGGACGGGCATAACTTCTGGCTCGTTTAGAGTAACGGGACCCATAACCTATCAAAACGAAGGCCAAGATGAGTTCTACGGCTTTGACAGCTTTCAGTCGTCAACGGATAGATTAATGCCCAAAAAGGACAACCCGAATCTCAATCGAGTCTCGTAAGTTTTTTACCCTTCGTTTTTTCGACACCGGATTTTTACGGTAAAACGGGATTACCGTGCCTCGCCTTCGATTTACCATCGCTGGAGAGTGGTGCACCATGGCACTGTTCCGTTTCAAATCCATGCACGCATTCCTAAAAGTTGTATGGCACTGTTTCGCCATTTCAGACGGATGTTGCACCTTGCACCGCAGATGTTGCACCCTGTAGATATCGATCATTCGGACGGTCATAACTTCTGGCTCGTTTAGAGTTACGGGAGCCGTAACCTATCAAAACGAAGGCCACGGTGAGTTCTACAGCTTTGACATCTACAACCGTCAACGGATAGATTTATGCCCGAAAAGGACAACCCGAAACTCAATCGAGGTTCGTAAGTTTTTTACCCTTCTTTTTTTCGACACCGGATTTTTACGGTAAAACGGGATTACCGTGGCTCGTCTTCGATTTACCATCGCTGGAGAGAGGTGCGCCATGGTACTATTCCGTTTCAAATCCATGCACACATTTCTAAAAGTCGTACGGCACTGTTTCGCCATTTCGGACGAATGTTGAACCTTGCACCGCGGATGTTGCACCCTGTATATATCGATTATTCGGACAGCCATAACTTCTGGCTCGTTTAGATTTACGGGAGCCATAACCTGTCTAAACGAAGGCCACGGTGAGTTCTATGGCTTTGACCGCTTTCAGCCGTCAACGGATAAATTAATGCCCAAAAAGGACAACCCGAATCTCAATCGGGTCTCGTAAGTTTTTTACCCTTCGTTTTTTCGACACCGGATTTTTACGGTAAAACGGGATTACTGTGGCTCGTCTTCGATTTACCATCGCTGGAGAGTGGTGCACCATGGTAATGTTCCGTTTCAAATCCATACACGCATTTCTAAAAGTCGTACGGCAATGTTTCGCCAATTTAGACGGATGTTGCACCTTGCACCGCGGATGTTGCACCCTGTAGATATCGATTATTCGGACGGCCATAACTTCTGGCTCGTTTAGAGTTACGGGAGCCATAACCTGTCTAAACGAAGGCCACGGTGAGTTCTATGGCTTTGACCGCTTTCAGCCGTCAACGGATAAATTAATGCCCAAAAAGGACAACCCGAATCTCAATCGGGTCTCGTAAGTTTTTTACCCTTCGTTTTTTCGACACCGGATTTTTACGGTAAAACGGGATTACCGTGCCTCGTCTTCGATTTACCATCGTTGGAGAGGGGTGCACCATGGCACTGTTCCGTTTCAAATCAATGCACGCATTTCTAAAAGTCGTAAGGCACTGTTTCGCCATTTCGGACGGATGTTGCACCTTGCACCGCCGATGTTGCACCTTGTAGATATCGATTATTTGGGCGGCCATAACTTCTGGCTCGTTTAGAGTTACGCGAGCCATAACCTGTCAAAACGAAGGAAACGATGAGTTCTACGGCTTTGACAGCTTTCAGCCGTCAACGGATGATTAATGCCCGTAAAGGACAACCCGAATCTCAATCGAGTCTCGTAAGTTTTTTACCCTTCATTTTTTCGACACCGGATTTTTACGGTAAAACGGGATTACCGTGCCTCGCCTTCGATTTACCATAGCTGGAGAGTGGTGCACTATGGTACTGTTCCATTTCAAATCCATGCACGCATTTCTAAAAGTCATACGACACTGTTTCGCCATTTCGGACAGATGTTGCACCTTGCACCGCGGATGTTGCACCATGTAAATATCGATTATTCGGACGGGCATAACTTCTGGCTCGTTTAGAGTAACGGGAGCCATAACATGTGAAAACGAAGGCCACGATGAGTTCTATGGCTTTGACAGCTTTCAGTGGTCAACGGATAGATTAATGCCCAAAAAGGACAACCCGAATCTCAATCGAGTGTCGTAAGTTTTTTACCCTTCGTTTTTTCGACACCGGATTTATACGGTAAAATGGGATTACCGTGCCTCGCCTTCGATTTACCATCGCTGGAGGGTGGTGCACCATGGTAATGTTCCGTTTCGAATCCATGCACGCATTTCTAAAAGTCGTACGATACTGTTTCGCCATTTCGAATGGATGTTGCACCTTGCACCGCGGATGTTGCGCCCTATAGAGATCGATTATCCGGACGGCCACAACTTCTAGCTCGTTTAGAGTTACGGGAGCCATAACCTGTCAAAACGAAGGCAACGATGAGTTCTTCGGCTTTGACAGCTTTCAGCAGTCAACGGATAGATCAATGCCCAAAAGGACAACACGAATCTCAATCGGGTCTCGTAAGTTTTTTACCCTTCGTTTTTTCGACCCCGGATTTTTACGGTAAAACGGGATTACCGTGCCTCGCCTTCGATTTACCATCGCTGCAGAGTGGTGCACCATGGTAATGTTCCGTTTCAAATCCATGCACGCATTTCTAAAAGTCATACGGCACTGTTTCGCCATTTCAGACGGATGTTGCACCCAGTAGATAACGATTATTCGGACGGCCATAACTTCTGACTCGTTTAGAGTTATGGGAAACGAGTTACGGGATCCATAACCTGTCAAAACGAAGGCCACGTTGAGTTCTACGGCTTTGACAGCTTTTAGCCGTCAACGGATAGATTAATGCCCAAAAAGGACAACCCGAATCTCAATCGGGTCTCGTAAGTTTTTTACCCTTCGTTTTTTTCGACACCGGATTTTTACGGTAAAACGGGATTACCGTGGCTCGTCTTCGATTTACCATCGCTGGAGAGTGGTGCACCATGGTACTGTTCCATTTCAAATCCATGCATGCATTTCTAAAAGTCGTACGACACTGTTTCGCCATTTCGGATGGATGTTGCACCTTGCACCGCGGATGTTGCACCCTGTAGATATCGATTATTCGGACGGCCATAACTTTTGGCTCGTTCAGAGTTACGGGAGCCATAACCTGTCTAAACGAAGGCCACGGTGAGTTCTACGGCTTTGACTGCTTTCAGCCGTCAACGGATAGATTAATGCCCAAAAAGGACAACCCGAATCTCAATCAGGTCTCGTAAGTTTTTTACCCTTCGTTTTTTCGACACCGGATTTTTACGGTAAAATGGGATTACCGTGCCTCGTCTTCGATTTACCATCGCTGGAGAGTGGTGCTCCATGGTACTGTTCCGTTTCAAATCCATGCACGCATTTCTAAAAGTCGTACGACACTGTTTCGGCATTTCGGACGGATGTTGCACCTTGCACCGCGGATATTGCACCCTGTAGATATCGATTATTTGGATGGTCATAACTTCTGGCTCGTTTAGAATTATGGGAGCCATAACCTGTCAAAACGAAGGCCATGGTGAGTTCTACAGTTTTGACAGCTTTCAGCCGTCAACGGATAGATTAATGCCCGAAAAGGACAACCCGAATCTCAATCGGGGTTCGTAAGTTTTTTACCCTTCGTTTTTTCGACACCGGATTTTTACGGTAAAACGGTCTTACCGTAGCTCATCTTCGATTTACCATCGCTGGAGAGTGGTGAACCATGGAACTGTTCCATTTCAAATCCATGCACGCATTTCTAAAAGTCGTACGGCACTGTTTCGCCATTTCGGACGGATGTTGCACCTTGCACCGCGGATGTTGCACCCTGTAGATATCGATTATTCGGACGGTCATAACTTCTGGCTCGTTTAGACTTACGGGAGCCATAACCTGTCAAAACGAAGGCCACGATGTGTTCTACAGCTTTGACATCTTTCAGCCGTCAATGGATAGAGTAATGCCCGAAAAGGACAACCCGAATCTCAATCGGGGTTCGTAAGTTTTTTACCCTTCGTTTTTTTGACACCGGATTTTTATGGTAAAACGGGATTACCGTGGCTCGTCTTCGATTCACCATCGCTGGAGAGTGGTGCACCATGGGACTGTTCTGTTTCAAATCCATGCACGCATTTTTAAAAGTCGTACGGCACTGTTTCGCCATTTCGGACGGATGTTGCACCTTGCACCGCGGATGTTGCACCCTGTAGATATCGATTATTCGGACGGTCATAACTTCTGGCTCGTTTAGACTTACGGGAGCCATAACCTGTCAAAACGAAGGCCACGATGTGTTCTACAGCTTTGACATCTTTCAGGCGTCAACGGATAGATTAATGCCCAAAAAGGACAACCCGAATCTCAATCAGGTCTCGTAAGTTTTTTACCCTTCGTTTTTTCGGCACCGGATTTTTACAGTAAAACGGGATTACCGTACCTCGCCTTCGATTTACCATCGCTGGAGAGTGATGCACCATGGTAATGTTCCGTTTCAAATCCATGAATGCTTTTCTAAAAGTCGTACGGCACTGTTTCGCCATTTCAGACGGATGTTGCACCTTGCACCACGGATGTTGCACCCTGTAGATATCGATTATTCGGACGGCCATAACTTCTGGCTCGTTTAGAGTTACGGGAGTCATAACCTGTCAAAACGAAGGCCACAATGAGTTCTACGGCTTTGATAGCTTTCAGCCGTCAACGGATAGATTAAATCCCAAAAAGGACAACCCGAATCTCAATCGGGTCTCGTAAGTTTTTTTACCCTTCGTTTTTTCGACACCGGATATTTACGGTAAAACGGAATTACCGTGCCTCGTCTTCGATTCCCCATCGCTGGAGAGTGGTGCACCATGGTACTGTTCCGTTTCAAACCCATGCACGCATTTCTAAAAGTCGTACGACACTGTTACGCCGTTTCGGACGGATGTTGCACCTTGCACCGCGGATGTCGCACCCTGTAGATATCGATTATTCGGACGGGCATAACTTCTGGCTCGTTTAGAGTAACGGGAGCCATAACCTGTCAAAACGAAGGCCACGATGAGTTCTATGGCTTTGACAGCTTTCAGCCGTCAATGGATAGATTAATGCCCAAAAAGGACAACCCGAATCTCAATCGAGTCTCGTAAGTTTTTTACCCTTCGCTTTTTCGACACCGGATTTTTACGGTAAAACGGGATTACCGTGCCTCCCCTTCAATTTACCATCGCTGGAGAGTGGTGCACCATGGCACTGTTCCGTTTCAAATCCATGCACGCATTTCTAGAAGTCGTACGGCACTGTTTCGCCATTTCGGACGGATGTTGCACCTTGCACCGCAGATGTTGCACCCTGTAGATATCGATTATTCGGACGGTCATAACTTCTGGCTCGTTTAGAGTTACGGGAGCCATAACCTGTCAACACGAAGGCCACGGTGAGTTCTACGGCTTTGACATCTTCCAACCGTCAACGGATAGATTTATGCCCGAAAAGGACAACCCGAATCTCAATCGGGGTTCGTAAGTTTTTTACCCTTCGTTTTTTCGACATCGGTTTTTACCGTAAAACGGGATTACCATGCCTCGTCTTCGATTTACCATCGCTGGAGAGTGGTGCACCATGGTACTGTTCCGTTTCAAATCCATGCACGCATTTCTAAAAGTCGTACGGCACTGTTTCGCCATTTCGGACGGATGTTGCACCTTGCACCGCGGATGTTGCACCCTGTATATATCGATTATTCGGACAGCCATAACTTCTGGCTCGTTTAGATTTACGGGAGCCATAACCTGTTAAAACGAAGGCCACAGTGAGTTCTACAGCTTTGACAGCTTTCAGCCGTCAACGGATAGATTAATGCCAGAAAAGGACAACCCGAATCTCAATCTGGGTTCGTAAGTTTTTACCCTTCGTTTTTTCGACACCGGATTTTTACGGTAACGGGATTACCGTGGCTCGTCTTCGATTTACCATCGCTGGAGAGTGGTGCACCATGGTAATGTTCCGTTTCAAATCCTTGCACGCATTTCTAAAAGTCGTATGGCGCTGTTTCGCCAATTCGGACGGATGTTGCACCTTGCACCGCGAATGTTGCACTCTGTAGATATCGATTATTCGGACGGCCATAACTTCTGGCTCGTTTAGAGTTACGGGAGCCATAACCTGTCTAAACGAAGGCCACGGTGAGTTCTACGGCTTTGACCGCTTTCAGCCGTCAACGGATAGATTAATGACCAAAAAGGACAACCCGAATCTCAATCGGGTCTCGTAAGTTTTTTACCCTTCGTTTTTTCGACACCGGGTTTTTACCGTAAAACGGGATTACCGTGCCTCGTCTTCGATTTACCATCGCTGGAGAGTGGTGCACCATGGTACTGTTCCGTTTCAAATCCATGCACACATTTCTAAAAGTCGTAAGGCACTGTTTCGGCATTTCGGACGGATGTTGCACCTTGCACCGCGGATGTTGCACCCTGTAGATATCGATTATTCGGACGGCCATAACGTCTGGCTCGTTTAGAGTTACGCGAGCCATAACCTGTCAAAACGAAGGAAACGATGAGTTCTACGGCTTTGACAGCTTTCAGCCGTCAACGGATAGATTAATGCCCGAAAAGGACAACCCGAATCTCAATCGAGTCTCGTAAGTTTTTTACCCTTCGTTTTTTCGACACCGGATTTTTACGGTCAAACGGGATTACCGTGCCTCGCCTTCGATTTACCATCGCTGGAGAGTGGTGCACCATGGCACTGTTCCGTTTCAAATCCATGCATGCATTTCTAAAAGTCGTATGATACGGTTTCGCCATTTCGGACGGATGTTGCACCTTCCACCGCGGATGTTGCACCCTGTAGATATCGATTATTCGGACGGCTATAACTTCTGGCTCGTTTAGAGTTACGGGAACCATAACCTGTCCAAACGAAGGCCACGATGAGTTCTACGGCTTTGACAGCTTTCAGCCGCCAACGAATAGATTAATGCCCAAAAAGGACAACCCGAATCTCAGTCGGGTCTCGTAAGTTTTTTACCCTTGTTTTTTCGACACCGGATTTTTACGGTAAAACGGGATTACCGTGCCTCGTCTTCGATTTACCATCGATGGAGAGTGGTGCACCATGGTACTGTTCCGTTTCAAATCCATGCACGCATTTCTAAAAGTCGTACGACACTGTCTCGCCATTTCGGCCGGATGTTGCACCTTGCACCGCGGATGTTGCACCCTGCAGATATCGGTTATTCGGACGGCCATAACTTCTGCCTCGTTTAGAGTTACGGGAGCCATAACCTGTCAAAACGAAGGCCACGATTAGTGCTACGACTTTGACAGCTTTCAACCTTCAACGGATAGATTAATGCCCAAAAAGGAAACCCGAATCTCAATCGGGTCTCGTAAGTTTTTTACCCTTCCTTTTTTCGACAACGGATTTTTACGGTAAAACGAGATTACCGTGCCTCGTCTTCGATTTACCATCGCTGGAGAGTGGTGCACCATAGTAATGTTCCGTTTCAAATCCATGCACGCATTTCTAAAAGTCGTACGACACTGTTTTTCCATTTCGGACGGATGTTGCACCATGCACCGCGGATGTTGCACCCTGTAGATATCGATTATTCGGACGGGCATAACTTCTGGCTCGTTTAGAGTAACGGGAGTCAAAACCGGTCAAAACGAAGGCCACAATGAGTTCTATGGCTTTGACAGCTTTCAGCCGTCAACGGATAGATTAATGCCCAAAAAGGACAACCCGAAACTCAATTGAGTCTCGTAAGTTTTTTACCCTTCGTTTTTTCGACACCAGATTTTTACGGTAAAATGGGATTACCGTGCCTCGCCTTCGATTTACCATCGCTGGAGAGTGGTGCACCATGGTAATGTTCCATTTTGAATCCATGCACGCATTTCTAAAAGTCGTACGGCACTGTTTCGCCATTTCGGACGGATGTTGCACCTTGCACCGCGGATGTTGCACCCTGTATATATCGATTATTCGGACAGTCATAACTTTTGGCTCGTTTAGATTTACGGGAGCCATAACCTGTCAAAATGAAGGCTACAGTGAGTTCTACAGCTTTGACAGCTTTCAGCCGTCAACGGATAGATTAATGCCAGAAAAGGACAACCCGAATCTCAATCTGGGTTCGTAAGTTTTTACCCTTCGTTTTTTCGACACCGGATTTTTACGGTAAAACGGGATTACCGTGGCTCGTCTTCGATTTACCATCGCTGGAGAGTGGTGCACCATGGTAATGTTCCGTTTCGAATCCATGCACGCATTTCTAAAAGTCGTATGGCACTGTTTCGCCAATTCGGACGGATGTTGCACCTTGCACGCGGATGTTGCACCCTGTAGATATCGATTATTCGTACGGCCATAACTTCTGGCTCGTTTAGAGTTACGGGAGCCATAACCTGTCTAAACGAAGGCCACGGTGAGTTCTACGGCTTTGACCTCTTTCAGCCGTCATCGGATAGATTAATACCCAAAAAGGACAACCCGAATCTCAATCGGGTCTCTTAAGTTTTTTACCCTTCGTTTTTTCGACACCGGATTTTTACCGTAAAACGGGATTACCGTGCCTCGTCTTCGATTTACAATCGCTGGAGAGTGGTGCACCATGGTACTGTTCCGTTTCAAATCCATGCACGCATTTCTAAAAGTTGTAAGGAACTGTTTCGCCATTTCGGACGGATGTTGCACCTTGCACCGTGGATGTTGCACCCGGTAGATATCGATTATTCGGACGGCCATAACTTCTGGCTCGTTTAGAGTTACGGGAGCCATAACCTGTCAAAATGAAGGAAACGATGAGTTCTACGGTTTTGACAGCTTTCAGCCGTCAACGGATAGATTAATGCCCGAAAAGGACAACCCGAATCTCAATCGAGTCTCGTAAGTTTTTTACCCTTCGTTTTTTCGACAGCGGATTTTTACGGTAAAACGGGATTACCGTGCCTCGCCTTCGATTTACCATCGCTGGAGAGTGGTGCACCATGGCACTGTTCCGTTTCAAAACCATGCATGCATTTCTAAAAGTCGAATGATACGGTTTCGCCATTTCGGACGGATGTTGCACCTTGCACCGCGGATGTTGCACCCTGTAGATATCGATTATTCGGACTGCCCTGGATCGTTTAGAGTTACGGGAACCATAACCTGTCCAAACGAAGGCCACGATGAGTTCTACGGCTTTGACAGCTTTCAGCCGTCAACGGATAGATTAATGCCCAAAAAGGACAACCCGAATCTCAATCGGGTCTCGTAAGTTTTTTACCCCTGTTTTTTCGACACCGGATTTTTACGGTAAACGGGATTACCGTGCCTCGTCTTCGATTTACCATCGATGGAGAGTGGGGCACCATGGTACTGTTCCGTTTCAAATCCATGCACGCATTTCTAAAAGTCGTACGACACTGTTCGCCATTTCGGACGGATGTTGCACCTTGCACCGCGGATGTTGCCCCCTGCAGATATCGGTTATTCGGACGGCCATAACTTCTGGCTCGTTTAGAGTTACGGGAGCCATAACCTGTCAAAACGAAGGCCACGATGAGTTCTACGGATTTGACAGCTTTCAACCTTCAACTGATAGATTAATGCCCAAAAAGGAAACCCGAATCTCAATCGGGTCTCGTAAGTTTTTTACCCTTCGTTTTTTCAACACAGGATTTTTACGGTAAAACGGGATTACCGTGCCTCGCCTTCGATTTACCATCGCTGGGGAGTGGTGCACCATGATACTGTTCCATTTCAAATCCATGCACGCATTTCTAAAAGTCGTACGGCACAGTTTCGCCATTTCAAATGGATGTTGCACCATGCACCGCGAATGTTGCACCCTGTATATATCGATTATTCGGACGACAATAACTTCTGGCTCATTCAGAGTTACGGGCGCCATAACCTGTCAAAACGAAGGCGATGATGAGTTCTACGGCTTTGACAGCTTTCAGCCGTCAACGGATAGATTAATGCCCAAAAAGGACAACCCGAATCTCAATCAGGTCTCGTAAGTTTTTTACCCTTCGTTTTGTCGACAATGGATTTTTACGGTAAAACGAGATTACCGTGCCTCATTTTCAATTTACCATCGCTGGAGATTGGTGCACCATGGTACTGTTCCGTTTCAAATCCATGCACGCATTTCTAAAAGTCGTACGACACTGTTTCACCATTTCGGACGGATGTTGCACCTTGCACCATGGATATTGCACCCTGTAGATATTGATTATTCGGACGGCCATAACTTCTGCCTCGTTTAGAGCAACGGGAGTCATAACCTGTCAAAACGAAGGCCACGATGAGTTCTACGGCTTTGACAGCTTTCAGCCGTCAACGGATAGATTAATGCCCAAAAAGGACAACCCGAATCTCAATCGGGTCTCGTAAGTTTTTTACCCTTCCTTTTTTCGACAACGGATTTTTACGGTAAAACGAGATTACCGTGCCTCGTCTTCGATTTACCATCGTTGTAGAGTGGTGCACCATAGTACTGTTCCGTTTCAAATCCATGCACGCATTTCTAAAAGTCGTACGACACTGCTTTGCCATTTCGGACGGATGTTGCACCTTGCACCGCGGATGTTGCACACTGTAGATATCGATTATTCGGACGAGCATAACTTCTGGCTCGTTTAGAGTAACGGGAGTCAAAACCTGTCAAAACGAAGGCCACGATGAGTTCTACTGCTTTGACAGCTTTCAACCGTCAACGGATAGATTAATGCCCAAAAAGGACAACCCGAATCTCAATCGGGTCTCGTAAGTTTTTTACCCTTCGTTTTTTCGACAACGGATTTTTACGGTAAAACTGGATTACCGTGCCTCGTCTTCGATTTACCATCGCTGGAGAGTGGTGCACCATGGTACTGTTCCGTTTCAAATCCATGCACGCATTTCTAAAAGTCGTACGGCACTGTTTCGCCATTTCGGACGGATGTTGCACCTTGCACCGCGGATGTTGCACCCTGTAGACATCGATTGTTCGGACGGTCATAACTTCTGGCTCGTTTAGAGTTACGGGAGACATAACCTGTCAAAACGAAGGCCACGGTGAGTTCTACGGCTTTGACCGCTTTCAGCCGTCAACGGATAGACTAATGCCCAAACAGGACAACCCGAATCTTAATCGGGTCTCGTAAGTTTTTTACCCATCGTTTTTTCGACGCCGGATTTTAACGGTAAAACGGGATTACCGTGGCTCGTTTTCGATTTACCATCGCTGGAGAGGGGTGCACCATGGTACCGTTCCATTTCAAATCCATGCACGCATTTCTAAAAGTCGTACGGCACAATTTCGCCATTTCGGACGGATGTTGCACCTTGCACCGCGGATGTTGCACCCTGTAGATATCGATTATTCGGACGGCCGTAACTTCTGGCTAGTCTAGAGTTACGGGAGCCATAACCTGTCAAAACGAAGGCCACGGTGAGTTCTACGGCTTTGACAGCTTTCAGCCGTCAACGGATAGATTAATGCCCGAAAAGGACAACCTGAATCTCAATCGCGTCTCGTAAGTTTTTTACCCATCGTTTTTTCGACGTCGGATTTTAACGGTAAAAAGGGATTACCGTGGCTCGTCTTCGATTTACCATCGCTGGAGAGTGGTGCACCATGGTATTGTTCTGTTTCAAATCCATGCACGCATTTCTAAAAGTCGTACGGCACTGTTTCGCCATTTCGGACGGATGTTGCACCTTGCACCGCGAACGTTGCAGCCTGTAGATGTCGATTATTCGGAAGGCCATAACTTCTGGCTCGTTTAGAGTTACAGGAGCCATAACCTGTCAAAACGAAGGCCACGGTGAGTTCTATGGCTTTGACAACTTTCAGCCTTCAACGGATAGATTAATGCCTGAAAAGGACAACCCGAATCTCAATCGGGTCTCGTAAGTTTTTTACCCTTCGTTTGTTCGACACCGGATCTTTACGGTAAAACGGGATTACCGTGGCTCGTCTTCGATTTACCATCGCTGGAGAGTGGTGCACCATGGTATTGTTTCGTTTCAAATCCATGCGTGCATTTCTAAAAGTCGTACGGCACTGTTTCGCCATTTCGGACGGATGTTGCACCTTGCACCGTGGATGTTGCACCCAGTAGATATTGATTATTCCGACGACCATAACTTCTGGCTCGTTTAGAGTTACGAGAGCCACAACCTGTCAAAATGTAGGCCACGGTGAGTTTTACGGTTTTGACCGCTTTCAGCCGTCAACGGATAGATTAATGCCCAAAAAGGACAACCCGAATCTCAATCGGGTCTCGTAAGTTTTTTACCCTTCGTTTTTTCGACACCGGATTTTTACGGTAAAACGGGATTGCCGTGCCTCGTCTTCGATTTACCATCGCTGGAGAGTGGTGCACCATGGTACTGTTCCATTTCATATCCATGCACGCATTTCAAAAAGTCGTACGACACTGTTTCGCCATTACGGACGGATGTTGCACCTTGCACCGCAGATGTTGCACCCTGTAGATGTCGATTATTCGGACGGTCATAACTTCTGGCTCGTTTAGAGTTACGGGAGCCATAACTTGTCAAAACGAAGGCCACGGTGAGTTCTACGGCTTTGACAGCTTTCAGCCGTCAACGGATAGATTAATGCCCAAAAAGGACAACCCAAATCTCAATCGGGTCTCGTAAGCTTTTTACCCTTCGTTTTTTCGACACCGGATTTTAACAGTAAAACGGGATTACCGTGGCTCGTCTTCGATTTACCATCGCTGGAGAGGGGTGCACCATGGTACCGTTCCATTTCAAATCCATGCACGCATTTCTAAAAGTCGTACGGCACATTTCACCATTTCGAACGGATGTTGCACCTTGCACCGCGGATGTTGCACCCTGTAGATATCGATTATTCGGACGGCCATAACTTCTAGCTCGTTTAGAGTTACGGGAGCCATAACCTGTCAAAACGAAGGCCACAGTGAGTTCTACGGCTTTGACCGCTTTCAGCCGTCAGCGGATAGATTAATGCCCGAAAAGGACTACCCGAATCTCAATCGGGTCTCGTAAGTTTTTTACCCTTCGTTTTTTCGACACCGGATTTTTACGGTAAAACGGGATTGCCGTGCCTCGTCTTCGATTTACCATCGCTGGAGAGTGGTGCACAATGGTACTGTTCCGTTTCAAATCCTTGCACGCATTTCTAAAAGTCGTATGGCGCTGTTTCGCCAATTCGGACGGATGTTGCACCTTGCACCGCGAATGTTGCACTCTGTAGATATCGATTATTCGGACGGCCATAACTTCTGGCTCGTTTAGAGTTACGGGAGCCATAACCTGTCTAAACGAAGGCCACGGTGAGTTCTACGGCTTTGACCGCTTTCAGCCGTCAACGGATAGACTAATGACCAAAAAGGACAACCCGAATCTCAATCGGGTCTCGTAAGATTTTTACCCTTCGTTTTTTCGACACCGGGTTTTTACCGTAAAACGGGATTACCGTGCCTCGTCTTCGATTTACCATCGCTGGAGAGTGGTGCACCATGGTACTATTCCGTTTCAAATCCATGCACACATTTCTAAAAGTCGTAAGGCACTGTTTCGGCATTTCGGACGGATGTTGCACCTTGCACCGCGGATGTTGCACCCTGTAGATATCGATTATTCGGACGGCCATAACGTCTGGCTCGTTTAGAGTTACGCGAGCCATAACCTGTCAAAACGAAGGAAACGATGAGTTCTACGGCTTTGACAGCTTTCAGCCGTCAACGGATAGATTAATGCCCGAAAAGGACAACCCGAATCTCAATCGAGTCTCGTAAGTTTTTTACCCTTCGTTTTTTCGACACCGGATTTTTACGGTCAAACGGGATTACCGTGCCTCGCCTTCGATTTACCATCGCTGGAGAGTGGTGCACCATGGCACTGTTCCGTTTCAAATCCATGCATGCATTTCTAAAAGTCGTATGATACGGTTTCGCCATTTCGGACGGATGTTGCACCTTCCACCGCGGATGTTGCACCCTGTAGATATCGATTATTCGGACGGCCATAACTTCTGGCTCGTTTAGAGTTACGGGAGCCATAACCTGTCAAAACGAAGGCCACGGTGAGTTCTACGGCTTTGACCACTTTCGGCCGTCAATGGATAGATTAATGTCCGAAAAGGACAACCCGAATCTCAATCGGGTCTCGTAAGTTTTTTAACCTTCGTTTTTTCGACACCGGATTTTTACGGTAAAACGGGATTACCGTGGCTCGTCTTCGATTTACCATCGCTGGAGAGTGGTGCACCATGGTACTGTTTCGTTTCAAATCCATGCACGCATTTCTAAAAGTCGTACGGCACTGTTTCGCCATTTCGGACGGATGTTACACCTTGCACCAAGGACGTTGCACCCTGTAGATGTCGATTATTCGGACGACCATAACTTATGGCTCGTTTAGAGTTACGGGAGCCATAACCTGTCAAAACGAAGGCCACAGTGAGTTCTAAGGCTTTGACAGCTTTCAGCCTTCAACGGATAGATTAATGCCCGAAAAGGACAACCCGAATCTCAATCGGGTCTCGTAAGTTTTTTACCCTTCGTTTGTTCGACACCGGATCTTTACGGTAAAACGGGATTGCCGTGGCTCGTCTTCGATTTACCATCGCTGGAGAGTGGTGCACCATGGTACTGTTCCGTTTCAAATCCATGCATGCATTTCTAAAAGTCATACGGCCCTGTTTCGCCATTTCAGACGGATGTTGCACCTTGCACCGCGGATGTTGCACCTTGTAGATATCGATTATTCGGACGACCATAACTTCTGGCTCGTTTAGAGTTACGGGCGCCATAACCTGTCAAAACGAAGGCCACGGTGAGCTTTACGGCTTTGACCGTTTTCAGCCGTCAACGGATAGATTAATGGCCAAAAAGGACAACCCGAATCTCAATCGGGTCTCGTAAGTTTTTTACCCTTCGTTTTTTCGACACCGGATTTTTACGGTAAAACGGGATTACCGTGCCTCGTCTTCGATTTACCATCGCTGGAGAGTGTTGTACCATGGTACTGTTCCGTTTCAAATCCATGCACGCATTTCAAAAAGTCGTACGACATTGTTTCACCATTTCGGATGGATGTAGCACCTTGCACCGCGGATGTTGCACCCTGTAGATGTCGATTATTCGGACGGTCATAACTTCTGGCTCGTTTAGAGTTACGGGAGCCATAACCTGTCAAAACGAAGGACACGGTGAGTTCTACGGCTTTGACAGCTTTCAGCCGTCAACAGATAGATTAATGCCCAAAAAGGACAACCCGAATCTCAATCAGGTCTCGTAAGTTTTTTACCCATCGTTTTTTCGACACCGGATTTTAACGGTAAAACGGGATTACCGTGGCTCGTCTTCGATTTACCATCGCTGGAGAGGGGTGCACCATGGTACCGTTCCATTTCAAATCCATGCACGCATTTCTAAAAGTCGTACGGCACAATTTCACCATTTCGGACGGATGTTGCACCTTGCACCGCGGAGGTGCACCCTGTAGATATCGATTATTCAGACGGCCATAACTTCTAGCTCGTTTAGAGTTACGGGAGCCATAACCGGTCAAAAAGAAGGCCACGGTGAGTTCTACGGCTTTGACCGCTTTCAGCCGTCAGCGGATAGATTAATGCCCGGAAAGGACAACCCGAATCTCAATCGGGTCTCGTAAGTTTTTTACCCTTCGTTTTTTCGACACCGGATTTTTACGGTAAAACGGGATTGCCGTGGCTCGTCTTTGATTTACCATCGCTGGAGCGTGGTACACCATGGTACTGTTCCGTTTAAAATCCATGCATGCATTTCTAAAAGTCGTACGGCACTGTTTCGCCATTTCGGACGGATGTTGCACCTTGCACCGCGGATGTCGCACCCTGTAGATATCGATTATTCAAACGACCATAACTTCTGGCTCGTTTAGAGTTACGGGAGCCATAACCTGTCAAAACGAAGGCCACGGTGTGTTTTACAACTTTGACCGCTTTCAGCCGTCAACGGATAGATTAATGCCCAAAAAGGACAACCCGAATCTCAATCGGGTCTTGTAAGTTTTTTACCCTTCGTTTTTTCGACACCGGATTTTTACGGTAAAACGGGATTACCGTGCCTCATCTTCGATTTACCATCATTGGAGAGTGGTGCACCATGGTACTGTTCCATTTCAAATCCACGCACGCATTTCTAAAAATCGTACGGCACTGTTTCGCCATTTCGGACGGATGTTGCACCTTGCACCACGGATGTTGCACCCTGTAGATATCGATTATTCGGATGGTCATAACTTCTGGCTCGTTTAGAGTTACGGGAGCCATAACTTGTCAAAACGAAGGCCACGGTGAGTTCTACGGCTTTGGCAGCTTTCAGCCGTCAACGGATAGATTAATGCCCAAAAAGGACAACCCGAATCTCAATCGGGTCTTGTAAGTTTTTTACGCTTCGTTTTTTCGACACCGTATTTTAACGGTAAAACGGGATTACCGTGGCTCGTCTTCGATTTACCATCACTGGAGAGGGGTGCACCATGGTACCGTTCCATTTCAAATCCATGCACGCATTTCTAAAAGTCATACGGCACATTTTCGCCATTTCGGACGGATGTTGCACCTTGCACCGCGGATGTTGCACCCTGTAGATATCGATTATTCGGATGGCCATAACTTCTGGCTCGTTTAGAGTTACGGGAGCCATAACCTGTCAAAACGAAGGCCACGGTGAGTTCTACGGCTTTGACCGCCTTCAGTCGTCAATGGATAGATTAATGTCCGAAAAGGACAACCCGAATCTCAATCGGGTCTTGTAAGTTTTTTACCCTTCGTTTTTTCGACACCGGATTTTTACGGTAAAACGGGATTACCGTGGCTCGTCTTCGATTTACCATCGCTGGAGAGTGGTGCACCATGGTACTGTTCCGTTTCAAATCCATGCACGCATTTCTAAAAGTCGCACGGCACTGTTTCGCCATTTCGAACGGATGTTGCACCTTGCACCGCGGACGTTGCACCCTGTAGATTAATGCCCAAAAAGGACAACCCGAATCTCAATCGGGTCTCGTAAGTTTTTTACCCTTCGTTTTTTCGACACCGGATTTTTACGGTAAAACGGGATTACCGTGCCTCGTCTTCGATTTACCATCGCTGGAGAGTGGTGTACCATGGTACTGTTCCGTTTCAAATCCATGCACGCATTTCAAAAAGTCGTACGACATTGTTTCACCATTTCGGACGGATGTAGCACCTTGCACCGCGGATGTTGCACCCTGTAGATGTCGATTATTCGGACGGTCATAACTTCTGGCTCGTTTAGAGTTACGGGAGCCATAACCTGTCAAAACGAAGGACACGGTGAGTTCTACGGCTTTGACAGCTTTCAGCCGTCAACAGATAGATTAATGCCCAAAAAGGACAACCCGAATCTCAATCAGGTCTCGTAAGTTTTTTACCCATCGTTTTTTCGACACCGGATTTTAACGGTAAAACGGGATTACCGTGGCTCGTCTTCGATTTACCATCGCTGGAGAGGGGTGCACCATGGTACCGTTCCATTTCAAATCCATGCACGCATTTCTAAAAGTCGTACGGCACAATTTCACCATTTCGGACGGATGTTGCACCTTGCACCGCGGAGGTGCACCCTGTAGATATCGATTATTCAGACGGCCATAACTTCTAGCTCGTTTAGAGTTACGGGAGCCATAACCGGTCAAAACGAAGGCCACGGTGAGTTCTACGGCTTTGACCGCTTTCAGCCGTCAGCGGATAGATTAATGCCCGGAAAGGACAACCCGAATCTCAATCGGGTCTCGTAAGTTTTTTACCCTTCGTTTTTTCGACACCGGATTTTTACGGTAAAACGGGATTGCCGTGGCTCGTCTTTGATTTACCATCGCTGGAGCGTGGTACACCATGGTACTGTTCCGTTTAAAATCCATGCATGCATTTCTAAAAGTCGTACGGCACTGTTTCGCCATTTCGGACGGATGTTGCACCTTGCACCGCGGATGTCGCACCCTGTAGATATCGATTATTCGGACGGCCATAACGTCTGGCTCGTTTAGAGTTACGCGAGCCATAACCTGTCAAAACGAAGGAAACGATGAGTTCTACGGCTTTGACAGCTTTCAGCCGTCAACGGATAGATTAATGCCCGAAAAGGACAACCCGAATCTCAATCGAGTCTCGTAAGTTTTTTACCCTTCGTTTTTTCGACACCGGATTTTTACGGTCAAACGGGATTACCGTGCCTCGCCTTCGATTTACCATCGCTGGAGAGTGGTGCACCATGGCACTGTTCCGTTTCAAATCCATGCATGCATTTCTAAAAGTCGTATGATACGGTTTCGCCATTTCGGACGGATGTTGCACCTTCCACCGCGGATGTTGCACCCTGTAGATATCGATTATTCGGACGGCCATAACTTCTGGCTCGTTTAGAGTTACGGGAGCCATAACCTGTCAAAACGAAGGCCACGGTGAGTTCTACGGCTTTGACCACTTTCGGCCGTCAATGGATAGATTAATGTCCGAAAAGGACAACCCGAATCTCAATCGGGTCTCGTAAGTTTTTTAACCTTCGTTTTTTCGACACCGGATTTTTACGGTAAAACGGGATTACCGTGGCTCGTCTTCGATTTACCATCGCTGGAGAGTGGTGCACCATGGTACTGTTTCGTTTCAAATCCATGCACGCATTTCTAAAAGTCGTACGGCACTGTTTCGCCATTTCGGACGGATGTTACACCTTGCACCAAGGACGTTGCACCCTGTAGATGTCGATTATTCGGACGACCATAACTTCTGGCTCGTTTAGAGTTACGGGAGCCATAACCTGTCAAAACGAAGGCCACGGTGAGTTCTAAGGCTTTGACAGCTTTCAGCCTTCAACGGATAGATTAATGCCCGAAAAGGACAACCCGAATCTCAATCGGGTCTCGTAAGTTTTTTACCCTTCGTTTGTTCGACACCGGATCTTTACGGTAAAACGGGATTGCCGTGGCTCGTCTTCGATTTACCATCGCTGGAGAGTGGTGCACCATGGTACTGTTCCGTTTCAAATCCATGCATGCATTTCTAAAAGTCATACGGCCCTGTTTCGCCATTTCAGACGGATGTTGCACCTTGCACCGCGGATGTTGCACCTTGTAGATATCGATTATTCGGACGACCATAACTTCTGGCTCGTTTAGAGTTACGGGCGCCATAACCTGTCAAAATGAAGGCCACGGTGAGCTTTACGGCTTTGACCGTTTTCAGCCGTCAACGGATAGATTAATGGCCAAAAAGGACAACCCGAATCTCAATCGGGTCTCGTAAGTTTTTTACCCTTCGTTTTTTCGACACCGGATTTTTACGGTAAAACGGGATTACCGTGCCTCGTCTTCGATTTACCATCGCTGGAGAGTGGTGTACCATGGTACTGTTCCGTTTCAAATCCATGCACGCATTTCAAAAAGTCGTACGACATTGTTTCACCATTTCGGACGGATGTAGCACCTTGCACCGCGGATGTTGCACCCTGTAGATGTCGATTATTCGGACGGTCATAACTTCTGGCTCGTTTAGAGTTACGGGAGCCATAACCTGTCAAAACGAAGGACACGGTGAGTTCTACGGCTTTGACAGCTTTCAGCCGTCAACAGATAGATTAATGCCCAAAAAGGACAACCCGAATCTCAATCAGGTCTCGTAAGTTTTTTACCCATCGTTTTTTCGACACCGGATTTTAACGGTAAAACGGGATTACCGTGGCTCGTCTTCGATTTACCATCGCTGGAGAGGGGTGCACCATGGTACCGTTCCATTTCAAATCCATGCACGCATTTCTAAAAGTCGTACGGCACAATTTCACCATTTCGGACGGATGTTGCACCTTGCACCGCGGAGGTGCACCCTGTAGATATCGATTATTCAGACGGCCATAACTTCTAGCTCGTTTAGAGTTACGGGAGCCATAACCGGTCAAAACGAAGGCCACGGTGAGTTCTACGGCTTTGATCGCTTTCAGCCGTCAGCGGATAGATTAATGCCCGGAAAGGACAACCCGAATCTCAATCGGGTCTCGTAAGTTTTTTACCCTTCGTTTTTTCGACACCGGATTTTTACGGTAAAACGGGATTGCCGTGGCTCGTCTTTGATTTACCATCGCTGGAGCGTGGTACACCATGGTACTGTTCCGTTTAAAATCCATGCATGCATTTCTAAAAGTCGTACGGCACTGTTTCGCCATTTCGGACGGATGTTGCACCTTGCACCGCGGATGTCGCACCCTGTAGATATCGATTATTCGGACGGCCATAACGTCTGGCTCGTTTAGAGTTACGCGAGCCATAACCTGTCAAAACGAAGGAAACGATGAGTTCTACGGCTTTGACAGCTTTCAGCCGTCAACGGATAGATTAATGCCCGAAAAGGACAACCCGAATCTCAATCGAGTCTCGTAAGTTTTTTACCCTTCGTTTTTTCGACACCGGATTTTTACGGTCAAACGGGATTACCGTGCCTCGCCTTCGATTTACCATCGCTGGAGAGTGGTGCACCATGGCACTGTTCCGTTTCAAATCCATGCATGCATTTCTAAAAGTCGTATGATACGGTTTCGCCATTTCGGACGGATGTTGCACCTTCCACCGCGGATGTTGCACCCTGTAGATATCGATTATTCGGACGGCCATAACTTCTGGCTCGTTTAGAGTTACGGGAGCCATAACTTGTCAAAACGAAGGCCACGGTGAGTTCTACGGCTTTGGCAGCTTTCAGCCGTCAACGGATAGATTAATGCCCAAAAAGGACAACCCGAATCTCAATCGGGTCTTGTAAGTTTTTTACGCTTCGTTTTTTCGACACCGTATTTTAACGGTAAAACGGGATTACCGTGGCTCGTCTTCGATTTACCATCACTGGAGAGGGGTGCACCATGGTACCGTTCCATTTCAAATCCACGCACGCATTTCTAAAAATCGTACGGCACTGTTTCGCCATTTCAGACGGATGTTGCACCTTGCACCACGGATGTTGCACCCTGTAGATATCGATTATTCGGATGGTCATAACTTCTGGCTCGTTTAGAGTTACGGGAGCCATAACTTGTCAAAACGAAGGCCACGGTGAGTTCTACGGCTTTGGCAGCTTTCAGCCGTCAACGGATTGATTAATGCCCAAAAAGGACAACCCGAATCTCAATCGGGTCTTGTAAGTTTTTTACGCTTCGTTTTTTCGACACCGTATTTTAACGGTAAAACGGGATTACCGTGGCTCGTCTTCGATTTACCATCGCTGGAGAGGGGTGCACCATGGTACCGTTCCATTTCAAATCCATGCACGCATTTCTAAAAGCCATACGGCACATTTTCGCCATTTCGGACGGATGTTGCACCTTGCACCGCGGATGTTGCACCCTGTAGATATCGATTATTCGGATGGCCATAACTTCTGGCTCGTTTAGATTTACGGGAGCCATAACCTGTCAAAACGAAGGCCACGGTGAGTTCTACGGCTTTGACCGCCTTCAGTCGTCAATGGATAGATTAATGTCCGAAAAGGACAACCCGAATCTCAATCGGGTCTTGTAAGTTTTTTACCCTTCGTTTTTTCGACACCGGATTTTTACGGTAAAACGGGATTACCGTGGCTCGTCTTCGATTTACCATCGCTGGAGAGTGGTGCACCATGGTACTGTTCCGTTTCAAATCCATGCACGCATTTCTAAAAGTCGCACGGCACTGTTTCGCCATTTCGGACGGATGTTGCACCTTGCACCGCGGACGTTGCACCCTGTAGATGTCAAACGAAGGCCACGGTGAGTTCTACGGCTTTGACAGCTTTCAGCCATCAACGGATAGATTAATTCCCGAAAAGGACAACCCGAATCTCAATTGGGTCTCGTATGTTTTTTACCCTTCGTTTGTTCGACACCGGATCTTTACTGTAAAACGGTATTACCGTGGCTCATCTTCGATTTACCATCGCTGGAGAGTGGTGCACCATGGTACTGTTCCGTTTCAAATCCATGCATGCATTTCTAAAAGTCTTACGGCCCTGTTTCGCCATTTCGGACGGATGTTGCACCTTGCACCGCGGATATTGCACCCTGTAGATATCGATTATTCGGACGACCATAACTTCTGGCTCGTTTAGAGTTACGGGAGCCATAACCTGTCAAAACGAAGGCCACAGTGAGCTTTACGGCTTTGACCGCTTTCAGCCTTCAATGGATAGATTAATGCCCAAAAAGGACAACCCGAATCTCAATCGGGTCTCGTAAGTTTTTTACCCTTCGTTTTTTCGACACCGGATTTTTACGGTAAAACGGGATTACCGTGCCTCGTCTTCGATTTTCCATAGCTGGAGAGTGGTGCACCATGGTACTGTTATGTTTCAAATCCATGCACGCAATTCAAAAAGTTCAACGGCACTGTTTCGCCATTTCGGACGGATGTTGCACCTTGCACCTCGGATGTTGCCCCTGTAGATGTCGATTATTCGGACGGTCATAACTTCTGGTTCGTTTAGAGTTACGGGAGCCATAACCTGTCAAAACGAAGGACACGGTGAGTTCTATGGCTTTGATAGCTTTCAGCCGTCAACGGATAAATTAATGCCCAAAAAGGACAACCCGAATCTCAATCGGGTCTCGTAAGTTTTTTACCCTTCGTTTTTTCGACACCGGATTTTAACGGTAAAACGGTACTACCATGGCTCGTCTTCGATTTACCATCGCTGGAGAGGGGTGCACCATGGTACCGTTCCATTTCAAATCCATGGACGCATTTCTAAAAGACGTACGGCACTGTTTCGCCATTTCGGACGGATGTTGCACTTTGCACCGCGGATGTTGCACCCTGTAGATATCGATTATTTGGATGGTCATAACTTCTGGCTCGTTTAGAATTACGGGAGCCATAACCTATAAAAACGAAGGCCATGGTGAGTTCTACGGCTTTGGCAGCTTTCAGCCGTCAACGGATAGAATAATGCCCAAAAAGGACAACCCGAATCTCAATCGGGTCTCGTAAGTTTTTTACCCTTCGTTTTTTCGACACCGGATTTTAACGGTAAAACGGGATTACCGTTGCTCGTCTTCGATTTACCATCGCTTGAGAGGGGTTCACCATGGTAACGTTTCATTTCAAATCCATGCACGCATTTCTAAAAGTCGTACGGCACAATTTCGCCATTTCGGACGGATGTTGCACCTTGCACCGCGGATGTTGCACCCTGTAGATATCGATTATTCGGACGGCCATAACTTCTGGCTCGTTTAGAGTTACGGGAGCCATAACCTGTCAAAACGAAGGCCACGGTGAGTTCTACTGCTTTGACCGCTTTCAGCCGTCAATGGATTGATTAATGTCCGAAAAGGACAACCCGAATCTCAATCGGGTCTCGTAACTTTTTTACCCTTCGTTTTTTCGACACCGGATTTTTACGGTAAAACGGGATTACCGTGGCTCGTCTTCGATTTACCATCGCTGGAGAGTGGTGCACCATGGTACTGTTCCGTTTCAAATCCATGCACGCATTTCTAAAAGTCGTACGGCACTGTTTCGCCATTTCGGACGGATATTGCACCTTGCACCGCGGATGTTGCACCCTGTAGATATCGATTATTCAGACGACCATAACTTCTGGCTCGTTTAGAGTTACGGGAGCCATAACCTGTCAAAACGAAGGCCACGGTGAGTTTTACGGCTTTGGCCGTTTTCATCCGTCAATGGCTAGATTAATGCCCAAAAAGGACAACCCGAATCTCAATCGGGTCTCGTAAGTTTTTTACCCTTTGTGTTTTCGACACCGGATTTGTACGGTAAAACGGGATTACCGTGCCTCGTCTTCGATTTACCATCGCTGGAGAGTGGTGCACCACGGTACTGTTCCATTTCAAATCCATGGACTCATTTCTAAAAGTCGTACGGCACTGTTTCGCCATTTCGGACGGATGTTGCACCTTGCACCGCGGATGTTGTACCCTGTAGATATCGATTATTCGGACGGCCATAACTTCTGGCTCCTTTAGAGTTACGGGAGCCATAACCTGTCAAAACGAAGGCCACAGTGAGTTTTACGGCTTTGACAGCTTTCAGCCGTCAACGGATAGATTAATGCCAAAAAAGGACAACCTGAATCTCAATCGGGCCTCGTAAGTCTTTTACCCTTCGTTTTTTCGACACCGGATTTTTACGGTAAAACGGGATTGCCGTGGCTCGTCTGTGATTTACCATCACTGGAGAGGGGTTCACCATGATACTATTCCGTTTAAAATCCATGCACGCATTTCTAAAAGTCGTACGGCACTATTTCGCCATTTCGGACGGATTTGCACCTTGCACCACGGATGTTGCACCCTGTAGATATCGATTATTCAGACGACCATAACTTCTGGCTCGTTTAGAGTTACGGGAGCCATGACCTGTCAAAACGAAGGCCACGGTGAGTTTTACGGCTTTGACCGCTTTCAGCCGTCAACGGATAGATAAATGCCCAAAAAGGACAACGTGAATCTCAATCGGGTCTCGTAAGTTTTTTACCCTTCGTTTTTTCGACACCGGATTTTTACGGTAAAACGGGATTACCGTGCCTCGTCTTCGATTTACCATCGTTGGAGAGTGGTGCACCATGGTACTCATTTCAAATCCATGGACGCATTTCTAAAAGTCGTACGACACTGTTTCGCCATTTCGGACGGATGTTGCACCTTGCACCGCGGATGTTGCACCTTGCACCGCGGATGTTGCACTCTGTAGATATCGATTATTCGGATGGTCATAACTTCTGGCTCGTTTAGAGTTACGGGAGCCATAACCTGTCAAAACGAAGGCCATGGTGAGTTCTACAGCTTTGGCAGCTTTCAGCCGTCAACGGATAGAATAATGCCCAAAAAGGACAATCCGAATCTCAATCGGGTCTCGTAAGTTTTTTACCCATCGTTTTTTCGACACCGGATTTTAACGGTAAAACGGGATTACCGTGGCTAGTCTTCGATTTACCGTCGCTGGAGAGGGGCGCACCATGGTACCGTTCCATTTCAAATCCATGCACGCATTTCTAAAAGTCGTACGACACAATTTTGCCATTTCGGACAGATGTTGCACCTTGCACCGCGGATGTTGCACCCTGTAGATATCGATTATTCGGACGACCATAACTTCTGGCTCGTTTAGAGTTACGGGAGCCATAACCTGTCAAAACAAAGGCCACAGTGAGTTCTACGGCTTTGACCGCTTTCAGCCGTCAATGGATAGATTAATGTCCGAAAAGGACAAACCGAATCTCAATCGGGTCTCGTAAGTTTTTTACCCTTCGTTTTTTCGACACCGGATTTTTACGCTAAAACGGGATTACCGTGGTTCGTCTTCGATTTACCATCGTTGGAGAGTGGTGCACCATGGTACTGTTCCGTTTCAAATCCATGCATGCATTTCTAAAAGTCGTACGGCACTGTTTCGCCATTTCGGACGGATGTTGCACCTTGCACCGCGGATGTTGCACCCTGTAGATATCGATTATTCGGACGGCCATAACTTCTGGCTCGTTTAGAGTTACAGGAGCCATAACCTGTCAAAACGAAGGCCACGGTGAGTTTTACGGCTTTGACCGCATTCAGCCGTCAACGGATAGATTAATGCCAAAATTGGACAACCCGAATCTCAATCGGGCCTCGTATGTTTTTTACCCTTCGTTTTTTCGACACCGGATTTTTACGGTAAAACGGGATTGCCGTGCCTCGTCTTCGATTTACCATCGCTGGAGAGTGGTTCACCAAGGTACTGTTCCGTTTCAAATCCATGAACGCATTTCTAAAAGTCGTACGGCACTGTTTCGCAATTTCGGACGGATGTTGCACCTTGCACCGCGGATGTTGCACCCTGTAGATATCGATTCTTCGGACGGTCATAACTTCTGGATCGTTTAGAGTTAAGGGAGCCATAACTTGTCAAAATGAAGGCCACGGTGAGTTCTATGGATTTGACAGCTTTAAGCCGTCAACGGATAGATTAATGCCCAAAAAGGACAACCCGAATCTCAATCGGTTCTCGTAAGTTTTTTACCCATCGTTTTTTCGACGCCGGATTTTAACGGTAAAACGGGATTACCGTGGCTCGTCTTCGATTTACCATCGCTGGAGAGGGGTGCACCATGGCACTGTTCCGTTTCAAATCCATGCACGCATTTCTAAAAGTCGTACGGCACTGTTTCGCCATTTCGGACGGATGTTGCACCTTGCACCGCGGACGTTGCACCCTGTAGCTATCGATTATTCGGACGGCCATAACTTCTGGCTCGTTTAGAGTTACGGGAGCCATAGCCTGTCAAAACGAAGGCCACAGTGAGTTTTACGGCTTTGACAGCTTTCAGCCGTCAACAGATTGATCAATGCCCGAAAAGGACAACCCGAATCTCAATCGGGTCTCGTAAGTTTTTTACCCAACGTTTTTTCGACGCCGGATTTTAACGGTAAAACGGTATTACCGTGGCTCGTCTTCGATTTACCATCGCTGGAGAGTGGTATACCATGGTATTGTTCCGTTTCAAATCCATGCACGCATTTTTAAAAGTCGTACGACACTGTTTCACCATTTCGGACGGATGTTGCACCTTGCACCGCGGACGTTGCACCCTGTAGATATCGATTATTCGGACGGCCATAACTTCTGGCTCGTTTAGAGTTACGGGAGCCATAACCTATCAAAACTAAGGCCACAGTGAGTTCTACGGCTTTGACAGCTTTTAGCCGTCAACGGATAGATTAATGCCCGAAATGGACAACCCGAATCTCAATCGGGTCTCGTAAGTTTTTTACCCTTCGTTTTTTCGACACCGTATTTTTACGATAAAACGGGATTACCATGGCTCGTCTTCGATTTACCATCGCTGGAGAGGGGTGCACCACGGTACTGTTCCGTTTCAAATCCATGAATGCATTTCTAAAAGTCGTACGGCACTGTTTCGCCATTTCGGACGGATGTTGCACCTTGCACCGCGGATGTTGCACCCTGTAGATATCGATTATTCAGACGACCATAACTTCTGGCTCGTTTAGAGTTACGGGAGCCATAACCTGTCAAAACGAAGGCCATGGTGAGTTTTACGGCTTTGACCGCTTTCAGCCGTCAACGGATAAATTAATGCCCAAAAAGGACAACCCGAATCTCAATCGGGTCTCGTAAGTTTTTTACCCTTCGTTTTTTCGACAACGGATTTTTACGGTAAAACGGGATTACCGTGCCTCGTCTTCGATTTACCATCGCTGGAGAGTGGTGCACCATGGTACTGTTCCGTTTCAAATCCATGCACGCATTTCAAAAAGTCGTACGGCACTGTTTCGCCATTTCGGACGGATTTTGCTCCTTGCACCGCGGATGTTGCACCCTGTAGATATCGATTATTCGGACGGTCATAACTTCTGGCTCGTTTAGAGTTACGGTAGCCATAAGCTGTCAAAACGAAGGCCACGGTGAGTTCTACGGCTTTGACAGCTTTCAGCCGTCAACGGATAGACTAATGCACAAAAAGGACAACCCGAATCTCAATCGGGTCTCGTAAGTTTTTTACCCTTCGTTTTTTCGACACCGGATTTTAACGGTAAAACGGGATTACCGTGGATCGTCTTCGATTTACCATCGCTGGAGAGGGGTGCACCATGGTACCGTTCCATTTCAAATCCATGCACGCATTTCTAAAAGTCGTACGGCACAATTTCGCCATTTCGGATGGATGTTGCACCTTGCACCGCGGACGTTGCACCCTGTAGATATCGATTATTCGGACGGCCATAACTTCTGGCTCGTTTAGAGTTACGGGAGACATAACTTGTCATAACGAAGGCCACGGTGAGTTCTACGGCTTTGAAAGCTTTCAGCCGTCAACGGAAAGATTAATGCCCAAAAAGGACAACCCGAATCTCAATCGGGTCTCGTAAGTTTTTTACCCTTCGTTTTTTCGACGCCGGATTTTAACGGTAAAACAGGATTACCGTGCCTCGTCTTCGATTTACCATCGCTGGAGAGTGGTGCACTATGGTACAGTTCCGTTTCAAATCATTGCACGCATTTCTAAAAGTGGTACGACACTGTTTCGCCATTTCGGACGGATGTTGCACCTTGCACCGCGGATGTTGCACTCTGTAGATATTGATTATTCGGACGGCCATAACTTCTGGCTCGTTTGGAGTTACGGGAGCCATAACATGTCAAAACGAAGGCCACGGTGAGTTCTACGGCTTTGACCGCTTTCAACCATCAACGGATAGATTAACCCCCGAAAAGGACAACCCGATTCTCAATCGGGTCTCGAAAGTTTTTTTCCCTTCGTTTTTTCGACACCGGATTTTCACGGTAACACGGGATTACCGTGGCTCGTCTTCGATTTACCATCGCTGGAGAGTGGTGCACCATGGTACTGTTCCGTTTCAAATCCATGCACGCAATTCTAAAAGTCGTACGGCACTGTTTCGCCATTTCGGACGGATGTTGCACCTTGCACCGCGGATGTTTCACCCTGTAGATATCGATTATTCGGATGGTCATAATATCTGGCTCGTTTAGAGTTACGGGAGCCATAACCTATCAAAACGAAGGCCACGGTGAGTTCTACGGCTTTGACAGCTTTCAGCCGTCAACGGATAGATCAATGCCCGAAAAGGACAACCCGAATCTCAATCGGGTCTCGTAAGTTTTTTACCCATCGTTTTTTCGACGCCGGATTTTAACGGTAAAACGGGATTATCGTGGCTCGTCTTCGATTTACCATCGCTGGAGAGTGGTGCACCATGGTATTGTTCCGTTTCAAATACATGCACGCATTTCTAATAGTCTTACGACACTGTTTCGACATTTCGGACGGCTGTTGCACCTTGCACCGCGGACGTTGCACCCTGTAGATATCGATTATTCGGACGGCCATAACTTCTGGCTCGTTTAGAGTGACGGGAGCCATAACCTGTGAAAACGAAGGCCACGGTGAGTTCTACAGCTTTGATCGCTTTCATCCATCAACGGATAGATTAATGCCCGAAAAGGACAACCCGAATCTCAATCGGGTCTCGTAAGTTTTTTACCCTTCGTTTTTTCGACGCCGGATTTTAACGGTAAAACGGGATTACCCTGGCTCATCTTCAATTTACCATCGCTGGAGAGTGGTGCACCATGGTACGGTTCCGTTTCAAATCCATGCACGCATTTCTAAAAGTCGTACGGCACTGTTTCGCCATTTTGGACGGATGTTGCACCTTGTACCGCGGACGTTGCACCCTGTAGATATGATTATTCGGACGGCCATAACTTCTGGCTCGTTTAGAGTTACGGGATCCATAACCTGTCAAAACGAAGGCCAAGGTGAGTTCTATGGCTTTGACAACTTTCAGGCGTCAACGGATAGATTAATTCCCGAAAAGGACAACCCGAATCTCAATCGGGTCTCGTAAGTTTTTTACCCTTCGTTTTTTCGACATCGGATTTTAACGGTAAAACAGGATTACCGTGGCTCGTCTTCGATTTACCATCGCTGGAGAGTGGTACACCATGGTACTATTCCGTTTCAAATCCATGCATGCATTTCGAAAAGTCGTACGACACTGTTTCGCCATTTCGAACGGATGTTGCACCTTGCACCGCGGATGTTGCACCCTGTAGATATCGATTATTCGGACGTCCATTACTTCTGGCTCGTTTAGATTTACGGGAGCCATAACCTGTCAAAACGAAGGCCACGGTGAATTCTACGGCTTTGACAGCTTTTAGCCGTCAACGGATAGATTAATGCCCGAAAAGGACAACCCGAATCTCAATCGGGTCTCGTAAGTTTTTTACCCTTCGTTTTTTCGACACCGGATTTTTACGGTAAAACGGGATTACCGTGGCTCGTCTTCGATTTACCATTGCTGGAAAGTAGTGCACTATGGTACTATTCCGTTTCAAATCCATGCACGCATTTCTAAAAGTCGTACGGCACCGTTTCACCATTTCGGACGGATGTTGCACCTTGCACCGCGGATGTTGCACCCTGTAGATATCGATTATTCGGACGGCCATAACTTCTGGCTCGTTTAGAGTTATGGGAGCCATAACCTGTCAAAACGAAGGCCACAGGGAGTTCTACGGCTTTGACCGCTTTCAACCGTCAATGGATAGATTAATGCCCAAAAAGGACAGCCCGAATCTCAATCGGGTCTCGTAAGTTTTTTACCCTTCGTTTTTTCGACACCGGATTTTTACGGTAAAACGGGATTACCGTGCCTCGTCTTCGATTTACCATCGCTGGAGAGTGGTGCACCATGGTACTGTTCCGTTTCAAAGCCATGCACGCATTTCTAAAAGTCGTACGACACTGTTTCGCCGTTTCGGACGGATGTTGCACCTTGCACCGCGGATGTTGCAACCTGTAGATATCGATTATTCTGACGGCTATAACTTCTGGCTCGTTTAGAGTTACGAGAGCCATAACCTGTCAAAACGAAGGCCGCGGTGAGTTCTACGGCTTTGACCGCTTTCAGCCGTCAACGGATAGATTAATGCCCGAAAAGGACAACCCGAATCTCAATCGGGTCTCGTTAGTTTCTTACCCTTCGTTTTTTCGACACCGGATTTTTACGGTAAAACGGGATTACCGTGGCTCGTCTTCGATTTACCTTCGCTGGAGAGTGGTGCACCATGGTACTGTTCCGTTTCAAATCCATGCACGCATTTCTAAAAGTCGTGCGACACAATTTCGCCATTTCGTACGGATTTTGCACCTTGCACCGCGGATGTTGCACCCTGTAGATATCGATCATTCGGACGGCCATAACTTCTGGCTCGTTTAGAATTACGGGAGTCATAACCTGTCAAAACGAAGGTCACGGTGAGTTCTACGGCTTTGACCGCTTTCAGCCGTCAACAGATAGATTAATACCAGAAAAGGACAACACGAATCTCAATCGGGTCTCGTAAGTTTTTTACCCTTCGTTTTTTCGACACCGGATTTTTACGGTAAAACGGGACTACTTGGCTCATCTTCGATTTACCATCGCTGGAGAGTGGTGCACCATGGTACTGTTCCGTTTCAAATCCATGCATGCATTTCTAAAAGTCGTACGGCACTGTTTCTCCATTTCGGACGAATGTTGCACCTTGCACCGCGGATGTTGCACCCTGTAGATATCGATTATTCGGACGGCCATAACTTCTGGCTCGTTTAGAGTTACGGGAGCCATAACCTGTCAAAATGAAGGCCACGGTGAGTTTTACGGCTTTGACCGCTTTCAGCCATCAACGGATAGATTAATGCCCAAAAAGGACAACCCGAATCTCAATCGTGCCTCGTAATTTTTTTACCCTTCGTTTTTTCGACACCGAATTTATACGGTTAAACGGGATTACCGTGGCTCGTCTTCGATTTACCATCGCTGGAGAGTAGTGCACCATGGTACTGTTCAGTTTCAAATCCATGCACGCATTTCTAAAAGTCGTACGGCACGGTTTCGCCATTTCGGACGGATGTTGCACCATGCACCGCGGATGTTGCACCCTGTAGATATCGATTATTCGGACGACCATAACTTCTGGCTCGTTTAGAGTTATGAGAGCCATAACCTGTCAAAACGGAGGCCACGGTGAGTTCTACGGCATTGACCGCTTTCAATCGTCAATGGATGGATTAATGCCCAAAAAGGACAGCCCGAATCTCAATCGGGTCTCGTAAGTTTTTTACCATTCGTTTTTTCGACACCGTATTTTTACGGTAAAACGGGATTACCGTGCCTCGTCTTCAATTTACCATCGCTGTAGAGTGGTGCACCATGATACTGTTCCATTTCAATGCCATACACGCATTTCTAAAAGTCATACGACACTGTTTCGCCATTTCGGACGGATGTTGCACCTTGCACCGCGGATGTTGCACCGTGTAGATATCGATTATTCGGACGGCCATAACTTCTGGCTCGTTTAGAGTTACGGGAGCCACAAATTGTCAAAACAAAGGCCACGGTGAGTTCTACGGCTTTGACCGCTTTCAACCGTCAACGGATAGATTAATGCCCGAAAAGGACAACCCGAATCTCAATCGGGCTTCGTAAGTTTTTTACCCTTCGTTTTTTCGACAATGGATTTTTACGGTAAAACGGGATTACCGTGCCTCGTCTTCGATTTACCATCGCTGGAGAGTGCTGCACCATGTTACTGGTCCGTTTCAAATCCATGCACACATTTCTAAAAATCGTACGGCAATGTATCGCCATTTCGGACGGATGTTGCACCTTGCACCGCGGAAGTTGCACCCTGTAGATATCGATTATTCGGACGGCCATAACTTCTGGCTCGTTTAGAGTTACGGGAGCCATAACCTGTCAAAACAAAGGCCACGGTGAGTTCTACGGCTTTGACCGCTTTCAGCCGTCAACGTATAGATTAATGCCCGAAAAGGACAACCCGAATCTCAATCGGGTCTCGTAAGTTTTTTACCCTTCGTTTTTTCGACACCGGATTTTTACGGTAAAACGGGATTACCGTGGCTCGTCTTCGATTTACCATCGCTGGAGAGTGGTGTAACATGGTACTGTTCCATTTCAAATCCATGCGCGCATTTGTAAAAGTCGTACGGCACTGTTTCGCCATTTCGGACGAATGTTGCACCTTGCACCGCGGATGTTGCACCCTGTAGATATCGATTATTCAGACGGCCATAACTTCTGGCTCGTTTAGAGTTACGGGAGCCATAACCTGTCAAAACGAAGGCCACTATGTGTTCTACGGCTTTGACCGCTTTCAGCCGTCAACGGATAGATTAAGGCCCAAAAAGGACAACCCGAATCTCAATCCGGTCTCGTATGTTTTTTACCCTTCGTTTTTTCGACACCGGATTTTTACGGTAAAACGAGATTACCGTGGCTCGTCTTCGATTTACCATCGCTGGAGAGTGGTGCACCATGGTACTGTTCCGTTTCAAATCCATGCACGCATTTCTAAAAGTCGTACGGCACTGTTTCGCCATTTCGGACGGATGTCGCACCTTGCACCGTGGATGTTGCACCCTGTAGATATCGATTATTCCGACGGCCATAACTTCTGGCTCGTTTAGAGTTACGGGAGCCATAACCTGTCAAAACGAAGGCCACGGTGAGTTCTACGGCTTTGACAGCTTTCAGCCGTCAACGGATAGATTAATGCCCAAAAAGGACAACCCGAATCTCAATCGGGTCTCGTAAGTTTTTTACCCATCGTTTTTTCTACGCCGGATTTTAACGGTAAAACGGGATTACCGTGGCTCGTCTTCGATTTACCATCGCTGGAGAGTGGTGCACCATGGTACTGTTCCGTTTCAAATCCATGCACGCATTTCTAAAAGTCGTACGACAGTGTTTCGCCATTTCAGACGGATGTTGCACCTTGCACCGCGGACGTTGCACCTTGTAGATATCGATTATTCGGACGGCCGTAACTTCTGGCTCGTTTAGAATTACGGGAGCCATAACCTGTCAAAACGAAGGCAACGGTGAGTTCTATCGCGTTGACCGCTTTCAGCCGTCAACGGATAGATTAATGACCGAAAAGGAAAACCCGAATCTCAATCGGGTCTCGTATGTTTTTTACCCTTCGTTTTTTCGACACCGGATTTTTACGGTAAAACTGGATTATCGTGGCTCGTCTTCGATTTACCATCGCTGGAGAGTGGTGCACCATGGTACTGTTCCATTTCAAATCCATGCACGCATTTCTAAAAGTCGTACGGCACAATTTCGCCATTTCGGACGGATGTTGCACCTTGCACCGCGGATGTTGCACCCTGTAGATATCGATTATTCGGACGGCCATAACTTCTGGCTCGTTTAGAGTTACGGGAGCCATAACCTGTCAAAACGAAGGCCACGGTGAGTTCTACGGCTTTGACAGCTTTCAGCCGTCAACGGATAGATTAATGCCCAAAAAGGACAACCCGAATCTCAATCGGGTCTCGTAAGTTTTTTACCCATCGTTTTTTCTACGCCTGATTTTAACGGTAAAACGGGATTACCGTGGCTCGTCTTCGATTTACCATCGCTGGAGAGTGGTGCACCATGGTACTGTTCCGTTTCAAATCCATGCACGCATTTCTAAAAGTCGTACGGCAGTGTTTTGCCATTTTGGACGGATGTTGCACCTTGCACCGCGGACGTTGCACCTTGTAGATATCGATTATTCGGACGGCCGTAACTTCTGGCTCGTTTAGAATTACGGGAGCCATAACCTGTCAAAACGAAGGCCACGGTGAGTTCTATGGCGTTGACCGCTTTCAGCCGTCAACGGATAGATTAATGCCCGAAAAGGACAACCCGAATCTCAATCGGGTCTCGTATGTTTTTTACCCTTCGTTTTTTCGACACCGGATTTTTACGGTAAAACTGGATTACCGTGGCTCATCTTCGATTTACCATTGCTGGAGAGTGGTGCACCATGGTACTGTTCCGTTTCAAATCCATGCACGCATTTGTAAAAGTCGTACGGCACAATTTCGCCATTTCGGACGGATGTTGCACCTTGCACCGCGGATGTTGCATCCTGTAGATACGATTATTCGGACGGCCATAACTTCTGGCTCGTTTAGAGTTACGGGAGCCATTACCTGTCAAAACGAAGGCCACGGTGAGTTCTACGGCTTTGACCGCTTTCAGCCGTCAACGGATAGATTAATGCCCAAAAAGGACAACCCGAATCTCAATCGGGTCTCGTAAGTTTTTTCCCATCGTTTTTTCGACGCCGGATTTTAACGGTAAAACGGGATTACCGTGGCTCGTCTTCGATTTACCATCGCTGGAGAGTGATGCACCATGGTACTGTTCCGTTTCAAATCCATGCAAGCATTTCTAAAAGTCGTACGGCACTGTTTCGCCATTTCGGACTGATGTTGCACCTTGCACCGCGGACGTTGCACCCTGTAGATATCGATTATTCGGACGGTCGTAACTTTTGGCTCCTTTAGAATTACGGGAGCCATAACCTGTCAAAACGAAGGCCACAGTGAGTTCTACGGCTTTGACTGCTTTCAGCCGTCAACGGATGGATTAATGCCCCAAAAGGACAACCCGAATCTCAATCGGGTCACGTAAGTTTTTTACCCTTCGTTTTTTCGACACCGTATTTTTACGGTAAAACGGGATTACCGTGGCTCGTCTTCAATTTACCATCGCTGGAGAGTGGTGCACCATGGTACTGTTCCGCTTCAAATCCATGCACGCATTTCTAAAAGTCGTACGGCACTGTTTCGCTATTTCGGACGGATGTTGCAACTTGCACCGCGGACGTTGCTCCCTGTTGATATCGATTATTCGGACGGCCATAACTTTTGGCTCCTTTAGAGTTACGGGAACCATAACCTGTCAAAATGAAGGCCACGGTGAGTTCTACGGCTTTGACCGCTTTTGGCCGTCAACGGATAAATTAATGCCCCAAAAGGACAACCCGAATCTCAATCGGGTCTCGTATGTTTTTTACCCTTCGTTTTTTCGACACCGGATTTTTACGGTAAAACGGGATTACCGTGCCTCGTCTTCGATTTACCATCGCTGGAGAGTGGTGCACCATGGTACTGTTCCGTTTCAAATCCATGCACGTGTTTGTATCAAAATTGGGCACAACACTCTTCGGGAGTCGTTGAAGAGATAATAGTCAAGAATGCAAATTCAAAACAGATATTATCTAACAAAAACTCCAATCAACAGTAAAGAAAATGCGTAGACAATCGATTTATAGTGGCTCGGCGTGTTGCCTACATCCACTGTGAAGTGTTTTGATATTTTATTGCTTTTCTTTCAATGACTACAAGTTGTTGCAGCAATCAACAGCAAATTACAACTGTAAATTCGAAATCAACAGTAAATTATGATGTAGAACGATGGAGATCTCGATCCGGCAGAGTCTGGGCGCTTCAGAGTCAGAAGATCCCTTTTCTGTTGGCCCTGGGACTCTATTTATAGGCGTGGGCTGCTGATATTTCGCTGAAAACTCGGGAGATCACTATTGGCACGTGAGGGGGCCCACATGCACGGTCTCGGGAAGTTTGGGCCCACTTTGGCATCGGTTCGAACTCCATTCGAACCGATCAAGAATTCATCCAATCGAGGTGAAATTTGGCGTGAACATTCCTCAACATGTACGCAAGCTTCTGTGAAAATTTCATGGCATTTGGATCAATAGGTTAGGAGATATGATGGGTTCGAAATGGGGTTTATTGCTCGGCTGTTTGGTTTGAAACCATGCTTTCGAACCGATGGTTTCGAATCCATCATGGCACGTGACTTCGTGGTGACGTGGAGCGCAAACTTCAAACTAACCCGGTCTTCACTCCGAGTTGACCGCTTCGACTCCATGGATCTCGGCGAATTCGAACCGAAGGAAGACACGTCATCATGGTTGGTTGACCCAGTGGATTCGAATGAGGCTACACAGGATGGATTCGAACTTGGCATTATGGATGGATTCGAACAAGGTTCCACGTTTGGGTTCGAGCAATGCTTTGTGATGGGTTCGAAGCGGCTACTCTCCGATGGGTTCGAGGTCCATTGTTATGAACTTGGTAGGTTCGAACTTAATGGTTTCGAACCCGAGGCGTCCTGATGGGTTCGAAGGGGATGGTTTCGAACCTGATGGGTTCGAATCTCAGGCCTTTTCTTTCAAGATGAATCGATCATAATTTGAGCATATGAACTCGGATTGACTTGAAACTTGAGACGTTGATTCCTATGGTCTTTCTTGCCGTGTCCTATCAATTGTGGCTCAATCTGGACTTGGACAAAATTCAGTGATATCCATAGCGAGATGAAGAATGGACGGTCTCTGAGACAAACCGTTCTCCGTTTATGATCGATCTTTTGGTATCGCGGCTTTGCCAAAAAGCGGGATAACACTTTGCCCCCCAAAGTACGTCTTGGTGGGAATATGACGTGCTTTGAATAGCTGCCATTTCTCGCTGAACAATCATTGCTCTCTTTTTTGTCGAACTCGTGTGCTGTATTGTTGTAACCTTGTGTTTGATATGATCGATTGCTGTATAATAGTGCTTAGCCGTTGGCTGTTGCATTTGTAACATGACGTGTGTTCGATCCTTGTAAATGTTCAAAATCGAATGTTAGTTCGACATGTATGCACATATGTTAATTCGAACCTTGTTAACATCGTGCGTCCACGAGTCGTTGTCGGTTTGGTTTGCTATAGATTTTCGTATCGATCCTCTCCTGAATCGATTTTGAAATTTGAATTGAGACAACGCTTGATGGTTGTTCTGGAAGGTTCCTTCGTATCGATCCTCTCTTAAGCCGATGCAGAAGGTTGAAGGAAACGACTATGCGTTGCGTGAATGTGACATTTCGAACCGATGTGTTGGAGCATCGATGGGTTCAAAATCTACATTCGCGTGGATGGAGTATACTTGTGTTGTGATGGGTTCGAAACTGACATTCGAAACGGTATGAAAGGATGGATACGAACTAGTTGATTTGTACAAGAGCTTTTCGAACCGATGGGCCCAGCGTGTGTTTCACATCGATGCAGCTCGTCGCCTTGTTGTGCGCTTCGTGTCGATGACACGTTGGGGTAACTTCGAACCGTAGGGTCCTAGGCCGATAGTTTCGAAAGGAGGTTTCGAATTGACCCACAGGTTGACTGGCTGCGACCGGTCAAGTTTACCTGGAAGTGGCATCATTTTCTTGGATTTCACATTGATCCTTGGGGATGCCCTTATGGGGCGCACAGTTCGCACTGATTGATGGGTTCGATGAGTTCATCCGAGTCGATGGTTTCGAACCCATCGGCTATCGGTTCGGAGTTCTCAACTTTGCATTGGTACGAAGGGTATCGATTCATATCGGTTCGAACATGTCAATCAAGGATCGGTTCGAAGTCATCCACTATCGATCGATTCGAATTTGACACATGGTTATCAATTCGAAGTGCGTCTAACGGTATTGGTTCGAAGCGACGTCAGGATGGGTTCGAGCGAAGCGACGTTCGATTGGGTTCGAACGAAGTCCTTGTGATCGTTTTGAACCCTCTATGATGGATACCAAAGTTTGAAATTTTTCTAAGCATGACTCTGACGAGCTTCATTCTTGCATATTTGGACTCGAATATTAAACTGCATACTTGACCGCCTTTCGAAGCTTGTCGATGGAACTATAACAACTTCTATCCTAATCAATTTCCATCATAGAAACGGATTAATGATGATGGTTAGTGATGACGGTCATTATAGCTGGACTCCGTAGCTTTGTTGTTTGCATATTTACTTTAACTCTGCGACATTTACTCAAGTAATGTACGGCACTGCACCACACACATTCATACACTTTACACTGGGGAACGCACGGGTCCTTTGTCGTCTAACGATGGTTTCTCATGAGTTATCTAGTTATGGAACCATCAAGTTCACAGCAGCAGGAGATTCAAGGTACAGCCTTTCCGAGACTGGAGGTTCCGGACATCGATCCTGAGATCGTCCGTCCAGCCCCGGATGAATTGCCTAATGCGTCGTTCATCGCAAATCCATCGGATTCCGTTCCATCCAATATCTCTGAAGACATGTTGGGAAGGATATGCTTGAGGCACGGCCTGTAACTGGACGATGTGTTACTGCCGGGGCCGAATGATAGACCGCACAACCCACCGGAAGGGTATACTGCATTTAACCGCCACGCGTGTGCGGCCGGGACACTTCCTCCGTTCAACGAGTATATAAGGGAAGTATTGTCGTTTTTGAGGATCGCTCCATCTCAGCTGCACCCGAACGGGTATGCGTCGATCAATAGCTTGTTCATTGCGTTTATGGAATATCTCTGTCGACCGCCACTCCCGATCGAGATCAGATACTTGTTCAATTTCAAAACTCGCGGTGATTATCCCTCCTTCACATTCTTGGAAGCGGTGAGAAATTGCCAAGTGGTTACCGGGTCTTGGACCAGGTTGAGCTATTATAGGACAGAATGGTTTTATGTCAGATGTCCTCCTGGATTTGCCCGACGATGGCAATTCAGACGTAAGTATAGCTGAGTTCGTAAATAATTACTACGGCAATTGCAGCCGAAGTGGAACTTATATTTTAACCTTTTTTACAGCGACGATTCAGCGTCCTGAGGGCGAGCACTTTAGGGAGATGGTGCGAGTGCTTCGGGAAGTCCCAAGTGGAGATAGGGATATTGAGCTGCTCTTGACGGATAGGAATCTCCGAACTTGCGGATTGATTAAACAAAGGCAGAGCATACTGTTCGAGGGGGCATTAAAGGCCGTTTTGAAGAAACGAGTCAAGCACAAGAAGCCCAAAATTATTATAGCCGTGGAGGCTGATTCTGAAAGAACTCATACTAACGACGAGCCGTTGTTGGAGCCTACAGACGTGGCTCAAGATGTTGAAGAGCAAAGAAAAGGCAAGGCAGCCGTCGTCACGTCAACTAAGAAGGGGAGATGGAAGTCGGTTGTCACGGCCCGATCCTCCCCCGGAGTTAGAATTTCCGAGATGTCTCCTCCGCGAACCGAAAGTCTTTACGAAGGGCTTACCGACCTTCCAATCCCGGATGATGTGTCTTTTCAGCATGACGCCGGGTTGGAGGAGTTTCATCGTACTCTTGAATTGAGCGAGCCTTTTATCACTAGCTCAGTCGACACTTCTGGTTGGTCGGGGGAAATGCATGTTCATACACATTTCACGACACTACATAGTCCCGAGTCTTAGGTCATCGGTTTCGAGAAACCACTAACTCTGTTCTCCTCTTTGCCTTGTAGGTACCATGTCCAGGCGCGTTTCGATTCTAGGGAGTCTGCGACATGCTCGGAAACCATCGAATCGCGACTCGCGCAGACGGGAAGGAGATAGGGACTATGATCAGGAATATTCCGGATACTCGAGCCGTGAATGATATGACACAGATAGGGGTTATAAGCGTTGATCCCGATCGTGTACTCCTCCTCGAAGAGCTCCTACACAGCCTCCTGTCCATGTTCCTCGTTCTTCTGAGTCCTCACATTATCAGTCAACCTCTCAATCTTCTAGGCATGAACCTCGCCATCCCAGATCTGAGGCAATGCCCCCAGTAGTTGCGGAACAACCCCCCACTGAAATTTTGGGAGAAGGGGCAATCAGGCTTGCTCAGTTGAAGAAGGACTTTCCGAACATTTGCTTTGACAACTACATCTTCCCTCTTCACTTGAAAAGAATTCCGCCTGAGGCCGAGCAAACAGCGCACGATTATGTGCATGATTTTTATGCCCGGTACAGGGCATGGTACAAGGCGGCTGAGAAGGCGTCGTCACTGGCCTTCGAGCGTGGGGCCACCATTGAAAAAAAGCAAGCTGAGTTGGCCCAAAAAAGCCGTATTATCGACGTGTTGAACACCGAGGCCGAATCTTCCAGAAAATCAAAGATGGAAGCCATCAAAAAGGCCGATGAAGCCCAGCTTATGATGGATAGAATGAAGCGTGAGCACTATGCCACGGTGGAGGACATGGGCCATTGGGATACTCTGGTCACTGCCGAAAGGGACGCGGCGCTAAAGGAGCTAAACGAGCTCAAATCCAAATACGCCGAAATCGCCAAGGATAGGGACGATGCAAACAATGCAGCCCAGGAGGCGTGCGAACAAGCTGTTATACTCCGGACCGAACGGGATGAGGCAGTGGCCAAAGTTCAAGCGGTCGAGGCGGAAATTGAGGAGAGAGTTCGGCAAGCCGAGGCCAGGCTAGAGGCCGACATCGAAGATCTGCTTATCACATATAATGCCAATGTATTGAAGCACAGAAACTTGGCCTGGCTTCAGGATTACCCAGTGCATCTCCACAATGCTTGGGAACAATTGGTCGAAGAGGAAGAGGAAGCGCACCCGGGTGAATCGGTTGACCGATTCGAGCTCAAAAATCGGTTGCTAACAGATGAGGAAAAGAAGGTCCTCCATGACGCTATGATCGCTCATGAGAAGGAGATGGTTGGCAGTCGATCTTTGGAGGTCGAAGAAGGGTCAGGGGTTAAGCATCGTGCCACTGCTCTCGAAACTACCGCTCCGCCTCCGTCTGAGCCTGTATCTGTGGTTAGTTCACAGACCGTTCCCGCTTATGACCTGGAACAGCCGCGGTTATCCCCCATTCGGGAGCATGCTTCTGAGGCCGCTCAGTCATCCGCAAGTCAAGTTGGGGAAGGTATTCAGAATTTATCTCAAGTGTTTTCTCAATAGAGAGTTTGTTTTGAAGCAGTTGCTAATAACTTCTTCTTATCTTTGTTTAGTGACTGGAGCTACTTCGATTGTCGCGGCCCGGGAATCGAGCAAAGGGGATAAGGCCATCGCCACTGGGACTACTGTCGTGACTATAGTATCAACCGAAGCGGCGCAGGGAAGGTCCCTATCCCTTGACGAACAAATGGTGAGTGAGCTGCTTGGCCCACAGGGTGGCTCTTTCAGTGACTTGCCATTTATCATTAGTGACCTCCCGCCTACCTCCAGCTCTTCAATGCAGACCACGGATGCCCACAGCCAAGCCCGACGATTCACGATGAAGAGATTCTGGCCGAGATTCACGCTGAACTGGAAGCTGAGGGGCAAAGCGTTAGTGTCGGTGGTGGCACTATCCCATCTTCCGGTGCGGGTCTGGTCCTTTCTACCCCTCCGGCGGGGAGTCTTCATTGAGATTCAAGTTCTGAGGAGGACGTAGATATTATGCCCCCGGCCGAAGAGCGGCCACCGGAGAGGAGGTCCTCCAAACGAAGGATTTCCGTTCCTAGCGATTCTGACGACGAACCGCTAATAAGGAAGCCAAGGAAGAAAGAATAGATCGACCTCCCAAGCAGATATTTTGGTAGATAGGAACATGTTTTCGTTTTTTTTTTGTTAGTAAGCCGTGTATAGATGCAGGTTTGGCCCCTGCTAGTAGGCATTCTTTTTTGGAAGAACTTATTTGCATGTAAGTCCTTGTCTTAAGTTAGTTGAAAATAAAATTCTGTTTTTCTTATTTCAACTATGTTTTCTACTTAAGTGTTGTGATGATGGGTTTACGACTGTGCTCTTTTGCGAATCTTGAACGCATGTCCACGCTTCGGGGACTTAGAATAATTTGCGAGCAACAGCTTGGTTCATGCCCCGAGAGCCCGATGATTATCGATGTTTATGATACAGTCCATGTCTTGGGAACTTAGAGTTAAGGCTTGTACTCCGGTCTATTCTGGAAATTTAGGGTCGACATTTACACTCCGGTTCGCACTTCGGGAACCAAGAGGTAACGTTCGCATTCCAATTCTCTCTCCGGGAATTTGGAGTTGGCTCACACTCTGGAAACTAAATTTCATTTCAAATCTCATTTCTTTTGTGCTTAAGTGTTTATAGCGTTATGTTTTCAGTCCGGTGCACTTGTGGTTTTTTTATCGTCAAGTAGAGTTTGTTTTATTCGCCAAGTCTGAAAATCTTTGTCACAAGTTGTAATCGATGAATAATCGAACTTCGGACATTGTATCACTTTGATTAACGATTAACACTTATCTTTTTTGCCCCTAGTCTCGTGGAATAACATTTGTGTTTTGGTGGTTGAGTGCGTTTATTGTAAACTTTAAGCACATGTCCACATTCCGGGGACTTAAGATAATTTGAGATCGATAATCCGGTTTGTACGGAGCTTGAGTGTTATCGATGTTTGCAGTATGGTTCGCGCTCAGGGAACCTGGAATTAATGTTTACACTCCACTTCATGCTCTGGGAATCTGGAGTTAGCACGGATGCTTCGGTTCGCGCCCTGGGAGCCTGTAACTTATGTTTATACTCCAATTCATACTTTGGGAACTTGGAGTCCGTTCGCATTCTGGGAACAAATTATTGAACTTTTATACTCCAACTCACGCTCTGGGAAGTCGGAGTCCGTTCGCGCTCTGGGAACGAGTTATTGAATGTTTATACTCCAATTCACACTCTGGGAAGTTGGAGTCCGTTCATGCTCCGGGAATGAGTTATTGAATGTTTATACTCCAATTCACACTCTGGGAAGTTGGAGTCCATTCACGCTCCGGGAACGAGTTATTGAATGTTTATACTCCAATTCACACTCTGGGAAGTTGGAGTCCATTCGCGCTCCGGGAACGAGTTATTGAATATTTATACTCCAATTCACACTCTGGGAAGTTGGAGTCCGTTCGCGCTCCAGGAACGAGTTATTGAATGTTTATACTCCAATTCACACTCTGGGAAGTTGGAGTCCGTTTGCGCTCCGGGAACGAGTTATTGAATGTTTATACTCCAATTCACACTCTGGGAAGTTGGAGTCCGTTCGCGCTCCGGGAACGAGTTATTGAATGTTTATACTCCAATTCACAGAGTTATTGAATGTTTATACTCCAATTCACACTCTGGGAAGTTGGAGTCCGTTCGCACTCCAGGAACGAGTTATTGAATATTTATACTCCAATTCACACTCCGGGAAGTTGGAGTCCGTTCGTGCTCCGGGACTGTGTTATTGAATGGACTGTCGTTTGTTGGTCCAGTTCAGCCTTTGATGTGATGGCTTGCCCCCGAGCTGGGGTTTCACTTAGTGAGTGGCCAGTGGTAACGCAGTCACTCGCTATTTGAATAAATTCCATTGTTTGATGGAACTTAGCTCTTCGTGTGTCGTGATTGTTGAACGTCGTATTCGGCGAATCACAGCTTTAGCTTGAAGAGATAGCATTTTATTTGCTGAAATAAGAAAATGTGGCAAAATCAGTGCCTTATTACAAAGTCAAATTTCAGAACGTAAAAGAAATTGCAAAGTATTCATGGATTGAAGGAGCCTGTCATGTGTGACAGTGACGAGGTTCTTCGTCGTTCCAGGCTTCTGAATAAGTAGGCCCGCCACTGATGGCGTTTATCACCAATCTCCCACGGGGACAAGTCGAGTCCTCCTGCCTCGGTTGATTGGGTTCATTGATTGGATTGGCTGGGCCCGCTTCTCTGGGCTGCGGTGTCCGCACAAACTGTTCCAACTTCCTTTCCCTGACCAGTTTTTCAACAAGATCCTGTAAGTGACGACACTCGTTCGTATCGTGGCCGTAGCCTTCATGGAACCTGCAAAATTTTCCCGTCTGCATTTGTCTCTCTGACGACGGTCTTGGAGCAGGCTTTTCATATTGAATTGTATTACGGGTCCGCAAATACAAGTCCTCCAGTGAAGTATTCAAAGGAGTATAACTGTCGAACATCGGATTTTTGCGTTGCGGGCCACGATTTTGATCTTGTTTTTTAAGTTGATTCACGCTCTCTCTTCGCCGAGCTTGTTTATTTTTAATGTTCAACTGAACTTTTTCGGAGCTCTCACCGGACTGTTTTATTGCAACATTGCTTTGGGTTCCTTCCGCATTTGGCCCTGCGTCAGCTTGCTTCCTAGACTGTTTCGCGTCTTCTCGTCTCAGGAATTGAGCTGCTTTGGCATGGAAACGGTCCAATGACGTAGGTGGTTTCCCAGCTAGCCAATTGCCAAATTCAGAATCGGGGTCGATCCCCTTAGTTAATGCCATAAGGATGGAGTTATCGTTTGGGTTACTAATCTCTGCACATGCAGTATGGAATCTATCTAAGTAGTGTCTGAGTGTCTCTCCGGGAGCTTGTGTGACACTAGATAGAGTGTTGACATCTTTCGGCCTTGCGAAGTGCATGCGGAATTGCTCAACGAATTTTGTGGCCAGCTGGTCGAATGAGGAGATGGATCGAAGAGGCAATCGGGTGAACCACATGGTGGCGATGCCCCCCAAGGATATGGGGAAACTACGACACTTCACAGCGTCGTCGGGTCTGGCAGCAGTCATCGACCATTCATATTTTAGAATATGTTGGTTGGGGTTGGAGTTTCCCTCATACATGGGTAGAGTGGGCATTCGGAATCGCCGTGGGGGTTCAGCATTAAGAATATCGTCCGTAAAGGGAGTGTGACTTCGGGAAACTCCCCAATCGTCGTTTGTGAATCCCTGACTCTCACGGATCATCTGACATATCATAGTTGAAAGATCCGGCATTTGTGCCGGAGTATGATCACGTTCCGTACTTCGGGCTTGAACCGGATATCGTGGACGGTCCAAGTCTCGCCTTCTTGGCTCATAGTCCTCTGGGACGTACGGTTCAGGAGTACGACTGCTATGACGATGGTCCAGGTCCGACTGATCTTGAGCGTCGACCCCTGGTTCAGCCGCAACGCTAGTGGTGCGGTATTCTACGGCGTGGTGAGGAACGGCACCTCCTCGGGGGGAGGGTCCGGTTTGGAAACTGGCTGACGAACCAACTCTTATTTGTCCAACGGTCAATGTCGGTTGGTTTCCAACGGGTGGCATACGGCTCCCATCTAACTGGGGTCGTGGAGGTCGGTTATGATAATCAGAAGATGAAGAACTTTCGCTGGAAGAGCGAGAAGCACGATCTCTCGTGGATCTCTTTCGTTTCTGGCGATCCAACTTGTTGATTAGCTTAGCGTTAGTGCGTAGCTGTTCTTCTAGTTGTCGCCGACTCTGGGTCAGCTCTTGGAGTAACAACTGCAACTCTTGTCGGGTAACCAGACCCGACGGTTCTGAGTGCCCAGCGACATCTTGATTAGGTGGAGGTAGAGGGGCAGAATTCTTTCTATCCTGTCCTTCTCGATTGATAGCGTTTGAGGTGGTTCTTGTGCTAACCATCTTGGTAGTTGAATTCCTTTCCTACACTTTATGCAAATCTGAATAGAAGGGAAGAAAGTTGGATTCAATGATCTGGATCTCTCTCTTAGATTTATTCAATCCGGTATCGATGACAGATCCAACGAGCAGGAGAAAAGCTGGGTTTTCTCAGTGAAAGCACCAAAGTGTTTGCGTCAAAATTGGGCACAACACTCTTCGGGAGTCGTTGAAGAGATAATAGTCAAGAATGCAAATTCAAAACATATATTATCTAACAAAAACTCCAATCAACAGTAAAGAAAATGCGTAGACAATCGATTTATAGTGGTTCGGCGTGTTGCCTACGTCCACTGTGAAGTGTTTTGATATTTTATTGCTTTTCTTTCAATGACTACAAGTTGTTGCAGCAATCAACAGCAAATTACAACTGTAAATTCGGAATCAACAGTAAAATTATGATGTAGAACGATGGAGATCTCGATCCGGCAGAGTCTGGGCGCTTCAGAGTCAGAAGATCCTTTTTCTGTTGGCCCTGGGGCTCTATTTATAGGCGTGGGCTGCTGATATTTCGCTGAAAACTCGGGAGACCACTCCTGGCACGTGAGGGGGCCCACATGCACGGTCTCGAGAAGTTTGGGCCCACTTTGGCATCGGTTCGAACTCCATTCGAACCGATCAAGAATTCATCCAATCGAGGTGAAATTTGGCGTGGACATTCCTAAACATGTACGCAAGCTTCTGTGAAAATTTCATGGCATTTGGATAAATAGGTTAGGAGATATGATGGGTTCGAAATGGGGTTTATTACTCGGCTGTTTGGTTCGAAACCATGCTTTCGAACCGATGGTTTCGAATCCATCATGGGACGTGACTTCGTGGTGACGTAGAGCGCAAACTTCGAACCAACCCGGTCTTCACTCCGAGTTGACCGCTTCGACTCCATGGATCTCGGCCAATTCGAACCGAAGGAAGACACGTCATCATGGTTGGTTGACCCAGTGGATTCGAATGAGGCTACACAGGATGGATTCGAACTTGGCATCATGGATGGATTCGAGCAAGGTTCCACGTTTGGGCTCGAGCAATGCTTTGTGATGGGTTCGAAGCGGCTACTCTCCGATGGGTTCGAGGTCCATTGTAATGAACTTGGTAGGTTCGAACTTGATGGTTTCGAACCCGAGGCGTCCTGATGGGTTCGAACCTGATGGGTTCGAAGGTGATGGTTTCGAACCTGATGGGTTCGAATCTCAGGCCTTTTCTTTCAAGTTGAATCGATCATAATTTGAGCGTATGAACTCGGATTGACTTGAAACTTGAGACGTTGATTCCTATGGTCTTTCTTGCCGTGTCCTATCAATTGTGGCTCAATCTGGACTTGGACAAAATTCATTGATATCCATAGCGAGACGAAGAATGGCCGGTCTCTTAGACAAACCGTTCTCCGTTTCTGATCAATCTTTTGGTATCGCGGCTTTGCCGAAAAGCGGGATAACAGCACGCATTTCTAAAAGTCGTACGGCACTATTTCGCTATTTCGGACGGATGTTGCACCTTGCACCGCGGATGTTGCACCCTGTAGATATCGATTATTCGGACGGTCATAACTTCTGGCTCGTTTAGAGTTACGGGATCCATAACCTGTCAAAACGAAGGCCACGGTGAGTTCTACGTCTTTGACAGCTTTCAGCCGTCAACGGATAGATTAATGACCAAAAAGGATAACCCGAATCTCCATCGCGTCTCGTAAGTTTTTTACCCTTCGTTTTTTCGACACCGGATTTTAACGGTAAAACGGGATTACCATGGCTCGTCTTCGATTTACCATCGCTGGAGAGTGGTGCACCATGGTACTGTTCCGTTTCAAATCCATGCATGCATTTCTAAAAGTCGTACGACACTGTTATGCCATTTCGGACGGATGTTGCACCTTGCACCGCGGATGTTGCACCCTGTAGATATCGATTATTCGGACGGACATAACTTTTGGCTCATTTAGAGTTACGGGAGCCATAACCTATCAAAACGAAGGCCACGGTGAGTTCTACGGCTTTGACCACTTTCAGCCGTCAACGTATAGATTAATGCCCGAAAAGGACAACCCGAATCTCAATCGGGTCTCGTAAGTTTTTTACCCTTCGTTTTTTCGACACCGGATTTTAACGGTAAAACGGGATTACCGTGCTTCGTCTTCGATTTACCATCGCTGGAGAGTGGTGCACCATGGTACTGTTCCGTTTAAAATCCATGCACGCATTTCTAAAAGTCGTACGACACTGTTTCTCCATTTCGGAAAGATGTTGCACCTTGCACCGTGGATATTGCACCCTGTAGATATCGATTATTCCGACGGCCATAAATTCTGGTTCGTTTAGAGTTACGGGAGCCATAACCTGTCAAAACGAAGGCCACGGTGAGTTCTGTGGCTTTGAAGCTTTCAGCCGTCAACGGATAGATTAATGCCCAAAAAGGACAACCCGAATCTCAATCGGGTCTCGTATGTTTTTTACCCTTCGTTTTTTCGACACCGGATTTTTACGGTAAAACGGGATTACCGTGCCTCGTCTTCGATTTACCATCGTTGGAGAGTGGTGCACCATGGTAATGTTCCGTTTCAAATCCATGCACGCATTTCTAAAAGTCATACGACACTGTTTCGCAATTTCGGATGGATGTTGCTCCTTGCACCGCGGATGTTGCACCCTGTAGATATCGATTATTCGAATGGCCATAGCTTCTGGCTCGTTTAGATTTACGGGAGCCATAACCTGTAAAACCGAAGGCCACGGTGAGTTCTACGGCTTTGATAGCTTTCAGCCGTCAACAGATAGATTAATGCCTGAAAAGGCAACCCGAATATCAATCGGGTCTCCTAAGTTTTTTACCCTACGTTTTTTCGACACCGGATTTTTACGGTAAAAAGGGATTACCGTGGCTCGTCTTCGACTTACCATCGCTGGAGAGTGGTGCACCATGGTACTGTTCCGTTTCAAATCCATGCACGCATTTCTAAAAGTCGTACGGCACTGTTTCGCCATTTCGGACGGATGTTGCACCTTGCACCGCGGATGTTGCACCCTGTAGATATTGATTATTTGGACGGCCATAACTTTTGGCTCGTTTAGAGTTACGGGAGCCATAACCTGTCAAAATGAAGGCCACAGTGAGTTCTACGGCTTTGACCACTTTCAACCGTCAACGGATAGATTAATACCCAAAAAGGACAACCCGAATCTCAATCGGGTCTCGTAAGTTTTTTACCCTTCGTTTTTTCGACACCCAATTTTTATGGTAAAACGGAATTAACGTGCCTCGTCTTCGATTTACCATCGTTTGAGAGTGGTGCACCATGGTACTGTTTCATTCCAAATCCATGCACGCATTTCTAAAAGTCATACGACACTGTTTCTCCATTTCGGACGGATGTTGCACCTTGCACCGCGGATGTTGCACACTATAGATATCGATTATTCGGACGGCCATAACTTCTGGCTCGTTTAGAGTTACGGGAGCCATAACCTGTCAAAATGAAGGCCTTGGTGAGTTCTACGGCTTTGACAGCTTTCAGCCGTCAACGGATAGATTAATGCCCGAAAACGACAACCTGAATCTCAATCGGGTCTCGTAAGTTTTTTACCCTTTGTTTTTTCGACACCGGATTTTTACGGTAAAACGGGATTACCGTGCCTCGTCATCGATTTACCGTCGTTGGAGAGTGGTGCACCATGGTACTGTTCCGTTTCAAATCCATGCTCGCATTTCTAAAAGTCATACGACACTGTTTTGCCATTTCGGACGGATGTTGCACCTTGCACCGCGGATGTTGCACCCTGTAGATATCGATTATTCGGACGGCCATAACTTCTGGCTCGTTTAGATTTACGGGAGCCATAACCTGTCAAAACGAAGGCCACGGTAAGTTCTACGTCTTTGATAGCTTTCAGCCGTCAACGGATAGATTAATGCCCGAAAAGGACAACCCGAATCTCAATCGGGGTTCGTAAGTTATTTACCCTTCGCTTTTTCGACGCCGGATTTTTACGGTAAAACGGGATTACCGTGCCTCGTCTTCGATTTACCATCACTGGAGAGAGGTGCACCATGGTCCTGTTCCATTACAAATCCATGCACGCATTTCTAAAAGTCGTACGACACTGTTTCGCCATTTCGGACGGATGTTGCACCTTGCACCGCGGATGTTGCACCCTATAGATATCGATTATTTGGATGGCCATAACTTCTGGCTCGTTTAGAGTTACGGGAGCCATAACCTGTCAAAACGAAGGCCACGGTGAGTTCTACGGCTTTGACCGCTTTCAGCCGTCAACGGATATATTAATACCCGAAAAGAACTACCCGAATCTCAATCCGGTCTCGTATGTTTTTTACCCTTCGTTTTTTCGACACTGGATTTTAACGGTAAAACAGGATTACTGTGGCTCGTCTTCGATTTACCATCGCTGGAGAGTGGTGCACCATGGTACTGTTCCATTTTAAATCCATGCACGCCTTTCTAAAAGTCGTACGACACTTTTTCGCCATTTCGGACGGAAGTTGCACCTTACCCCGCGGATGTTGCACCCTGTACATATCGATTATTCGGACAGCCATAACTTCTGGTTCGTTTAGATTTACGGGAGCCATAACCTGTCAAAACGAAGGCCACGGTGAGTTCTACGGCTTTAACAGCTTTCAGCTATCAATGGATAGATTAATGCCCGAAAAGAACAACCGGAATCTCAATCGGGTCTCGTAAGTTTTTTACCCTTCGTTTTTTCGACTCCGGATTTTTACGGTAAAATGGGATTACCGTGCCACGTCGTCGATTTACCGTCGCTGGAGAGTGGTGCACCATGGTACTGTTCCGTTTCAAATCCATGCACGCATTTCTAAAAGTTGTACGCCACTGTTTCGCCATTTCGGACTGATGTTGCACGCACCGCGGATGTTGCACCCTATAGATATCGATTATTCGGACGGCCACAACTTCTGGCTCATTTAGAGTTATGGGAGCCATAACCTGTCAAAACGAAGGCCACGGTGAGTTCTACGGCTTTGACTACTTTCAGCCGTCAACGGATTGATAAATGCCCAAAAAGGACAACCCGTATCTCAATCGGGTCTCGTAAGTTTTTTACCCTTCGTTTTTTCGACACCGGATTTTTACGGTAAAACGGGGTTACCGTGCCTCGTCTTTGATTTACCGTCGTTGGAGAGTGGTGCACCATGGTACTGTTCCGTTTCAAATCCATGCATGCATTTCTAAAAGTCATACGACACAGTTTCCCATTACGGACGTATGTTGCACCTTGCACCGCGGAAGTTGCACCCTGTACATATCGATTATTCGGACGGCCATAACTTATGGCTCGTTTAGAGTTACGGGAGCCATTACCTGTCAAAATGAAGGCTACGGTGAGTTCTACGGCTTTGACAGCTTTCAGCCGTCAACGGATAGATTAATGCCCGAAAAGGACAACCCGAATCTCAATCGGGTCTCGTAAGTTTTTTACCCTTCGTTTTTTCGACACCGGATTTTTACGGTAAAACGGGATTACCGTGCCCCGTCTTCGATTTACCATCATTGGAGAGTGGTGCACCATGGTATTGTTCCGTTTCAAATCCATGCACGCATTTCTAAAAGTCATACGACACTGTTTAGCCATTTCGGACGGATGTTGCATCTTGCACCGCGGATGTTGCACCCTTTAGATATCGATTATTCGGACGGTCATAACTTCTGGCTCGTTTAGAGTTACGGGAGCCATAACCTGTCAAAACGAAGGCCACGGTGAGTTCTACGGCTTTGACAGCTTTCAACCGTCAACGGATAGATTAATGTCCGAAAAGGACAACCCGAATCTCAATCGGGTCTCGTAAGTTTTTTACACTTCGTTTTTTCGACACGTGGATTTTTACGGTAAAACAGGAATACCGTGGCCCGTCTTCAACTTCCCATCGCTGGAGAGTGGTGCACCATGGTGTTGTTCCGTTTCAAATCCATGCACGCATTTCTAAAAGTCGTACGGCACTGTTTCTCCATTTCGGACGGATGTTGGACCTTGCACCACGGATGTTGCACCCTGTAGATATCGATTATTCGGACGGCCATAACTTCTGGCTCGTTTAGAATTACGGGAGCCATAACCTGTCAAAACGAAGGCCACGGTGAGTTCTATGGCTTTGACCGCTTTCAGCCGTCAACGGATAGATTAATGCCCGAAAAAGACTACCCGAATCTCAATCCGGTCTCGTAAGTTTTTTACCCTTCGTTTTTTCGACACCGGATTTTAACGGTAAAACAGGATTACCGTGGCCCGTCTTCGATTTACCATCGTTGGAGAGTGGTGCACCATGATACTGTTCCGTTTCAAATCCATGCACGCATTTCTAAAAGTCGTACGACACTTTTTCGCCATTTCGGACGGATGTTGCACCTTACCCCGCGGATGTTGCACCCTGTACATATCGATTATTCGGACGGTCATAACTTCTGGCTCGTTTAGACTTACGGGAGACATAACATGTCAAAACGAAGGCCACGGTGAGTTCTACGGCTTTGACAACTTTCAGCCATCAACGGATAGATTAATGCCCAAAAAGGACAACCCGAATCTCAATCGGGTCTCGTAAGTTTTTTACCCATCGTTTCTTCGACGCCGGATTTTAACGGTAAAACGGGATTACCGTGGCTCGTCTTCGATTTACCATCGCTGGAGAGTGGTGCACCATGGTACTGTTCCATTTCTAATCCATGCACGCATTTCAAAAAGTCGTACGCCACTGTTTCGCCATTTCGGACGGATGTTTCACCTTGCAACGCGGATGTTGTGCCCTATAGATATCGATTATTCGAACGGCCATAACTTCTGGATCGTTTAGAGTTATGGGAGCCATAACCTGTCAAAACGAAGGCCACGGTGAGTTCTACGGCTTTGACTGCTTTCAGCCGTAAACGGATAGATTAATGCCCGAAAAGGACAACCAGAATCTCAATCGGGTCTCGTAAGTTTTCTACCCTTTGTTTTTTCGACACCGGATTTTTACGGTAAAACGGGATTACCGTGCCTCGTCTTCGATTTACCATCGTTGGAGAGTGGTGCACCATGGTACTGTTCCGTTTCAAATCCATGCATGCATTTCTGAAAGTCATACGACACTGTTTCACCATTTCGGACGGATGTTGCACCTTGCACCGCGGATGTTGCACCCTGTAGATATCGATTATTCGGACGGCCATAAATTCTGGCTCGTTTAGAGTTACGGGAGCCATAACCTGTCAAAACGAAGGCCACGGTGAGTTCTACGGCTTTGACAGCTTTCAGCCGTCAACGGATGGTTTAATGCCCGAAAAGGACAACCCGAATCTCAATCGGGTCTCGTAAGTTTTTTACCCTTCGTTTTTTCGACACCGTATTTTTACGGTAAAACGGGATTACCGTGCCTCGTCTTCGATTTACCATCGTAGAAGAGTGGTGCACCATGGTACCGTTCCGTTTCAAAACCATGCACGCATTTCTAAAAGTCATACGACACTGTTTCGCCATTTCGGACGGATGTTGCACCTTGCACCGCGGATGTTGCACCCTGTAGATATCGATTATTCGGACGGCCATAACTTCTGGCTCGTTTAGAGTTACGGGAGCCATAACCTGTCAAAATGAAGGCCACGGTGAGTTCTACAGCTTTGACAGCTTTCAGCCGTCAACGGATAGACTAATGCTCGAAAAGGATAACCCGAATCTCGATTGTGTTTCGTAAGTTTTTTGCCCTTCGCTTTTTCGACACCGGATTTTTACGATAAAACGAGATTACCGTGCCTCGTCTTCGATTTACCAACGCTGGAGAGTGGTGCACCATGGTGCTGTTCCGTTTCAAATCCATGCACGCATTTCTAAAAGTCGTACGGCACTGTTTCGCCATTTCGGACGGATTTTGCACCTTGCACCGCGGATGTTGCACCCTGTAGATATCGATTATTCGGACGACCATAACTTCTGGATGGTTTAGAGTTACGGGAGCCATAACCTGTCAAAACGAAGGCCACGGTGAGTTCTACGGCTTTGACAGCTTTCAGCCGTCAACGGATAGATTAATTCCCGAAAAGGACAACCCGAATCTCAATCGGGGTTCGTAAGTTTTTTACCCATCGCTTTTTCGACACCGGATTTTTACGGTAAAACGGGATTACCGTGCCTCCTCTTCGATTTACCATCGCTGGAGAGTGGTGCACCATGGTGTTGTTCCGTTTCAAATCCATGCACGCATTTCTAAAAGTCATACGACACTGTTTCGCCATTTCGGACGGATGTTGCACCTTGCACCGCGGATGTTGCACTATGTAGATATCGATTATTCGGACGGCCATAACTTCTGCCTCGTTTAGATTTACGGGAGCCATAACCTGTCAAAACGAAGGCCATGGTGAGTTCTACGGCTTTGACAGCTTTCAGCCGTCAACGGATAGATTAATGCCCGAAAAGGACAACCCGAATCTCAATCGGGGTTCGTAAGTTTTTTACCCTTCGCTTTTTCGACACCGGATTTTTACCCTAAAACAGGATTACCGTGCTTTGTCTTCGATTTACCATCGCTGGAGAGTGGCGCACCATGGTGCTGTTCCGTTTCAAATCCATGCACGTATTTCTAAAAGTCGTACGGCACTGTTTCGCCATTTTGGACGGATGTTGCACCTTGCACCGCGGATGTTGCACCCTGTAGATATCGATTATTCGGACGGCCATAACTTTTGGCTCGTTTAGAGTTACGGGAGCCATAACCTGTCAAAACGAAGGCCACGGTGAGTTCTACGGCTTTGACCGCTTTCAGCCGTCAACGGATAGATTAATGCCCGAAAAGGACTACCCGAATCACAATCGGGTCTCGTAAGTTTTTTACCCTTCGTTTTTTCGACTCCGGATTTTAACGGTATAACAGGATTACCGTGGTTCGTCTTCGATTTACCATCGCTGGGGAGTGGTGCACCATGGTACTGTTCCGTTTCAAATCCATGCACGTATTTCTAAAAGTCGTACGACACTTTTTCGCTATTTCTGATGGATGTTGCACCTTACCCCGTGGATGTTGCACCCTGTACATATCGATTATTCGGACGGCCATAACTTCTGGCTCGTTTAGAGTTACGGGAGCCATAACCTGTCAAAACGAAGGCCACGGTGAGTTCTACTGCTTTGACAGCTTTCAGCCATCAACGGATAGATTAAAGCCCGAAAAGGACAACCCGAATCTCAATCGGGTCTCGTAAGTTTTTTACCCTTCGTTTTTTCGACACCGGATTTTTACGGTAAAACGAGATTACCGTGCCACGTCTTCGATTTACCATCGCTGGAGAGTGGCGCACCATGGTACTGTTCCGTTTCAAATCCATGCACGCATTTCTAAATGTCATACGCCACTGTTTCGCCATTTCGGACGGATGTTGCACCTTGCACCGTGGATGTTGCACCATGTAGATATCGATTATTCGGACGGCCATAACTTCAGGGTCGTTTAGAGTTACGGGAGCCATAACCTGTCAAAACGAAGGCCATGGTGAGTTCTACGGATTTGACCGATTTCAGCCGTCAACGGATGGATTAATGTCCGAAAAGGACAACCCGAATCTCAATCGGGTCTCGTAAATTTTTTGCCCTTCGTTTTTTCGACGCCGGATTTTTACGGTAAAACGGGATTACCGTGGCTCGTCTTCGATTTACCATCGCTGGAGAGTGGTGCACCATGGTACTGTTCCGTTTCAAATCCATGCACGCATTTCAAAAAGTCGTACGCCACTGTTTCGCCATTTCGGACGGATGTTGCACCTTGCCCCGCGGATGTTGCACCCTGTAGATATCGATTATTCGGACGGCCATAACTTCTGGCTCGTTTAGAGTTACGGGAGCAATAACCTGTCAAAATGATGGCCACGGTGAGTTCTACGGCTTCGATTGCTTTCATCCGTCAACGGTTAGATTAATTCCCGAAAAGGACAACCCAAATCTCAATCGGGTCTCGTAAGTTTTTTACCCTTCCTTCTTTCGACACCGGATTTTTACGGTAAAACGGGATTACCGTGCCTCGTCTTCGATTTACCATCCCTGGAGAGTGGTAAACCATGGTACAGTTCCGTTTCGAATCCATGCACGCATTTCTAAAAGTCGTACGCCAGTGTTTCACCATTTCGGACGGATGTTGCACCTTGCACCGCGGATGTTGCACGTTGTAGATATCGATTATTCGGACGGCCATAACTTTTGGCCGGTTTAGAGTTACGGGAGCCATAACCTGTCATAACGAAGGCCACGGTGAGTTCTACGGCTTTAACCGCTTTTAGCCGTCAACGGATAGATTAAAGCCCAAAAAGGACAACCCGAATCTCAATCGGGCCTCGTAAGTTTTTTACCCTTCGTTTTTTCGACACCGGATTTTTACAGTAAAACAGGATTACCGTGCCTCGCCTTCGATTTACCATCGCTGGAGAGTGGTGCACCATGGCACTGTTCCGTTTCAAATCCATGCACGCATTCCTAAAAGTTGTACGGCACTGTTTCGCCATTTCAGACGGATGTTGCACCTTGCACCGCAGATGTTGCACCCTGTAGATATCGATCATTCGGACGGTCATAACTTATGGCTCGTTTAGAGTTACGGGAGCCGTAACCTGTCAAAACGAAGGCAACGGTGAGTTCTACGGCTTTGACCACTTTCAGCCGTCAACGGATAGATTAATGCCCCAAAAGGACAACCCGAATCTCAATCGGGTCTCGTAAGTTTTTTACCCTTCGTTTTTTCGACACCGGATTTTTACGGTAAAAAGGGATTACCGTCCCTCGTCTTCGATTTACCATCGCTGGAGGGTGGTGCACCATGGTACTGTTCCGTTTCAAATCCATGCACGCATTTCTAAAAGTCGTACGGCACTGTTTCGCCATTTCGGACGGATGTTGCACCTTGCACCGCGGATGTTGCACCCTGTATATATCGATTATTCGGACGGTCATAACTTCTGTCTCGTTTAGAGTTACGGGAGTCATAACCTGTCAAAACGAAGGCCACGGTGAGTTCTACGGCTTTGACAGCTTTCAGGCGTCAATGGATAGACTAATGCCCAAAAAGGACAACCCGAATCTCAATCGGGTCTCGTAAGTTTTTTACCCTTCATTTTTTCGACACCGGATTTTAACGGTAAAACGGGATTACCGTGGCTCGTCTTCGATTTATCATTGCTGGAGAGGGGTGCACCATGGTACCGTTCCATTTCAAATCCATGCACGCATTTCTAAAAGTCGTACGGCTCAATTTCGCCATTTCGGACGGATGTTGCACCTTGCACCACGGATGTTGCACCCTGTAGATATCGATTATTCGGACGGCCATAACTTCTGGCTCGTTTAGAGTTACGGGAGCCATAACCTGTCAAAACAAAGGCCACGGTGATTTCTACGGCTTTGACCGCTTTCAGCCGTCAACGGATAGATTAATGCCCGAAAAGGACAACCCGAATCTCAATCGGGTCTCGTAAGTTTTTTACCCTTCGTTTTTTCGACACCGGATTTTTACGGTAAAAAGGGATTACCATGGCTCGTCTTCGATTTACCATCGCTGGAGAGTGGTGCACCATGGTACCGTTCCGTTTCAAATCCATGCATGCATTTCTAAAAGTTGTACGCCACTGTTTCGCCATTTCGGACGGATGTTGCATCTTGCACCGCGGATGTTGCACCCTATAGATATCGATTATTCGGACGGCCATAACTTCTGGCTCGTTTAGAGCTACGGGAGCCATAACCTGTCAAAACGAAGGCCACGGTGAGTTTTACGGCTTTGACCGCTTTCAGCCGTCAACGGATAGATTAATGCCCAAAAAGGACAACCCGAATCTCAATCGGGCCTCGTAAGTTTTTTACCCTTCGTTTTTTCGACACCGGATTTTTACGGTAAAACGGGATTATCGTGCCTCGTCTTCGATTTAACATCGCTGGAGAGTGGTGCATCATGGTACTATTCCGTTTCTAATCCATGCACACTTTTCTAAAAGTCATACGACACTGTTTCGCCGTTTCAGACGGATGTTGCACCTTGCACCGCGGATGTTGCACCCTGTAGATATCGATTATTCGGACGGTCATAACTTCTGGCTCGTTTAGAGTTACGGGAACCATAACCTGTCAAAACGAAGGCCACGGTGAGTTCTACGGCTTTGACAGCTTTTAGCCGTCAAAGGATAGATTAATGCCCAAAAAGGACAACCCGAATCTCAATCGGGTCTCGTTAGTTTTTTACCAATCGTTTTTTCGACGCCGGATTTTAAGGAAAAAACGGGATTACTATGGCTCGTCTTCGATTTACCATCGCTGGAGAGTGCTGCACCATGGTACCGTTCCGTTTCAAATCCATGCATGCATTTCTAAAAGTCGTACGGCATTGTTTTGCCACTTAGGACGGATGTTGCACCTTGCACCGCGGACGTTGCACCCTGTAGACATCGATTATTCGGACGGTCATAACTTCTGGCTCGTTTAGAGTTACGGGAGCCATAACCTGTCAAAACGAAGGCCACGGTGAGTTCTACGTCTTTGACAGCTTTCAGCCATCAACGGATAGATTAATGCCCAAAAAGGACAACCCGAATCTCAATCGAGTCTCGTAAGTTTTTTACCCATCGTTTTTTCGACGCCGGATTTTAACGTTAAAACGGGATTACCGTGGCTCGTCATCGATTTACCATCGCTGGAGAGTGGTGCACCATGGTGCTGTTCCATTTCAAATCCATGCACAAATTTCTAAAAGTCGTACGGCACTGTTTCGCCATTTCGGACGGATGTTGCACCTTGCAACGCGGATGTTGCGCCCTGTAGATATCGATTATTCGGACGGCCATAACTTCTGGATCGTTTAGAGTTACGGGAGCCATAACCGGTCAAAACGAAGGCCACGGTGAGTTCTACGGCTTTGACAGCTTTCAGCCATCAACGGATAGATTAATGCCCGAAAAGGACGACCCGAATCTCAATCGGGTCTCGTAAGTTTTCTACCCTTCGTTTTTTCGACACCGGATTTTTACGGTAAAACGGGATTACCGTGGCTCGCCTTCGATTTACCATCGCTGGAGAGTGGTGCACCGTGGTACTGTTCCGTTTCAAATCCATGCACGCATTTCTAAAAGTCGTACGGCACTGTTTCGCCATTTCGGACGGATGTTGCACCTTGCACCGCGATGTTGCACCCTGTAGATATCGATTATTCGGACGACCATAACTTCTGGCTCGTTTAGAGTTACGGGAGCCATAACCTGTTAAAACGAAGGCAACGGTGAGTTTTATGGCTTTGACCACTTTCCGCCATCAATGGATAGATTAATGCCCAAAAAGGACAACCCGAATCTCAATCGGGTCTCGTAAGTTTTTTACCCTTCGTTTTTTCGACACCGGATTTTTACGGTAAAAAGGGATTACCGTCCCTCGTCTTCGATTTACCATCGCTGGAGAGTGGTGCACCATGGTACTATTCCGTTTCAAATCCATGCACGCATTTCTAAAAGTCATACGGCACTGTTTCGCCATTTCGGACGGATGTTGCACCTTGCACCGCGATGTTGCACCCTGTAGATATCGATTATTCGGATGGTCATAACTTCGGGCTCGTTTAGAGTTACGGGAGCCATAACCTGTCAAAACGAAGGCCACGGTGAGTTCTATGGGTTTGACAGCTTTCAGCCGTCAATGGATAGATTAATGCCCAAAAAGGACAACCCGAATCTCAATCGGGTCTCGTAAGTTTTTTACCCTTTGTTTTTTCGACACCGGATTTTAACGGTAAAATGGGATTACCGTGGCTCGTCTTCGATTTTCCATCGCTGGAGAGTGGTGCACCATGGTACTGTTCCATTTCAAATCCATGCACGCATTTATAAAAGTCGTACGGCACAATTTCGCCATTTCGGACGGATGTTGCTCCTTGCACCGCGGATGTTGCACCCTGTAGATATTGATTATTCGGACGGCCATAACTTCTGGCTCGTTTAGAGTTACGGGAGCCATAACCTGTCAAAACGAAGGTTACGGTGAGTTCTACGGCTTTGACCGCTTTCAGCCGTCAACGGATAGATTAATGTCCGAAAAGGACAACCCGAATCTCAATCGGGTCTCGTAAGTTTTTTACCCTTCGTTTTTTCGACACCGGATTTTTACGGTAAAACGGGATTACCGTGGCTCGTCTTCGATTTACCATCGCTGGAGAGTGGTGCACCATGGTACTGTTCCGTTTCAAATCCATGCCTGCATTTCTAAAAGTCGTACGGCACTGTTTCGCCATTTCGGACGGATGTTGCACCTTGCACCGCGGATGTTGCACCCTGTAGATATCTATTATTCGGACGGCCATAACTTCTGGCTCGTTTAGAGCTACGGGAGCCATAAACTGTCAAAACGAAGACCACGGTGAGTTTTACGGCTTTGAACGCTTTCAGCCGTCAACGGATAGATTAATGCCCAAAAAGGACAACCCGAAACTCAATCGGTCCTCGTAAGCTTATTTTACCCTTCGTTTTTTCGACACCGGATTTTTACGGTAAAACAGGATTATCGTGCCTCGTCTTCGATTTAACATCGCTGGAGAGTGGTGCACCATGGTACTATTCCATTTCAAATCCATGCACGCTTTTCTAAAAGTCGTACGGCACTGTTTCGCCGTTTCGGACGAATGTTGCACCTTGCACCGCGGATGTTGCACCCTGTAGATATCGATTATTCGGACGGTCATAACTTCTGGCTCGTTTAGAGTTACGGGAACCATAACCTGTCAAAACGAAGACCACGGTGGGTTCTACGGCTTTGACAGCTTTTAGCCGTCAACGGATAGATTAATGCCCAAAAAGGACAACCCGAATCTCTATCGGGTCTCGTTAGTTTTTTACCCATCGTTTTTTCGACGCCGGATTTTAATGATAAAACGGGATTACTGTGGCTCGTCTTCGATTTACCATCGCTGGAGAGTGGTGCACCATGGTACTATTCCATTTCAAATCAATGCACGCATTTCTAAAAGTTGTACGGCACTATTTCGCCATTTCGGACGGATGTTGCACCTTGCACCGCGGACGTTGCACCCTTTAGATATCGATTATTCGGACAGCCATAACTTCTGGCTCGTTTAGAGTTACGGGAGCCATAACCTGTAAAAACGAAGGCCACGGTGAGTTCTACGGCTTTGACAGCCTTCAACCGTCAACGGATAGATTAATGCCCGAAAAGGACAACCCGAATCTCTATCGGGTCTCGTATGTTTTTTACCCTTCGTTTTTTCGACACCGGATTTTAACGGTAAAACGGGATTATCGTGACTCGTCTTCGATTTACCATCGCTGGAGAGTGGTGCACCATCGTACTGTTCCGTTTCAAATCCATGCATGCATTTCTAAAAGTCGTATGGCACTGTTTCGCCATTTCGGACGGATGTTGCATCTTGCACCGCGGATGTTGCACCCTGTAGATATCGATTATTCGGACGGCCAAAACTTCTGGCTCGTTTAGAGTTACGGGAGCCATAACCTATCAAAACGAAGGCCACGGTGATTTCTACCGCTTTGACAGCTTTCATCCGTTAATGGATAGATTAATGCCCGAAAAGGACGACCCGAATCTCAATCGGGTCTCGCAAGATTTTTGCCCTTCGTTTTTTCGACACCGGATTTTTACGGAAAACGGGATTACCATGGCTCGTCTTCGATTTACCATCGCTGGAGAGTGGTGCACCATGGTACTGTTCCGTTTCAAATCCATGCACGCATTTCTAAAAGTCGTACGACACTGTTTCGTCATTTCGGACGGATGTTGCACCTTGCACCGCGGATGTTGCACCTTGTAGATATCGATTATTCGGACGGCCATTACTTCTGGCTTGTTTAGAATTACGGGAATCATAACCTGCAAAACGAAGGCCATGGTTAGTTCTACGGCTTTGACCGCTTTCAGCTGTCAACGGATAGATTAATGCCCGAAAAGGACAACCCGAATCTCAATCGGGCCTCTTAAGTTTTTTACCCTTCGTTTTTTCGACACCGGATTTTTTCGGTAAAACGGGATTACCGTGGCTCGTCTTCGATTTACCATCGCTGTAGAGTGGTGCACCATGGTAATGTTCCGTTTCAAATCCATGCATGCATTTCTAAAAGTCGTACGGCACTGTTTCGCCATTTCGGACGGATGTTGCACCTTGCACCGCGGATGTTGCACCCTGTAGATATCGATTATTCGGACGGCCATAACTTCTGGCTCGTTTAGAGTTACGGAAGCCATAACCTGTCAAAACGAAGGCCACGGTGAGTTCTACGGCTTTTACCGCTCTCAACCATCAACGGATAGATTAATGCCCAAAAAGGACAACCCGAATCTCAATCGGGTCTCGTAAGTTTTTTACCCTTCGTTTTTTCGACACCGGATTTTTACGGTAAAACGGGATTACCGTGCCTCGTCTTCTATCTACCATCGCTGGAGAGTGGTGCGCCATGGTACAGTTCCGTTTCAAATCCACACACGCATTTCTAAAAGTCTTTACGCCACTGTTTCACCATTTCGGACGGATGTTGCACCTTGCACCGCGGATGTTGCACCCTGTAGATATCGATTATACGGACGGCCATAACTTCTGGCTCGTTTAGAGTTACGGGAGCCATAACCTGTCAAAATGAAGGCCACGGTGAGTTCAACTGCTTCGACGGCTTTCATCCGTCAACAGATAGATTAAAGCCCGTAAAGGACAACCCGAATCTCAATCGGGTCTCGTAAGTTTTTTACCCTTCCTTTTTTCGACACCGGATTTTTACGGTAAAACGGGATTACCGTGCCTCGTCTTCGATTTACCATCATTGGAGAGTGGTGCACCATGGTACTGTTCCGTTTCAAATTGATGCATGCGTTTCTAAAAGTCGTACGGCACTGTTTCGCCATTTCGGACGGATGTTGCACCTTGCACCGCGGACGTTGCACCCTGTAGATATCGATTATTCGAACGGCCATAACTTCTGGCTCGTTTAGAGTTACGAGAGCTATAACCTGTTAAAACGAAGGCCACGGTGAGTTCTACGGCTTTGACCGCTTTCAGCCGTCAACGGATAGATTAATTCCCAAAAAGGACAACACGAATCTCAATCGGGTCTCGTAAGTTTTTTACCCTTCGTTTTTTCGACACCGGATTTTTACGGTAAAACGGGATTACCGTGGCTCGTATTCGATTTACCATTGCTGGAGAGTGGTGCACCATGGATCCGTTAAGTTTCAAATCCATGCACGCATTTCTAAAAGTCGTACGGCACAGTTTCGCCATTTCAGACGGATGTTGCACATTGCACCGCGGATGTTGCACCCAGTAGATATCGATTATTCGGACGGCCATAACTTCTGGCTCGTTTAGAGTCACGGGATCCATAACCTGTCAAAACGAAGGCCACAGTGAGTTCTACGGCTTCGACCGCTTTCAGCCGTCAACATATAGATTAATGCCCGAAAAGGACAACCCGAATCTCAATCGGGTCTCGTATGTTTTTTACCCTTCGTTTTTTCGACACCAGATTTTTACGGTATAACAGGATTACCGTGCCTCGTCTTCGATTTACCACCGCTGGAGAGTGGTGCACCATGGTACTGTTCCGTTTCAAATCCATGCACGCATTTCAAAAAGTCGTACGGCACTGTTTCGCCATTTCGGACGGATGTTGCACCTTGCACCGCGGATGTTGCACCCTGTAGATATCGATTATTCAGACGGTCATAATTTCTGGCTCGTTTATAGTTATGGGAAACTGTCAAAACGAAGGCCACGGTGATTTCTACAGCTTTGACAGCTTTCAGCCGTCATTGGGTAGATTAATGCCCAAAAAGGACAACCCGAATATCAATCGGGTCTCGTAAGTTTTTTACCCTTCATTTTTTCGACACCGGATTTTAACGGTAAAACGGGTTTACCCTGGCTCATCTTCGATTTACCATCGCTGGAGGGTGGTGCACCATGGTACTGTTCCATTTCAAATCCATGCACGCATTTCTAAAAGTCGTACGGCATAGTTTCGCCATTTCGGACGGATGTTGCACCTTGCACCGCGGATGTTGCACCCTGTAGATATCGATTTTTCGGACGGCCATAACTTCTGGCTCGTTTAGAGTTACAGGAGGCATAACTTTTCAAAACAAAGGCCATGGTGAGTTCTACGGCTTTGACAGCTTTCAGCCGTCAACGGATAGATTAGTGCCCGAAAAGGACAACTCGAATCTCAATCGGGCCTCGTAAGTTTTTTACCCTTCGTTTTTTCGACACCGGATTTTTACGGTAAAATGAGATTACTGTGGCTCGTCTTCGATTTACCATCGCCGGAGAGTGGTGCACCATGGTACTGTTCCATTTCAAATCCATGCATGCATTTCTAAAAGTCGTACGACACTGTTTCGCCATTTCGGACGGATGTTGCACCTTGCACCGCGGATGTTGCACCCTGTAGATATCGATTATTCGGACGGCCATAACTTCTGGCTCGTTTAGAGTTACGGGAGACATAACCTGTCAAAACGAAGGCCACAGTGAGTTCTACGGATTTGACAGCTTTCAACTGTCAATGGATAGATTAATGCCCAAAAAGGACAACCCGAATCTCAATCGGGTCTCGTAAGTTTTTTGCCCTTCGTTTTTTCGACACCGGATTTTTACGGTAAAACGGGATTACCGTGCCTCGTCTTCGATTTACCATCGCTGGAGAGTGGTGCACCATGATACTGTTCCATTTCAAATCCATGCACGCATTTCTAAAAGACGTACGGCACTGTTTCGCCATTTCGGACGGATGTTGCACCTTGCACCGCGGATGTTGCACCCTGTAGATATCGATTATTCGGACGGTCATAACTTCTGGCTCGTTTAGAGTTACGGGAGCCATAACTTGTTAAAACGAAGGCCACGGTGAGTTCTACGGCTTTAGCAGCTTTCAGCCGTCAACGGATAGATTAGTGCCCGAAAAGGACAACCCGAATCTCAATCGGGTCTCGTAAGTTTTGTACCCTTCGATTTTTCGACACCGGATTTTTACGGTAAAACGGGATTACCGTGCCTCGTCTTCGATTTACCATCTCTGGAGAGTGGTGCACCATGGTACTGTTCCGTTTCAAATCCATGCACGCGTTTCTAAAAGTCGTACGACACTGTTTCTCCATTTCGGACGGATGTTGCACCTTGCACCGCGGATGTTGCACCCTGTAGATATCGATTATTCGGTCGGCCATAACTTCTGGCTCGTTTAGAGTTACGGGAGCCATAACCTGTCAAACGAAGGCCACGGTGAGTTCTACGGCTTTGACCGCTTTCAGCCGTCAACGGATAGATTAATGCCCAAAAAGGACAACACGAATCTCAATCGGGTCTCGTAAGTTTTTTACCCTTCGTTTTTTCGACACCGGATTTTTACGGTAAAACGGGATTACCGTGGCTCGTCTTCGATTTACCATCGCTGGAGAGTGGCGCAGCATGGTACTGTTCCGTTTCAAATCCATGCACGCATTTCTAAAAGTCGTACGGCACAGTTTCGCCATTTCGGACGGATGTTGCACCTAGTAGATATCGATTATTCGGACGGCCATAACTTCTGGCTCGTTTAGAGTTACGGGATCCATAACCTGTTAAAACGAAGGCCACAGTGAGTTCTACGGCTTCGACCGCTTTCAGCCGTCAAGATAGATTAATGCCCGAAAATGACAACCCGAATCTCAATCGGGTCTCGTAAGTTTTTTACCCTTCGTTTTTTCGACACCGGATTTTTACGGTATAACAGGATTACCGTGCCTCGTCTTCGATTTACCATCGCTGGAGAGTGGTGCACCATGGTACTGTCCCGTTTCAAATCCATGCACGCATTTATAAAAGTCGTACAGCACTGTTTCGCCATTTCGGACGAATGTTGCACCTTGCACCGCGGATGTTGCACCCTGTAGATATCGATTATTCGGACGGTCATAATTTCTGGCTCGTTTATAGTTATGGGAAACAGTCAAAACGAAGGCCACGGTGAGTTCAACAGCTTTGACAACTTTCAGCCGTCATTGGGTAGATTAATGCCCAAAAAGGACAACCCGAATCTCAATCGGGTCTCGTAAGTTTTTTACCCTTCATTTTTTCGACACCGGATATTAACGGTAAAACGGGTTTACCGTGGCTCATCTTCGATTTACCATCGCCGGAGAGTATTGCACCATGGTACTATTCCATTTCAAATCCATGCACGCATTTCTAAAAGTCGTACGACACAGTTTCGCCATTTCGGACGGATGTTGCACCTTGCACCGCGGATGTTGCACCCTGTAGATATCGATTTTTCGGAAGGCCATTACTTCTGGCTCGTTTAGAGTTACGGGAGGCATAACATGTCAAAACGAAGGCCATGGTGAGTTCTATGGCTTTGACAGCTTTCAGCCGTCACGGATAGATTAGTGCCCGAAAAGGACAACTCGAATCTCAATCGGGTCTCGTATGTTTTCTACCCTTCGTTTTATCGACACCGGATTTTTACGATAAAACGAGATTACCGTGGCTCATCTTCAATTTACCATCGCTAGAGAGTGGTGCACCATGGTACTGTTCCATTTCAAATCCATGCATGCATTTCTAAAAGTCGTACGACACCGTTTCGCCATTTCGGACGGATGTTGCACCTTGCACCGCGGATGTTGCACCCTGTAGATATCGATAATTCGGACGGCCATAACTTCTGGCTCGTTTAGAGTTACGGGAACCATAACCTGTCAAAACGAAGGCCACGATGAGTTCTACGGCTTTGACCGCTTTCGACCGTCAATGGATAGATTAATGCCCAAAAAGGACAACCCGAATCTCAATCGGGTCTCGTAAGTTTTTTACCCTTCGTTTTTTCGGCACCGGATTTTTACGATAAAACGGGATTACCGTGCCTCGTCTTCGATTTACCATCGTTGGAGAGTGGTGCAGCATGATACTGTTCCATTTCAAATCCATGCACGCATTTCTAAAAGACGTACGGCACTGTTTCGCCATTTCGGACGGATGTTGCACCTTGCACCGCGGATGTTGCACCCTGTAGATATCGATAATTCGGACGGCCATAACTTCTGGCTCGTTTAGAGTTACGGGAGCCATAACCTGTCAAAACGAAGGCCACGGTGAGTTCTACGGCTTTGACCGCTTTCGACCGTCAATGGATAGATTAATGCCCAAAAAGGACAACCCGAATCTCAATCGGGTCTCGTAAGTTTTGTACCCTTCGTTTTTTCGACACCGGATTTTTACGGTAAAACGAGATTGCCGTGCCTCGCCTTCGATTTACCATCGCTGGAGAGTGGTGCACCATGGTACTGTTCCGTTTCAAATCCATGCACGCGTTTCTAAAAGTCGTACGACACTGTTTCGCCATTTCGGACGGATGTTGCACCTTGCACCGCGGATGTTGCACCCTGTAGATATCGATTATTCGGAAGGCCATAACTTCTGGCTCATTTAGAGTTACGGGAGCAATAACTTGTCAAAACGAAGGCCACGGTGAGTTCTATGGCTTTGACCGCTTTCAGCCGTCAGCGGATAGATTAATGCCCAAAAAGGACAAACCGAGTCTCAATCGGGTCTCGTAAGTTTTTTACCCTTCGTTTTTTCTACACCGGATTTTTACGGTAAAACAGGATTACCGTGCCTCGTCTTCGATTTACCATCACTGGAGAGTGGTGCACCATGGTACTGTTCCGTTTCAAATCCGTGCACGCATTTATAAAAGTCGTACGACACTGTTTCGCCATTTCGGACTGATGTTGCACCTTGCACCGCGGATGTTGCACCCTGTAGATATCGATTATTCGGACGTTCATAACTTCTGGGTCGTTTAGATTTAAGGGAGCCATAACCTGTCAAAACGAAGGCCACAGTGAGTTCTACGGCTTTGGCAGCTTTCAGCCGTCAACGGATAGATTAATGCCCAAAAAGGACAACCTGTATCTCAATTGGGTCTCGTAAGTTTTTTACCCTTCGTTTTTTCGACGCCGTATTTTAACGGTAAAACGGGATTACCGTGGCTCGTCTTCGATTTACCATCGCTGGAGAGTGATGTACCATGGTACTATTCCATTTCAAATCCATGCATGCATTTCTAAAAGTCGTACGGCACTGTTTCGCCATTTCGGACGGATGTCGCACCCTGTAGATATCGATTATTCGGACGGCCATAACTTCTGGCTCGTTTAGAGTTACGGGAGCCATAACCTATCAAAACGAAGACCACAGTGAGTTCTACGGCTTTGACCACTTTCAGCCGTCAACGGATAGATTAATGCCCGAAAAGGACAACCCGAATCTCAATCGGGTCTCGTAAGTTTTTTACCCCTCGTTTTTTCGACACCGGATTTTAACTGTAAAACGGGATTACCGTTCCTCGTCTTCGATTTACCATCGCTGGAGAGTAGTGCACCATGGTACTGTTCCGTTTCAAATCCATGCACGCATTTCTAAATGTCGTACGACACTGTTTCTCCATTTCGGACGGATGTTGCACCTTGCACCGCGGATATTGCACCCTGTCGATATCGATTATTTGGACAGCCATAACTTCTGGCTCGTCTAGAGTTACGGGAGCCATAACCAGTCAAAACGAAGGCCACGGTGAGTTCTACGGCTTTGAAGCTTTCAGCCGTCAACGGATAGAGTAATGCCCAAAAAGGACAACCCGAATATCAATCGGGTCTCGTAAGTTTTTTTACCCTTCGTTTTTTCGACACCGGATTTTTACGGTAAAACGGGATTACCGTGCCTCTTCTTCGATTTACCACCGTTGGAGAGTGGTGCACCATGGTACTGTTCCGCTTCAAATCCATGCACGCATTTCTAAAAGTCATACGACACTGTTTCGCCATTTCGGACGGATGTTGCACCTTGCACCGCGGATGTTGCACCCTGTAGATATTGATTATTTGGACGGCTATAACTTCTGGCTCGTTTAGAGTTACGGGAGCCATAACCTGTCAAAACGAAGGCCACAGTGAGTTCTACAGTTATGACAGCTTTCAGCCGTCAACGGATAGATTAATGCCCGAAAAGGACAACCCGAATCTCAATCGGGGTTCGTAAGTTTTTTACCCTTCGTTTTTTCGACACCGGATTTTTACGGTAAAACGGGATTACTGTGCCTCGCCTTCGATTTACCATCGCTGGAGAGTGGTGCACCATGGTACAGTTCCATTTCAAATCCATGCACGCATTTCTAAGAGTCGTACGGCACTGTTTCGCCATTTCGGACGGATGTTGCACCTTGCACCGCGGATGTTGCACCATGTACATATCGATTATTCGGACGGCCATAACTTCTGGCTCGCTTAGAGTTACGGGAGCCATCACCTGTCAAAACGAAGGTCCTAGTGAGTTCTATGTCTTTAACAGCTTTCAGCCGTCAACGGATAGCTTAATGCCTGAAAAGGATAACCCGAATCACAATCGGGTCTCGTAAGTTTTTTACCCTTCATTTTTTCAGCACCGGATTTTTACGGTAAAACGGGATTACCGTGCCACGTCTTCGATTTACCATCGCTGGAGAGTGGTGCACCATGGTACTGTTCCGTTTCGAATCCACGGACGCATTTCTAAAAGTCGTACGCCACTGTTTCGCCATTTCGGATGGATGTTGCACCTTGCACCGCGGATGTTGCACCCTGTAGATATCGATTATTCGGACGGCCATAACTTCTGGCTCGTTTAGAGTTACGGGAGCCATAACCGGTCAAAACGAAGGCCTCGATGATTTATACCGTTTTGACGGCTTTCAGCCGTCAACGGATAGATTAATGCCCGAAAAGGATAACCCGAATCTCAATCTTGTCGCGTAAGTTTTTTACCCGTAAGTTTTTTCGACACCGGATTTTAACGGTAAAACAGGAATACCGTGGCTCGTCTTCGATTTACCATCGCTGGAGAGTGGTGCACCATGGAACTGTTCTGTTTCAAATCCATGCATGCATTTCTAAAAGTCGTACGACACTGTTTCGCCATTTCGGACGGATGTTGCACCTTGCACCGCGGATGTTGCACCCTGTAGATATCGATTATTCGGACGGCCATAACTTCTGGCTCGTTTAGAGTTACGGGACCATAACCTGTCAAAACGAAGGCCACGGTGAGTTCTATGGCTTTGACTGCTTTCACCCGTCAATGGATAGATTAATGCCCAAAAAGGACAACCCGAATCTCGATCGAGTCTCGTAAGTATTTTACCCTTTGCTTTTTCGACACCGGATTTTTAAGGTAAAACGGAATTACCGTACCTCTTCTTCGATTTACCATCGCTGGAGAGTGGTGCACCATGGTACTGTTCCGTTTCAAAGCCATGCACGCATTTCTAAAAGTCGTACGGCACTGTTTTGCTTTTCGGACGGATGTTGCACCTTGCACCGCGGATGTTACACCCTATAGATATCGATTATTCGGATGGTCATAACTTCTGGCTCGTTTAGAGTTACGGGAGCCATAACCTGTCAAAACAAAGGCAACGGTGATTTCTACGGCTTTGACAGCTTTCAGCCATCAACGGATAGATTAATGCTCGAAAAGGACAACCCGAATCTCAATCGGGTCTCGTAAGTTTTTTACCCTTCGTTTTTTAGACACCGGATTTTAACGGTAAAACGGGATTACCGTGGCTCGTCTTTGATTTACCGTCGCTGGAGAGTGGTGCACCATGGTATTGTTCCGTTTCAAATCCATGCACGCATTTCTAAAAGTCGTAAGGCACAGTTTCGCCATTTCGGACGGATGTTGCACCTTGCACCGCGGATGTTGCACCCTGTAGATATCGATTATTCGGACGGCCATAACTTCTGGCTCGTTTAGAGTTACAGGAGCCATAACCTGTCAAAACGAAGGCCACGGTGTGTTCTACGGCTTTGACAGCTTTCAGCCGTCAACGGATAGATTAATGCCCGAAAAGGACAACCTGAATCTCAATCGGGTCCCGTAAGTTTTTTACCCTTCGTTTTTTCGACACCGGATTTTTACGGTAAAACGGGATTACCGTAGCTCGTCTTCGATTTACCATCGCTGGAGAGTGGTGCACCATGGTACTGTTCCGTTTCAAATCCAATGCATGCATTTCTTAAAGTCGTACGACACTGTTTCGCCATTTCGGACGGATGTTGCACGTTGCACCGCGGATGTTGCACCCTATAGATCTCGATTATTCGGACGGCCATAACTTCTAGCTCGTTAGAGTTACGGGAGCCATAACCTGTCAAAACGAAGGCCACGGTGAGTTTTACAGCTTTGACCACTTTCAGCCGTCAACGGATAGATTAATGCCCAAAAAGAACAACCCGAATATCAATCGGGGCTCGTAAGTTTTTTACCTTTCGTTTTTTCGACAGCGGATTTTTACGGTAAAACGGGATTACCGTGGCTCGTCTTCGATTTACCATCGTTGGAGAGTGGTGCACCATGGTACTGTTCCGTTTCAAATCCATGCATGCATTTCTAAAAGTCGTACGGCACTGTTTCACCAATTCGGACGGATGTTGCACATTGCACCGCGGATGTTGCACCCTGTAGATATCGATTATTCGGACGGCCATAACTTCTGGCTCGTTTAAAGTTAAAGGAGCCATAACCTGTCAAAACGAAGGCCACGGTGAGTTCTACGGCTTTGACAGCTTTCAGCCATCAACGGATAGATTAATGCCCGAAAAGGACAACCTGAATCTCAATCGGGTCTCGTAAGTTTTTTACCTTTCGTTTTTTCGACACCGGATTTTTACGGTAAAACGGGATTCCGTGGCTCGTCTTCGATTTACCATCGCTAGAAAGTGGTGCACCATGGTACTATTCCGTTTCAAAGCCATGCACGCATTTCTAAAAGTCGTACGGCACTGTTTCGCCATTTCGGACGGATGCTGCACCTTGCACCGCGGATGTTGCACCCTGTAGATATCGATTATTCGGACGGTCATAACTTCTGGCTCGTTTAGATTTACGGGAGCCATAACCTGTCAAAACGAAGGCCACGGTGAGTTCTACGTCTTTGACAGCTTTCAGCCGTCAACGGATAGATTAATGCCCAAAAAAGGACAACTCGAATCTCAATCGGGTCTCGTAAGTTTTTTACCCTTCGTTTTTTCGACACCGGACTTTAACGGTAAAACGGGAATACCGTGGCTCGTCTTCTATTTACCATCGCTGAAGAGTGGCGCACCATGGTACTGTTCCATTTCAAATCCATGCACGCATTTCTAAAAGTCGTACGGCACAGTTTCGCCATTGCGGACGGATGTTGCCCCTTGCACCGCGGATGTTGCACCCTGTAGATATCGATTATTCGGACGGCAATAACTTCTGGCTCGTTTAGAGTTACAGGAGCCATAACCTGTCAAAACGAAGGCCACGGTGAGTTCTACGGCTTTGACCGCTTTCAGCCGTCAACGGATAGATTAATGCCCGAAATGGACAACCTGAATCTCAATCGGGTCTCGTAAGTTTTTTACCCTTCGTTTTTTTGACACCGGATTTTAACGGTAAAACGGGATTACTGTGCCTCGTCTTCGATTTACCATCGCTGGAGAGTGGTGCACCATGGTACTGTTCCGTTTCAAATCCATGCACGCATTTCTAAAAGTTGTACGGCACTGTTTCGCCATTTCGGACGGATGTTGCACCTTGCACCGTGGATGTTGCACCCTGTAGATATCGATTATTCGGACGGCCATAACTTCTGGCTCGTTTAGAGTTACGGGAGCCATAACCTGTCAAAACGAAGGCCACGGTGAGTTCTACGGCTTTGACAGCTTTCAGCCGTCAACGGATAGATTAATGCCCGAAAAGGACAACCTGAATCTCAATCGGGTCTCTTAAGTTTTTTACCCTTCGTTTTTTCGACACCGGATTTTTACGGTAAAACGGGATTACCGTGGCTCGTCTTCGATTTACCATCGCTGGAGAGTGGTGCACCATGGTACTGTTCCATTTCAAATCCATGCATGCATTTCTAAAAGTCGTACGGCACTGTTTCGCCATTTCGGACGGATGTTGCACCTGCACCGCGGATGCTGCATCCTGTAGATATCGATTATTCGGCGGCCATAACTTCTGGCTCGTTTAGAGTTACGGGATCCATAACCTGCCAAAACGAAGGCCCAGGTGAGTTTTACGGCTTTGACCACTTTCAGCCATCAACGGATAGATTAATGCCCAAAAAGTACAACCCGAATATCAATCGGGTCTCGTAAGTTTTTTACCTTTCGTTTTTTCGACACCGGATTTTTACGGTAAAACGGGATTACCGTGGCTCGTCTTCGATTTACCATCGCTGGAGAGTGGTGCACCATGCTATTGTTCCGTTTCAAATCCATTCATGCATTTCTAAAAGTCGTACGGCACAGTTTCGCCATTTCGGACGGATGTTGCACCTTGCACCGTGGATGTTGCACCCTGTAGATATCGATTATTCGGACGGCCATAACTTCTGGCTCGTTTAGATTTACGGTAGCCATAACCTGTAAAAACGAAGGCCACGGTGAGTTCTACGGCTTTGACCGCTTTCAACCGTCACTGGATAGATTAATGCCCAAAAAGGACAGCCCGAATCTCAATCGGGTCTCGTAAGTTTTTTACCCTTCGTTTTTTCGACACCGAATTTTTAGGGTAAAACGGGATTACCGTTGCTCGTCTTCGATTTACCATCGCTGGAGAGCGGTGCACCATGGTACTGTTCCATTTCAAATCCATGCACGCATTTCTAAAAGTCGTACGACACTGTTTCGCCATTTCGGACGGATGTTGCACCTTGCACCGCGGATGTTGCAGCCTGTAGATATCGATTATTCGGACGGCCATAACTTCTGGCTCGTTTAGAGTTACGGGAGCCATTACATATCAAAACGAAGGCCACGGTGAGTTCTACGGCTTTGACAGCTTACAGCCATCAACGGATAGATTAATGCCCAAAAAGGACAACCCGAATCTCAATCGGGTCACGTAAGTTTTTTACCCATCGTTTTTTCGACGCCGGATTTTAACGGTAAAACGGGATTACCGTGGCTCATCTTCGATTTACCATCGCTAGAGAGTAGTGCACCATGGTACTGTTCCATTTCAAATCCATGAACGCAATTCTAAAATTCGTACGGCACTGTTTCGCCATTTCTGGCGGATGTTGCACCTTGCACCGCGGATGTTGCACCCTGTAGATATCGATTATTCGGACGGCCATAACTTCTGGATCGTTTATAGTTACGGGAGCCATAACCTGTCAAAATGAAGACCACGGTGAGTTCTACGACTTTGACAGCTTTCAGCCGTCAACGGAAAGATTAATGCCCGAAAAGGACAACCCGAATCTCAATCGGGTCTCGTAAGTATTTTACCCTTTGTTTTTTCGACACCGGATTTTAACGGTAAAACGGGATTACCGTGGCACGTCTTCGATTTACCATAGCTGGAGAGTGGTGCACCATGGTACTGTTCTGTTTCAAATCAATGCATGCATTTCTAAAAGTCGTACGACACTGTTTCGCCATTTCGGACGGATGTTGCACCTTGCACCGCGGATGTTGCACCCTGTAGATATCGATTATTCGGACGGCCATAACTTCTGGCTCGTTTAGAGTTACGGGAGCCATTACCTGTCAAAATGAAGGCCACGGTGAGTTCTACGGCTTTGACCGATTTTAGCCATCAATGGATAGATTAATGCCCAAAAAGGACAACCCGAATCTCAATCGGGTCTCGTAAGTTGTTTACCCTTAATTTTTTTGACACCAGATTTTTACGGTAAAACGGGATTACCGTGCCTCGTCTTCGATTTACCATCGCTGGAGAGTGGTGCACCATGATATTGTTCCGTTTCAAATCCATGCACGCATTTCTAAAAGTCGTACGACAGTGTTTCGCTATTTCGGACGGATGTTACACCTTGCACCGCGGATGTTGCATCCTGCAGATACCGATTATTTGGACGGTCATAACTTCTGGCTCGTTTAGAGTTACGGGAGCCATAACCTGTCAAAACGAAGGCCACGGTGAGTTCTATGGCTTTGACGGCTTTCAGCCGTCAACAGATAGATTAATGCCCAAAAAGGACAACCCGAATCTCAATCGGGTCTCGTAAGTTTTTTACCCTTCGTTTTTTCGACGCCGGATTTTAATGGTAAAACGGGATTACAGTCGCTCGACTTCGATTTACCATCACTGGAGAGTTGTGTACCATGATATTGTTCCATTTCAAATCCATGCACGCATTTATAAAAGTCGTACAGCACAATTTCGCCATTTCGGACGGATGTTGCACCTTGCACCACGGATGTTGCACCCTGTAGATATCGATTATTCGGACGGCCATAACTTCTCGCTCGTTTAGAGTTACGGGAGCCATAACCTTTCAAAACGAAGGCCACGGTGCGTTCTACGGCTTTGACCGCTTTCTGCCGTCAAGGATAGATTAATGCCCGAAAAGGACAACCCGAATCTCAATCGGGTCTCATAAGTTTTTTACCCTTCGTTTTTTCGACACCAGATTTTTACGGTAAAACGGATTACCGTGGCTCGTCTTCGATTTACCATCGCTGGAGAGTGGTGCACCATGGTACTGTTCCGTTTCAAATCCATGCATGCATTTCTAAAAGTCGTACGACACTATTTCGCCATTTCGGACGGATGTTGCACCTTGCATCTCGGATGTTGCACCATGTAGATATCGATTATTCGAACGGCCATAACTTCTGGCTTGTTTAGAGTTACGGGAGCCATAACCTGTCAAAACGAAGGCCACAGTGAGTTTTACGGCTTTGACCGCTTTCATTCGTCAGCGGATAGATTAATGGCCAAAAAGGACAACCCGAATCTCAATCGGGTCTCTAAAGTTTTTTACCCTTAGTTTTTTCGACACCGGATTTTTACGCTAAAACGGGATTACCGTGCCTCATCTTTGATTTACCATCGCTGGAGAGTGGTGCACCATGATACTATTCCGTTTCAAATCCATGCACGCATTTCTAAAAGTCGTACGACACTGTTTCGCTATTTCGGACGGATGTTGTACCTTGCACCGCGGATGTTGCATCCTGTAGATATCGATTATTCGGACGGTCATAACTTCTGGCTCGTTTAGAGTTACGGGAGCCATAACCTATCAAAATGAAGGCCACGGTGAGTTCTACGTCTTTGACGGCTTTCAGCCGTCAACGGATAGATTAATGCCCGAAAAGGACAACCCGAATCTCAATCGGGTCTCGTAAGTTTTTTACCCTTCGTTTTTTCGACACCGGATTTTAATGGTAAAACGGGATTACCGTCGCTCGTCTTCGATTTACCATCGCTGGAGAGTTGTGTACCATGATACTGTTCCATTTCAAATCCATGCACACATTTCTAAAAGTCGTACGACACAATTTCGCCATTTCGGACGGATGTTGCACCTTGCACCGCGGATGTTGCACCCTTTAAATATCGATTATTCGGACGGCCATAACTTCTGGCTCGTTTAGAGTTACGGGAGCCATAACCTGTCAAAACGAAGGCCACGGTGAGTTCTACGGCTTTGACGGCTTTCATCCGTCAACAGATAGATTAATGCCCAAAAAGGACAACCCGAATCTCAATCAGGTCTCGTACGTTTTTTACCCTTCGTTTTTTCGACACCGGATTTTAATGGTAAAACGGGATTACAGTCGCTCGTCTTCGATTTACCATCGCTGGAGAGTTGTGTACCATGATACTGTTCCATTTCAAATCCACGCACGCATTTCTAAAATTCGTACGACACAATTTCGCCATTTCGGACGGATGTTGCACCTTGCACCGCGGATGTTGCACCCTGTAGATATTGATTATTCGGACGGCCATAACTTCTGGCTCGTTTAGAGTTACGGGAGCCATAACCTGTCAAAACGAAGGCCACGGTGAGTTCTACGGCTTTGACCGCTTTCTGCCGTCAAGGATAGATTAATGCCCGAAAAGGACAACCCGAATCTCAATCGGGTCTCGTAAGTTTTTGACCCTTCGTTTTTTTGACACCGGATTTTAACGGTAAAACGGGATTACTGTGCCTCGTCTTCGATTTACCATCGCTGGAGAGTGGTGCACCATGGTACTGTTCCATTTCAAATCCATGCACGCATTTCTAAAAGTCATACGGCACTGTTTCGCCATTTCGGACGGATGTTGCACCTTGCACCGCGGATGTTGCACCTTGTAGATATCGATTATTCGGACGGATAGATTAATGCCCAAAAAGAACAACCCGAATCTCAATCGGGTCTCGTAAGTTTTTTACCCTTCGTTTTTTCGACGCCGGATTTTAACGGTAAAACGGGATTACCGTGGCTCGTCTTCGATTTACCATCGCTGGAGAGTGGTGCACCAAGGTACTGTTCCATTTCAAATCCATGCACGTATTTCTAAAAGTCATACGGCACTGTTTCGCCATTTCGGACGGATGTCGCACCCTGTAGATATCGATTATTAGGACGGCCATAACTTCTGGCTCGTTTAGAGTTACGGGGCCATAACCTATCAAAACAAAGGCCACGGTGAGTTCTACGGCTTTGACCACTTTCAGCCGTCAACGGATAGATTAATGCCCGAAAACGGTGAGTTTTACGGCTTTGACCGCTTTCAGCCGTCAACGGATAGATTAATGCCCAAAAAGGACAACCCGAATCTCAATCGGGTCTCGTAAGTTTTTTACCCTTCGTTTTTTCGACGCCGGGTTTTTACGGTAAAACGGGATTACCGTGCTACTTCTTCGATTTACCATCGCTGGAGAGTGGTGCACCATGGTACTGTTCCGTTTCAAATCCATGCACGCACTTCTAAAAGTCGTACGCCACTGTTTCGCCATTTCGGACGGATGTTGCACCTTGCACCGCGGATGTTGCACCCGGTAGATATCGATTATTCGGACGGCCATAACTTCTGGCTCGTTTAGATTTACGGGAGCCATAACCTGTCAAAACGAAGGCTACGGTGAGTTCTATGGCTTTGACCACTTTCAGCCGTCAACGGATAGATTAATGCCCGAAAACGGTGAGTTTTACGGCTTTGACCGCTTTCAGCCGTCAACGGATAGATTAATGCCCAAAAAGGACAGCCCGAATCTCAATCACGTCTCGTAAGTTTTTAACTCTTCGATTTTTCGACGCCGGGTTTTTACGGTAAAACGGGATTACCGTGCTACTTCTTCGATTTACCATCGCTGGAGAGTGGTGCACCATGGTACTGTTCCGTTTCAAATCCATGCACGCATTTCTAAAAGTCGTACGCCACTGTTTCTCCATTTCGGACGGATGTTGCACCTTGCACCGCGGATGTTGCACTCTGTAGATATCGATTATTCGGACGGCCATAACTTCTGGCTCGTTTAGAGTTACGGGAGCCATAACCTATCAAAACGAAGGCCACGGTGAGTTCTACGGCTTTGACCACTTTCAGCCGTCAACAGATAGATTAATGCCCGAAAACGGTGAGTTTTACGGCTTTGACCGCTTTCAGCCGTCAACGGATAGATTAATGTCCAAAAAGGACAACCCAAATCTCAATCGGGTCTCGTATGTTTTTTACCCTTCGTTTTTTCGACGCCGGGTTTTTACTGTAAAACGGGATTACCGTGCTTCTTCTTCGATTTACCATCGCTGGAGAGTGGTGCACCATGGTACTGTTCCGTTTCAAATCCATGCACGCATTTCTAATAGTCGTACGACACTGTTTTGGCATTTCGGACGGATGTTGCACCTTGCACCGCGGATGTTGCACCCTGTAGATATCGATTATTCGGACGGCCATAACTTCTGGCTCGTTTAGATTTACGGGAGCCATAACCTGTCAAAACGAAGGCCACGGTGAATTCTATTGCTTTGACAGCTTTCAGCCGTCAACGGATAGATTAATGCCCAAAAAGGACAACCCGAATCTCAATCGGGTCTCGTAAATTTTTTACCCTTCGTTTTTTCGACACCGGATTTTTACGGTAAAACGGGATTACCGTGCCTCGTCTTCGATTTTCCATCGCTGGAGAGTGGTGCACCATGGTACTATTCCGTTACAAATCCATGCATGCATTTCTAAAAGTTGTATGGCACTGTTTCGCCATTTCGGATGGATCTTTCACCTTGCATCGCGGATGTTGCACCCTGTAGATATCGATTATTGGGACGGCCATAACTTCTGGCTCGTTTAGAGTTGCGGGAGCCATAACCTGTCAAAACGAAGGCCACGGTGAGTTCTACCACTTTGACAGCTTTGAGCCGTCAACGGATTGATTAATGCCCGAAAAGGACAACCCGAATCTCAATCGGGTCTCGTTAGTTTTTTACCCTTCATTTTTTCGACACAGGATTTTAACGGTAAAACGGGATTACCGTGGCTCGTCTTCGATTTACCATCGCTGGAGAGATGTGCACCATGGTACTGTTCCGTTTCAAATCCATGCACGCATTTCTAAAAGTCGTACGGCACTGTTTCGCCATTTCGGACGGATGTTGCACCCTGTAGATATCGATTATTCGGACGACCATAACTTCTGGCTCGTTAAGAGTTACGGGAGCTATAACCTGTTAAAACGAAGGCAACGGTGAGTTTTACGGCTTTGACCACTTTCAGCCATCAATGGATAGATTAATGCCCAAAAAGGACAACCCGAATCTCAATCGGGTCTCGTAAGTTTTTTACCCTTCGTTTTTTCGACACCGGATTTTTACGGTAAAAAGGGATTACCGTCCCTCGTCTTCGATTTACCAATGCTGGAGAGTGGTGCACCATGGTACTGTTCCGTTTCAAATCCATGCACGCATTTCTAAAAGTCGTACGACACTGTTTCGCCATTTCGGACGGATGTTGCACCTTGCACCGCGATGTTGCACCTTGTAGATATCGATTATTCGGACGGTCATAACTTCTGGCTCGTTTAGAGTTACGGGAGCCATAACCTGTCAAAACGAAGGACACGGTGAGTTCTACGGGTTTGACAGCTTTCAGCCGTCAATGGATGGATTAATGCCCAAAAAGGACAACCCGAATCTCAATAGGGTCTCGTAAGTTTTTTACCCTTTGTTTTTTCGACACCGGATTTTAACGGTAAAATGGGATTACCGTGGCTCGTCTTCGATTTACCATCGCTGGAGAGTGGTGCACCATGGTACTGTTCCATTTCAAATCCATGCACGCATTTATAAAAGTCGTACGGCACAATTTCGCCATTTCGGACGGATGTTGCTCCTTGCACCGCGGATGTTGCACCCTGTAGATATTGATTATTCGGACGGCCATAACTTCTGGCTCGTTTAGAGTTACGGGAGCCATAAGCTGTCAAAACGAAGGCTACGGTGAGTTCTACGGCTTTGACCGCTTTCAGCCGTCAGAGGATAGATTAATGCCCGAAAAGGACAACCCGAATCTCAATCGGGTCTCGTAAGTTTTTTACCCTTCGTTTTTTCGACACCGGATTTTTACGGTAAAACGGGATTACCGTGGCTCGTCTTCGATTTACCATCGCTGGAGAGTGGTGCACCATGGTACTGTTCCGTTTCAAATCCATGCCTGCATTTCTAAAAGTCGTACGGCACTGTTTCGCCATTTCGGACGGATGTTGCACCTTGCACCGCGGATGTTGCACCCTGTAGATATCGATTATTCAGACGGCCATAACTTCTGGCTCGTTCGGAGCTACGGGAGCCACAACCTGTCAAAACGAAGGCCACGGTGAGTTTTACAGCTTTGACCGCTTTCAGCCGTCAACGGATAGATTAATGCCCAAAAAGGACAACCCGAATCTCAATCGGGCCTCGTAAGTTTATTTTACCCTTCGTTTTTTCGACACCGGATTTTTACGGTAAAACGGGATTATCGTGCCTCGTCTTCGATTTAACATCGCTGGAGAGTGGTGCACCATGGTACTATTCCGTTTCAAATCCATGCACGCGTTTCTAAAAGTCGTACGGCACTGTTTCGCCGTTTCGGACGAATGTTGCACCTTGCACCGCGGATGTTGCACCCTGTAGATATCGATTATTCGGACGGTCATAACTTCTGGCTCGTTTAGAGTTACGGGAACCATAACCTGTCAAAACGAAGGCCACGGTGAGTTCTACGGCTTTGACAGCTTTTAGCCGTCAACGGATAGATTAATGCCTTAAAAGGACAACCCGAATCTCTATCGGGTCTCGTTAGTTTTTTACCCATCGTTTTTTCTACGCCGAATTTTAACGATAAAACGGGATTACTGTGGCTCGTCTTCGATTTACCATCGCTGGAGAGTGATGCACCATGGTACTGTTCCGTTTCAAATCCATGCACGCATTTCTAAAAGTCGTACGGCACTGTTTCGCCATTTCGGACGGATGTTGCACCTTGCACCGCGGACGTTGCACCCTGTAGATATCGATTATTCGGACGGCCATAACTTCTGGCTCGTTTGGAGTTACGGGAGCCATAACCTGTAAAAACGAAGGTCATGGTGAGTTCTACGGCTTTGACAGCTTTCAGCCGTCAACGGATAGATTAATGCCCGAAAAGGACAACCCGAATCTCAATCGGGTCTCGTAAGTTTTTTACCCTTCGTTTTTTAGACACCGGATTTTAATGGTAAAACGGATTACCGTGGCTCGTCTTCGATTTACCGTCGCTGGAGAATGGTGCACCATGGTATTGTTCCGTTTCAAATCCATGCACGCATTTCTAAAAGTCGTAAGGCACAGTTTCGCCATTTCGGACGGATGTTGCACCTTGCACCGCGGATGTTGCACCATGTAGATATCGATTATTCGGACGGCCATAACTTCTGGCTCGTTTAGAGTTACAGGAGCCATAACCTGTCAAAACGAAGGCCACGGTGTGTTTTACGGCTTTGACAGCTTTCAGCCGTCAACGGATAGATTAATGCCCGAAAAGGACAACCTGAATCTCAATCGGGTCCCGTAAGTTTTTTACCCTTCGTTTTTTCGACACCGGATTTTTACGGTAAAACGGGATTACCGTAGCTCGTCTTCGATTTACCATCGCTGGAGAGTGGTGCACCATGGTACTGTTCCGTTTCAAATCCATGCACGCATTTCTAAAAGTCGTAAGACACTGTTTCGTCATTTCGGACGGATGTTGCACCTTGCACCGCGGATGTTGCACCTTGTAGATATCGATTATTCGGACGGCCATAACTTCTGGCTCGTTTAGAATTACGGGAGTCATAACCTGTCAAAACGAAGGCCACGGTGAGTTCTACGGCTTTGACCGCTTTCAGCCGTCAACAGATAGATCAATGCCCGAAAAGGACAACCCGAATCTCAATCGGGCCTCTTAAGTTTTTTACCCTTCGTTTTTTCGACACCGGATTTTTTCGGTAAAACGGGATTAACGTGGCTCGTCTTCGATTTACCATCGCTGTAGAGTGGTGCACCATGGTAATGTTCCGTTTCAAATCCATGCATGCATTTCTAAAAGTCGTACGGCACTGTTTCGCCATTTCGGACGGATGTTGCACATTGCACCGCGGATGTTGCACCCTGTAGATATCGATTATTCGGACGGCCATAACTTCTGGGTCGTTTAGAGTTACGGAAGCCATAACCTGTCAAAACGAAGGCCACGGTGAGTTCTACGGCTTTTACCGCTTTCAACCATCAATGGATAGATTAATGCCCAAAAAGGACAACCCAAATCTCAATCGGGTCTCGTAAGTTTTTTACCCTTCGTTTTTTTTACACCGGTTTTTTACGGTAAAACGGGATTACCGTGCCTCGTCTTCTATCTACCATCGCTGGAGAGTGGTGCTCCATGGTAGAGTTCCGTTTCAAATCCACACACGCATTTCTAAAAGTCTTTACGCCACTGTTTCACCATTTCGGATGGATGTTGCACCTTGCACCGCGGATGTTGCACCTTGTAGATATCGATTATTCGGACGGCCATAACTTCTGGCTCGTTTAGAGTTACGGGAGCCATAACCTGTCAAAACGAAGGCCACGGTGAGTTCTACCGCTTTGACAGCTTTCAGCCGTCAATGGATAGATTAAAGCCCGGAAAGGACAACCCGAATCTCAATCGGGTCTCGTAAGTTTTTTACCCTTCCTTTTTCAACATCGGATTTTTACGGTAAAACGGGATTACCGTGCCTCGTCTTCGATTTACCATCGTTGGAGAGTGGTGCACCATGGTACTGTTCCGTTTCAAATCGATGCATGCGTTTCTAAAAGTCGTACGGCACTGTTTCGCCATTTCGGACGGATGTTGCACCTTGCACCGCGGACGTTGCACCCTGTAGATATCAATTATTCGAACGGCATTAACTTCTGGCTCGTTTAGAGTTACGGGAGCTATAACCTGTCAAAACGAAGGCCACACTGAGTTCTACGGCTTTAACCGCTTTCAGCCGTCAACGGATAGATTAATTCCCAAAAAGGACAACACGAATCTCAATCGGGTCTCGTAAGTTTTTTACCCTTCATTTTTTCGACACCGGATTTGTACGGTAAAACGGGATTACCGTGGCTCGTCTTCGATTTACCATTGCTGGAGAGTGGTGCACCATGGATCCGTTAAGTTTCAAATCCATGCACGCATTTCTAAAAGTCGTACGGCACAGTTTCGCCATTTCGGACGGATGTTGCACATTGCACCGCGGATGTTGCACCCAGTAGATATCGATTATTCGGACGGCCATAAATTCTGGCTCGTTTAGAGTCACGGGATCCATAACCTGTCAAAATGAAGGCCACAGTGAGTTCTACGGCTTCGACCGCTTTCAGCCGTCAACATATAAATTAATGCCCGAAAAGGACAACCCGAATCTCAATTGGGTCTCGTAAGTTTTTTACCCTTCGTTTTTTCGACACCAGATTTTTACGGTATAACAGGATTACCGTGCCTCGTCTTCGATTTACCATCGCTGGAGAGTGGTGCACCATGGTACTGTTCCGTTTCAAATCCATGCATGCATTTCTAAAAGTCGTACGACAATGTTTCGCCATTTCGAACGGATGTTGCACCTTGCACCGCGGATGTTGCACCGTGTAGATATCGATTATTCGGATGGTCATAATTTCTGGCTCGTTTAGAGTTATGGGAACCTGTTAAAATGAATGCCACGGTGAGTTCTACAGCTTTGAAAGCTTTCAGCCGACAATGGGTAGATTAATGCCCAAAAAGGACAACCCGAATCTCAATCGGGTCTCGTAAGTTTTTTACCCTTCATTTTTTCGACACCGGATTTTAACGGTAAAACGGGTTTACCCTGTCTCATCTTCGATTTACCATCGCTGGAGGGTGGTGCACCATGGTACTGTTCCATTTCAAATCCATGCACGCATTTCTAAAAGTCGTACGGCACAGTTTCGCCATTTCGGACGGATGTTGCACCTTGCACCGCGGATGTTGCACCCTGTAGATATCGATTTTTCGGGCGGCCATAACTTCTGGCTCGTTTAGAGTTACGGGAGGCATAACCTGTCAAAACAAAGGCCATGGTGAGTTCTACGGCTTTGACAGCTTTCAGCCGTCAACGGATAGATTAGTGCCCGAAAAGGACAACTCGAATCTCAATCGGGCCTCGTAAGTATTTTACCCTTCGTTTTTTCGACACCGGATTTTTACGGTAAAATGAGATTACCGTGGCTCGCCTTCGATTTACCATCGCCGGAGAGTGGTGCGCCATGGTACTGTTCCATTTCAAATCCATGCATGCATTTCTAAAAGTCGTACGGCACTGTTTTGCCATTTCGGACGGATGTTGCACCTTGCACCGCGGATGTTGCACCCTGTAGATATCGATTATTCGGGCGGCCATAACTTCTGGCTCGTTTAGAGTTACGGGAGCCATAACCTGTCAAAACGAAGGCCACGGTGAGTTCTACGGCTTTGACCGCTTTCAACCGTCAATGGATAGATTAATGCCCAAAAAGGACAACCTGAATCTCAATCGGTCTCGTAAGTTTTTTACCCTTCGTTTTTTCGACACCGGATTTTTACGGTAAAACGGGATTACCGTGCCTCGTCTTCGATTTACCATCGCTGGAGAGTGGTGCACCATGATACTGTTCCATTTCAAATCCATGCACACATTTCTAAAAGACGTACGGCACTGTTTCGCCATTTCGGACGGATGTTGCACCTTGCACCGCGGATGTTGCACCCTGTAGATATCGATTATTCGGACGGTCAAAACTTCTGGCTCGTTTAGAGTTACGGGAGCCATAACCTGTTAAAACGAAGGCCACGGTGAGTTCTACGGCTATGACAGCTTTCAGCCGTCAACGGATAGATTAATGCCCGAAAAGGACAACCCGAATCTCAATCGGGTCTCGTAAGTTTTGTACCCTTCGATTTTTCGACACCGGATTTTTACGGTAAAACGGGATTACCGTGCCTCGTCTTCGATTTACCATCGCTGGAGAGTGGTGCACCATGGTACTGTTCCGTTTCAAATCCATGCACGCGTTTCTAAAAGTCGTATGACACTGTTTCGCCATTTCGGACGGATGTTGCACCTTGCACCGCGGATGTTGCACCCTGTAGATATCGATTATTCGGTCGGCCATAACTACTGGCTCATTTAGAGTTACGGGAGCCATAACCTGTCAAAACGAAGGCCACGGTGAGTTCTACGGCTTTGACTGCTTTCAGCCGTCAACGGATAGATTAATGCCCAAAAAGGACAACACGAATCTCAATCGGGTCTCGTAAGTTTTTTACCCTTCGTTTTTTCGACACCGGATTTTTACGGTAAAACGGGATTACCGTGGCTCGTCTTCGATTTACCATCGCTGGAGAGTGGCGCACCATGGTACTGTTCCGTTTCAAATCCATGCACGCATTTCTAAAAGTCGTACGGCACAGTTTCGCCATTTCGGACGGATGTTGCACCTAGTAGATATCGATTATTCCGACGGCCATAACTTCTGGCTCGTTTAGAGTTACGGGATCCATAACCTGTCAAAACGAAGGCCACAGTGAGTTCTACGGCTTCGACCGCTTTCAGCCGTCAAGATAGATTAATGCCCGAAAATGACAACCCGAATCTCAATCGGGTCTCGTAATTTTTTTACCCTTCGTTTTTTCGACACCGGATTTTTACGGTATAACAGGATTACCGTGCCTCGTCTTCGATTTACCATCGCTGGAGAGTGGTGCACTATGGTACTGTCCCGTTTCAAATCCATGCACGCATTTATAAAAGTCGTACGGCACTGTTTTGCCATTTCGGACGGATGTTGCACCTTGCACCGCGGATGTTGCACCCTGTAGATATCGATTATTCGGACGGTCATAATTTCTGGCTCGTTTATAGTTATGGGAAACTGTCAAAACGAAGGCCACGGTGAGTTCTACAGCTTTGACAGCTTTCAGCCGTCATTGGGTAGATTAATGCCCAAAAAGGACAACCCGAATCTCAATCGGGTCTCGTAAGTTTTTTACCCTTCATTTTTTCGACACCGGATTTTAACGGTAAAATGGGTTTACCGTGGTTCATCTTCGATTTACCATCGCCGGAGAGTAGTGCGCCATGGTGCTGTTCCATTTCAAATCCATGCACGCATTTCTAAAAGTCGTACGACACAGTTTCGCCATTTCGAACGGATGTTGCACCTTGCACCGCGGATGTTGCACCCTGTAGATATCGATTTTTCGGACGGCCATAACATCTGGCTCGTTTAGAGTTACGGGAAGCATAACCTGTCAAAACGAAGGCCATGGTGAGTTCTATGGCCTTGACAGCTTTCAGCCGTCAACGGATAGATTAGTGCCCGAAAAGGACAACTCGAATCTCAATCGGGTCTCGTATGTTTTCTACCCTTCGTTTTTTCGACACCGGATTTTTACGATAAAACGAGATTACCGGGGCTCATCTTCGATTTACCATCGCTAGAGAGTGGTGCACCATGGTACTGTTCCATTTCAAATCTATGCATGTATTTCTAAAAGTCGTACGACACTGTTTCGCCATTTCGGACGGATGTTGCACCTTGCACCGCGGATGTTGCACCCTGTAGATATCGATAATTCGGACGGCCATAACTTCTGGCTCGTTTAGAGTTACGGGAGCCATAACCTGTCAAAACGAAGGCCACGGTGAGTTCTACGTCTTTGACCGCTTTCAACCGTCAATGGATAGATTAATGCCCAAAAAGGACAACCCGAATCTCAATCGGGTCTCGTAAGTTTTTTACCCTTCATTTTTTCGGCACCGGATTTTTACGGTAAAACGGGATTACCGTGCCCCGTCTTCGATTTACCATCGTTGGAGAGTGGTGTAGCATGATACTGTTCCGTTTCAAATCCATGCACGCATTTCTAAAAGACGTACGACACTGTTTCGCCATTTCGGACGGATGTTGCACCTTGCACCGCGGATGTTGCACCCTGTAGATATCGATTATTCGGACGGTCATGACTTCTGGCTCGTTTAGAGTTACGGGAACTATAAGCTGTCAAAACGAAGGCCACGGTGAGTTCTATGGCTTTGACAGCTTTCAGCCGTCAACGGATAGATTAATGCCCGAAAAGGACAACCCGAATCTCAATCGGGTCTCGTAAGTTTTGTACCCTTCGTTTTTTCGACACCGGATTTTGACGGTAAAACGAGATTGCCGTGCCTCGTCTTCGATTTACCATCGCTGGAGAGTGGTGCACCATGGTACTGTTCCGTTTCAAATCCATGCACGCGTTTCTAAAAGTCGTACGACACTGTTTCGCCATTTCGGACGGATGTTGCACCTTGCACCGCGGATGTTGCACCCTGTAGATATCGATTATTCGGACGGCCATAACTTCTGGCTCATTTAGAGTTACGGGAGCAATAACTTGTCAAAATGAAGGCCACGGTGAGTTCTACGGCTTTGACCGCTTTCAGCCGTCAACGGATAGATTAATGCCCAAAAAGGACAAACCGAATCTCAATCGGGTCTCGTAAGTTTTTTACCCTTCGTTTTTTCTGCACCGGATTTTTACGGTAAAACAGGATTACCGTGCCTCGTCTTCGATTTACCATCGCTGGAGAGTGGTGCACCATGGTACTGTTCCGTTTCAAATCCATGCGCGCATTTATAAAAGTCGTACGACACTGTTTCGCCATTTCGGACTGATGTTGCACCTTGCACCGCGGATGTTGCACCCTATAGATATCGATTATTCGGACGTTTATAACTTCTGGGTCGTTTATATTTAAGGGAGCCATAACCTGTCAAAACGAAGGCCACAGTGAGTTCTACGGCTTTGCAGCTTTCAGCCGTCAACGGATAGATTAATGCCCAAAAAGGACAACCTGTATCTCAATTGGGTCTCGTAAGTTTTTTACCCTTCGTTTTTTCGACGACGGATTTTAACGGTAAAACGGGATTATCGTGGCTCGTCTTCGATTTACCATCGCTGGAGAGTGGTGTACCAAGGTACTATTCCATTTCAAATCTGTTTGCACAAAAAATGGACAAACACCTCCAAGTCGTATTGTTTAGTTGATTATATGTTATTTTCAGTGATTTTAGATGAGTATGTAAATATGAAAGAAGTAGGGGCTGAAATGTAAATGACACACAGATTTATAGTGGTTCGGCCAGAATGTGCCTACGTCCACTTTATATGTTATTATCTTCTTTCTTTCAGATTACAGGTACAATGCTTCGTATATCAGTATATGAAAGTAGTTTGAAAGTTCCTTCCTTGCTTGAACTCTCAAACTTCTCCGCCATTGTTGTACCCCTGCCCCTCTATTTATAGAGTGAGGTAGGGGGCAGGGGTCTTGGAAGTATATGGCTGCTAGCGGGCCTGGGCTGGACCAATCTGGCCTGGTAGCATTCTGGTTTGGCGAGGCTTCATTCGGCATGGAGCTTGGACTGGTGATGGTGACTTCATGGTGACTTCATCCCTTGGTCCGGTGGTGGTGTTGGAGTGGCAGTGGAGTTGGTTCGGCCATGGTTCATGCCAAATGGAATGGTGGTTGTGCCTTGCCGAATGGAGTGGGGGACCGAATGAGGTTGGCTCGGTAGGGGGTTGATCCGGTAGTGGAGTGGGAGTTGTAGCTTGGACCGGCATTGTGTGGTCCGGTGGAGATGTGGAGTATTGGACCGGCATTGTGTGGTCCGGTGTTGAGCTGGTGCCGAATGGACATGAGAGGAGAGAGCCGAATGAAGTTGAGGGCATGGACGCCGAATGAACTTGAGTTCATGGATGCCGAATGGACCATGGTACAAGGAGGTTCCGAATGGACATGAGCACTTGCGTGCAAGGAGATGACGCCTATTGTGCCTGTTGGTTTTAAATGTGCATGGGACATGACGCTTCACGGTCTCGTGGCCTTCTGGGCGAGAATCCGCCCAACATTTGCCCCCCAAAGTGGGGCGCGTGCTTGCATGTGCCGCGCTTTGTTTTTCTTGTGGCAGGAAGATTGGCTTTGTAACGCCAGTGATTGGACGTTCGTATTCTGTTAATGTCCTGCAAAGGAATTTACAGTTTTAGTGTGATTTCGAATAACGGCCGTTCATGATCGAAATATTCGAGATGAAGTGAACTGTGCCGTTCGGGGTGATTAAGTGTGCCCCGAGGGGGCTTAGCATTATCGATGCCAGGTTCACGTTCGAGTGGGTTCCTGGATCGTTTGTTAAGGTGGTTTATCGCCGGCTCAGAGCATGCCTAAGGATTGTTCTCAACCCCGTACATGTGTAAGTAGCTTAGCCATTTCATAATTATCAGAATCAAGGATCCTTTTAACCGGTGAGCTTAAAAAGGGATGTCAAAGTGTAAATTCTCACGGTGATAGGGTTAATAGCCATTCAGAGCGTGCTTATGGACCGTTCGTGGTCGCGTGCACGTGTGAACGATTAACCCATGTTAGTGAGAGATTCACGACTTATCCATTGTTATCATATTCTTTATTTTATTAGTAAGATCTGGAGTTCGGGACTTATCTGAGTGAGGCGCCCTACATGCCCCCTGTTTCTGGTTTCTGCTGGTAGAGACAGTTTCATTCGGTTTCGAGTAGGCATATATTCTTATTCGTTTGGAGGTTGGTTTGGTATGGAAGGTTTCATTCGGTACATAGTTGGTCCGGTTGTTGTTGGTCCGGTTGTTGTTGGTCCGGTTGTTGTTGGTCCGGTTGTTGTTGGCCCGGTGATAGGTTCTCGTTCGGCATGGGGTTGGTCCGGCAGTAGGTTCTCGTCCGGTATTCCAGAGCTCGCCTATATATAGAGGCTACACCCCCCTTAGTTTTTCTCTACTGAACAAGAGGAAGCCGAATCAAAAGCCCACCGAACCAAATATTTGCCGAATCAAATATTCGCCGAACCAGGTATATACTCTTTTATCGAATGAACTCTATAACCGGATGGGCTTATGCCGAATGGGCACGAAAGCTTTGCTTTGCCGAATGAACCTCAGATTCCATTGCCGAATGGAAGTCAGATCCCATTGCCGAATGAACTTGTACTGCCGAATGAACGTAAGACCCCAGTGCCGAATGGTCTTGAACCTCCAGTGCCGAACGAACTTTGTGTCTGGACTTTGAGTGGAACTCCGGACTTATGTATGCTTGTTTGTTTATACTGTCGTTCTAACATCATGCTTTTTACTTTTGTGTATGCAGATAAATGTCTCGCAAAGTTGAAACTCGATCGGGCAAGAAGAAATCCAGGGATAGCGGAGAAACTTCTGCCGTGCCCCCAGCTCAGCCAGATCCAGCACAGCACGGACCCGCTCCGAGGTCACTAGTCGATGGGTATGGTCCCCAGGAGCTTCTCGTCTCTCCTCCTGATTGCTATCCTAGCTCTCTGAAAGAGGAGCAACTTGATGTCATATCCCGTTCCTTCGGGATTGACAGAGCGCTTATGTTACTGCCGGAGGCTGGTGTCATGCCGTACAACCCTCCCGAGGGGTATTTTGCCTATAGCCGATATCATTGCATGTGTGGGGCCATTCCTCCTATCAACGCTTGGATAGTAAGCTTCACCACATACTTGAAGGTGGCTCCCTTCCAGCTTCAGCCTAACTCTTACGCCATCCTGGTGAGCCTCTTTGTTATCTTCCAGAGGAGGTACGGGTGTCCTCCTTCTAACCGAGAAATTCGATATTTGTACAACCTGAGAGGCTATAAGAAGGGGTCTCCGTATATTAGCTTGGAAGCGGCCGTGCCCTTCAAACCAGTCCTGGACTTGTATTCCAAGTTCACCATGTTCAAGAAAGAGTGGTTCTTCGTCAAGGACGATGCTGTTTCTTTCCGCCTTTTCACTTCCGGCTGTAAGATTGATTTCATTTATATTTTTCATGTGTTTTGACTGTAGTGTTTTTTTTTTGACATGCTTCTATTTCTGGCTAGAGACAGGTGGTATTGCAGTCGTGGAGGACGATTCCTTAGTGCGAATGGCTGCTGAACTAAAGGCTATTCCGGCACGGGACCGGTCGGCCTCTTTCTTGATCAGGAACGCAACCCTCTTGGAGTATAATTTGATCTTACCGCGCCAGTCCGTGGTTAAGCAAAGGGATACGGCTGAGGAGAGGGCTGCTAAAGCTAAGGAGGGGGCTACGGTAAAGAGCGGTAAGAGGGAGCCTTTCGCAGCGCGTCCTGCGGTCGGGGGGAAGAAACTGAAGAAGTCCGATGGCCCTTCTCCAAGTACTTGCCCGACTGTCCCGGAGGAGGAAGGTGTGGAAGAGGAGGAAGGAGGCGAAGTTGGAGAAGGGTCGGAGGGTGGAGGAGATGGCGATGGTCAAGGTGGTAGTGGTGTTGCTGCTCTAACCTCTGAACAAGACCTCGAACTGGATGAGGCTCTCCGTCGGGCCTTCGGGGAGTCGGAGGGAGAGTCGGAAACGGAGAAGGGAAAGGAGAAGGAAACGGAGAAGGCAAAGGAAACCGGCAAAGCTGTGGCTTCAGCTAGGGTTACTCCGGCGATGCAAGGTGAACTTTTGTCTTCTACCGATTCCATTTTCGATAGGGACTTAGAAATTTTTTACGGTTCACTTCCGTCCTGGAATGAGATCCAGGACTTATTGCAGTATCCCACTCCTTCGCCGGGTTTGTATAATAGATGTGTTTCCTCACTTTTCTTTCTTTTTAACTTAGCACATTCTTTGAATTGCGGATTATTGTATGTTCGTAACACTTGTTCTTTATTCCAGGGGTAGGCCAGGCGGGTAAAACGTCGGATGTCCGACACCGCCTTAAACAATTTAAGTCGAGGAGAGCTTCCGCGAAACCTTCTACTAATCGCACTGGGGATGTAGTCAGTTACCGCCCTCTTCTTGGGGTCATCGAAGAGGGTATTCAGAAAAGGAAGCGGAGCCGTTCCTTATTTGAGTCTTCTTCTGCTTCGCAGCTTCCTACTCTGCCTCCCCCTACTCAGCCTCCTCGTGATACTACGGAGGAGAGCACGGAGCCCTGCCCCCCTCCTCCTCCTTCCAAGAGTTCTACTGTCATTCATATAAGGCGTCCCGATGTGCCTCGCCCCGTGCCTCGTGACCCTTTTGCCGGTCATCCTGATTTAGACCCAAGTTTTCGGGACATTTCATTCGATGAGACCACGGGCGAGCACCTCCTTCCCCGCAACCCCATGGTAAGAGTGCTGGACGAGGCCAAATCTTTAGATCTTGATTTACTTACTACACGGGTAGTCACCATGGGGGATGAGGCCAAGGCTAATATCGACCGGGTGGCCGCAGAGACCAAGAAGTTAATGGAGCATCATGCTAAGTTGGTCAAGGCCGGGGAAGAGATCGGGAGTGCTAACATTCGGTTGAGGTTAAAGGTTGCCGATCAGGCCAAGCAACTCGCCGACCAAGCCATCCAGATTTCTCAGCATGAGGAAGCCTCCAAGCGTCTGAAAGAGACCATGGAGAAGGCCAGTAGGGCGGAATTACGGAAGATGGAGGTCGCTTGCAGGGAACGGATTAACATAGCTATCGCAACGGTGGATGAGGTTCGAAATGCGGATCTCGAGCGGGTAGAGGAGTTGTCAGGGAGACTCGAGGCTGCGGAGATGGCTCAGGCCGAGTTGAAGGAGGAGATGGAGGAGATGAGGAGGTCCCTCAGGTTGAAGGAAGAGGAAATGAGGAGGTCACTTCAGGCTGACTGCTTGAGATACCAGCCAGAGAGGGACGTCGCCGTCGCCAAGTTGCAAGCTTCCGAGGCCCGGGTGAGGGAGTTTGAGGAGAACGAGGGGATGATGGATGAGATGCTGCAGGATATGTACTTCCACACTTGGAAGGAGGGCGGCTTGTCTTGGATGGACGATTACCCTCGGGTCATGGCCAAGGTGTATCTCCAGGCTTTAGAGGAGGCCAGGGTGAACGCGGGTAAGGAAGGCGGAGAGGCTTTCAACTTGAGTGCGGTTACTGCTCAGTTCTCAAAGGAGGAGCAAGCGGCGGTGAAAGAGGGGATGCGGCTGCTCGCTGCAGAGGAAGCGGGCGTGCAGTTGGATGATGAGGATCAAGCGGCGGATGCTGGTGAGTTATTCTTTTCCCTTTCTTTTCTTTCCGTGTTTTCATAACTTGATCGTTCGTTTAATGAATTCCTCTTCTGATCTGGACAGGTGGGACTTCAGATCCACATGCTGGGGGCTCTGATCCTGCGGCTAAGTAGGCTGGGGGAGTTGGTGATGGAGTGTGGATGCATCTGCCATCTTTTTGTTTCTTTTTTTTTTATCACTGTTTATGTTAGTCTTTGACATGCAACTGTAATAAAATTATTTGCAAAGAATAACTTCGTGTGATCTCATAATATAAGCTGATTTTGTCATGTTTAAATGTTGTTGCTATCTTTATGTGCCGTGTGAGAAGTATAATTATGTATATGCCTGTGATTCTAGTTGTGTTTGATGTTAAGTTTTTGCTTGAAATATAATTTCACGTTTTGCAATGTCAGTGTATGAATAAGCTATAGTTACGAATTTATGTACAAGAGAAGAGAGTACCGCCCTTTATGTTTTATTCGCAGGCGGTAGCTTTGAGTGTCTTGTGTAACTGTTTACGGGTATAGCTGAGCGCCCTGCTACCCAGTACTCAGGCTTAGAGCCTCATGAGTGAATGCTTCCTATTTGGTTTCCTGTACTTTAGAGTTTGTTATACAGGATAGGAGAAAAATATTTAAATGAAATGGAAATATAGTAAAAGTAAAACTTCCAGTCACGGAAGGCCGTCGATGTGCTTAAGTTCGTGGCAAACGGGTTTTGTAGTCACTTTCCCTAGCTGTGGGTCTTGGAGACATTTGTCACCCATCTTACGCCTCCGCGGGGAGTTTTCTTTTTTACCACAGCCGCACTTAAGACACATCGGAGCCGAGATCGCGCACGGTAACTACCCGAACCATTATGGTCCGTAATCGTGGGTATTATTCGATTTACCGTGGCCGGCTAGCGTGGGTGCCGTTGGCCGTGAACTACCCCTGGCTGGCCACACCTTATGTTGGGGCTTAAAGTAGGTTCACAGTTACCGACGAGCCGAACGCCGTAATGAGCTGCCATCGGCTATAGTCGGCCTTTATGATGACTTATAATCGGCTCATTACAGTTGGCTCTGAGGGCAGGCGCGCAATGAGTTAACCCGCAGAGAGGGATGCTGGAGCAAAAGAGTCTCATTGGCGAGTGCATAGAATCGTAGCGTACCTGTTAGGCCTAGTCCAGATGAGGCCGCGGTGCGTCTTGAGTGGAGATGCCATAGGATTTTGTTCAACAGAAAGGGATAAAACTTAACAAGTAGCCAAGACATAAAGGAACAAGTTAAAAAGAGACAAGATTTTTTAAAGTGGTTCGGCACGAAAATGCCTATGTCCACTGATTCTCTTTGTTAATTCACTTCATATGGGCAGTACAAGTTAAGAAAAGTATCGACGGAGGTGTCGGATGTTCCATGCCCTCTGGAACACCTCTCCGTCCACTGTTGACAAAATGTAAGCTCCGTTGTGGAGATCTTTGTGAATTACATATGGTCCATCCCAGATGGGATCCAGTGCCCCGGGGCGCGGAAAGATTCGCCTGAGGACAAGATCTCCTTCTTGTAAGCTGCGATGCTTGACTTTGGAATTGTATAGTGCTGCCACTTTTTGTTTGTGAGCTGCTGCTTTGAGTGCTGCATCGTTTCTCCTTTCCTCAATCAGATCCAAAGACATGAGGAGGAGTTCTTCGTTTTCTTCTGGGTTGTAGTGGATCCTACGGTGGGAAGGCACAATAGTCTCAACTGGGAGCACTGCCTCCGATCCATATGCCAAAGAGAAAGGAGTATGTCCCGTTGATGTTCTAAAAGATGTGCGGTATGCCCATAGTGCCGTAGGAAGTTCGTCCACCCAAGCGCCTTTTGACTTTTCAAGTTTCTTCTTGATTAGGGTTTTGAGAATTTTGTTGACAGCTTCAACTTGTCCGTTTGCCTGAGGGTAAGCTACTGATGAGAAGCTTTTATGAATTCCATGCTCTTGGCACCAGTCGGCAAATTCTTCGCTGTCAAATTGGAGCCCGTTGTCTGATACGATCTTGAGGGGGACTCCATACCTGCACAGAATGTTTTTGATCAAGAAGTTGATAACTTTTGCTGAAGATATTTTATTTAAAGGTTCCGCTTCCACCCATTTGGTGAAATAATCGACTGCCACTATAGCATATTTGGCTCCGCCTCGGCCCGTTGGCAGTTCGCCAATTAAGTCAACTCCCCATACAACAAAGGGCCAAGGGCTGGTCATTTGAGTAATTTCGTTTGTGGGTAGTCGAGGGATCTTGGCGAACTTCTGACATCTGTCGCATTTCTTAACGAAGTCTAGGGCATCTTTGTTTAGTGTGGGCCAGTAATATCCATATCGGAGTATCTTTCTTGCCAAAGTCTGTCCTCCAGTGTGATCTCCGCATCCTCCCTGATGGATGTTTGTTAATATCTCCTTGGCTTCCCTTCCGGCGACGCATCTTAATAGGGGGCTAGAGAAGCCACGCCGGTAGAGGATGCCTTCTTGTATTGTGTAGTGGGGAACTTTCCTCAAGATCTTCTTGGCTTCGTCACGCCTGTTGGGTAGTATGCCATCTTGCAAATATTTCCGGATAGGAGTCATCCAGGTTCCTTCTTCGATTGCAGTTATCAGATTCGCTTGTTCGAAACTCGGGGCTAGCTGCCTTGAGATTGCTAGTGCTCCGGAAATGGTGCTGTCCTTCATACTAGCTTGCTTTGCAAGTTCATCTGCCTCTTGGTTTTCTTCTCGAGGAATGTGTTTGATTAGATAATGGTCCAATCGATCGAGCAGCAGTCTGGTTTTCTTTAGGTATGCTGTGAGTCGTTCTCCTTGAGTCTGGAATTCTCCTAGTACCTGGTTTACGATAAGCTGAGAATCACTATGAATACATAAGGAATTGATTCCAATTTCTAGGGCCAGTTCCAATCCCGCTATTACTGCTTCATATTCAGCATCGTTGTTAGTGGCCGTGAACTCCAATCTTAATGCATAGTACAACTTTCTTCCCCTGGGGGTGATGATCACAATACCTGCCCCCGAGCCTTGTTCGTTTGATGCTCCGTCTACAAAGAGGTTCCATTTGATGTTTTTTGCTACTTCGGATTGTTCCTTGCCTTCGTTGGTAGTGAATTCGGCAATGAAATCAGCCATGGCTTGTCCTTTGATAGCGGTGCGGGGATGGTAGGTGATATCATACTGACTTAGTTCGATGCACCATTTGAGGAGTCGCCCAGAAGTGTCAGGACGATGGAGCACTTGTCTTAGTGGTTGATCGGTTAGAACCCTGATGGAGTGAGACTGGAAGTAGTGTCGCAGTTTTCGTGACGCGATCAATAAACAATATGCTAACTTCTCAAGTTTAGGATATCTGGCTTCTGCCCCCGTAAATCTCTTGCTTACAAAGTAAACCGGGCGTTGTGTGCGGTCTTCTTCTCTTACCAAGGCGGCGCTTAGAGCATGAGATGATACAGCGAGGTATAGGTATAACACTTCACCTTCATTTGGAGTTGAGAGTACTGGTGGTCTCTGAAGGTGCTTGATTAGGTTGAGGAAGGCTTTTAAGCATTCGTCGGTCCACTCGAACCTCCCTTTGTCTTTCTTGAGTGCTTCGAAGAAAGGGACACACTTGTCAGTTGCCTTGGAAATGAATCTGCTCAGGGCGGCCACCTTTCCGTTTAGGCTCTGCATTTCTTTTCGAGTGGAAGGTATCCTTATTTCTTTTAAAGCCCGGATTTGTTCAGGGTTTGCTTCGATTCCTCTGGCGTGGACGATGAATCCTAAGAATTTTCCCGATGATACTCCGAAGGAGCACTTTAGAGGATTCAGCTTCATTCCATATCGGCGAAGTACCTGAAACGTACCGTCCAGATGGCTTACATGGTCGTTGGCTTTCTTGGACTTTACCAACATGTCATCCACATATACCTCCATAGTTTGTCCTATCAACTCTACGAACATTTTGTTGACGAGGCGTTGATAGGTAGCTCCAGCATTTTTGAGTCCAAAAGGCATTACTTTGTAACAATATAATCCGCGGTCGGTGATGAAGCTAGTGTGGTCCTGATCGGGGGCGTGCATGGGGATCTGGTTATATCCGGAGTATGCATCCATAAAAGATAGGAGTTCGTGCCCAGCTGTGCTGTCTACGAGTTGGTCAATTCGGGGAAGTGGGAAGCAGTCTTTCGGGCAAGCGTCATTCAGATTGGAGAAGTCAATACATGTTCGCCACTTTCCATTGGCCTTTTTTACTAGCACTGGGTTAGCGATCCATTCTGGGTAGATGGCTTCCCGTATGAAGCCATTAGCAAGTAGATTCTTTACTTCCTCATCAAGGGCTGCTGATCGCTCTGCCCCCATGCTCCTCTTTTTCTGCTTTACTGGTACCTTGGTGGGATCGATGTTCAACATGTGGCATGCTATGTCTGGGGAGATTCCTGTCATATCGGCATGAGTCCACGCAAATACATCTAAGTTGTGGCGGAGAAAGTCAATGAGTTGATCCTTCAATTCCGTTTCCAGCTGAGATCCGATTTTTAATAGTCTACTTGAATCATGCTTATCTACCGATACGAATTCCATAGCCTCTGCAGGCTCGGCGGTAGCCTCCTCCTCTTTATCCCTGGGGTCTAGTTCATTGAAGGGATCGCTTGTGTATCGAAGAGGAGGGGCTTTCTTTAGTTGCTATGCCTCCAAGCTTTTCATGCAGAGAGTAGTCTCTGCATCTTTTCCTTTATTCTTTCTGCGGTTAATGCGAAGTTCAGTTACGTAGCAGTCTCGGGCAGCATCTTGATCTCCTTCTACTTCTCCTACTCCGTTGTCTGTTGGAAATTTCATTTTCAGGCACCAGGGGGCTAATACAATCTGAAAGTCAGACAAGGCTGGTCTTCCCAAGAAAGCGTTGTAAGCCGAGTGGTTTTCTATTAGTATGAACGTTTGTTTTCGCACAACGGAGCGGGGATGACTTCCTATTTCGACGAAGAGGTCAAGTTGCCCGAGGGGCGTCTTTGCATCTCCAGTGAAACCGTGCAGTGGTTTGTCACAGGGGGATACATCCTTCATTGATAACTTCATTTTGTCGAAAGCATGTTTGAACAGGATATTAACGGAGCTTCCCGTGTCTATTAGAATCCGAAAAACTTTAGCTGGACCAAACCAGGCAGAGATGACCATGGGATCCATATGTGGGTACTGTCTTCCTTCCAAATCATGCCTACTGAATACAATGTCATTGTTTTCTTTTCGTTTCGGGTGGCGTTCCTCCGTAATGGAGTTAACATATCCTTCGGCATTTCTAAGCGACTTGCCGTACCTTTCCATCTCTGCCCAACTTCTGTCGGTGATGTGTGGTCCTCCTGAGATGGTAAGGACCACTATCTTCTCTTGACTAGAGCCACTGGTGTTGTGATTGTTGCGATTCCCTCTGCCCACTTCTGGGAGGGGTTGCTTTGAGTTCTCATTGGCAGGAGTTGGAGTCCTGTTCTGACCTTTCACATAACGTTCCAGTCTTCTTCTTCTAATGTGTTCTTCGATCAAGTCCCGAAGATGGTGGCATTCATTGGTATCATGTCCGTGGGATTCGTGGAAGCGACAGAACTTTCCGGACTTGAGTGCGTTATCTGATACTTTCTTGTGCGGGGGGCGCTTGTATCCGAGTTCGCCCTGAGTGGCTAGGTAGATGTTTTCAATTGTTTCATTCAAAGGAGTGTAGGAGTCAAATCTTGGCCCTGGTCGATATTGGCGCTTCTCAACCTTTCTGCCCCCAGCATTGTCTCTAGATTCATTTCTTCGAGCGTCCTTAGCTGCAGTGGGAACCTTGTCCTGAACTATCTTGCCTTGTTGCCCTGACTGCCTCTCCGTAGCAGCGTCTTCAAGTCTCATATACTTTCCAGCTTCATGGAAGAAATCAGGCAAGGTAGCTGGTTTTTCCTTAGTTAATCTTCTGGCAAACTTGGTGTCTGGATGTACACCACTACAGAGGGCCATTAGAGTGAGTTTTTCATCGGCATCTTGAACTGCTGCCGCTGCGGCGTTGAACCGTGTTAGATATTGTTGCAGCGTCTCTCCGGATTTCTGTTTGACATTGGATAGAGAATAAGCATCCTTGGGTTGTTCCACATGGATGCGGAACTGGCTAATAAACCTTTCTTTTAACATCTCCCATGAGATGATGGATCCTTGGGGTAGATGGCAGAACCAGGAGGTAGCTAGATCTGATAGGAATAGCGGAAAGCATTTACATAATACTCCTTCTCTTGCTCCACTCATGAGCATATGCTGGGTGTATCTCTGCAGGTGTACGATGGGGTCGGAAGTTCCTTTGTAAGGCTCCATGGTTGGCATTTTCCATTCCCGGGGAGTGATGGCAGTTTCGATATTTCGGGTAAAGGGACTGGTGACCCTAGCGCCTATTCCCCGGTCCCTTTGCTCCCGTTGGACACATTCTCTGAATAATCGTGCCATTCATTCGTCAGAACTTGGAGCGGACAAAAATGAGCTCGGTTCTTCCCTGCGGGATCTATCTCGTCCAGATGTCCTGTAGGGATGGTACAGTCTATCACCTCTAGCATTATCCAGTGGTTGTCTTTGGCTGCTTGGATGCACGCTAGGACCAGCTACAGTTGCCCCCTGCCTTGATCTTCCCCTGTGGGGTTCTGTTTCGAGCACATCCATGGGGTCAACTTCGGGCTGGGTCCTAGCTCGGCTCCGTTCAGCGGGGTTTCTATGATTAGGTGGCATGACTGGCTCAGCTACATCCGACCCTCGCCTGGTGCCTCCCCCGCTAGGTTCGGTTCCAAGGGCTTCCTCGAGTTGGAATTCGGGCTGAGTCCGGGCGCGGCCCCTATCATCGTTTTTCCTGTTGATAGCTTGTTCGAAGAGTGAAGACCTTTGTTGCCTCCGGGATCCTCCGGATTGGGATTCACCCCATGATTCAGTGTTGCGGTTGGACTCTTCAGCATCCCTTAAGCGTGTCATGAGTTGGTCCACCAAAGTTTCTTGTTGGGATGTGAAGCGGTTAGTTACTTCAGCCACAACCCTGTCCAGATCTGCCCTAGTGATTGGTTGTTCCGTTGCGGGACCAGTTGGATTTTCCTGATTTTCATCTGGTACTGCTGTTGAAATGGGCTGATCTGTGATTGCTGGATCTGGAAGGCTGCTAGTTGCGATGTTCTTTCCTTTGTTAACATCCCTTCTCTGTTTGGAAGGCATGATTTCTAAGCAACGAGTGATGTTGTTAGGAAGAAGGTTGAGTGGGAGAAGATGAAGTCTGAGTTCAACTCTCAATGAAAGCACCAAAAATGTTTGCACAAAAAATGGACAAACACCTCCAAGTCGTATTATTTAGTTGATTATATGTTATTTTCAGTGATTTTAGATGAGTATGTAAATATGAAAGAAGTAGGGGCTGAAATGTAAAAGACACACAGATTTATAGTGGTTCGGCCAGAATGTGCCTACGTCCACTTTATATGTTATTATCTTCTTTCTTTCAGATTACAGGTACAATGCTTCGTATATCAGTATATGAAAGTAGTTTGAAAGTTCCTTCCTTGCTTGAACTCTCAAACTTCTCCGCCATTGTTGTACCCCTGCCCCTCTATTTATAGAGTGAGGTAGGGGGCAGGGGTCTTGGAAGTATATGGCTGCTAGCGGGCCTGGGCTGGACCAATCTGGCCTGGTAGCATTCTGGTTTGGCGAGGCTTCATTCGGCATGGAGCTTGGACTGGTGATGGTGACTTCATGGTGACTTCATCCCTTGGTCCGGTGGTGGTGTTGGAGTGGCAGTGGAGTTGGTTCGGCCATGGTTCATACCAAATGGAATGGTGGTTGTGCCTTGCCGAATGGAGTGGGGGACCGAATGAGGTTGGCTCGGTAGGGGGTTGATCCGGTAGTGGAGTGGGAGTTGTAGCTTGGACCGGCATTGTGTGGTCCGGTGGAGATGTGGAGTATTGGACCGGCATTGTGTGGTCCGGTGTTGAGCTGGTGCCGAATGGACATGAGAGGAGAGAGCCGAATGAAGTTGAGGGCATGGACGCCGAATGAACTTGAGTTCATGGATGCCGAATGGACCATGGTACAAGGAGGTTCCGAATGGACATGAGCACTTGCGTGCAAGGAGATGACGCCTACTGTGCCTGTTGGTTTCAAATGTGCATGGGACATGACGCTTCACGGTCTCGTGGCCTTCTGGGCGAGAATCCGCCCAACAAAATCCATGCATGCATTTCTAAAAGTCGTACGACACTTTTCGCCATTTCGGACGGATGTCGCACCCTGTAGATATCGATTATTCGGACGGCCATAACTTCTGGCTCGTTTAGAGTTACGGGAGCCATAAACTATCAAAACGAAGGCCACGGTGAGTTCTACGGCTTTGACCACTTTCAGCCATCAACGGATAGATTAATGCCCGAAAAGGACAACCCGAATCTCAATCGGGTCTCGTAAGTTTTTTACCCCTTGTTTTTTCGACACCGGATTTTAACTGTAAAACGGGCTTACCGTTCCTCGTCTTCGATTTACCATCGCTGGAGAGTAGTGCACCATAGGACTGTTCCGTTTCAAATCCATGCACGCATTTCTAAATGTCGTACGACACTGTTTCTCCATTTCGGACGGATGTTGCACCTTGCACCGCGGATATTGCATCCTGTAGATATCGATTATTTGGACAGCCATAAATTCTGGCTCGTCTAGAGTTACGGGAGCCATAACCAGTCAAAACGAAGGCCACGGTGAGTTCTACGGCTTTGAAGCTTTCAGCCATCAACAGATAGATTAATGCCCAAAAAGGACAACCCGAATCTCAATCGGGTCTCGTAAGTTTTTTTACCCTTCGTTTTTTCGACACCGGATTTTTACGGTAAAACGGGATTACCGTGCCTCATCTTCGATTTACCACCGTTGGAGAGTGGTGCACCATGGTACTGTTCCGCTTCAAATCCATGCACGCATTTCTAAAAGTCATACGACACTGTTTCGCCATTTCGGACGGATGTTGCACCTGGCACCGCGGATGTTGCACCCTGCACCGCGGATGTTGCAACCTGTAGATATTGTTTGTTCGGACGGCTATAACTTCTGGCTCGTTTAGAGTTACGGGAGCCATAACCTGTCAAAACGAAGGCCACAGTGAGTTCTACAGCTATGACAGCTTTCAGCTGTTAACGGATAGATTAATGCCCGAAAAGGACAACCCGAATCTCAATCGGGGTTCGTAAGTTTTTTACCCTTCGTTTTTTCGACACCGGATTTTTACGGTAAAACGGGATTACTTTGCCTCGCCTACGATTTACCATCGCTGGAGAGTGGTGCACCATGGTACAGTTCCATTTCAAATCCATGCACGCATTTCTAAAAGTCGTACGGAACTGTTTCGCCATTTCGGACGGATGTTGCACCTTGCCCCGCGGATGTTGCACCATGTACATATCGATTATTCGGACGGCCATAACTTCTGGCTCGCTTAGAGTTACGGGAGCCATCTGTTTGCACAAAAAATGGACAAACACCTCCAAGTCGTATTATTTTAGTTGAGTATGTGTGATTTTCAATGATTTTAGATGAGTATCTAAATATGAGAAAAGTAAGGGCTGAAATGTAAAAGACACGCAGATTTATAGTGGTTCGGCCAGAGTGTGCCTACGTCCACTTTATATGTTATTATCTTTCTTCTTCCAGATTACAAGTACAATGCTTTGTATACAAGTGTATGAAAGTAGTTTGAAAGTTCCTTCCTTGCTTGAGCTCTCAAACTTGTCTGCCATTGTTGTACCCCTGCCCCTCTATTTATAGAGTGAGGTAGGGGGCAGGGGTCTTGGAAGTATATAGCTGCAGGTGGGCTTGGGCTGAAGCAATCTGGACTGGCAGCTTTCTGGTTCGGCGAAGCTTGGTTCGGTGGTAGAGGAGAGGAGTGTGGTTCGGTGCCACCTTGGGTTTGATTCGGTGGTTACTTGGTTCGGTTGATGGTGAGTTCTCGTGGTTGGTTCGGCATGGGGTAGCAGGGAGTTGGTTCGGCATGGGGTAGCAGGGAGTTGGTTCGGTAGCTTATGCCGAATGAACTTGCGCATGTGAATGCCGAATGGGACTGTATGCTTGCATAGCCGAATGAACATGAGAGTATAAGGCCGAATGGACTTTGTATTTGGATTTTGAGTGGAACTCTGGGCTTACATACGCTTGCTGGTTGCTTCTTCTTAGCTTGATCGTGGTGGAGACGCGCTCGACATTGATATTCCAGTTTTGACCAAAAAACGGGATAACAAAGTAGAGGTTGCTCGCGAGCCCGGGTGAAACTGCGGCTTCTTGGTCTTGAGATCTTCTGGGTGAAAATCCGCCCAATATTTGCCCCCCAAAGTGGGGCACGTGCTTGCACGTGTCGCGCTTTGTTTCTCGTTGGTGGGAAGACTCGTCTTGTAATGTCATGGGCTGGATGTTTATATCTTGTGGATGTCCTGCAAAGAGATTTATAGTTTTAGTGTGGTTTCAAATAACGACCGTTCGGGGTCGAAATATTTGTGATCAAGTGAATTGCGCCGTTCGAGGCGAGTTAGTGTACCCCGAGGGGGTTATCGATGCCAGGTTCACGTTAGAGTGGTTCCCTGGATCGTTTGTCAAGGTGGTTTATCGCTAGCTCAGAGCATGCCTAGGGGTTGTTCTCGACCCCGTACATGTGTAAGTAGCTTAGCCATTTCATAATTATCAAATATCCATTTGACTGATGAGCTTAAAAAGGGATGTCAAAGTGTAAATTCTCATGACGATAGGGTTAATAGCCATTCAGAGCGTGCCTATGGACCGTTCGTGGTCGCGTGCACGTGTAAATGATTAATCCATGTTAGTGAGAGATTCACGACTTATCCATTGTTATCATATTTTTTATTTTATTAGTAAGCTCTTAGAGTTCGGCACTTATCTGAGTGAAGCGCCCTGCGTGCCCCCTGTTTCTGGTTTCTGCTGGTAGAGGTAGCTTCGTTCGGGTTCGAGTTGGCACAAGTTTCATTCGGTTGGAGGCTGGTCCGGTATGGATAGTTCCATTCGGCTTCCATTCGGTCCGGTATGTCGAATGCCTTGGTCCGGTCCTGAGCTCGCCTATATATAGAGGCCGCACCCCCCTCGTTTTTCATTACCGAACGAGTAGAGCCGAACCATATTGTGCTGCCGAACCAAAGTCTTCGCCGAACCAGCTTATACCGAACCAGGTATGTATACTTTCTGCCGAATGAACCTTTGCCACCGGATGGCCCTGTTTGCCGAATGTGTACGGAGTGTTTTGAATAGCCGAATGAGGTATGCCGAATGACATGTATGCCGAATGACATGTATGCCGAATGAGCATTGGAGTTTGGTGCCGAATGAACTCGTCTTGCACCGCCGAATGAGACTTCATACTTGAACCTTGAGCGGAATCTTATGCTTTTATATGCTTTCTTTAGATACTTGCTTGTTTATCTTTCTATACTTCTTGCTCTAACACCGTGTTTTTCTTGTGCTGCAGAAAATGTCTCGCAAAGCGGAAACACGATCAGACAGAAAGAAATCTAGAGGCACAAGAGAGCCCTCCTCTTCCTTGCCCCCAGTCCAATCAGGATCCGAGCAACATCGACCCATTCCAAGGTCTCTAGTGGATGGATATGGTCCACAGGAACTTTTGATCTCCCCCCCTGATTGCTTTCCTAGCTCCTTAAAGGAGGAGCAACTTGACGTCATATCCCGTTCCTTTGGGATAGATAGGGCTCTTATGCTGCTGCCAGGAGATGGGGTGATGCCATATAATCCTCCCGAGGGCTACTTCGCTTTTAGCAGATACCATTGCATGTGTGGGGCCATTCCTCCTATCAACGCTTGGATAGTAAGCTTCACCGCATATTTGAAGGTGGCTCCCTTCCAGCTTCAGCCTAACTCATATGCTATCCTGGTGAGCCTCTTTGTCATCTTCCAGAGGAGGTACGGGCGTCCTCCTTCTAACCGGGAAATCCGATACTTGTACAACCTGAGAGGCTATAAGAAGGGGTCTCCGTATATTAGTCTGGAGGCGGCCGTACCCTTCAAACCAGTTCTGGACTTGTATTCCAAGTTCACCATGTTCAAGAAGGAGTGGTTCTTCGTCAAGGACGATGCTGTTTCTTTCCGCCTTTTCACTTCCGGCTGTAAGATTGATTTCATTTATATTTTTCATGTGTTTTGACTGTAGTGTTTTTTCTGACATGCTTCTATTTCTGGCTAGCGACAGGTGGTATTGCAGTCGTGGAGGACGATTCCTTAGTGCGAATGGCTGCTGAACTAAAGGCTATTCCGGCACGGGACCGGTCGGCCTCTTTCTTGATCAGGAACGCAGCCCTCTTGGAGTATAATTTGATCTTACCGCGCCAGTCCGTGGTTAAGCAAAGGGATACGGCTGAGGAGAGGGCTGCTAAAGCTAAGGAGGGGGCTACGGTAAAGAGCGGTAAGAGGGAGCCTTTCGCAGCGCGTCCTGCGGTTGGGGGGAAGAAACTGAAGAAGTCCGATGGCCCTTCTCCAAGTACTTGCCCGACTGTCCCGGAGGAGGAAGGTGTGGAAGAGGAGGAAGGAGGCGAAGTTGGAGAAGGGTCGGAGGGTGGAGGAGATGGCGACGGTCAAGGTGGTAGTGGTGTTGCTGCTCTAACCTCTGAACAAGACCTCGAACTGGATGAGGCTCTCCGTCGGGCCTTCGGGGAGTCGGAGGGAGAGTCGGAAACGGAGAAGGGAACGGAGAAGGCAAAGGAAACCGGCAAAGCTGTGGCTGGCACTGACCCATCCTCTAAGGGTTCCTCAGCTAGGGTGATCCCGGCGATGCAAGGTGAACTTTTGTCTTCTGCCGATTCTATTTTCGATAAGGACTTAGAAATTTTTTTTACGGTTCACTTCCGTCCTGGAATGAGATCCAGGACTTATTGCCGTTTCCCACTCCTCCGCCGGGTTTGTATAATAGATGTGTCTCCTCACTTTTCTTTCTTTTTAACTTAGCACATTTTTTGAATTGCGGATTATTGTATGTTCGTAACACTTGTTCTTTATTCCAGGGGCAGGCCAGGCAGTTAAAACGTCGGATGTTCGACATCGTCTTGAACAATTTAAGTCGAGGAGAGCTTCCGCGAAACCTTCTACTGATCGCACTGGGGACGTAGTCAAGTACCGCCCTCTCCTTGGGGTCATCGAAGAGGGCATTCAGAAAAGGAAGCGGAGCCGTTCCTTATTTGAGTCTTCTTCTGCTTCGCAGCTTCCTACTCTGCCTCCCCCTACTCAGCCTCCTCGTGATACTACGGAGGAGAGCACGGAGCCCTGCCCCCCTCCTCCTCCTTCCAAGAGATCTACTGTCATTCATATAAGGCGTCCCGATGTGCCTCGCCCCGTGCCTCGTGACCCTTTTGCCGGTCATCCTGATTTAGACCCAAGTTTTCGGGACATTTCATTTGATGAGACCACGGGCGAGCACCTACTTCCCCGCAACCCCATGGTACGTGTGCTGGATGAGGCCAAGTCCCTAGATCTTGATCTGCTTACTACTCGGGTAGTTACTATGGGGGACGAGGCCAAGGCTAATATTGACCGGGTGGCCGAAGAGACTAAGAAGTTAATGGAGCATCATGCTCGATTGGTCAAGGCCGGGGAGGAGATTGGGAGTGCTAATATTCGGTTAAGGCTAAAGGTTGCCGATCAGGCCAAGCAGCTTGCCGACCAAGCCATCCAGATCTCCCAGCATGAGGAAGCCTCCCAGCGTCTGAAAGAGACCATGGAGAAGGCCAGTAGGGCGGAGTTACGGAAGATGGAGATTACCTGCAGGGAGCGGATTAACATGGCCATTACAACGGTGGATGAGGTTCGAAATGCGGATCTCGAGCGGGTAGAGGAGTTGTCGGGGAGACTCGAGGCTGCGGAGATGGCTCAGGCTGAGTTGAAGGAGGAGATGGAGGAGATGAGGAGGTCCCTTAGGTTGAAGGAGGAGGAAATGAGGAGGTCTCTCCAGGCTGACTGCTTGAGATACCAATCAGAGAGGGACGTCGCCGTCGCTAAGTTGCAAGCTTCCGAGGCTCGGGTGAGGGAGTTTGAGGAAAATGAGGGGATGATGGATGAGATGCTTCAGGATATGTACTTCCATACTTGGAAAGAGGGCGGCTTGTCTTGGATGGACGATTACCCTCGGGTCATGGCCAAGGTGTATCTCCAGGCTTTAGAGGAGGCCAGGGTGAACGCGGGTAAGGAAGGCGGAGAGGCTTTCAACTTGAGTGCGGTTACTGCTCAGTTCTCAAAGGAGGAGCAAGCGGCGGTGAAGGAGGGGATGCGGCTGCTTGCTGCGGAGGAAGCGGGCGTGCAGTTGGATGATGAGGATCAAGCGGCGGATGCTGGTGAGTTATTCTTTTCCCATTCTTTTCTTTCCGTGTTTTCATAACTTGATCGTTCGTTTAATGAATTCCTCTTCCGATCTGGACAGGTGGGACTTCAGATCCACATGCTGGGGGTTCTGATCCTGCGGCTAAGTAGGCTGGGGGAGTCGGTGATGGAGTGTGGATGCATCTGCCATCTTTTTGTTTCTTTTTTATCACTGTTCATGTTAGTCTTTGATATGCAACTGTAATAAAATTATTTGCAAAGAATAACTTCGTGTGATCTTATAATATAAGCTGATTTTGTCATGTTTAAATGTTGTTGCTATCTTTATGTGCTGTGTGAGAAGTATAATTATGTGTATGCCTGTGATTCCACTTGTGTTTGATGTTAAGTTTTTGCTTGAAATATAATTTCACGTTTTGCAATGTCAGTGTATGAATAAGTTATAGTTACGCATTTATGTACAAGAGAAGAGAGTACCGCCCTTTATGTTTTATTCGCAGGCGGTAGCTTTGAGTGTCTTGTGTAACTGTTCACGGGTATAGCAGAGCGCCCTTTCACCCAGTACGCAGGCTTAAAGCCTCATGAGTAAATGCTTCCTATTCGGTTTCCTGTACTTGAGAGTTTGTTATACAGGATAGGAGAAAAATATTTAAATGGAATGGAAATATAGTAAAAGTAAAACTTCCAGTCACGGAAGGCCGTCGATGTGCTTAAGTTCGTGGCAAACGGGTTTTGTAGTCACTTTCCCTAGCTGTGGGTCTTGGAGACATTTGTCACCCATCTTACGCCTCCGCGGGGAGTTTTCTTTTTTACCACAGCCGCACTTAAGACACATCGGAGCCGAGATCGCGCACGGTAACTACCCGAACCATTATGGTCCGTAATCGTGGGTATTATTCGATTTACCGTGGCCGGCTAGCGTGGGTGCCGTTGGCCGTGAACTACCCCTGGCTGGCCACACCTTATGTTGGGGCTTAAAGTAGGTTCACAGTTACCGGCGAGCCGAACGCCGTAATGAGCTGCCATCGGCTATAGTCGGCCTTTATGATGACTTATAATCGGCTCATTACAGTTGGCTTTGAGGGCAGGCGCACAATGAGTTAACCCGCAGCAGAGGGATGCTGGAGCAAAAGTGTCTCATTGGCGAGTGCATAGAATCGTAGCGTACCTGTTAGGCCTAGTCCAGATGAGGCCGCGGTGCATCTTGAGTGGAGATGCCATAGGATTTTGTTCAACAGAAAGGGATAAAGCTTAACAAGCAGCCAAGATATGAAGGCACAAGGTAACAAGAGATAAGATTTTTAAAGTGGTTCGGCACGATAATGCCTACGTCCACCGTGTTAATACGCTTCATATGGGCGGTACATGTTAAGCAAAGTATCGACGGAGGTGTCGGATGTTCCAAGCCCTCTGGAACACCACTCCGTCCACTGTTGACAAAATATAAGCTCCGTTGTTGTGAAGATCTTGATGAATTTCATATGGTCCGTCTACTGGTGCTTTCATGGTTAGGTAGCATGACAGGCTCAGCTATATCCGACCCCTGCCTGGCACCTCCCCCGTTGGGTTTGGTTCCAAGTGTTTCCTCAGGTCGGAATTCGGGCTGAGTCCGGGCTCGGCTCCTACCATGACCATTTCTTTATTAACCTCTTCGAAGAAGAAAGGTCATTGTTGTCTCACAGATCCTCCAGATTGGGACTCGGTCCATGATTCGGTGTTGCGGGAGGATCCGCATGAGGATAAGATCTCCCTCTTGTAAGCTGCGATGCTTGATTTTGGAGTTGCATTGTGCTGCCACTTTTTGCTTGTGGGCTTCTGCTTTTAAGTGTTGCATCGTTTCTCCTCTCCTCAATCAGATCCAAAGACATGAGGAGGAGTTCTTCGTTTTCTTCTGGGTTGCAGTGGGTCCCATGGTGAGATGGCGCTACAGTTTCAACTGGGGGCATGGCCTCCAATCTGTATGCCAAAGAGAAAGGAGTATGCCCCGTTGATGTTCTATGAGAGGTGCGGCAGGCCCAGGGTGCCGTAGGAAGTTCGTCCACCCAAGCGCCTTTTGACTTTTCAAGCTTCTTCTTGGTTAGGGTTTTGAGAATTCTGTTGACAGCTTTGACTTGTCCGTTTGCCTGAGGATAAGCTACAGATGAGAAGCTTTTGTGAATTATGTGCTCTTGGCATCGGTTGGTAAACTCTTTGTTGTCAAACTGGAGTCCGTTGTTTGATATGATCTTGAGTGGGACTCCGTACCTGCGTAGAATATTTTTTGATCAAGAAGTTGATAATTTATGTAAGAAGTTGACAATTTATGCCAAAGATATTTTATTTTAAAGGGTCCGCTTCCACCCATTTGGTGAAATGATTAAAAACATCCTTCTAGCCATCCAGGACAAAGTTTAAAGCAAGGGAGGGGGGCAAGAGTCAAATCTCTGTCCTGGTTGATATAAACGCTTTCCTCCCTTCTTGCCCCCAGCGTTATCTCTAGAGTCATTTCTTCAAACGTCCTTTGTTGCAGCGGGAGTGTCGCCATGGGTAGTCTTAGCCTGTTGTCCTGACTGTCTTTTAGCGGTAGCGTTTTCAAGCCTCATATACTTCCCAGCTTCATGGAAGAAGTCAGGTAACGTAGCTGGTTTATCTTTTGTTAACCTCCTAGCAAACTTGGTATCCGGATGCACGCCACTACAAAGGGCCGTTAGGATAAGTTTCTCATTGGCATCTTGAACTGTTGCTGCTGTGGCGTTGAACCGTGTTAGATATTGTTGCAGCGTCTCTCCGGATTTCTGTTTGATATTGGATAGAGAATAAGCATCCTTGGGTTGTTCCACATGGATGAGGAACTGGCTAATAAACCTTTCTTTCAACATCTCCCATGAGCTGATGGATCCTCGGGGTAGATGGCAGAACCAGGAGGTAGCTAGATCTGCTAGGAATAGCGGAAAGCATTTACATAATACTCCTTCTGTTGCTCCACTCATGAGCATATGCTGGGTGTATCTCTGTAAGTGTACGATGGGGTCGGAAGTTCCTTTGTAAGGTTCCATGGTTGGCATTTTCCATTCCCGGGGGGCGATGGTAGTTTCGATATTTCGGGTAAAGGGGCTGGTGACCCTAGCGCCTATCCCCCGGTCCCTTTGCTCTCGTTGGACACACTCTCTGAATAATCGTGCCATTCGTTCGTCAGAACTTGGAGCGGACAAAAATGAGCTTAGTTCTTCCCTGCGGGATCTATCTCGTCCAGATGACCTGTAGGGATGGTACAATCTATCACTTCTTGCATTATCCAGTGGTTGTCTCTGGCTGCTCGGATGCATGCTAGGACCAGCTACAGTTGCCCCCTGCCTTGATCTTACCCGGTGGGGTTCTGCTTCGAGCATTTCCATGGGGCCAACTTCGGGCTGGGTTCCAGCTTGGCTCCGTTCAGCGGGGTTTCTATGATTCCTGTCGATAGTTTCTTCGAAGAAGGAATACCTTTGCTGTCTCCGAGATCCTCCAGATTGAGACTCATCCCATGATTCAGTGTTGCGGTTGGATTCTTCAGCATCCCTTAAGCGTGACATAAGTTGGTCCACTAAAGCTTCTTGTTGGGATGTGAAGTGGTTGGTTACTTCAGCCACAACTCTGTCTAGATCTGCCCTAGTTATTGGTTGTTCGGTGGCAGGAGCTATCAGATTTGCCTGGTATCCATCTGGTGCTGCTGTTGAAATTGGATGATCCTCTTGATCTGGGGCTACTGGATCCGGAAGACTGCTAGTTGCGATGTTCTTTCCTTTGTTAACATCCTTCCGTTGCTTGGAAGGCATGATTTCTAAGCGACGAACGTCGTTATGAGGAAGAAGGTTGAGTGGGAGAAGCTGAAGCTTCGAGTTCAACTCTCAGTGAAAGCACCAAAAATGTTTGCACAAAAAATGGACAAACACCTCCAAGTCGTATTATTTTAGTTGAGTATGTGTGATTTTCAATGATTTTAGATGAGTATGTAAATATGAGAAAAGTAAGGGCTGAAATGTAAAAGACACGCAGATTTATAGTGGTTCGGCCAGAGTGTGCCTACGTCCACTTTATATGTTATTATCTTTCTTCTTCCAGATTACAAGTACAATGCTTTGTATACAAGTGTATGAAAGTAGTTTGAAAGTTCCTTCCTTGCTTGAGCTCTCAAACTTGTCTGCCATTGTTGTACCCCTGCCCCTCTATTTATAGAGTGAGGTAGGGGGCAGGGGTCTTGGAAGTATATAGCTGCAGGTGGGCTTGGGCTGAAGCAATCTGGACTGGCAGCTTTCTGGTTCGGCGAAGCTTGGTTCGGTGGTAGAGGAGAGGAGTGTGGTTCGGTGCCACCTTGGGTTTGATTCGGTGGTTACTTGGTTCGGTTGATGGTGAGTTCTCGTGGTTGGTTCGGCATGGGGTAGCAGGGAGTTGGTTCGGCATGGGGTAGCAGGGAGTTGGTTCGGTAGCTTATGCCGAATGAACTTGCGCATGTGAATGCCGAATGGGACTGTATGCTTGCATAGCCGAATGAACATGAGAGTATAAGGCCGAATGGACTTTGTATTTGGATTTTGAGTGGAACTCTGGGCTTACATACGCTTGCTGGTTGCTTCTTCTTAGCTTGATCGTGGTGGAGACGCGCTCGACATTGATATTCCAGTTTTGACCAAAAAACGGGATAACAAAGTAGAGGTTGCTCGCGAGCCCGGGTGAAACTGCGGCTTCTTGGTCTTGAGATCTTCTGGGTGAAAATCCGCCCAACACCATCACCTGTCAAAACGAAGGTCCTGGTGAGTTCTATGGCTTTGACAGCTTTCAGCCGTCAACAGATAGATTAATGCCTGAAAAGGATAACCCGAATCACAATCGGGTCTCGTAAGTTTTTTACCCTTCATTTTTTCAGCACCGGATTTTTACGGTAAAACGGGATTACCGTGCCACGTCTTCGATTTACCATCACTGGAGAGTGGTGCACCATGGTACTGTTCCGTTTCAAATCCATGCACGCATTTCTAAAAGTCGTACGCCACTGTTTCGCCATTTCGGACGGATGTTATACCTTGCACCGCGGATGTTGCACCCTGTAGATATCGATTATTCGGACGGCCATAACTTCTGGATTGTTTAGAGTTACGGGAGCCATAACCGGTCAAAACAAAGGCCTCGATGATTTCTACGGTTTTGACGGCTTTCAGCCGTCAACGGATAGATTAATGCCCGAAAAGGACAACCCGAATCTCAATCTTGTCGCGTAAGTTTTTTACCCTTCGTTTTTTCGACACCGGATTTTAACGGTAAAACAGGAATACCGTGGATCGTCTTCGATTTACCATCGCTGGAGAGTGGTGAACCATGGAACTGTTCTGTTTCAAATCCATGCATGCATTTCTAAAAGTCGTACGACACTGTTTCGCCATTTCGGACGGATGTTGCACCTTGCACCGCGGATGTTGCACCCTGTAGATATCGATTATTCGGACGGCCATAACTTCTGGCTCGTTTAGAGTTACGGGACCATAACCTGTCAAAACGAAGGCCACGGTGAGTTCTATGGCTTTGACCGCTTTCACCCGTCAATGGATAGATTAATGCCCAAAAAGGACAACCCGAATCTCGATCGAGTCTCGTAAGTTTTTTACCCTTCGTTTTTTCGACACCGGATTTTTACGGTAAAACGGGATTACCGTGCCTCTTCTTCGATTTACCATTGCGGGAGAGGGGTGCACCATGGTACTGTTCCGTTTCAAAGCCATGCACGCATTTCTAAAAGTCGTACGGCACTGTTTCGCTTTTCGGACGGATGTTGCACCTTGCACTGCGGATGTGCACCCTGTAGATATCGATTATTCGGACGGTCATAACTTCTGGCTCGTTTAGAGTTACGGGAGCCATAACCTGTCAAAACAATGGCAACGGTGATCTCTACGGCTTTGATAGCTTTCAGCCATCAATGGATAGATTAATGCTCGAAAAGGACAACCCGAATCTCAATCGGGTCTCGTAAGTTTTTTACCCTTCGTTTTTTAGACACCGGATTTTAACGGTAAAACGGATTACCGTGGCTCGTCTTCGATTTACCGTCGCTTGAGAATGGTGCACCATGGTATTGTTCCGTTTCAAATCCATGCACGCATTTCTAAAAGTCGTAAGGCACAGTTTCGCCATTTCGGACGGATGTTGCACCTTGCACCGCGGATGTTGCACCATGTAGATATCGATTATTCGGACGGCCATAACTTCTGGCTCGTTTAGAGTTACAGGAGCCATAACCTGTCAAAACGAAGGCCACGGTGTGTTTTACGGCTTTGACAGCTTTCAGCCGTCAACGGATATATTAATGCCCGAAAAGGACAACCTGAATCTCAATCGGGTCCCGTAAGTTTTTTACCCTTCGTTTTTTCGACACCGGATTTTTACGGTAAAACGGGATTACCGTAGCTCGTATTCGATTTACCATCGCTGGAGAGTGGTGCACCATGGTACTGTTCCGTTTCAAATCCATGCATGCATTTCTAAAAGTCGCATGGCACTGTTTCGCCATTTCGGACGGATGTTGCACCTTGCACCGTGGATGTTGCACCCTGTAGATATCGATTATTCGGACGGCCATAACTTCTGGCTCGTTTAGAGTTACGGGAGCCATAACCTGTCAAAACGAAAGCCACTGTGAGTTCTACGGCTTTGACAGCTTTCAGCCGTCAACGGATAGATTAATGCCCGAAAAGGACAACCTGAATCTCAATCGGGTCTCGTAAGTTTTTTACCCTTCGTTTTTTCGACACCGGATTTTTACGGTAAAACGGGATTACCGTGGCTCGTCTTCGATTTACCATCGCTGGAGAGTGGTGCACCATGGTACTGTTCCATTTCAAATCCATGCATGCATTTCTAAAAGTCGTACGGCACTGTTTCGCCATTTCGGACGGATGTTGCACCTGCACCGCGGAAGCTGCATCATGTAGATATCGATTATTCGGCGGCCATAACTTCTGGCTCGTTTAGAGTTACGGGAGCCATAACCTGCCAAAACGAAGGCCCAGGTGAGTTTTACGGCTTTGACCACTTTCAACCATCAACGGATAGATTAATGCCCAAAAAGGACAACCCGAATATCAATCGGGTCTCGTAAGTTTTTTACCTTTCGTTTTTTCGACACCGGATTTTTACGGTAAAACGGGATTACCGTGGCTCGTCTTCGATTTACCATCGCTGGAGAGTGGTGCACCATGCTATTGTTCCGTTTCAAATCCATGCATGCATTTCTAAAAGTCGTACGGCACAGTTTCGCCATTTCGGACGGATGTTGCACCTTGCACCGTGGATGTTGCACCCTGTAGATATCGATTATTCGGACGGCCATAACTTCTGGCTCGTTTAGAGTTACGGTAGCCATAACCTGTAAAAACGAAGGCCACGGTGAGTTCTACGGCTTTGACTGCTTTCAACCGTCACTGGATAGATTAATGCCCAAAAAGGACAGCCCGAATCTCAATCGGGTCTCGTAAGTTTTTTACCCTTCGTTTTTTCGACACCGGATTTTTAGGGTAAAACGGGATTACCGTTGCTCGTCTTCGATTTACCATCGCTGGAGAGCGGTGCACCATGGTACTGTTCCATTTCAAATCCATGCACGCATTTCTAAAAGTCGTACGACACTGTTTCGCCATTCCGGACGGATGTTGCACCTTGCACCGCGGATGTTGCAGCCTGTAGATATCGATTATTCGGACGGCCATAACTTCTGGCTCGTTTAGAGTTACGGGAGCCATTACCTATCAAAACGAAGGCCACGGTGAGTTCTACGGCTTTGACAGCTTACAGCCATCAACGGATAGATTAATGCCCAAAAAGGACAACCCGAATCTCAATCGGGTCTCGTAAGTTTTTTACCCATCGTTTTTTCGACGCCGGATTTTAACGGTAAAACGGGATTACTGTGGCTCATCTTCGATTTACAATCGCTAGAGCGTAGTTCACCATGGTACTGTTCCATTTCAAATCCATGAACGCAATTTGAAAATTCGTACGGCACTGTTTCGCCATTTCTGGCGGATGTTGCACCTTGCACCGCGGATGTTGCACCCTGTAGATATCGATTATTCGGACGGCCATAACTTCTGGATCGTTTATAGTTACGGGAGCCATAACCTGTCAAAATGAAGGCCAGGGTGAGTTCTACGACTTTGATAGCTTTCAGCCGTCAACGGAAAGATTAATGCCCGAAAAGGACAACCCGAATCTCAATCGGGTCTCGTAAGTTTTTTACCCTTCGTTTTTTCGACACCGGATTTTAACGGTAAAACGGGATTACCGTGGCTCGTCTTCGATTTACCATCGCTGGAGAGTGGTGCACCATGGTACTGTTCTGTTTCAAATCAATGCATGCATTTCTAAAAGTCGTACGGCACTGTTTCGCCATTTCGGACAGATGTTGCACCTTGCACCGCGGACGTTGCACCCTGTAGATATCGATTATTCGGACGGCCATAACTTCTGGCTCGTTTAGAGTTACGGGAGCCATTACCTTTCAAAACGAAGGCCACGGTGAGTTCTACGGCTTTGACAGATTTTAGCCGTCAATGGATAGATTAATGCCCAAAAAGGACAACCCGAATCTCAATCGGGTCTCGTAAGTTTTTTACCCTTAATTTTTTTGACACCGGATTTTTACGGTAAAACGGGATTACCGTGCCTCGTCTTCGATTTACCATCGCTGGAGAGTGGTGCACCATGATACTGTTCCGTTTCAAATCCATGCACGCATTTCTAAAAGTCGTACGACACTGTTTTGCTATTTCGGACGGATGTTACACCTTGCACCGCGGATGTTGCATCTTGTAGATACCGATTATTCGGACGGTCATAACTTCTTGCTCGTTTAGAGTTACGGGAGCCATAACCTGTCAAAACGAAGGCCACGGTGAGTTCTATGGCTTTGACGGCTTTCAGCCTTCAACAGATAGATTAATGCCCAAAAAGGACAACCCGAATCTCAATCGGGTCTCGTAAGTTTTTTACCCTTCGTTTTTTCGACGCCGGATTTTAATGGTAAAACGGGATTACAGTCGCTCGACTTCGATTTACCATCACTGGAGAGTTGTGTACCATGATATTGTTCCTTTTCAAATCCATGCACGCATTTATAAAAGTCGTACGGCACAATTTCGCCATTTCGGACGGATGTTGCACCTTGCACCGCGGATGTTGCACCCTGTAGATATCGATTATTCGGACGGCCATAACTTCTCGCTCGTTTAGAGTTACGGGAGCCATAACCTTTCAAAACGAAGACCACGGTGAGTTCTACGGCTTTGACCGCTTTCTGCCGTCAAGGATAGATTAATGCCTGAAACGGACAACCCGAATCTCAATCGGGTCTCGTAAGTTTTTTACCCTTCGTTTTTTCGACACCAGATTTTTACGGTAAAACGGATTACCGTGGCTCATCTTCGATTTACCATCGCTGGAGAGTAGTGCACCATGGTACTATTCCGTTTCAAATCCATGCATGCATTTCTAAAAGTCATACGACACTATTTCGCCATTTCGGACGGATGTTGCACCTTGCACCGCGGATGTTGCACCATGTAGATATCGATTATTCGAACGGCCATAACTTCTGGCTTGTTTAGAGTTACGGGAGCCATAACCTGTCAAAACGAAGGCCACAGTGAGTTTTACGGCTTTGACCGCTTTCAGCCGTCGGCGGATAGATTAATGGCCAAAAAGGACAACCCGAATCCCAATCGGGTCTCTAAAGTTTTTTACCCTTAGTTTTTTCGACACCGGATTTTTACGTTAAAACGGGATTACCGTGCCTCATCTTCGATTTACCATCGCTGGAGAGTGGTGCACCATGATACTGTTCCGTTTCAAATCCATGCACGCATTTCTAAAAGTCATACGACACTGTTTCGCTATTTCGGACGGATGTTGCACCTTGCACCGCGGATGTTGCATCATGTAGATATCGATTATTCGGACGGTCATAACTTTTGGCTCGTTTAGAGTTACGGGAGCCATAACCTATCAAAATGAAGGCCACGGTGAGTTCTACGGCTTTGACGGCTTTCAGCCGTCAACGGATAGATTAATGCCCAAAAAGGACAACCCGAATCTCAATCGGGTCTCGTAAGTTTTTTACCCTTCGTTTTTTCGACACCGAATTTTAATGGTAAAACGGGATTACCGTCGCTCGTCTTTGATTTACCATCGCTGGAGAGTTGTGTACCATGATACTGTTCCATTTCAAATCCATGCACACATTTCTAAAAGTCGTACGACACAATTTCGCCATTTCGGACGGATGTTGCACCTTGCACCGCGGATGTTGCACCCTGTAAATATCGATTATTCGGACGGCCATAACTTCTGGCTCGTTTAGAGTTACGGGAGCCATAACCTGTCAAAACGAAGGCCACGGTGAGTTCTACGGCTTTGATGGCTTTCATCCGTCAACAGATAGATTAATGCCCAAAAAGGACAACCCGAATCTCAATCGGGTCTCGTACGTTTTTTACCCTTCGTTTTTTCAACACCGGATTTTAATGGTATAACGGGATTACAGTCACTCGTCTTCGATTTACCATCGCTGGAGAGTTGTGTACCATGATACTGTTCCATTTCAAATCCATGCACGCATTTCTAAAATTCGTACGACACAATTTTGCCATTTCAGACGGATGTTGCACCTTGCACCGCGGATGTTGCACCCTGTAGATATTGATTATTCGGACGGCCATAACTTCTGGCTCGTTTAGAGTTACGGGAGCCATAACCTGTCAAAACGAAGGCCACGGTGAGTTCTACGGCTTTGACCGCTTTCTGCCATCAAGGATAGATTAATGCCCGAAAAGGACAACCCGAATCTCAATCGGGTCTCGTAAGTTTTTTATCCTTCGTTTTTTCGACACCAGATTTTTACGGTAAAACGGGACTACCGTGGCTCGTCTTCGATTTACCATCGCTGGAGAGTGGTGCACCATGGTACAGTTCTGTTTCAAATCCATGCATGCATTCCTAAAAGTCGTACGACACTATTTCGCCATTTCGGACGGATGTTGCACCTTGCACCGCGGATGTTGCACCCTGTAGATATCGATTATTTGAACGGCCATAACTTCTGGCTTGTTTAGAGTTACGGGAGCCATAACCTGTCAAAACGAAGGCCATAGTGATTTTTACGGCTTTGACCGCTTTCAGCCTTCAGCGGATAGATTAATGCCCAAAAAGGACAACCCGAATCTCGATCGGGTCTCGTAAGTTTTTTACCCTTAGTTTTTTCGACACCGGATTTTTACGGTAAAACGGGATTACCGTGCCTCGTCTTCGATTTACCATCGTTGGAGAGTGGTGCACCATGATACTGTTCCGTTTCAAATCCATGCACGCATTTCTAAAAGTTCTACGACACTGTTTCGCTATTTCGGACGGATGTTGCACCTTGCACCGCGGATGTTGCATCCTGTAGATACCGATTATTCGGACGGTCATAACTTCTGGCTCGTTTAGAGTTACGGGAGCCATAACCTGTCAAAACGAAGGCCACGGTGAGTTCTACGGCTTTGACGGCTTTCAGCCTTCAACGGATAGATTAATGCCCAAAAAGGACAACCCGAATCTCAATCGGGTCTTGTATGTTTTTTACCCTTCGTTTTTTCGACAAAGGATTTTAATGGTAAAACGGGATTACCGTCGCTCGTCTTCAATTTACCATCGCTGGAGAGTTGTGTACCATGATATTGTTCCATTTCAAATCCATGCACACATTTCTAAAAGTCGTACGGCACAATTTCGCCATTTCGGACGGATGTTGCACCTTGCACCGCGGATGTTGCACCCTGTAGATATCGATTATTCGGACGGCCATAACATCTGGCTCGTTTAGAGTTACGGGAGCCATAACCTGTCGCAACGAAGGCCACGGTGAGTTCTACGGCTTTGACCGCTTTCTGTCGTTAAGGATAGATTAATTCCCGAAAAGGACAACCCGAATCTCAATCGGGTCTCGTTAGTTTTTTACCCTTCGTTTTTTCGACACCAGATTTTTACGGTAAAACGGGATTACCGTGGCTCGTCTTCGATTTACCATCGCTGGAGAGTGGTGCACCATGGTACTATTCCGTTTCAAATCCATGCATGCATTTCTAAAAGTCGTACGACACTATTTCGCCATTTCGGACGGATGTTGCACCTTGCACCGCGGATGTTGCACCCTGTAGATATCGATTATTCGAACGGCCATAACTTCTGGCTTGTTTAGAGTTACGGGAGCCATAACCTGTCAAAACGAAGGCCACGGTGAGTTTTACGGCTTTGACCGCTTTTAGCCGTCAACAGATAGATTAATGCCCAAAAAGGACAACCCGAATCTCAATCGGGTCTCGTAAGTTTTTTACCCTTTGTTTTTTCAACACCGGATTTTTACGGTAAAACGGGATTACCGTGGCTTGTCTTCGATTTACCATCGTTGGAGAGTGGTGCACCATGGTACTTGTTTGCGCCAAAATTGGTCACAAACACCCAATACCGTGAAAGCACCCGTTTATCAACACAGATCGGCAACAATCAATATAGAATTCAGATCTAAGCAACAACAATCACAATAATTCACAGATAACAATCACAAACACAGGATTTATAGTGGTTCGGCGTTCGTGCCTACGTCCACTTTGAAGGTTCTCTCTTTATTACTTCACTTGATGATATTAATTGATTACAACGGATTACAGTTGATGATAGCTTCGGACTCTGAATACAACAGCGATAATGAAGTTTGGAATTCAATCTGCAATGGTCTGGACGTTCAATGGTGGAAGCTCCCAAAGATCCCCCTTTCTGAAGGCTTCAGGGTGCTATTTATAGGCATAGGAGGCCAGATCTCGCTCAAACTTCGGGAGACTTCTTCTGGCACGTGAGTGGTCCCACGTGATCGACCCCACCAAGTTTCGACTCGATCTGACATCGATTCGAAGTGATTTCGAACCCATCAAGAAATGGTCCAATCGAGCAGAAACTTGGCAGGAACAATCTTTATCATGTATGGAAACTACTGTGAATATTTTGTTGCATTTGGATCAATGGTTTAGGCGATTAGATCGATTCGAATTGGAGTTCTTCGGCTGGCTGCGTAATTCGAATCCATCCCTTCGAATCCCACCCCTTCGAATCCATCAGCTCACGTGGATCTCTGGTGACGTGGCCCGCACTCCTCGCATCGATCCTGTTTTATCTCCGAGTAGATCGCTTCGCACCCATGGATTTCGCCTCGTTCGTATCGTGGGGCGACACGTCACCCAAGTTAGTTGACTCGGTTGATACAAACAAGTGAATCTTCCTGGGTTCGAATGCGACCGTTTCGAACTAAGGTATACTCGTGGGTTCGAACTCGATCGATTTGAACAAGATCGATTCGAAGCGACTTGGATTCAAGGCTGATGGGCTTGAATGGATTCGAAGATGATGGTTTCGAAGGTAATGGAGTGGAAGTTAATGGTTGTGAGGCCGGCACTGGTTGATGGATTCGAACTAGATGGGTTCGAAGGTAGGATACCGGATGGGTTCGGAGTAGATGGTTTCGAAGATGATGGGTTCGAACATAATCTCTGGCCATCGATTCGAACCATGGGTGTCCTATGGGTTCGACCCGAACAAGGGGCTATCTTTCTCAAATTTAAACCATCACATCTTGAGCATACGAACTCGGATTGACTTGAAACTTGAAACGCTGGCTTCTACAGCTTTGCTTGTCATGTCTTATCGATTGTGGCCTGATCCGAGCTCGGACAAAATTCGTCGACATCCATAGCGAAGCGAAGTACAACCAATCTCTGAGATGAACTGTTTCTTGTTTTCGAACACTCTTTTGGTATCACGGCTTTGCCATAAAGCGGGATAACATTTGCCCCCCCAAAACATGCCTTGCGGTAGGAAGGTGTGTTTTGCAATGCCTTGAGTTGGATGTTCATATCCTATCACCAACCTGTAAAGAATTTGATAGTTCCATATGTCCTCCAATGACGATCGTTCGGGATCGAGCTATTTGGGATGAAGTGCGGCCGTTCATGGTCAAGCGCCTAACTTCAAATGACGATCGCTCGTGATCGAGTCACTTGAGGTGAAGTGCGACCGTGCGCGGCCAAGCGCATAAATCCATGCGTCGATCGTTCGGGATCGAGTCATCTGCGGTGAAATGTGACCGTTCAAGTTCAAGCGCTTAACTTCAAATGACGATCGTTCATGATCGAGTCATTCGAGGTAAAGTACGACAGTGTGCGGTCAAGTGGTGGACCTCAAATGACGACCGTTTGGGATCGAGCCATTTGAGGTGAGATGATTTGTGCCGTTCTGGGCGAATTGTGCCTGTTCGAGGCAAGTTGTGACCGTTCGCGATCGTGTGCCGTTCGAGGCGTTTTTGTGGCCGTTCGAGGTCGTGTGCCGTTCATGGCGAGTTATGACTGTTCGAAGTCGAGCGCCGTTCTTGATTGTGTGCCGTTCGAGGCGAGTTTGCGTGCCCGGGAGGGCTTGTTGTTATGGATGCCAGGGTCATGTTCGGATGAGTTCCTGGATTGTTTGTGTGCCTGTTGGAGGCGAATAAGTGTGCCCGGGAGGGCTTGGTACTGTTGATACCTGGTTCACGTTCGAGTGGGTCCCTGGATCATTTGTTAGGGTATATCACTATCTCAGAGCATGCCTAAGGACGGTTCGCGACCCCGTACATGTGCAAGCAGCTTAGCCGTTTCAGAATTATCAAAATCAAATATCTTATTCAACAGGTGAATTTTAAAAATAGAAATGTCCAAACAAACAAAGTTCAAATGTCCAACTCAAAACGAAACAAAAAGCAAAGCAAGGATGTCAAAGCGTAAGTTCCCACTACGAAGCAATCAATGATCATCCAGAGCATGCCTGGAGAGCGTTCGCGATCTCGTACATGTGCAAATGATTTAATTGTGTTAGTGGAAGCTTGCGACTTGTTCATCGTTATTTTAATTAATTGATAACCAAACGACGTCCTGGTTCAGGGTTGCCCCTGGCTGATGTAGATGGTGGGCGCTTTGGCTCCACCGTTGAGGCTCGCCTCCTCAAATATTGAAGGAGCATACCGTTCCTGATATGCCCTTCCACCTCGTCCTTCAGATGCCTACAATCATTAGTGTTATGACCATTTAATTCATGAAATACACAAAACTTATCTGATCTCTTTTCATCAGAAGTTGGATCCCTTCGCATCGGTCTATGATAGGGAACCTGCTCTTTGGTATCCTGATAAATCCTCTCCAAACTCTCAGTCAGCTCGGTGTAAGTAGTGAATCGCGGCTCCCTCCGTTGCCGTTTTGACCTGTCATTATAATCCTCAGCCCTTCGTTTTCCTTTATCTTTGCCTGAGTCCTTTTCGATAGGCTTTTTGTCTTTGAGCACGTAAACTTCTATTCCCTCTCCTTCTTCTCTCTCTGCATTCGCATCCTCTAATCGTAGAAACTTTTCTGCCTCGTTGTAAAATTCCTCTAGATCCACGGGTGGATCTTTAGTCAATGAATTTTTGAACTCTGTGCCGTCAGCTACTCCGGACACAGCTGCCACCACCACCATAGATGGATCTGCTCGATCCACCGAAGCTGCTGCTGCATTGAATCGTGATAGATAACTCCTCAAGGTCTCTCCGGCTTTCGGCTTTAGGGTTGTCAAAGTCATCACATTCTTGGGTCTCGTAATGTGAACCCTGAATTGCCTCATAAATCTCTCAACTAAACCATTCCACGTTCCGGTGGATCCATTCTCCAATTGTCTAAACCACAATGCAGCGATACCCGCAAAGTACAATGGAAAGCACCGGGCCATAACCTCCTCTGATGCCCCCAGCACTTCCATATGTCTCATATACTTCGTTAGATGAACTGTAGGATCCGTCCTCCCGTCGTACACGTCCAACGATGGTAATTTGAAATCCGGTGGGTTCCTAGCTCGTTTGATTGCTGGAGTAAAGGGACTCCTATTAACATCTTCCAAATCCTTGTTCACTAATCCGCCTCTCATGGATCGCCTGACTATCTCTGCCAATCTGTCATTGTCCCCGGGATGTCACCTTCGCTCATCACTTTCGACCTGCCCCTCGAGTCCACGAGGGAAATCTGGAATCTGCTCCCTTGATGGAGAGTTTACCCCTCTACTACTCCCGGGTTGTGCAGATGTTCCTCTCTCTCTCTCTCTGAAATTGGGTCAACGTTCTCTATGGGCGTGCCCCCTAGTTCAGGTGCTACGCTGGATGGTCCTGCTCCGTTCTAGACTCCGGTTACTCCTTGATTCTGTGTTCCAAGCTGTCCTATTTGCTGAAACAAACTTTGGATCAACTCCTCTTGTTTCTTCATCATTGTTTCCATCTCGTCCCTTGTGATGAAGATTGAAGCTTGGTTTGCTCCTGAAGAGGCCTCTTGACTTCCTTGGTGTTCTCTCCTCTCTGGCCTTTGTTTCTTACTTGTTTCTCTCGTCATGGTTCTTAGATCTAAATCTTTAAGCTTTCAAATTCAAATTGTCCTGAGTCAGCTGTTCTCAGTGAAAGCACCAAAATATTTGCGCCAAAATTGGTCACAAACACCCAATACCGCGAAAGCACCCGTTTATCAACATAGATCGGCAACAATCAATATAGAATTCAGATCTAAGCAACAACAATCACAATAATTCACAGATAACAATCACAAACACAGGATTTATAGTGGTTCGGCGTTTGTGCCTACGTCCACTTTGAAGGTTCTCTCTTTATTACTTCACTTGATGATATTAATTGATTACAACGGATTACAGCTGATGATAGCTTTGGAATCTGAATACAACAGCGATAATGAAGTTTGGAATTCAATCTGGCAGGGTCTGGACGTTCAATGGTGGAAGCTCCCAAAGATCCCCCTTTCTGAAGGGTTCAGGGTGCTATTTATAGGCGTAGGAGGCCCAGATCTCGCTCAAACTTCGGGAGACTTCTTCTGGCACGTGAGTGGGCCCACGTGATCGACCCCGCCAAGTTTCAACTCGATCGGTCATCGATTCGAAGTGATTTCGAACCCATCAAGAAATGGTCCAATCAAGCTGAAACTTGGCAGGAACAATCTTTATCATGTATGGAAACTACTGTGAAAATTTCGTTGCATTTGGATCAATGGTTTAGGAGATTCGATCGATTCGAATTGGAGTTCTTCGGCTGGCTGCGTAGTTCGAATCCATCCCTTCGAATCCCTACCCTTCGAATCCATCAGCTCACGTGGATCTCTGGTGACGTGGCGCACACTCCTCGCATCGATCCTGTTTTATCTCCGAGTTGATCGCTTCGCACCCATGGATTTCGCCTCGTTCGTATCGTGGGGCAACACGTCACCCAAGTTAGTTGACTCGGTGGATACGAACAAGCGAATGTTCCTGGGTTCGAACGCGACCGTTTCGAACTAAGGTATACTCGTGGTTTCGAACTCGATCGATTCGAACAAGATCGATTCGTAGCGACTTGGATTCAAGGCTGATGGGCTTGAATGGATTCGAAGATGATGGTTTCGAAGGTAATGGAGTCGAAGTTAATGGTTGTGAGGCAGGCACTGGTTGATGGATTCGAACTAGATGGGTTCGAAGGTGGGATAACGGATGGGTTCGGAGTAGATGGTTTTGAAGATGATGGGTTCGAACATAATCTCTGGCCATCGATTCGAACCATGGGTACCCTATGGGTTCGACCCGAACAACGGGCTATCTTTCTCAAATTTAAACCATCATATCTTGAGCATACAAACTCGGAATGACTTGAAACTTGAAACGCTGGCTTCTATAGCTTTACTTGTCATGTCTTATCAATTGTGGCCTGATCCGAGCACGGACAAAATTCGTCGACATCCAGAGCGAAGCGAAGTACAACCAATCTCTGAGATGAACTGTTTCTTGTTTTCGAACACTCTTTTGGTATCACGGCTTTGCCAAAAAGCGGGATAACAGTACTGTTCCATTTCAAATCCATGCACGCATTTCTAAAAGTCGTACGACACTGTTTCGCCATTTCGGACGGATGTTGCACCTTGCACCGCGGATGTTGCACCCTGTACATATCGATTATTCGGACGGTCATAACTTCTAGCTCGTTTAGAGTTACGGGAGCCATAACCTGTCAAAACGAAGGCCACGGTGAGTTCTACGTCTTTGAAAGCTTTCAGCCGTCAACGGATAGATTAATACCCAAAAGGACAACCCGAATCTCAATCGGGTCTCGTAAGTTTTTTACCCATCGTTTTTTCGACGCCGGATTTTAACGGTAAAACGGGATTACCGTGGCTCGTCTTCGATTTACCATCGCTGGAGAGTGGTGCACCATGGTACTGTTCCATTTCAAATTCATGCACGCATTTCTAAAAGTCGTACGGCACTGTTTCGCCATTTCGGACGGATGTTGCACCTTGCACCGCGGACGTTGCACCCTGTAGAGATCGATTATTCGGACGGCCATAACTTCTGGATCGTTTAGAGTTACGGTAGCCATAACCTGTCAAAACGAAGGCCGTGGTGAGTTCTACGGCTTTGACAGCTTTCAGCCGTGAATGGATAGATTAATGCCCGAAAAGGACAACCCGAATCTCAATCGGGTCTCGTAAGTTTTTTGCCCTTCGTTTTTTCGACACCGGATTTTAACGGTAAAACGGGATTACCGTGGCTCGTCTTCAATTTACCATCGCTGGAGAGTGGTGCACCATGGTACTGTTCCATTTCAAATCCATGCACGCATTTCTAAAAGTCATACGGCACTGTTTCGCCATTTCAGACGGATGTTGCACCTTGCACCGCGGATGTTGCACCTTGTAGATATCGATTATTCGGACGGATAGATTAATGCCCAAAAAGAACAACCCGAATCTCAATCGGGTCTCGTAAGTTTTTTACCCTTCGTTTTTTCGACGCCGGATTTTAACGGTAAAACGGGATTACCGTGGCTCGTCTTCGATTTACCATCGCTAGAGAGTGGTGCACCAAGGTACTGTTCCATTTCAAATCCATGCACGCATTTCTAAAAGTCGTACGGCACTGTTCCGCCATTTCGGACGGATGTCGCACTCTGTAGATATCGATTATTCGGACGGCCATAACTTCTGGCTCGTTTAGAGTTACGGAGCCATAACCTATCAAAACAAAGGCCACGGTGAGTTCTACGGCTTTGACCACTTTCAGCCGTCAACGGATAGATTAATGCCCGAAAACGGTGAGTTTTACGGCTTTGACCGCTTTCAGCCGTCAACGGATAGATTAATGCCCAAAAAGGACAACCCGAATCTCAATCGGGTCTCGTAAGTTTTTTACCCTTCGTTTTTTCGACGCCGGGTTTTCACGGTAAAACGGGATTACCGTGCTTCTTCTTCGATTTACCATCGCTGGAGAGTGGTGCACCATGGTACTGTTCCGTTTCAAATCCATGCACGCATTTCTAAAAGTCGTACGCCACTGTTTCGCCATTTCGGACGGATGTTGCACCTTGCACCGCGGATGTTGCACCCGGTAGATATCGATTATTCGGACGGCCATAACTTCTGGCTCGTTTAGATTTACGGGAGCCATAACCTGTCAAAAGGAAGACCACGGTGAGTTCTATGGCTTTGACCACTTTCAGCCGTCAACGGATAGATTAATGCCCGAAAACGGTGAGTTTTACGGCTTTGACCGCTTTCAGCCGTCAACGGATAGATTAATGCCCAAAAAGGACAGCCCGAATCTCAATCGCGTCTCGTAAGTTTTTAACCCTTCGATTTTTCGACGCCGGGTCTTTACGGTAAAACGGGATTACCGTGCTACTTCTTCGATTTACCATCGCTGGAGAGTGGTGCACCATGGTACTGTTCCGTTTCAAATCCATGCACGCATTTCTAAAAGTCGTACGCCACTGTTTCTCCATTTCGGGCGGATGTTGCACCTTGCACCGCGGATGTTGCACTCTGTAGATATCGATTATTCGGACGGCCATAACTTCTGGCTCGTTTAGAGTTACGGGAGCCATAACCTATCAAAACGAAGGCCACGGTGAGTTCTACGGCTTTGACCACTTTCAGCCGTCAACGGATAGATTAATGCCCGAAAACGGTGAGTTTTACGGCTTTGACCGCTTTCAGCCGTCAACGGATAGATTAATGCCCAAAAACGACAACTCGAATCTCAATCGGGTCTCGTATGTTTTTTACCCTTCGTTTTTTCGGCGCCGGGTTTTTACGGTAAAACGGGATTACCGTGCTTCTTCTTCGACTTACCATCGCTGGAGAGTTGTGCACCCTCGTACTGTTCCGTTTCAAATCCATGCACGCATTTCTAAAAGTCGTACGCCACTGTTTCGTAATTTCGGACGGATGTTGCACCTTGCACCGCGGATGTTGTACCCTATAGATATCGATTATTCGGACGGCCATAACTTCTGGCTCGTTTAAATTTACGGGAGCCATAACCTGTCAAAACGAAGGCCACGGTGAATTCCATGGCTTTGACAGCTTTCAGCCGTCAACGGATAGATTAATGCCCAAAAAGGACAACCCGAATCTCAATCGGGTCTCGTAAGTTTTTTACCCTTCGTTTTTTCGACACCGGATTTTTACGGTAAAACGGGATTACCGTGCCTCGTCTTCGAATTTCCATCGCTGGAGAGTAGTGCACCATGGTACTATTCCGTTACAAATCCATGCGTGCATTTCTAAAAGTCGTATGGCACTGTTTCGCCATTTCGGACGGATGTTTCACCTTGCACCGCAGATGTTGCACCCTGTAGATATCGATTATTGGGACGGCCATAACTTCTGGCTCGTTTAGAGTTACGGGGGCCATAACCTGTCAAAACGAAGGCCACGGTGAGTTCTACCACTTTGACAGCTTTTAGCCGTCAACGGATAGATTAATGCCCGAAAAGGACAACCCGAATCTCAACCGGGTCTCGTAAGTTTTTTACCCTTCATTTTTTCGACACCGGATTTCAACGGTAAAACGGGATTACCGTGGCTCGTCTTCGATTTACCATCGCTAGAGAGCTGTGCACCATGGTACTGTTCCGTTTCAAATCCATGCATGCATTTCTAAAAGTCTTACGGCACTGTTTCGCCAATTCGGATGGATGTTGCAACTTGCACCGCGGATGTTGCACCCTGTAGATATCGATTATTCGGACGGCCATAACTTTTGGCTCGTTTAGAGTTACGGGAGCCATAACTTGTCAAAACGAAGGCCACGGTGAGTTCTACGGCTTTGACCGCTTTCATCCATCAACAGATAGATTAATGCCCAAAAAGGACAACCCGAATCTCAATCGGGTCTCGTAAGTTTTTTACCCTTCGTTTTTTCGACACCGGATTTTTACGGTAAAACGGGATAACCGTGCCTCGTCTTCGATTTACCATCGCTGGAGAGTGGTGCACCATGATACTGATCCATTTCAAATCTATGCACGCATTTCTAAAATTCGTACGACACTGTTTCGCTATTTCGGACGGATGTTGCACCTTGCACCGCGGATGTTGCACCCTGTAGATATCGATTATTCGGACGGTCATAACTTCTGGCTCGTTTAGAGTTACGGGAGCCATAACTTGTCAAAACGAAGGCCACAGTGAGTTCTACGGCTTTGATAGCTTTCAGCCGTCAACAGATAGTTTAATGCCCGAAAAGGACAACTCGAATCTCAATCGGGTCTCGTAAGTTTTTTACCCTTCATTTTTTCGACACTGGATTTTAATGGTAAAACGGGATTACCGTCGCTCATCTTCGATTTACCATCGTTGGAGAGTGGTGCACCATGGTACTATTCCATTTCAAATCCATTCACGCATTTCTAAAAGTCGTACGGCACAGTTTCGCCATTTCGGACGGATGTTGCACCTTACACCGCGGATGTTGCACCCTGTAGAAATCGATTATTCGGATGGCCATAACTTCTGCCTCGTTCAGAATTACGGGAGCCATAACCTGTCAAAACGAAGTTCTCGGTGAGTTCTACGGTTTTGACAGCTTTCAGCCGCCAACGGATAGATTAATGGCCGAAAAGGACAACCCGAATCTCAATCGGGTCTCGTAAGTTTTTTACCCTTCGTTTTTTCGACACCGGATTTTTACTGTAAAACGGGATTACCGTGGCTCGTTTTCGATTTACCATCTCTGGAGAGTGGTACACCATGGTACTGTTCCGTTTCAAATCCATTCACGCATTTTTAAACGTCGTACGGCACTGTTTCGCCATTTCGGACAGATGTTGCACCTTGCACCGCGGATGTTGCACCCTGTAGATATCGATTATTCGAACGACCATAACTTTTGGCTTGTTTAGAGTTACGGGAGCCATAACCTGTCAAAACGAAGGCCTCGGTGAGTTCTACGGATTTGACAGCTTTCAGGCGTCAACGGATAGATTAATGCCCGAAAAGGACAGCCCGAATCTCAATCGGGTCTCGTAAGTTTTTTACCGTTCGTTTTTTCGACACCGGATTTTTAGGGTAAAACGGGATTACCGTGGCTCGTCTTCGATTTACCATCTCTAGAGAGCGGTGCACCATGGTACTGTTCCGTTTCAAATCCATGCACGCATTTCTTAAAGTCGTACGGCACTGTTCGCTATTTCGGACGGATGTTGCACCTTGCGCCGCGGATGTCGCACCCTGTAGATATCGATTATTCGGACGGCCATAACTTCAGGCTCGTTTAGAGTTACGGGGGCCATAACCTGTCAAAACGATGGCCACGGTGAGTTCTACGGCTTTGACAGCTTTCAGCCGTCAATGGATAGATTAAAGCCTGAAAAGGACAACCCGAATCTCAATCGGGTCTCATAAGTTTTTTACCCTTCGTTTTTTCGACACCGGATTTTTACGGTAAAACGGGATTACCGTGCCTCGTCTTCGATTTACCATCGCTGTAGAGTGGTGCACCGTGGTACTGTTCCATTTCAAATACATGCATGCATTTCTTAAAGTCGTACGGCATTGTATCGCCATTTCGGACGGATGTTGCACCTTGCACCGTGGATGTTGCACCCTGTACATATCGATTATTCGGACGGCCATAACTTTTGGCTCGTTTAGAGTTACGGGAGCCATAACCTGCCAAAACGAAGGCCACGGTGAGTTCTACGGCTTTGACAACTTTCAGACGTCAACGGATAGATTAATGCCCAAAAAGGACAATCCGACTCTCTATCGGGTCTCGTAAGTTTTTTACACTTCGTTTTTTCGACACCGGATTTTTACGGTAAAACGGGATTACCGTGCCTCGTCTTCGATTTACCATCGCTGGAGAGTGGTGCACCATGGTACTGTTCCGTTTCAAATCCATGCACGCATTTCTAAAAGTCGTACGGCACTTCGCCATTTCGGACGGATGTTGCACCTTGCACCGCGGACGTTGCATCATGTAGATATCGATTATTCGGACGGCCATAACTTCTGGCTCGTTTAGAGTTACGGGAGCCATAACCTGTCAAAACGAAGGCCACGATGAGTTCTACGGCTTTGACCGCGTTCAGCCGTCAACGGATAGATTAATGCCCAAAAAGGACAACCCGAATCTCAATCGGGTCTCGTAAGTTTTTTACCCTTCGTTTTTTCGACACTGGATTTTTACGGTAAAACGGGATTACCGTGCCTCGTCTTCGATTTATCATCGCTGGAGAGTGGTGCACCATGGTACTATTCCGTTTCAAATCCATGCATGCATTTCTAAAAGTCGTACGGCACTATTTCGCCATTTCGGACGGATGTTGCACCTTGCACCGCGGATATTGCACCCTGTAGATATCGATTATTCGGACGGCCATAACTTCTGGCTCGTTTAGAGTTACGGGAGCCATAACCTGTCAAAACGAAGGCCACGGTGTGTTCTACGGCTTTGACCGCTTTCAGCCGTCAACGGATAGATTAATGCCCGAAAAGGACAACCCGAATCTCAATCGGGTCTCGTATGTTTTTTACCCTTCGTTTTTTCGACACCGGATTTTTACGGTAAAACGGGAATACCATGCCTCGTCTTCGATTTACCATCACTGGAAAGTGGTGCACCATTCAAATCCATGCACGCATTTCTAAAAGTCTTTACGCCACTGTTTCGCCATTTCGGACGGATGTTGCACCTTGCACCGCGGATGTTGCACCCTGTAGATATCGATTATTAGGACGACCATATCTTCTGGCTCGTTCAGAGTTACGGGAGCCATAACCTGTCAAAATGAAGCCCACGGTGAGTTCTACGGCTTCGACAGCTTTCATCCGTCAACGGATAGATTAATACCCGAAAAGGACAACCCGAATCTCAATCGGGTCTCGTAAGTTTTTTACCCTTCCTTTTTTCGACACCGGATCTTTACGGTAAAACGGGATTATCGTGCCTCGTCTTCGATTTACTATCGCTGGAGAGTGGTGCACCATGGTAATGTTCCGTTTCAAATCCATGCTCAACGGATAGATTAATGCCCGAAAAGGACAACCCGAATCTCAATCGGGTCTCGTAAGTTTTTTACCCTTCCTTTTTTGGACACCGGATTTTTACGACAAAACGGGATTACCGTGCCTCGTCTTCGATTTACCATCGCTGGAGAGTGGTGCACCATGGTACTGTTCCATTTCAAATCCATACTCGCGTTTCTAAAAGTCTTTACGCCACTGTTTCGCCATTTCGGACGCATGTTGCACCTTGCACCGCGGATGTTGCACCCTGTAGATATCGATTTTTCGGACGTCCATAACTTCTGGCTCGTTTAGAGTTACGGGAGGCATAACCTGTCAAAACGAAGGCCACGGTGAGTTTTACATCTTTGACCGCTTTCAACCGTCAACGGATAGATTAATGCCCGAAAAGGACGACCCAAATCTCCATCGGGTCTCGTAAGTTTTTTACCCTTCGTTTTTTCGACACGTGGATTTTTGCGGTAAAACGGGATTACCGTGCCCGTCTTCGACTTCCCATCACTGGAGAGTGGTGCACCATGGTAGTGTTCCGTTTCAAATCCACGCACGCATTTCTAAAAGTCGTACGAGACTGTTTCGACATTTCGGACGGATGTTGCACCTTGCACCGTGGATGTTGCACCCTGTAGATATCGATTATTCGGACGGCCATAACTTCTGGCTCGTTTAGAGTTACGGGAGCCATAACCTGTCAAAACGAAGGCCTCGATGATTTCTACGGCTTTGACAGCTTTCATCCGTCAACGGATAGATTAATGCCCAAAAAGGACAACCCGAATCTCAATCGGGTCTCGTAAGTTTATTGCCCTTCGTTTTTTCGACACGTGGATTTTTACGGTAAAACAGGATTACCGTGGATGGGCTTCGATTTACCATCGCTGGAGTGTGGTGCACCATGGTATTGTTCCGTTTGAAATCCATGCACGCATTTTCAAAAGTCGGACGACACTGTTTCGCCATTTAGGACGGATGTTGCACCCTGCACCGTGGATGTTGCACCCTGTAGATATCGATTATTCGGACGGCCATAACTTCTGGCTCGTTTAGAGTTACGGGAGCCATAACCTGTCAAAACGAAGGCCTCGATGAGTTCTACGGCTTTGACAGCTTTCAGCCGTCAACGGATAAATTAATGCCCAAAAAGGACAACCCGAATCTCAATCGGGTCTCGAAAGTTTTTTACCCTTCGTTTTTTCGACACGTGGATTTTTGCGGTAAAACAGGATTACGGTGGCCGGTCTTCGATTTACCATCACTAGAGAGTGGTGCACCATGGTAGTGTTCCGTTTCAAATCCACGCACGCATTTCTAAAAGTCGTACGAGACTGTTTCGCCATTTCGGACGGATGTTGCACCTTGCACCGTGGATGTTGCACCCTGTAGATATCGATTATTCGGACGGCCATAACTTCTGGCTCGTTTAGAGTTACGGGAGCCATAACCTGTCAAAACGAAGGCCTCGATGAGTTCTACGGCTTTGACAGCTTTCATCCGTCAACGGATAGATTAATGCCCAAAAAGGACAACCTGAATCTCAATCGGGTCTCGTAAGTTTTTTACCCTTCGTTTTTTCGACACGTGGATTTTTACGGTAAAACGGGATTACCGTGGCCCGTCTTCGACTTCCCATCACTGGTGAGTGGTGCACCATGGTACTGTTCTATTTCAAATCCATGCACGCATTTCTAAAAGTCGTACGGCACTGTTTCACCATTTCGGACGGATGTTGCACCATGCACCGTGGATGTTGCACCCTGTAGATATCGATTATTCAAACGGCCATAACTTCTGGCTCGTTTAGAGTTACGGGAGCCATAACCTGTCAAAACGAAGGCCTCGATGTGTTCTACGGCTTTGAAAGCTTTCAGCCATCAACGGATAGATTAATGCCCAAAAAGGACAACCCGAATCTCAATCGGGTCTCGTAAGTTTTTTACCCTTTGTTTTTTCGACACGTTGATTTTTACGGTAAATTAGGATTACCGTGGCTCGTCTTCGACTTCCCATCGCTGGAGAGTGGTACACCAAGGTACTGTTCCGTTTCAAATCCATGCACGCATTTCTAAAAGCCGTACGGCACTGTTTCGCCATTTCGGACGGATGTTGCCCCTTGCACCGTGGATGTTGCACTCTGTAGATATCGATTATTCGGACGGCCATAACTTCTGGCTTGTTTAGAGTTACGGAAGCCAAAACCTATCAAAACGAAGGCCACGATGAGTTCTATTGTTTTGACAGCTTTCAGCCGTCAACGGATAGATTAATGCCAAAAAAGGACAACCCGAGTCTCAACCGGGTCTCGTAAGTTTTTTACCCTTCGTTTTTTCGACACGCGGATTTTTACGGTAAAACGGGATTATCGTGGCGTGTCTACGACTTCCCATCACTGGAGAGTGGTGCACCATGGTACTGTTCCCTTTCAAATCCATGCATGCATTTCTAAAAGTCGTACGAAAATCTTTCGGCATTTCGGACGGATGTTGCACCTTGCACCGTGGATGTTGCACCCTGTAGATATCGATTATTCGGACGGCCATAACTTCTGGCCCGTTTAGAGTTACGGGAGACATAACCTGTCAAAACGAAGGACTCGATGAGTTCTATGGCTTTGACAGCTTTCAGCCATCAACGGATAGATTAATGCCCAAAAAGGACAACCCGAATCGCAATCGGGTCTCGTAAGTTTTTTACCCTTCGTTTTTTCGACACGTGGATTTTTACGGTAAAACAGGATTACCGTGTCCCGTCTTCGACTTCCCATCGATGGAGAGTGGTACACCATGGTACTGTACCATTTCAAATCTATGCACGCATTTCTAAAAGTCGTACGGCATTGTTTCGCCATTTCGGACGGATGTTGCACCTTGCACCGTGGATGTTGCACCCTCTAGATATCGATTATTCGGACGGCCATAACTTCTGGCTCGTTTAGAGTTACGGGAGCCATAACCAGTCAAAACGAAGTCCTCGATGAGTTCTACGGCTTTGACAGCTTTCAGTCGTCGACGGATAGATTAATGCCCAAAAAGGACAACCCAAATCTCAATCGGGTCTCGTAAGTTTTTTACCCTTCGTTTTTCCGACACGTGTATTTTTACGGTAAAACGGGATTACCGTGGCCCGTCTTCGACTTTCCATCACTGGAGAGTGGTGCACCATGGTACTGTTCCATTTCAAATCCATGCATGCATTTCTAAAAGTCGTACGACACAGTTTCGCCATTTCGGACGGATGTTGCACCTTGCACCGTGGATGTTGCACCCTGTAGATATCGATTATTCAAACGACCTTAACATCTGGCTCGTTTAGAGTTATGGGATCCATAACCTGTCAAAACGAAGGCCTCGATGAGTTCTATGGTTTTGACCGCTTTCAGCCGTCGACGGATGGATTAATGCCCAAAAAGGACAACCCGAATCTCAATCGGGTCTCTTAAGTTTTTTACCCTACGTTTTTTCGACACGTGGATTTTTACGGTAAAACGGGATTACCGTGGCCCGTCTTCGACTTCCCATCGCTGGAGAGTGGTGCACCATGGTACTGTTCCGTTTCAAATCAATGCACGCATTTCTAAAAGTCGTACGGCGCTGTTTCGCCATTTCGGACAGATGTTGCACCTTGCACCGTGGATGTTGCACCCTGTAGATATCGATTATTCGGACGGCCATAACTTCTGGCTCGTTTAGAGTTACGGGAGCCATAACCTGTCAAAATGAAGGCCTCGATGAGTTCTACGGCTTTGACAGCTTTCAGCCGTCAACGGATAGATTAATGCCCAAAAAGGACAACCCGAATCTCAATCGGGTCTCGTAAGTTTTTTACCCTTCGTTTTTTCGACACGTGGATTTTTACGGTAAAACAGGATTACCGTGGATGAACTTCGATTTACCATCGCTGGAGAGTGGTGTACCATGGTACTGTTCCATTTCAAATCCATGCACGCATTTCCAAAAGTCGTACGACACTGTTTCGGCATTTCGGACGGATGTTGCACCTTGCACCGTGGATGTTGCACCCTGTAGAAATCGATTATTCGGACGGCCATAACTTCTGGCTCGTTTTGAGTTACGGGAGCCATAACCTGTCAAAATGAAGGCCTCGATGAGTTCTACGGCTTTGACAGCTTTCAGCCGTCAACGGATAGATTAATGCCCAAAAAGGACAACCCGAATCTTAATCGGGTCTCGTAAGTTTTTTACCCTTCGTTTTTTCGACACGGGGATTTTTACGGTAAAACAGGATTACGGTGGCCGGTCTTCGATTTACAATCACTGGAGAGTGGTGCACCATGGTACTGTTCCGTTTCAAATCCATGCATGCATTTCTAAAAGTCGAACGGCACTGTTTCGCCATTTCGAACGGATGTTGCACCTTGCACCGTGGATGTTGCACCCTGTAGATATCGATTATTCGGACGGCCATAACTTCTGGGTCGTTTAGAGTTACGGGAGCCATAACCTGTCAAAAGGAAGGCCTCGATGAGTTCTACGGCTTTGACAGCTTTCAGCCGTCAACGGATAGATTAATGCCCAAAAAAGACAACCCGAATCTCAATCGGATCTCGTAAGTTTTTTACCCTTCGTTTTTTCGACACGTGGATTTTAACGGTAAAACGGGATTACCGTGGCCCGTCTTCGACTTCCCATCGCTGGAGAGTGATGCACCATGGTACTGTTCCATTTCAAATCCATGCACGCATTTCTAAAAGTCGTACGACACTGTTTCACCATTTCGGACGGATGTTGCACCATGCACCGTGGATGTTGCACCCTGTAGATATCGATTATTTAAACCGCCATAACTTCTGGCTCGTTTAGAGTTACGGGAGCCATAACCTGTCAAAACGAAGGCCTCGATGTGTTCTACGGCTTTGACAGCTTTCAGCCGTCAACGGATAGATTAATGCCCAAAAAGGACAACCCGAATCTCAATCGGGTCTCGTAAGTTTTTTACCCTTCGTTTTTTCGACACGTGGATTTTTACGGTAAAACAGGATTACCGTGTCCCGTCTTCGACTTCCCATCGATGGAGAGTGGTACACCATGGTACTGTACCGTTTCAAATCCATGCACGCATTTCTAAAAGTCATACGGCACTGTTTCGCCATTTCGGACGGATGTTGCACCTTGCACCGTGGATGTTGCACCTTCTAGATATCGATTATTCGGACGGCCATATCTTCTGGCTCGTTTAGAGTTACGGGAGCCATAACTTGTCAAAACGAAGGCCACGGTGAGTTCTACGGCTTTGACAGCTTTCAGCCATCAACGGATAGATTAATGCCCGAAAAGGACAACCCGAATCTCAATCGGGTCCCGTAAGTTTTCTGCCCTTCGTTTTTTCGAGACCGGATTTTTACGGTAAAACGGGATTACCGTGGCTCGTCTTCAATTTACCATCGCTGGAGAGTGGTGCACCATGGTACTGTTCCGTTTCAAATCCATGCATGCATTTCTAAAAGTCGTACGGCACTGTTTCGCCATTACGGACGGATGTTGCACCTTGTAGATATCGATTATTCGGACGACCATAACTTCTGGCTCGTTTATAGTTACGAGAGCCATAACCTGTCAAAACGAAGGCAACGGTGAGTTCTATGGCTTTGACCACTTTCAGCCGTCAACGGATAGATTAATGCCCCAAAAGGACAACCCGAATCTCAATCGGGTCTCGTAAGTTTTTTACCCGTCGTTTTTTCGACACCGGATTTTTACGGTAAAAAGGGATTACCATGGCTCGTCTTCGATTTACCATCGCTGGAGAGTGGTGCACCATGGTACTGTTCCGTTTCAAATCCATGCATGCATTTCTAAAAGTTGTAAGGCACTGTTTCTCCATTTCGGACGGATGTTGCATCTTGCACCGCGGATGTTGCACCCTGTAGATATCGATTATTCGGACGGCCATAACTTCTGGCTCGTTTAGAGCTACGGGAGCCATAACCTGTCAAAACGAAGGCCACGGTGAGTTTTACGTCTTTGACCGCTTTCAGCCGTCAACGGATAGATTAATGCCCAAAAAGGACAACCCGAATCTCAATCGGGCCTCGTAAGTTTTTTACCCTTCGTTTTTTCGACACCGGATTTTTACGGTAAAACGGGATTATCGTGCCTCGTCTTCGATTTAACATCGCTGGAGAGTGGTGCACCATGGTACTATTCCGTTTCAAATCCATGCACGCTTTTCTAAAAGTCGTACGACACTGTTTCGCCGTTTCAGACGGATGTTGCACCTTGCACAGCGGATGTTGCACCCTGTAGATATCGATTATTCGGACGGTCATAACTTCTGGCTCGTTTAGAGTTACGGGAACCATAACCTGTCAAAACGAAGGCCACGGTGAGTTCTACGGCTTTGACAGCTTTTAGCCGTCAAAGGATAGATTAATGCCCAAAAAGGACAACCCGAATCTCAATCGGGTCTCGTTAGTTTTTTACCCATCGTTTTTTCGACGCCGGATTTTAAGGATAAAACGGGATTACTGTGGCTCCTCTTCGATTTACCATCGCTGGAGAGTGCTGCACCATGGTACTATTCCGTTTCAAATCCATGCATGCATTTCTAAAAGTCGTACGGCACTGTTTCGCCACTTAGGACGGATGCTGCACCTTGCACCGCGGACGTTGCACCCTGTAGACAACGATTATTCGGACGGTCATAACTTCTGGCTCGTTTAGAGTTACGGGAGCCATAACCTGTCAAAACGAAGGCCACGGTGAGTTCTACGGCTTTGACAGCTTTCAGCCATCAACGGATAGATTAATGCCCAAAAAGGACAACCCGAATCTCAATCGGGTCTCGTAAGTTTTTTACCCATCGTTTTTTCGACGTCGGATTTTAACGGTAAAACGGGATTACCGTGGCTCGTCATCGATTTACCATCGCGGGAGAGTGGTGCACCATGGTACTGTTCCATTTCAAATCCATGCACGAATTTCTAAAAGTCGTACGGCACTGTTTCGCCATTTCGGACGGATGTTGCGCCCTGTAGATATCGATTATTCGGACGGCCATAACTTCCGGATCGTTTAGAGTTACGGGAGCCATAACCTGTCAAAACGAAGGCCACGGTGAGTTCTACGGCTTTGACAGCTTTCAGCCATCAACGGATAGATTAATGCCCGAAAAGGACAACCCGAATCTCAATCGGGTCTCGTAAGTTTTCTACCCTTCGTTTTTTCGACACCGGATTTTTATGGTAAAACGGGATTACCGTGGCTCGCCTTCGATTTACCATCGCTGGAGAGTGGTGCACCATGGTACTGTTCCGTTTCAAATCCATGCATGCATTTCTAAAAGTCGTAAGGCACTGTTTCGCCATTTCGAACAGATGTTGCACCTTGCACCGCGGATGTTGCACCCTGTAGATATCGATTATTCGGACGACCATAACTTCTGGCTCGTTTAGAGTTACGGGAGCCATAACCTGTTATAACGAAGGCAACGGTGAGTTTTACGGCTTTGACCACTTTCAGCCATCAATGGATAGATTAATGCCCAAAAAGGACAACCCGAATCTCAATCGGGTCTCGTAAGTTTTTTACCCTTCGTTTTTTCGACACCGGATTTTTACGGTAAAAAGGGATTACCGTCCCTCGTCTTCGATTTACCATCGCTGGAGAGTGGTGCACCATGGTACTGTTCCGTTTCAAATCCATGCACGCATTTCTAAAAGTCGTACGGCACTGTTTCACCATTTCGGACAGATGTTGCACCTTGCACCGCGATGTTGCACCCTGTAGATATCGATTATTCGGATGGTCATAACTTCTGGCTCGTTTAGAGTTACGGGAGCCATAACCTGTCAAAACGAAGGCCAGGGTGAGTTCTACGGGTTTGACAGCTTTCAGCCGTCAATGGATAGATTAATGCCCAAAAAGGACAACCCGAATCTCAATAGGGTCTCGTAAGTTTTTTACCCTTTGTTTTTTCGACACCGGATTTTAACGGTAAAATGGGATTACCGTGGCTCGTCTTCGATTTACCATCGCTGGAGAGTGGTGCACCATGGTACTGTTCCATTTCAAATCCATGCACGCATTTATAAAGGTCGTACGGCACAATTTCGCCATTTCGGACGGATGTTGCTCCTTGCACCGCGGATGTTGCACCCTGTAGATATTGATTATTCGGACGGCCATAACTTCTGGCTCGTTTAGACATACGGGAGCCATAACCTGTCAAAACGAAGGCTACGGTGAGTTCTACGGCTTTGACCGCTTTCAGCCGTCAACGGATAGATTAATGCCCGAAAAGGACAACCCGAATCTCAATCGGGTCTCGTAAGTTTTTTACCCTTCGTTTTTTCGACACCGGATTTTTACGGTAAAACGGGATTACCGTGGCTCGTCTTTGATTTACCATCGCTGGAGAGTGGTGCACCATGGTACTGTTCCGTTTCAAATCCATGCCTGCATTTCTAAAAGTCGTACAACACTGTTTCGCCATTTCGGACGGATGTTGCACCTTGCACCGCGGATGTTGCACCCTGTAGATATCGATTATTCGGACGGCCATAACTTCTGGCTCGTTTAGAGCTACGGGAGCCATAACCTGTCAAAACGAAGGTCACGGTGAGTTTTACGGCTTTGACCGCTTTCAGCCGTCAACGGATAGATTAAAGCCCAAAAAGGACAACCCGAATCTCATTCGGGCCTCGTAAGTTTATTTTACCCTTCGTTTTTTCGACACCGGATTTTTACGGTAAAACGGGATTATCGTGCCTCGTCTTCGATTTAACATCGCTGGAGAGTGGTGCACCATGGTACTATTCCGTTTCAACTCCATGCACGCTTTTCTAAAAGTCGTACGGCACTGTTCCGCCGTTTCGGACGAATGTTGCACCTTGCACCGTGGATGTTGCACCCTGTAGATATCGATTATTCGGACGGTCATAACTTCTGGCTCGTTTAGAGTTACGGGAACCATAACCTGTCAAAACGAAGACCACGGTGAGGTCTACGGCTTTGACAGCTTTTAGCCATCAACGGATAGATTAATGCCCAAAAAGGACAACCCGAATCTCTATCGGGACTCGTTAGTTTTTTACCCATCGTTTTTTCGACGCCGGATTTTAACGATAAAACGGGATTACTGTGGCTCGTCTTCGATTTACCATCGCTGGAGAGTGATGCACCATGGTACTGTTCCGTTTCAAATCCATGCACGCATTTCCAAAAGTCGTACGACACTGTTTCGCCATTTCGGACGGATGTTGCACCTTGCACAGCGGACGTTGCACACAGTAGATATCGATTATTCGGACGGCCATAACTTCTGGCTCGTTTGGAGTTACGGGAGTCATAACCTGTAAAAACGAAGGCCATGGTGAGTTCTACGGCTTTGACAGCTTTCAGTCGTCAACGGATAGATTAATGCCCGAAAAGGACAACCCGAATCTCTATCGGGTCTCGTATGTTTTTTACCCTTCGTTTTTTCGACACCGGATTTTAACGGTAAAACGGGATTATCGTGGCTCGTCTTCGATTTACCATCGCTGGAGAGTGGTGCACCATTGTACTGTTCCGTTTCAAATGCATGCACGCATTTATAAAAGTCGTACGGCACTGTTTCGCCATTTTGGACGGATGTTGCACCTTGCACCGCGGATGTTGCACCCTGTAGATATCGATTATTCGGACGGCCCTAACTTATGGCTCGTTTAGAGTTACGGGAGCCATAACCTATCAAAACGAAGGCCACGGTGAGTTCTACCGCTTTGACAGCTTTCAGCCGTCAATGGATAGATTAATGCCCGAAAAGGACAACCCGAATCTCAATCGGGTCTCGCAAGATTTTTGCCCTTCGTTTTTTCGACACCGGATTTTTACGGAAAACGGGATTACCGTGGCTCGTCTTCGATTTACCATCGCTGGAGAGTGGTGCAACATGGTACTGTTCCGTTTCAAATCCATGCACGCATTTCTAAAAGTCGTACGACACTGTTTCGTCATTTCGGACGGATGTTGCACCTTGCACCGCGGATGTTGCACCTTGTAGATATCGATTATTCGGACGGCCATAACTTCTGGCTCGTTTAGAATTATGGGAGTCATAACCTGTCAAAACGAAGGCCACGGTGAGTTCTACGGCTTTGACCGCTTTCAGCCGTCAACGGATAGATTAATGCCCGAAAAGGACAACCCGAATCTCAATCGGGCCTCTTAGTTTTTTACCCTTCGTTTTTTCGACACCGGATTTTTTCGGTAAAACGGGATTACCGTGGCTCGTCTTCGATCTACCATCGCTGTAGAGTGGTGCACCATGGTAATGTTCCGTTTCAAATCCATGCATGCATTTCTAAAAGTCGTACGACACTGTTTCGCCATTTCGGACGGATGTTGCACCTTGCACCGCGGATGTTGCACCCTGTAGATATCGATTATTCGGACGGCCATAACTTCTGGGTCGTTTAGAGTTACGGAAGCCATAACCTGTCAAAACGAAGGCCACGGTGAGTTCTACGGCTTTTACTGCTTTCAACCATCAATGGATAGATTAATGCCCAAAAAGGACAACCCGAATCTCAATCGGGTCTCGTAAGTTTTTTACCCTTCGTTTTTTTGACACCGGATTTTTACGGTAAAACGGGATTACCGTGCCTCGTCTTCTATCTACCATCGCTGGAGAGTGGTGCGCCATGGTACAGTTCCGTTTCAAATCCACACACGCATTTCTAATAGTCTTTACGCCACTGTTTCACCATTTCGGATGGATGTTGCACCTTGCACCGCGGATGTTGCACCCTGTAGATATCGATTATTCGGACGGCCATAACTTCTGGCTCGTTTAGAGTTACGGGAGCCATAACCTGTCAAAACAAAGGCCACGGTGAGTTCTACCGCTTTGACAGCTTTCAGCCGTCAATGGATAGATTAAAGCCCGGAACGGACAACCCGAATCTCAATCGGGTCTCGTAAGTTTTTTACCCTTCCTTTTTTCGACACCGGATTTTTACGGTAAAACGGGATTACCGTGCCTTGTCTTCGATTTACCATCGTTGGAGAGTGGTGCACCACGGTACTGTTCCATTTCAAATCGATGCATGCGTTTCTAAAAGTCGTACGGCACAGTTTCGCCATTTCGGACGGATGTTGCACCTTGCACCGCGGACGTTGCACCCTGTAGATATCGATTATTCGAACGGCCATAACTTCTGGCTCGTTCAGAGTTACGGGAGCTATAACCTGTCAAAACGAAGGCCACGGTGAGTTCTACGGCTTTGACCGCTTTCAGCCATCAACGGATAGATTAATTCCCAAAAAGGACAAAACGAATCTCAATCGGGTCTCGTAAGTTTTTTACCCTTCATTTTTTCGACACCGGATTTTTACGGTAAAACGGGATTACCGTGGCTCGTCTTCGATTTACCATTGCTGGAGAGTGGTGCACCATGGATCCGTTAAGTTTCAAATCCATGCACGCATTTCTAAAAGTCGTACGGCACAGTTTCGCAATTTCGGACGGATGTTGCACATTGCACCACGGATGTTGCACCCAGTAGATATCGATTATTCGGACGGCCATAACTTCTGGCTCGTTTAGAGTCACGGGATTCATAACCTGTCAAAACGAAGGCCACAGTGAGTTCTACGGCTTCGACCGCTTTCAGCCGTCAACATATGGATTAATGCCCGAAAAGGACAACCCGAATCTCAATCGGGTCTCGTAAGTTTTTTACCCTTCGTTTTTTCGACACCAGATTTTTACGGTATAACAGGATTACCGTGCCTCGTCTTCGATTTACCATCGCTGGAGAGTGGTGCACCATGGTACTGTTCCGTTTCAAATCCATGCACGCATTTCTAAAAGTCGTACGGCACTGTTTCGCCATTTCGGACGGATGTTGCACCTTGCACCGCGGATGTTGCACCGTGTAGATATCGATTATTCGGATGGTCATAATTTCTGGCTCGTTTAGAGTTATGGGAACCTGTTAAAACGAATGCCACGGTGAGTTCTACAGCTTTGACAGCTTTCAGCCGACAATGGGTAGATTAATGCCCAAAAAGGACAACCCGAATCTTAATCGGGTCTCGTAAGTTTTTTACCCTTCATTTTTTCGACACCGGATTTTAACGGTAAAACGGGTTTACCCTGGCTCATCTTCGATTTACCATCGCTGGAGGGTGGTGCACCATGGTACTGTTCCATTTCAAATCCATGCACGCATTTCTAAAAGTCGTACGGCACAGTTTCGCCATTTCGGACGGATGTTGCACCTTGCACCGCGGATGTTGCACCCTGTAGATATCGATTTTTCGGACGGCCATAACTTCTGGCTCGTTTAGAGTTACGGGAGGCATAACCTGTCAAAACAAAGGCCATGGTGAGTTCTACGGCTTTGACAGCTTTCAGCCGTCAACGGATAGATTAGTGCCCGAAAAGGACAACTCGAATCTCAATCGGGCCTCGTAAGTTTTTTACCCTTCGTTTTTTCGACACCGGATTTTTACGGTAAAATGAGATTACCGTGGCTCGTCTTCGATTTACCACCGCCGGAGAGTGGTGCACCATGGTACTGTTCCATTTCAAATCCATGCATGCATTTCTAAAAGTCGTACGGCACTGTTTCGCCATTTCGGACGGATGTTGCACCTTGCACCGCGGATGTTGCACCCTGTAGATATCGATTATTCGGACGACCATAACTTCTGGCTCCTTTAGAGTTACGGGAGCCATAACCTGTCAAAACGAAGGCCACGGTGAGTTCTACGGCTTTGACCGCTTTCAACCGTCAATGGATAGATTAATGCCCAAAAAGGACAACCTGAATCTCAATCGGGTCTCGTATGTTTTTTACCCTTCGTTTTTTCGACACAGGATTTTTACGGTAAAACGGGATTACCGTGCCTCGTCTTCGATTTACCATCGCTGGAGAGTGGTGCACCATGATACTGTTCCATTTCAAATCCATGCACACATTTCTAAAAGACGTACGACACTGTTTCGCCATTTCGGACGGATGTTGCACCTTGCACCGCGGATGTTGCACCCTGTAGATATCGATTATTCGGACGGTCAAAACTTCTGGCTCGTTTAGAGTTACGGGAGCCATAACCTGTTAAAACGAAGGACACGGTGAGTTCTACGGCTTTGACTGCTTTCAGCCGTCAACGGATAGATTAATGCCCGAAAAGGACAACCCGAATCTCAATCGGGTCTCGTAAGTTTTGTACCCTTCGATTTTTCGACACCGGATGTTTACGGTAAAACGGGATTACCGTGCCTCGTCTTCGATTTACCATCGCTGGAGAGTGGTGCACCATGGTACTGTTCCGTTTCAAATCCATGAACGCGTTTCTAAAAGTCGTACGACACTGTTTCGCCATTTCGGACGGATGTTGCACCTTGCACCACGGATGTTGCACCCTGTAGATATCGATTATTCGGTCGGCCATAACTACTGGCTCATTTAGAGTTACGGGAGCCATAACCTTTCAAAACGAAGGCCACGGTGAGTTCTATGGCTTTGACCGCTTTCAGCCGTCAACGGATAGATTAATGCCCAAAAAGGACAACACGAATCTCAATCCGGTCTCGTAAGTTTTTTACCCTTCGTTTTTTCGACACCGGATTTTTACGGTAAAACGGGATTACCGTGGCTCGTCTTCGATTTACCATCGCTGGAGAGTGGCGCACCATGGTACTATTCCGTTTCAAATCCATGCACGCATTTCTAAAAGTCGTACGGCACAGTTTCGCCATTTCGGACGGATGTTGCACCTAGTAGATATCGATTATTCCGATGGCCATAACTTCTGGCTCGTTTAGAGTTACGGGATCCATAACCTGTCAAAACGAAGGCCACAGTGAGTTCTACGGCTTCGACCGCTTTCAGCCGTCAAGATAGATTAATGCCCGAAAATGACAACCCGAATCTCAATCGGGTCTCGTAAGTTTTTTACCCTTCGTTCTTTCGACACCGGATTTTTACGGTATAACAGGATTACCGTGCCTCGTCTTCGATTTACCATCGCTGGAGAGTGGTGCACCATGGTACTGTCCCGTTTCAAATCCATGCACGCATTTATAAAAGTCGTACGGCACTGTTTCGCCATTTCGGACGGATGTAGCACCTTGCACCGCGGATGTTGCACCCTGTAGATATCGATTATTCGGACGGTCATAATTTCTGGCTCGTTTATAGTTATGGGAAACTGTCAAAACGAAGTCCACGGTGAGTTCTACAGCATTGACAGCTTTCAGCCGTCATTGGGTAGATTAATGCCCAAAAAGGACAACCCGAATCTCAATCGGGTCTCGTAAGTTTTTTACCCTTCATTTTTTCGACACCGGATTTTAACGGTAAAACGGGTTTACCGTGGCTCATCTTCGATTTACCATCGCCGGAGAGTAGTGCACCATGGTACTGTTCCATTTCAAATCCATGCACGCATTTCTAAAAGTCGTACGACACAGTTTCGCCATTTCGGACGGATGTTGCACCTTGCACCGCGGATGTTGCACCCTGTAGATATCGATTTTTCGGACGGCCATAACTTCTGGCTCGTTTAGAGTTACGGGAGGCATAACCTGTCAAAACGAAGGCCATGGTGAGTTCTATGGCTTTGACAGCTTTCAGCCGTCAACGGATAGATTAGTGCCCGAAAAGGACAACTCGAATCTCAATCGGGTCTCGTATGTTTTCTACCCTTCGTTTTTTCGACACCGGATTTTTACGATAAAACGAGATTACCGGGGCTCATCTTCGATTTACCATCGCTAGAGAGTGGTGCACCATGGTACTGTTCCATTTCAAATCCATGCATGCATTTCTAAAAGTCGTACGACACTGTTTCGCCATTTCGGACGGATGTTGCACCTTGCACCGCGGATGTTGCACCCTGTAGATATCGATAATTCGGACGGCCATAACTTCTGGCTCGTTTAGAGTTACGGGAGCCATAACCTGTCAAAATGAAGGCCACGGTGAGTTCTACGGCTTTGACCGCTTTCAACCGTCAATGGATAGATTAATGCCCAAAAAGGACAACCCGAATCCCAATCGGGTCTCGTAAGTTTTTTACCCTTCGTTTTTTCGGCACCGGATTTTTACGGTAAAACGGGATTACCGCGCGTCGTCTTCGATTTACCATCGTTGGAGAGTGGTGCAGCATTATACTGTTCCGTTTCAAATCCATGCACGCATTTCTAAAAGACGTACGGCACTGTTTCGCCATTTCGGACGGATGTTGCACCTTGCACCGCGGATGTTGCACCCTGTAGATATCGATTATTCGGACGGTCATAACTTCTGGCTCGTTTAGAGTTACGGGAGCTATAACCTGTCAAAATGAAGGCCATGGTGAGTTCTATGGCTTTGACAGCTTTCAGCCGTCAACGGATAGATTAATGCCCGAAAAGGACAACCCGAATCTCAATCAGGTCTCGTAAGTTTTGTACCCTTCGTTTTTTCGACACCGGATTTTTACGGTAAAACGAGATTGCCGTGCCTCGTCTTCGATTTACCATCGCTGGAGAGTGGTGCACCATGGTACTGTTCCGTTTCAAATCCATGCATGCGTTTCTAAAAGTCGTACGACACTGTTTCGCCATTTCGGACGGATGTTGCACCTTGCACCGTGGATGTTGCACCCTGTAGATATCGATTATTCGGACGGCCATAACTTCTAGCTCATTTAGAGTTACGGGAGCAATAACTTGTCAAAATGAAGGCCACGGTGAGTTCTACGGCTTTGACCGCTTTCAGCCGTCAACGGATAGATTAATGCCCAAAAAGGACAAACCGAATCTCAATCAGGTCTCGTAAGTTTTTTACCCTTCGTTTTTTCTACACCGGATTTTTACGGTAAAACAGGATTACCGTGCCTCGTCTTCGATTTACCATCGCTGGAGAGTGATGCACCATGGTACTGTTCCGTTTCAAATCCATACACGCATTTTTAAAAGTCGTACGACACTGTTTCGCCATTTCGGACGGATGTTGCACCTTGCACCGTGGATGTTGCACCCTGTAGATATCGATTATTCGGACGGCCATAACTTCTAGCTCATTTAGAGTTACGGGAGCAATAACTTGTCAAAATGAAGGCCACGGTGAGTTCTACGGCTTTGACCGCTTTCAGCCGTCAACGGATAGATTAATGCCCAAAAAGGACAAACCGAATCTCAATCAGGTCTCGTAAGTTTTTTACCCTTCGTTTTTTCTACACCGGATTTTTACGGTAAAACAGGATTACCGTGCCTCGTCTTCGATTTACCATCGCTGGAGAGTGATGCACCATGGTACTGTTCCGTTTCAAATCCATGCACGCATTTATAAAAGTCGTACGTCACTGTTTCGCCATTTCGGACTGATGTTGCACCTTGCACCGCGGATGTTGCACCCTGTAGATATCGATTATTCGGACGTTCATAACTTCTGGGTCGTTTAGATTTAAGGGAGCCATAACCTGTCAAAACGAAGGCCACAGTGAGTTCTACGGCTTTGGCAGCTTTCAGCCGTCAACGGATAGATTAATGCCCAAAAAGGACAACCTGTATCTCAATTGGGTCTCGTAAGTTTTTTACCCTTCGTTTTTTCGACGACGGATTTTAACGGTAAAACGGGATTACCGTGGCTCGTCTTCGATTTACCATCGCTGGAGAGTGGTGTACCATGGTACTATTCCATTTCAAATCCATGCATGCATTTCTAAAAGTCGTACGGCACTGTTTCGCCATTTCGAACGGATGTCGCACCCTGTAGATATCGATTATTCGGACGGCCATAACTTCTGGCTCGTTTAGAGTTACGGGAGCCATAACCTATCAAAACGAAGGCCACGGTGAGTTCTACGGCTTTGACCACTTTCAGCCATCAACAGATAGATTAATGCCCGAAAAGGACAACCCGAATCTCAATCGGGTCTCGTAAGTTTTTTACCCCTCGTTTTTTCGACATCGGATTTTAACTGTAAAACGGGATTACCGTTCCTCGTCTTCGATTTACCATCGCTGGAGAGTAGTGCACCATGGTACTGTTCCGTTTCAAATCCATGCACGCATTTCTAAATGTCGTACGACACTGTTTCTCCATTTCGGACGGATGTTGCACCTTGCACCGCGGATATTGCACCCTGTAGATATCGATTATTTGGACAGCCATAAATTCTGGCTCGTCTAGAGTTACGGGAGCCATAACCAGTCAAAACGAAGGCCACGGTGAGTTCTACGGGTTTGAAGCTTTCAGCCGTCAACGGATAGATTAATGCCCAAAAAGGACAACCCGAATCTCAATCGGGTCTCGTAAGTTTTTTTACCCTTCGTTTTTTCGACACCGGATTTTTACGGTAAAACGGGATTATCGTGCCTCCTCTTCGATTTACCACCGTTGGAGAGTGGTGCACCATGGTACTGTTCCACTTCAAATCCATGCACGCATTTCTAAAAGTCATACGACACTGTTTCGCCATTTCGGACGGATGTTGCACCTTGCACCGCGGATGTTGCACCCTGTAGATATTGATTATTCGGACGGCTATAACTTCTGGCTCGTTTAGAGTTTCGGGAGCCATAACCTGTCAAAACGAAGGCCACAGTGAGTTCTACAGCTATGACAGCTTTCAGCTGTTAACGGATAGATTAATGCCCGAAAAGGACAACCCGAATCTCAATCGGTGTTCGTAAGTTTTTTACCCTTCGTTTTTTCGACACCGGATTTTTACGGTAAAACGGGATTACTGTGCCTCGCCTTCGATTTACCATCGCTGGAGAGCGGTGCACCATGGTACAGTTCCATTTCAAATCCATGCACGCATTTCTAAAAGTCGTACGGCACTGTTTCGCCATTTCGGACGGATGTTGCACCTTGCCCCGCGGATGTTGCACCATGTACATATCGATTATTCGGACAGCCATAACTTCTGGCTCTCTTAGAGTTACGGGAGCCATCACCTGTCAAAACGAAGGTCCTGGTGAGTTCTATGGCTTTGACAGCTTTCAGCCGTCAACGGATAGATTAATGCCTGAAAAGGATAACCCGAATCACAGTCGGGTCTCGTAAGTTTTTTACCCTTCATTTTTTCAGCACCGTATTTTTACGGTAAAACGGGATTACCGTGCCACGTCTTCGATTTACCATCGCTGGAGAGTGGTGCACCATGGTACTGTTCCGTTTCAAATCCATGCACGCATTTCTAAAAGTCGTACGCCACTGTTTCGCCATTTCGGACGGATGTTATACCTCGCACCGCGGATGTTGCACCCTGTAGATATCGATTATTCGGACGGCCATAACTTCTGGCTCGTTTAGAGTTACGGGAGCCGTAACCGGTCAAAACGAAGGCCTCGATGATTTCTACGGTTCTGACGGCTTTCAGCCATCAACGGATAGATTAATGCCCGAAAAGGGCAACCCGAATCTCAATCTTGTCGCGTAAGTTTTTTGCCCTTCGTTTTTTCGACACCGGATTTTAACGGTAAAACAGGAATACCGTGGCTCGTCTTCGATTTACCATCGCTGGAGAGTGGTGAACCATGGAACTGTTCTGTTTCAAATCCATGCACGCATTTCTAAAAGTCGTACGACACTGTTTCGCCATTTCGGACGGATGTTGCACCTTGCACCGCGGATGTTGCACCCTGTAGATATCGATTATTCGGACGACCATAACTTCTGGCTCGTTTAGAGTTACGGGACCATAACCTGTCAAAACGAAGGCCACGGTGAGTTCTATGGCTTTGACCGCTTTCACCCGTCAATGGATAGATTAATGCCCAAAAAGGACAACCCGAATCTCGATCGAGTCTCGTAAGTTTTTTACCCTTCGTTTTTTCGACACCGGATTTTTACGGTAAAACGGGATTACCGTGCCTCTTCTTCGATTTACCATTGCTGGAGAGTGGTGCACCATGGTACTGTTCCGTTTCAAAGCCATGCACGCATTTCTAAAAGTCGTACGGCACTGTTTCGCTTTTCGGACGGATATTGCACCTTGCACCACGGATGTTGCACCCTGTAGATATCGATTATTTCGGACGGTCATAACTTATGGCTCGCTTAGAGTTACGGGAGCCATAACCTGTCAAAACAAAGGCAACGGTGATTTCTACGGCTTTGATAGCTTTCAGCCATCAACGGATAGATTAATGCTCGAAAAGGACAACCCGAATCTCAATCGGGTCTCGTAAGTTTTTTACCCTTCGTTTTTTAGACACCGGATTTTAACGGTAAAACGGGATTACCGTGGCTCGTCTTCGATTTACCGTCGCTGGAGAATGGTGCACCATGGTATTGTTCCGTTTCAAATCCATGCACGCATTTCTAAAAGTCGTAAGGCACAGTTTCGCCATTTCGGACGGATGTTGCACCTTGCACCGCGGATGTTGCACCCTGTAGATATCGATTATTCGGACGGCCATAACTTCTGACTCGTTTAGAGTTACAGGAGCCATAACCTGTCAAAACGAAGGCCACGGTGTGTTCTACGGCTTTGACAGCTTTCAGCCGTCAACGGATAGATTAATGCCCGAAAAGGACAACCTGAATCTCAATCGGGTCTCGTAAGTTTTTTACCCTTCGTTTTTTCGACACCGGATTTTTACAGTAAAACGGGATTACCGTAGCTCGTCTTCGATTTACCATCGCTGGAGAGTGGTGCACCATGGTACTGTTCCGTTTCAAATCCATGCATGCATTTCTAAAAGTCGTACGACACTGTTTCGCCATTTCGGACGGATGTTGCACCTTGCACCGCGGATGTTGCACCCTATAGATCTCGATTATTCGGACGGCCATAACTTCTGGCTCGTTAGAGTTACGGGAGCCATAACCTGTCAAAACGAAGGCCACGGTGAGTTTTACAGCTTTGACCACTTTCAGCCGTCAACGGATAGATTAATGCCCAAAAAGAACAACCCGAATATCAATCGGGGCTCGTAAGTTTTTTACCTTTCGTTTTTTCGACAGCGGATTTTTACGGTAAAACGGGATTACCGTGGCTCGTCTTCGATTTACCATCGTTGGAGAGTGGTGCACCATGGTACTGTTCCGTTTCAAATCCATGCATGCATTTCTAAAAGTCGTACGGCACTGTTTCGCCATTTCGGACGGATGTTGCACCATGCACTGCGGATGTTGCACCCTGTAGATATCGATTATTCGGACGGCCATAACTTCTGGCTCGTTTAGAGTTAAAGGAGCCATAACCTGTCAAAACGAAGGCCACGGTGAGTTCTACGGCTTTGACCAATTTAAGCCATCAATGGACAGATTAATGCCCGAAAAGGACAACTCGAATCTCAATCGGATCTCGTAAGTTTTTTACCCTTCGTTTTTTTGACACCGGATTTTAACGGTAAAACGGGATTACTGTGCCTCGTCTTCGATTTACCATCGCTGGAGAGTGGTGCACCATGGTACTGTTCCGTTTCAAATCCATGCACGCATTTCTAAAAGTCGAACGACACTGTTTCTCAGTTTCGTACGGAAGTTGCTTCTTGCACCGCGGATATTGCACCCTGTAGATATCGATTATTCGGACGGCCATAACTTCTGGCTCGTTTATAGTTACGGGAGCCATAACCTCTCAAAACGAAGGCCATGGTGAGTTTTACGGCTTTGACCGCTTTTAGCCATCAACGGATAGATTAATGCCCAAAAACGACAACCCGAATCTCAATCGGGTCTCGTAAGTTTTTTACCCTTCGTTTTTTCAACACCGGATTTTTACGGTAAAACGGGATTACCGTGGCTCGTCTTCGATTTACCATCGCTGGAGAGTGGTGCACCATGGTACTATTCCGTTTCAAATCCATGCATGCATTTCTAAAAGTCGCACGGCACTGTTTCGCCATTTCGGACGGATGTTGCACCTTGCACCGTGGATGTTGCACCCTGTAGATATCGATTATTCGAACGGCCATAACTTCTGGCTCGTTTAGAGTTACAGGAGCCATAACCTGTCAAAACGAAAGCCACGGTGAGTTCTACGGCTTTGACAGCTTTCAGCCATCAACGGATAGATTAATGCCCGAAAAGGACAACCTGAATCTCAATCGGGTCTCGTAAGTTTTTTACCCTTCGTTTTTTCGACACCGGATTTTTACGGTAAAACGGGATTACCGTGGCTCGTTTTCGATTTACCATCGCTGGAGAGTGGTGCACCATGGTACTGTTCCATTTCAAATCCATGCATGCATTTCTAAAAGTCGTACGGCACAGTTTCGCCATTTCGGACGGATGTTGCACCTTGCACCGTGGATGTTGCACCCTGTAGATATCGATTATTCGGACGTCCATAACTTCTGGCTCGTTTAGAGTTACGGTAGCCATAACCTGTAAAAACGAAGGCCACGGTGAGTTCTACGTCTTTGACCGCTTTCAACCGTCACTGGATAGATTAATGCCCAAAAAGGACAGCCCGAATCTCAATCGGGTCTCGTAAGTTTTTTACCCTTCGTTTTTTCGACACCGGATTTTTAGGGTAAAACGGGATTACCGTGGCTCGTCTTCGATTTACCATCGCTGGAGAGCGGTGCACCATGGTACTTTTCCATTTCAAATCCATTCACGCATTTCTAAAAGTCGTACGACACTGTTTCGCCATTTCGGACGGATGTTGCACCTTGCACCGCGGATGTTGCAGCCTGTAGATATCGATTATTCGGACGGCCATAACTTCTGGCTCGTTTAAAATTACGGGAGCCATAACCTATCAAAACGAAGGCCACGGTGAGTTCTACGGCTTTGACAGCTTACAGCCATCAACGGATAGATTAATGCCCAAAAAGGACAACCCGAATCTCAATCGGGTCGCGTAAGTTTTTTACCCATCGTTTTTTCGACGCCGGATTTTAACGGTAAAACGGGATTACCGTGGCTCATCTTCGATTTACCACCGCTAGAGAGTAGTGCACCATGGTACTGTTCTATTTCAAATCCATGAACGCAATTCTAAAATTCGTACGGCACTGTTTCGCCATTTCTGGCGGATGTTGCACCTTGCACCGCGGATGTTGCACCCTGTAGATATCGATTATTTGGACGGCCATAACTTCTGGATCGTTTATAGTTACGGGAGCCATAACCTGACAAAACGAAGGCCATGGTGAGTTCAACGACTTTGACAGCTTTCAGCCGTCAACGGAAAGATTAATGCCCGAAAAGGACAACCCGAATCTCAATCGGGTCTCGTAAGTTTTTTACCCTTCGTTTTTTCGACACCGGATTTTAAGGGTAAAACGGGATTACCGTGGCTAGTCTTCGATTTACCATCGCTGGAGAGTGGTGCACCATGGTACTGTTCTGTTTCAAATCAATGCATGCATTTCTAAAAGTCGTACGGCACTGTTTCGCCATTTCGGACGGATGTTGCACCTTGCACCGCGGATGTTGCACCCTGTAGATATCGATTATTCGGACGGCCATAACTTCTGGCTCGTTTAGAGTTACGGGAGCCATTACCTGTCAAAACGAAGGCCACGGTGAGTTCTACGGCTTTGACCGATTTTAACCGTCAATGGATAGATTAATGCCCAAAAAGGACAACCCGAATCTAAATCGAGTCTCGTAAGTTTTTTACCCTTAATTTTTTTGACACCGGATTTTTACGGTAAAACGGGATTACCGTGCCTCGTCTTCGATTTACCATCGCTGGAGAGTGGTGCACCATGATACTGTTCCGTTTCAAATCCATGCACGCATTTCTAAAAGTCGTACGACACTGTTTCGCTATTTCGGACGGATGTTACACCTTGCACCGCGGATGTTGCATCCTGTAGATACCGATTATTCGGACGGTCATAACTTCTGGCTCGTTTAGAGTTACGGGAGCCATAACCTGTCAAAACGAAGGCCACGGTGAGTTCTATGGCTTTGACGGCTTTAAGCCGTCAACAGATAGATTACTGCCCAAAAAGAACAACCCGAATCTCAATCGGGTCTCGTAAGTTTTTTACCCTTCGTTTTTTCGACGTCGGATTTTAATGGTAAAACGGGATTACAGTCGCTCGTCTTCGATTTACCATGACTGGAGAGTTGTGTACCATGATATTGTTCCATTTCAAATCCATGCACGCATTTATAAAAGTCGTACGGCACAATTTCGCCATTTCGGACGGATGTTGCACCTTGCACCGCGGATGTTGCACCCTGTAGATATCGATTATTCGGACGGCCATAACTTCTCGCTCGTTTAGAGTTACGGGAGCCATAACCTGTCAAAACGAAGGCCACGGTGAGTTCTACGGCTTTGACCGCTTTCTGCCGTCAAGGATAGATTAATGCCCGAAAAGGACAACCCGAATCTCAATCGGGTCTCGTAAGTTTTTTACCCTTCGTTTTTTCGACACCAGATTTTTACGGTAAAACGGGATTACCGTGGCTCGTCTTCGATTTACCATTGCTGGAGAGTGGTGCACCATGGTACTGTTCCGTTTCGAATCCATGCATGCATTTCTAAAAGTCGTACGACACTATTTCGCCATTTCGGACGGATGTTGCACCTTGCACCGCGGATGTTGCACCCTGTAGATATCGATTATTCGAACGGCCATAACTTCTGGCTTGTTTAGAGTTACGGGAGCCATAACCTGTCAAAACGATGGCCACAGTGAGTTTTACGGCTTTGACCGCTTTCAGCCGTCAGCGGATAGATTAATGGCCAAAAAGGACAACCCGAATCTCAATCGGGTCTCTAAAGTTTTTTACCCTTAGTTTTTTCGACACCGGATTTTTACGGTAAAATGGGATTACCGTGCCTCATCTTCGATTTACCATCGCTGGAGAGTGGTGCACCATGATACTGTTCCGTTTCAAATCCAGGCACGCATTTCTAAAAGTCGTACGACACTGTTTCGCTATTTCGGACGAATGTTGCACCTTGCACCGCGGATGTTGCATCCTGTAGATATCGATTATTCGGACGGTCATAACTTCTGGCTCGTTTAGAGTTACGGGAGCCATAACCTATCAAAATGAAGGCCATGGTGAGTTCTACGGGTATGACGGCTTTCAGCCGTCAACGGATAGATTAATGCCCAAAAAGGACAACCCGAATCTCAATCGGGTCTCGTAAGTTTTTTACCCTTCGTTTTTTCGACATCGGATTTTAATGGTAAAACGGGATTACCGTCGCTCGTCTTCGATTTACCATCGCTGGAGAGTTGTGTACCATGATACTGTTCCATTTCAAATCCATGCACACATTTCTAAAAGTCATACGGCACAATTTCGCCATTTCGGACGGATGTCGCACCTTGCACCGCGGATGTTGCACCCTGTAGATATCGATTATTCGGACGGCCATAACTTCTGGCTCGTTTAGAGTTACGAGAGCCATAACCTGTCAAAACGAAGGCCACGGTGAGTTCTACGGCTTTGACGGCCTTCATCCGTCAACAGATAGACTAATGCCCAAAAAGGACAACCCGAATCTAAATCGGGTCTCGTAAGTTTTTTACCCTTCGTTTTTTCGACACCGGATTTTAATGGTAAAACGGGATTACAGTCGCTCGTCTTCGATTTACCATCGCTGGAGAGTTGTGTACCATGATACTGTTCCATTTCAAATCCATGAATGCATTTATAAAAGTCGTACGACACAATTTCGCCATTTCGGACGGATGTTGCACCTTACACCGCGGATGTTGCACCCTGTAGATATTGATTATTCGGACGGCCATAACTTCTGGCTCGTTTAGAGTTACGGGAGCCATAACCTGTCAAAACGAAGGCCACAGTGAGTTCTACGGCTTTGACCGCTTTCTGCCATCAAGGATAGATTAATGCCCGAAAAGGACAACCCGAATCTCAATCGGGTCTCGTAAGTTTTTTATCTTTCGTTTTTTCGACACCAGATTTTTACGGTAAAACGGGATTACCGTGGCTCGTCTTCGATTTACCATCGCTGGAGAGTGGTGCACCATGGTACTTGTTATCCCAACTTTTGGCAAAGTTGAGATATCCAAAATTTACTGAAAGTCAATGATTACTAGTCATGAATATCAACCAAGCATTGCAGGATAACCATGGATATCAATGAATTTTGTCCGAGTCCAGAACGGGCCACAATTGATAGGACACGACAAGAAAGATCATAGAAGTCTGCATTTCAAATTTCAAGTCAATCCGAGGTCGTATGCTCAAGTTATGATGGATTCAAGTTAAGAGGAATGAGCATTGCTCGGTTCGAACCCATCACCCTGACTAGTTCGAATCCATCTGGTTTGAACCCATCATGTTCGAATCCATCAGCCAACGACTCCATCCTACTTCAACACCATTGACTTCGAATCCATCACGATGTCCTCTCTTCGAATCCCTCCAGGTTATGGAGTTCGTATCCATGGAGTTGCCATTGCCTCGGATCCATGAGAAATGCCCTTGCTTCGACTCCATCAAGTAAACCCCCAGATAGTCTTGCTCCGAATCCATCCACGACCTGACTTCGAATCCATGGACTGAGCCTTGCTTCGAATCCATCCAAGTCCCCTTACCCCATGCTGTCTTCGAATCCAACATGTTAAGACAACTTCGAATCGATCCAAGGTGACGCATTTGGGTCGATTCGAACGAAAACCCTTCCAACGATTCGAAGACAATCTTCGAACCCATCGCACGAAGCCATCTAGTGAACACGGCAAAGAACTCGGACTCGACCCATTCAACTCGGCGACAAGTTAGGGTCGACTCGGAGAAGGCGTGCCACGTCATCCCTTAGATCGATTCGAAGTACTCGTTTCGAACTGATCGATTCGAAGGAGTTCATAGCATCGGTTCGAACCACCCAGCACACCGAAAAGCGCCATTTCGAACCGATCATAACTCCCAATCCACTGATCCAAATCCCATGAAATTTTTACAGGAGTTCATCTACGTGTTGAAGAATGTCCACGCCAAATTTCACCACGGTTGGACGATTTCTTAATCGATTCGAACCAAGGGTCGAATCGATCCCAGTGTGGGCCCGGATCTCCAGGTTTCGGCCATGTGGGCCCCCTCACGTGCTGGAAGTGGTCTACCCGATCTCTAGGAGAAATATTAGCCTCCTACGCCTATAAATAGAGCCCTAGGTCATTTAGAAAAGGGATTGGATTCTCTTTGGCAAAATCAAGACTCTGAAGCATCAAGACTCCACCAAGGCTCTACTCAGCACTCAACAATTACCGTTGTACTTGAATTTCAGAACTACAGTTCATTGTAATCCACTGTAATCAAGAGTAATCAGCGAAGAACATCAATAAAAGTTAAAACCTTTGAAGTGGACGTAGGCCGGAGATAGCCGAACCACTATAAATTGTGTGTTCTTGTTCATAATTTCTATTTTGCTGCGTGTTGCTTGCTTAAGATCTGTGATTTGTGTTTGGATATTACTGATTTATATTCCAACACTGGTGCTTTCACATTCATCGGGGTTTGTGACCAATTTTGGCTCAAACACTTTGGTGCTTGCACCGAGAACAACTAGCACCCGCTACATCAGAAATCAAAATTCAGGAACTCCAATCCAGAAACAATGACTCGACAAACAAGACAAAGGGTTGATAGGAGCCAACATGGAGGAAGCCAAGAGGCATCCTCAGGATCAGGAGAAGGACAAGCTCCCGTCTATATCACTAGAGACGAGATGGAAGCTATGGCTAATTCACTACGCGAGAGCATCATGAAAACCCAGCAGGAGATGTTGCAAAATTTCCTCGAGCAAATGAGGACAGCAAACATGCAAAACCTTGGACCAACTACAACAGCTACGAGTGCGGGACAAGGAATCAGGGTTGTAGAAGCAAATGAAGGACAGGCTCAACGCCAGAATACAGGAGTTGAAGGTGGTCAGCAAGGCCTTGGGGGCAGACCCTCAGGGTCAGATACTGGAAGACCAACAGACGAAGCTCAACAGACTGGAGCCAATGCCTATGCTAACGAGCCACCAGAAGAATATGTACCAGAATTCCCTTCAAGGCTCGGGGGGCAGGAGAGGAATCCGACGAAGGGCCAACCCCTAGACGGAGATGAGAGGATGATAGGCCTAATGCGACGAATCATGAGAGGAGGATTGCCTAGCGGAGGCCTAGAAGAAGTTAGTCGGAGTCCATTCACTCTAAACATCCGAAACGCAAGGAACCCTCCAAAGTTCAAACTACCAGCGCTAGAACCATATGACGGGAGATCAGACCCGACCATGCATATTACAAGATATATTAGGCACATGGAAGTGCTGGGGGCATCCGAGGAAGTGATGGCACGATGCTTCCCTCTATATTTGATAGATCTAGCTTCATTATGGTTCAGACAACTAGAGACTGGATCAATCGGAACATGGAGCGAGCTTGTAGATTGCTTCATGAGACAGTTCAGGGTCCATGTGACGCGACCCAAGAGTGTGATGACTTTAGCTTCAATGAAGCAAAGGACCGGAGAGTCGATAAAAGATTTTCTGTTAAGATTCAATGTGACAGGGACTTCTGTAGATCGCCCGGATCCATCAATGATTTTAATGGCGGCGGTGGCAGGAGTCGCGGAAGGCACCAAATTTAAGGATTCTCTAACTAAAGATCCACCGCAAGATCTGGGAGAGTTCTTTCATAAAGATGAAAAGTTCATTCGGTTAGAAGAATCACGAGCCGAGAGTCGTGAAATAAATACCACACAAAGCGTAGGAACCTCCAGAGAACAGTCCGGAGCGAACAAGGGAAAGAGGAAGCAGGATGACAGGCATGATGGTCCTGATAAACGGAAGAAATTCCGAGAACCAAGATTCAGGCAGCACACCGATCTGACTGCAGGCCTAGAAAGAATTTACACTGAAACTGGGGGGCAACTCCCCTATCGAAAGCCACCTATAAGGGATCCCACTGAGCGGGAGCGCAGGACTGGAAAATATTGCCTATTCCATGAGCTGGATGGGCACACTACAGATGAATGCCGTCACCTAAAGGATGAGGTGGAAGAACATGCCAGGAGTGGTAGATTGCCGCAATTTGTCAGAGAACGGACAGCAGCGACAAGGCTTGAACAACTACCACCTCCACCTAACAGGAACGATCCTGGATCGGGATCACGACTCGTCATCAACTGATTGAAGATGGAAAGGGCCAAGTCCAGGATTTGGACTTCGGTCAAATAATTTTATTTAGATTTATTTTCAGAATAAACGGTTACTCCACTTACACATGTACGGGAACCGGAGAGATCCCTAGGCATGCTCTGAGTTGGAGATAAACCGATATGCCCGGAGAGGCAATGTTTAGTTTTTTTTCTTCTCTGATGTTTGAGATTGAACATCTAGAACTTGAATATTAAACAAATAAATTAGAACTTCTTGCAATAAACCTTTTGACCGGAGAGTCAAAGGATGAACATTAAAAATCAATATAAGCATGATCGCTTTATGACCCTATCCGGAGAGACGGGGTCCGGAGTGCAAGAGGTGAGTTGCTTCGCCGGAGAGCGACAGGATCGACTCACTTAAGCGTTGTTTCCCCTTCACCGGAGAGTGACAGGATGGGATCCAGCAAGAGCCCGGAGAGGCTATGATCGGTCTCGAACGACCAAGACATCGCTAAATGTTCAGATACACTGAACCAGAGTGTAAGAAGTGAGTTGCTTCGCCGGAGAGCGACAGGATCGACTCACTTAAGCGATGTTTCCCCTTCACCGGAGAGTGACGGGATGGGATCCAGCAAGAGCCTGGAGAGGCTATGATCGGTCCAGAACGATCATGATATCGCTATACGTCCTGACTGGGACCAGAGTGCAAGGGATAGAAGGCAACGCCAGAGAGCGATAGGATCTTTCTATTCAATCACTAAGTCTGGAACGGATTTAGTAAGGGTTCAGAGCAGCCAGTAATAGTCCGGAGAGACTACGAAACTCCATTCTCAACTTCTACGGAAAGAACGAATATTGATTTGGCTTCGAACAACCACAAACTTGATTGATAATACCACAGCTATGAATGAAACATGAATTCCTTACACTTGATATAAGACCATTCAAAACATACCTTTTACAAAAAGGCATGTTTTGGGGGGCAAAGTGTTATACCAACTTTTGGCAAAGTTGAGATATCCAAAATTTACTGAAAGTCAATGATTACTATTCATGAATATCAACCAATCATTGCAGGATAACCATGGATATCAATGAATTTTGTCCGAGTCCGGAACGGGCCACAATTGATAGGACACGACAAGAAAGATCATAGAAGTCTGCATTTCAAATTTCAAGTCAATCCGAGGTTGTATGCTCAAGTTATGATGGATTCAAGTTAAGAGGAATGAGCATTGCTCGGTTCGAACCCATCACCCTAACTAGTTCGAATCCATATGGTTTGAACCCATCATGTTCAAATCCATCAGCCAACGACTCCATCCTTCTTCAACACCATTGACTTCGACTCCATCACGATGTCCTCTCTTCGAATCCCTCCAGGTTATGGAGTTCGTATCCATGGAGTTGCCATTGCCTCGGATCCATGAGAAATGCCCTTGCTTCGACTCCATCAAGTAAACCCCCAGATAGCCTTGCTCCGAATCCATCCACGACCTGACTTCGAATCCATGGACTGAGCCTTGCTTCGAATCCATCCAAGTCACCTTACCCCATGCTGTCTTCGAATCCAACATGTTAAGACAACTTCGAATCGACCCAAGGTGACGCATTTGGGTCGATTCGAACGAACACCCTTCCAACGATTCGAAGACAATCTTCGAACCCAGCGCACGAAGCCATCCAGTGAACACGGCAAAGAACTCGGACTCGACCCATTCTACTCGGCGACAAGTTAGGATCGACCCGGAGAAGGCGTGCCACGTCATCCCTTAGATCGATTCGAAGTACTCGTTTCGAACTGATCGATTCGAAGGAGTTCATAGCATCGGTTCGAACCACCCAGCACACCGAAAAGCGCCATTTCGAACCGATCATAACCCCCAATCCACTGATCCAAATCCCATGAAATTTTTACAGGAGTTCATCTACGTGTTGTAGAATGTCCACGCCAAATTTCACCACGGTTGGACGATTTCTTGATTGATTCGAACCAAGGGTCGAATCGATCCCAATGTGGGCCCGGATCTCCAGGTTTCGGCCATGTGGGCCCCCTCACGTGCTGGAAGTGGTCTACCTGATCTCTAGGAGAAATATCAGCCTCCTACGCCTATAAATAGAGCCCCAGGTCATTCAGAAAAGGGACTGGATTCTCTTTGGCAAAATCAAGACTCTGAAGCATCAAGACTCCACCAAGGCTCTACTCAGCACTCAACAATTATCGTTGTACTTGAATTTCAGAACTACAGTTCATTGTAATCCGCTGTAATCAAGAGTAATCAGCGAAGAACGTCAATAAAAGTTAAAACCTTTGAAGTGGGCGTAGGCCGGAGATAGCCGAACCACTATAAATTGTGTGTTCTTGTTCATAATTTCTATTTTGTTGTGTGTTGCTTGCTTAAGATCTGTGATTTGTGTTTGGATATTACTGATTTATATTCCAACACTAGTGCTTTCACATTCATCGGGGTTTGTGACCAATTTTGGCGCAAACAGTACTGTTCCGTTTCAAATCCATGCATGCATTTCTAAAAGTCGTACGACACTATTTCGCCATTTCGGACGGATGTTGCACCTTGCACCGCGGATGTAGCACCCTGTAGATATCGATTATTTGAACGGCCATAACTTCTGGCTTGTTTAGAGTTACGGGAGTCATACCTGTCAAAACGAAGGCCATAGTGAGTTTTACGGCTTTGACCGCTTTCAGCCTTCAGCGGATAGATTAATGCCCAAAAAGGACAACCCGAATCTCAATCGGGTCTCGTAAGTTTTTTACCCTTAGTTTTTTCGACACCGGATTTTTATGGTAAAACGGGATTACCGTGCCTCGTCTTCGATTTACCATCGCTGGAGAGTGGTGCACCATGATACTGTTCCGTTTCAAATCCATGCACGTATTTCTAAAAGTCCTACGACACTGTTTCGCTATTTCGGACGGATTTTGCACCTTGCACCGCGGACGTTGCACCCTGTAGATATCGATTATTCGGACGGCCATAAATTCTGGCTCGTTTAGAGTTACGGGAGCCATAACCTGTCAAAACGAAGGCCACGATGAGTTCTACGGCTTTGACCGCGTTCAGCCGTCAACGGATAGATTAATGCCCAAAAAGGATAACCCGAATCTCAATCGGGTCCTGTATGTTTTTTACCCTTCGTTTTTTCGACACCCGGATTTTAATGATAAAACGGGATTACCGTCGCTCGTCTTCAATTTACCATCGCTGGAGAGTTGTGTACCATGATATTGTTCCATTTCAAATCCATGCACACATTTCTAAAAGTCGTACGGCACAATTTCGCCATTTCGGACGGATGTTGTACCTTGCACCGCGGATGTTGCACCCTATAGATATCGATTATTCGGACGGCCATAACTTCTGGCTCGTTTAGAGTTACGGGAGCCATAACCTGTTAAAACGAAGGCCACGGTGAGTTCTACGGCTTTGACCGCTTTCTGCCGTCAAGGATAGATTAATTCCCGAAAAGGACAACCCGAATCTCAATCGGGTCTCGTTAGTTTTTTACCCTTCATTTTTTCGACACCAGATTTTTACGGTAAAACGGGAGTACCGTGGCTCGTCTTCGATTTACCATCGCTGGAGAGTGGTGCACCATGGTACTGTTCCGTTTCAAATCCATGCATGCATTTCTAAAAGTCGTGCGACACTATTTCGCCATTTCGGACGGATGTTGCACCTTGCACCGCGGATGTTGCACCCTGTAGACATCGATTATTCGAACGGCCATAACTTCTGGCTTGTTTAGAGTTACGGGAGCCATAACCTGTCAAAACGAAGGCCACGGTGAGTTTTACGACTTTGACCGCTTTTAGCCGTCAACAGATAGATTAATGCCCAAAAAGGACAACCCGAATCTCAATCGGGTCTCGTAAGTTTTTTACCCTTCGTTTTTTCAACACCGGATTTTTACGGTAAAACGGGATTATCGTGGCTTGTCTTCGATTTACCATCGTTGGAGCGTGGTGCACCATGGTACTTGTTTGCGCCAAAATTGGTCACAAACACCCAATACCGTGAAAGCACCCGTTTATCAACACAGATCGGCAACAATCAATATAGAATTCAGATCTAAGCAACAACAATCACAATAATTCACAGATAACAATCACAAACACAGGATTTATAGTGGTTCGGCGTTCGTGCCTACGTCCACTTTGAAGGTTCTCTCTTTATTACTTCACTTGATGATATTAATTGATTACAACGGATTACAGCTGATGATAGTTTCGGACTCTGAATACAACAGCGATAATGAAGTTTGGAATTCAATCCGGCAGGGTCTGGACGTTCAATGGTGGAAGCTCCCAAAGATCCCCCTTTCTAAAGGCTTCAGGGTGCTATTTATAGGCGTAGGAGGCCAGATCTCGCTCAAACTTCGGGAGACTTCTTCTGGCACGTGAGTGGGCCCACGTGATTGACCCCACCAAGTTTCGACTCGATCTGACATTGATTCGAAGTGATTTCGAACCCATCAAGAAATGGTCCATTCGAGCAGAAACTTGGCAGGAACAATCTTTATCATGTATGGAAACTACTGTGAATATTTTGTTGCATTTGGATCAATGGTTTAGGAGATTAGATCGATTCGAATTGGAGTTCTTCGGCTAGCTGCGTAATTCGAATCCATCCCTTCGAATCCCACCCCTTCGAATCCATCAGCTCACGTGGATCTCTGGTGACGTGGCCCGCACTCCTCGCATCGATCCCGTTTTATCTCCGAGTTGATCGCTTCGCACCCATGGATTTCGCCTCGTTCGTATCGTGGGGTGACACGTCACCCAAGTTAGTTGACTCGGTGGATACGAACAAGTGAATGTTCCTGGGTTCGAATGCGACCGTTTCGAACTAAGGTATACTCGTGGGTTCGAACTCGATCGATTCGAACAAGATCGATTCGAAGCGACTTGGATTCAAGGCTGATGGGCTTGAATGGATTCGAAGATGATGGTTTCGAAGGTAATGGAGTCGAAGTTAATGGTTGTGAGGCCGGCACTGGTTGATGGATTCGAACTAGATGGGTTCGAAGGTAGGATACCGGATGGGTTCGGAGTAGATGGTTTCGAAGATGATGGGTTCGAACATAATCTCTGGCCATCGATTCGAACCATGGGTGTCCTATGGGTTCGACCCGAACAAGGGGCTATCTTTCTCAAATTTAAACCATCACATCTTGAGCATACGAACTCGGATTGACTTGAAACTTGCAACGCTGGCTTCTACAGCTTTGCTTGTCATGTCTTATCAATTGTGGCCTGATCCGAGCTCGGACAAAATTCGTCGACATCCATAGCGAAGCGAAGTACAACCAATCTCTGAGATGAACTGTTTCTTGTTTTCGAACACTCTTTTGGTATCACGGCTTTGCCATAAAGCGGGATAACATTTGCCCCCCAAAACATGCCTTGCGGTAGGAAGGTGTGTTTTGCAATGCCATGAGTTGGATGTTCATATCCTATCACCAACCTGTAAAGAATTTGATAGTTTCATATGTCCTCCAATGACGATCGTTCGGGATCGAGCTACTTGGGATGAAGTGCGGCCGTTCATGGTCAAGCGCCTAACTTCAAATGACGATCGTTCGTGATCGAGTAACTTGAGGTGAAGTGCGACCGTGCGCGGCCAAGCGCATAAATCCATGCGTCGATCGTTCGGGATCGAGTCATCTGCGGTGAAATGTGACCGTTCAAGTTCAAGCGCTTAACTTCAAATGACGATCGTTCGTGATCGAGTCATTCGAGGTAAAGTGCGACAGTGCGCGGTCAAGTGGTGGACCTCAAATGACGACCGTTCGGGATCGAGCCATTTGAGGTGAGATGATTTGTGCCGTTCTGGGCGAATTGTGCCTGTTCGAGGCAAGTTGTAACCGTTCGCGATCGTGTGCCGTTCGAGGCGTTTTTGTGGCCGTTCGAGGTCGGGTGCCGTTCATGGCGAGTTATGACTGTTCGAAGTCGAGCGCCGTTCGTGATTGTGTGCCGTTCGAGGCGAGTTTGCGTGCCCGGGAGGGCTTGATGTTATGGATGCCAGGGTCACGTTCGGATGAGTTCCTGGATTGTTTGTGTGCCTGTTGGAGGCGAATAAGTGTGCTCGGGAGGGCTTGGTACTGTTGATACCAGGTTCACGTTCGAGTGGGTCCCTGGATCATTTGTTAGGGTATATCACTATCTCAGAGCATGCCTAAGGACGGTTCGCGACCCCGTACATGTGCAAGCAGCTTAGCCATTTCAGAATTATCAAAATCAAATATCTTATTCAACAGGTGAATTTTAAAAATAGAAATGTCCAAACAAACAAAGTTCAAATGTCCAACTCAAAACGAAACAAAAAGCAAAGCAAGGATGTCAAAGCGTAAGTTCCCACTACGAAGCAATCAATGATCATTCAGAGCATGCCTGGAGAGCGTTCGCGATCTCGTACATGTGCAAATGATTTAATTGTGTTAGTGGAAGCTTGAGACTTGTTCATCGTTATTTTAATTAATTGATAACCAAACCACGTCCTGGTTCAGGGTTGCCCCTGGCTGATGTAGATGGTGGGCGCTCTGGCTCCACCGTTGAGGCTCGCCTCCTCACATATTGAAGGAGCATACCGTTCCTGATATGCCCTTCCACCTCGTCCTTCAGATGCCTACAATCATTAGTGTTATGACCATTTAATTCATGAAATACACAAAACTTATCTGATCTCTTTTCATCAGAAGTTGGATCCCTTCGCATCGGTCTACGATAGGGAACCTGCTCTTTGGTATCCTGATAAATCCTCTCCAAACTCTCAGTCAGCTCGGTGTAAGTAGTGAATCGCGGCTCCCTCCGTTGCCGTTTTGACCTGTCATTATAATCCTCAGCCCTTCGTTTTCCTTTATCTTTGCCTGAGTCCTTTTCGATAGGCTTTTTGTCTTTGAGCACGTAAACTTCTGTTCCCTCTCCTTCTTCTCTCTCTGCATGGCATCCTCTAATCGTAGAAACTTTTCTGCCTCGTTGTAAAATTCCTCTAGATCCACGGGTGGATCTTTAGTCAATGAATTTTTGAACTCTGTGCCGTCAGCTACTCCGGACACAGCTGCCATCACCACCATAGATGGATCTGCTCGATCCACCGAAGCTGCTGCTGCATTGAATCGTGATAGATAACTCCTCAAGGTCTCTCCGGCTTTCTGCTTTAGGGTTGTCAAAGTCATCACATTCTTGGGTCTCGTAATGTGTACCCTGAATTGCCTCATAAATCTCTCAACTAAACAATTCCACGTTCCGGTGGATCCATTCTCCAATTGTCTAAACCACAATGCTGCGATACCCGCAAAGTACAATGGAAAGCACCGGGCCATAACCTTCTCTGATGCCCCCAGCACTTCCATATGTCTCATATACTTCGTTAGATGAACTGTAGGATCCGTCCTCCCGTCGTACATGTCCAACGATGGTAATTTGAAATCCGGTGGGTTCCAAGCTCGTCTGATTGCTGGAGTAAAGGGACTCCTATTAACATCTTCCAAATCCTTGTTCACTAATCCGCCTCTCATGGATCGCCTGACTATCTCTGCCAATCTGTCATTGTCCCCGGGATGTCACCTTCGCTCATCACTTTCGACCTGCCCCTCGAGTCCACGAGGGAAATCTGGAATCTTCTCCCTTGATGGACAGTTTACCCCTCTACTACTCCCGGGTTGTGCAGATGTTCCTCTCTCTCTCTCTGAAATTGGGTCAACGTTCTCTATGGGCGTGCCCCTAGTTCAGGTGCTACACTGGATGGTCCTGCTCCGTTCTAGACTCCGGTTACTCCTTGATTCTGTGCTCCAAGCTGTCTTATTTGCTGAAACAAACTCTGGATCAACTCCTCTTGTTTCTTCATCATTGTTTCCATCTCGTCCCTTGTGATGAAGATTGAAGCTTGGTTTGCTCCTGAAGAGGCCTCTTGACTTCCTTGGTGTTCTCTCCTCTCTGGCCTTTGTTTCTTACTTGTTTCTCTCGTCATGGTTCTTAGATCTAAATCTTTAAGCTTTCAAATTCAAATTGTCCTGAGTCAGATGTTCTCAGTGAAAGCACCAAAATGTTTGCGCCAAAATTGGTCACAAACACCCAATACCGCGAAAGCACCCGTTTATCAACATAGATCGGCAACAATCAATATAGAATTCAGATCTAAGCAACAACAATCACAATAATTCACAGATAACAATCACAAACACAGGATTTATAGTGGTTCGGCGTTCGTGCCTACGTCCACTTTGAAGGTTCTCTCTTTATTACTTCACTTGATGATATTAATTGATTACAACGGATTACACCTGATGATAGCTTTGGAATCTGAATACAACAGCGATAATGAAGTTTGGAATTCAATCTGGCAGGGTCTGGACGTTCAATGGTGGAAGCTCCCAAAGATCCCCCTTTCTGAAGGGTTCAGGGTGCTATTTATAGGCGTAGGAGGCCCAGATCTCGCTCAAACTTTGGGAGACTTCTTCTGGCACGTGAGTGGGCCCACGTGATCGACCCCACCAAGTTTCAACTCGATCCGTCGTCGATTCGAAGTGATTTCGAACCCATCAAGAAATGGTCCAATCGAGCTGAAACTTGGCGGGAACAATCTTTATCATGTATGGAAACTACTGTGAAAATTTCGTTGCATTTGGATCAATGGTTTAGGAGATTCGATCGATTCGAATTGGAGTTCTTCGGCTGGCTGCGTAGTTCGAATCCATCACTTCGAATCCCTACCCTTCGAATCCATCAGCTCACGTGGATCTCTGGTGACGTGGCGCGCACTCCTCGCATCGATCCTGTTTTATCTCCGAGTTGATCGCTTCGCACCCATGGATTTCGCCTCGTTCGTATCGTGGGGCAACACGTCACCCAAGTTAGTTGACTCGGTGGATACGAACAAGCGAATGTTCCTGGGTTCGAACGCGACCGTTTCGAACTAAGGTATACTCGTGGTCTCGAACTCGATCGATTCGAACAAGATCGATTCGAAGCGACTTGGATTCAAGGCTGATGGGCTTGAATGGATTCGAAGATGATGGTTTCGAAGGTAATGGAGTCGAAGTTAATGGTTGTGAGGCAGGCACTGGTTGATGGATTCGAACTAGATGGGTTCGAAGGTAGGATAACGGATGGGTTTGGAGTAGATGGTTTCGAAGATGATGGGTTCGAACATAATCTCTGGCCATCGATTCGAACCATGGGTACCCTATGGGTTCGACCCGAACAAGGGGCTGTCTTTCTCAAATTTAAACCATCATATCTTGAGCATACAAACTCGGATTGACTTGAAACTTGAAACGCTGGCTTCTACAGCTTTGCTTGTCATGTCTTAACAATTGTGGCCTGATCCGAGCTGGGACAAAATTCATCGACATCCATAGCGAAGCGAAGTACAACCAATCTCTGAGATGAACTGTTTCTTGTTTTCGAACACTCTTTTGGTATCACGGCTTTGCCAAAAAGCGGGATAACAGTATTGTTCAATTTCAAATCCATGCACGCATTTCTAAAAGTCGTACGACACTGTTTCGCCATTTCGGACGGATGTTGCACCTTGCACCGCGGATGTTGCACCCTGTACATATCGATTATTCGGACGGTCATAACTTCTGGCTCGTTTAGAGTTACGGGAGCCATAACCTGTCAAAACAAAGGCCACAGTGAGTTCTACGTCATTGAAAGCTTTCAGCCGTCAACGGATAGATTAATACCCAAAAGGACAACCCGAATCTCAATCGGGTCTCGTAAGTTTTTTACCCATCGTTTTTTCGACGCCGGATTTTAACGGTAAAACGGGATTACCGTGGCTCGTCTTCGATTGACCTTCGCTGGAGAGTGGTACACCATGGTACTGTTCCATTTCAAATCCATGCACGCATTTCTAAAAGTCGTACGGCACTGTTTCGCCATTTCGGACGGATGTTGCACCTTGCACCGCGGACGTTGCACCCTATAGAGATCGATTATTCGGACAGCCATAACTTCTGGCTCGTTTAGAGTTACGGGAGCCATAACCTGTCAAAACGAAGGCCGTGGTGAGTTCTACGGCTTTGACAGCTTTCAGCCGTCAACGGATAGATTAATGCCCGAAAAGGACAACCCGAATCTCAATCGGGTCTCGTAAGTTTTTTACCCTTCGTTTTTTCGACACCGGATTTTAACGGTAAAACGGGATTACCGTGGCTCGTCTTCAATTTACCATCGCTGGAGAGTGGTGCACCATGGTACTGTTCCGTTTCAAATCCATGCACGCATTTCTAAAAGTTATACGGCACTGTTTCGCCATTTCGGACGGATGTTGCACCTTGCACCGCGGATTTTGCACCCTGTAGATATCGATTATTCGGACGGATAGATTAATGCCCAAAAAGAACAACCCGAATCTCAATCGGGTCTCGTAAGTTTTTTACCCTTCGTTTTTTCGACGCCGAATTTTAACGGTAAAACGGGATTACCGTGGCTCGTCTTCGATTTTCCATCGCTGGAGAGTGGTGCACCAAGGTACTGTTCCATTTCAAATCCATGCACGCATTTCTAAAAGTCGTACAGCACTATTTCGCTATTTCGGACGAATGTCGCACCCTGTAGATATCGATTATTCGGACGGCCATAACTTCTGGCTCGTTTAGAGTTACGGAGCCATAACCTATCAAAACGAAGGCCACAGTGAGTTCTACGGCTTTGACCACTTTCAGCCGTCAACCGATAGATTAATGCCTGAAAACGGTGAGTTTTACGGCTTTGACCGCTTTCAGCCGTCAACGGATAGGTTAATGCCCAAAAAGGACAACCCGAATCTCAATCGGGTCTCGTAAGTTTTTTACCCTTCGTTTTTTTGATGCCGGGTTTTTACGGTAAAATGGGATTACCGTGCTTCTTCTTCGATTTACCATCGCTGGAGAGTGGTGCACCATGGTACTGTTCCGTTTCAAATCCATGCACGCATTTCTAAAAGTCGTACGCCACTGTTTCGCCATTTCGGACGGATGTTGCACCTTGCACCGCAGATGTTGCAGCCGGTAGATATCGATTATTCGGACGGCCATAATTTCTGGCTCGTTTAGATTTACGGGAGCCATAACCTGTCAAAACGAAGGCTACGGTGGGTTCTATGGCTTTGACCACTTTCAGCCGTCAACGGATAGATTAATGCCCGAAAACGGTGAGTTTTACGGCTTTGACCGCTTTCAGCCGTCAACGGATAGATTAATGCCCAAAAAGGACAGCCCGAATCTCAATCTCGTCTCGTAAGATTTTAACCCTTCGTTTTTTCGACGCCGGGTTTTTACGGTAAAACGGGATTACCGTGCTACTTCTTCGATTTACCATCGCTGGAGAGTGGTGCAGCATGGTACTGTTCCGTTTCGAATCCATGCACGCATTTGTAAAAGTCGTACGCCACTGTTTCTCCATTTCGGACGGATGTTGCACCTTGCACCGCGGATGTTGCACCCTGTAGATATCGATTATTCGGACGGCCATAACTTCTGGCTCGTTTAGAGTTACGGGAGCCATAACCTATCAAAACGAAGGCCACGGTGAGTTCTACGGCTTTGACCACTTTCAGCCGTCAACGGATAGATTAATGCCCGAAAACGGTGAGTTTTACGGCTTTGACCGCTTTCAGCCGTCAACGGATAGATTAATGCCCAAAAAGGACAACCCGAATCTCAATCGGGTCTCGTAAGTTTTTTACCCTTCGTTTTTTCGACGCCGGGTTTTCACGGTAAAACGGGATTACCGTGCTTCTTCTTCGATTTACCATCGCTGGAGAGTGGTGCACCATGGTACTGTTCCGTTTCAAATCCATGCACGCATTTCTAAAAGTCGTACGCCACTGTTTCGCAATTTCGGATGGATGTTGCACCTTGCACCGCGGATGTTGCACCCTGTAGATATCGATTATTCGGACGGCCATAACTTCTGGCTCGTTTAGATTTACGGGAGCCATAACCTGTCAAAACGAAGGCCACGGTGAATTCTATGGCTTTGACAGCTTTCAGCCGTCAACGGATAGATTAATGCCCAAAAAGGACAACCCGAATCTCAATCGGGTCTCGTAAGTTTTTTACCCTTCGTTTTTTCGACACCGGATTTTTACCGTAAAACGGGATTACCGTGCCTCGTCTTCGATTTACCATCGCTGGAGAGTGGTGCACCATGGTACTATTCCATTACAAATCCATGCATGCATTTCTAAAAGTCGTATGGCACTGTTTCGCCATTTCGGACGGATGTTGCACCTTGCACCGCGGATGTTGCACCCTGTAGATATCGATTATTGGGACGGCCATAACTTCTGGCTCGTTTAGAGTTACGGGAGCCATAACCTGTCAAAACGAAGGCCATGGTGAGTTCTACCACTTTGACAGCTTTTAGCCATCAACGGATAGATTAATGCCCGAAAAGGACAACCCGAATCTCAATCGGGTCTCGTAAGTTTTTTACCCTTCATTTTTTCGACACCGGATTTCAACGGTAAAACGGGATTACCGTGGCTCGTCTTCGATTTACCATCGCTGGAGAGCTGTGCACCATGGTACTGTTCCGTTTCAAATCCATGCATGCATTTCTAAAAGTCTTACGGCACTGTTTCGCCAATTCGGATGGATGTTGCACCTTGCACCGCGGATGTTGCACCCTGTAGATATCGATTATTCGGACGGCCATAACTTTTGGCTCGTTTAGAGTTACGGGAGCCATAACCTGTCAAAACGAAGGCCACGGTGAGTTCTACGGCTTTGACCGCTTTCATCCGTCAACAGATAGATTAATGCCCAAAAAGGACAACCCGAATCTCAATCGGGTCTCGTAAGTTTTTTACCATTCGTTTTTTCGACACCGGATTTTTACGGTAAAACGGGATAACCGTGCCTCGTCTTCGATTTACCATCGCTGGAGAGTGGTGCACCATGATACTGATCCGTTTCAAATCTATGCACGCATTTCTAAAAGTCGTACGACAATGTTTCGCTATTTCGGACGGATGTTGCACCTTGCACCGCGGATGTTGCACCCTGTGGATATCGATTATTCGGACGGTCATAACTTCTGGCTCGTTTAGAGTTACGGGAGCCATAACCTGTCAAAACGAAGGCCATAGTGAGTTCTACGGCTTTGACAGCTTTCAGCCGTCAACGGATAGTTTAATGCCCGAAAAGGACAACCCGAATCTCAATCGGGTCTCGTAAGTTTTTTACCCTTCGTTTTTTCGACACTGGATTTTAATGGTAAAACGGGATTACCGTCGCTCATCTTCGATTTACCATCGTTGGAGAGTGGTGCACCATGGTACTGTTCCATTTCAAATCCATGCACGCATTTCTAAAAGTCGTACGGCACAATTTCGCCATTTCGGACGGATGTTGCACCTTACACCGCGGATGTTGCACCCTGTAGAAATCGATTATTCGGATGGCCATAACTTCTGGCTCTTTTAGAATTACGGGAGCCATAACCTGTCAAAACGAAGGCCTCGGTGAGTTCTACGGTTTTGACAGCTTTCAGCCGCCAACGGATAGATTAATGGCCGAAAAGGACAACCCGAATCTCAATCGGGTCTCGTAAGTTTTTTACCCTTCGTTTTTTTGACACCGGATTTTTACTGTAAAACGGGATTACCGTGGCTCGTTTTCGATTTACCATCTCTGGAGAGTGGTACACCATGGTACTGTTCCGTTTCAAATCCATTCACGCATTTCTAAACGTCGTACGGCACTGTTTCGCCATTTCGGACAGATGTTGCACCTTGCACCGCGGATGTTGCACCTTGTAGATATCGATTATTCGGACGGCCATAACTTTTGGCTTGTTTAGAGTTACGGGAGCCATAACCTGTCAAAACGAAGGCCTCGGTGAGTTCTACGGATTTGACAGCTTTCAGCCGTCAACGGATAGATTAATGCCCGAAAAGGATAGCCCGAATCTCAATCGGGTCTCGTAAGTTTTTTACCGTTCGTTTTTTCGACACCGGATTTTTAGGGTAAAACGGGATTACCGTGGCTCGTCTTCGATTTACCATCTCTAGAGAGCAGTGCACCATGGTACTGTTCCGTTTCAAATCCATGCACGCATTTTTTTAAGTCGTACGGCACTGTTCGCTATTTCGGACGGATGTTGCACCTTGCGCCGCGGATGTCGCACCCTGTAGATATCGATTATTCGGACGGCCATAACTTCAGGCTCGTTTGGAGTTACGAGAGCCATAACCTGTCAAAACGAAGGCCACGGTGAGTTCTACGGCTTTGACAGCTTTCAGCCACCAACGGATAGATTAAAGCCTGAAAAGGACAACCCGAATCTCAATCGGGTCTCGTAAGTTTTTTACCCTTCGTTTTTTCGACACGTGGATTTTTACGGTAAAACGGGATTACCGTGGCCCGTCTTCGACTTCCCATCGCTGGAGAGTGGTGCACCGTGGTAGTGTACCGTTTCAAATCCATGCACGCATTTCTAAAAGTCGTACGGCACTGTTTCGCCATTTCGGACGGATGCTGCACCTTGCACCGTGGATGTTGCACCCTGTAGATATCGATTATTCGGACGGCCATAACTTTTGGCTCGTTTAGAGTTACGGGAGCCATAACCTGCCAAAACGAAGGCCACGGTGAGTTCTACGGCTTTGACAACTTTCAGACGTCAACGGATAGATTAATGCCCAAAAAGGACAATCCGACTCTCTATCGGGTCTCGTAAGTTTTTTACACTTCGTTTTTTCGACACCGGATTTTTACGGTAAAACGGGATTACCGTGCCTCGTCTTCGATTTACCATCGCTGGAGAGTGATGCACCATGGTACTGTTCCGTTTAAAATCCATGCACGCATTTCTAAAAGTCGTACGGCACTTTGCCATTTCGGACGGATTTTGCACCTTGCACCGCGGACGTTGCACCCTGTAGATATCGATTATTCGGACGGCCATAACTTCTGGCTCGTTTAGAGTTACGGGAGCCATAACCTGTCAAAACGAAGGCCACGATGAGTTCTACGGCTTTGACCGCGTTCAGCCGTCAACGGATAGATTAATGCCCAAAAAGGACAACCCGAATCTCAATCGGGTCTCGTAAGTTTTTTACCCTTCGTTTTTTCGACACTGGATTTTTACGGTAAAACTGGATTACCGTGCCTCGTCTTCGATTTATCATCGCTGGAGAGTGGTGCACCATGGTACTATTCCGTTTCAAATCCATGCATGCATTTCTAAAAGTCGTACGGCACTATTTCGCCATTTCGGACGGATGTTGCACCTTGCACCGCGGATGTTGCACTCTGTAGATATCGATTATTCGGACGGCCATAACTTCTGGCTCGTTTAGAGTTACGGGAGCCATAACCTGTCAAAACGAAGGCCACGGTGGGTTCTATGGCTTTGACCGCTTTCAGCCGTCAACGGATAGATTAATGCCCGAAAAGGACAACCCGAATCTCAATCGGGTCTCGTAAGTTTTTTACCCTTCGTTTTTTCGACACCGGATTTTTACGGTAAAACGGGATTACCATACCTCGTCTTCGATTTACCATCACTGGAAAGTGGTGCACCATGGTACTGTTCCATTTCAAATCCATGCACGCATTTCTAAAAGTCTTTACGCCATTGTTTCGCCATTTCGGACGGATGTTGCACCTTGTACCGCGGATGTTGCACCCTGTAGATATCGATTATTCGGACGACCATATCTTCTGGCTCGTTTAGATTTACGGGAGCCATAACCTGTCACAATGAAGCCCACGGTGAGTTTCACAGCTTCGACAGCTTTCATTCATCAACGGATAGATTAATGCCCGAAAAGGACAACCCGAATCTCAATCGGGTCTCGTAAGTTTTTTACCCTTCCTTTTTTGGACACCGGATTTTTACAACAAAACGGGATTACCGTGCCTCGTCTTCGATTTACCATCGCTCGAGAGTGGTGCACCATGGTACTGTTCCATTTCAAATCCATGCACGCATTTCTAAAAGTCTTTACGCCACTGTTTCGCCATTTCGGACGGATGTTGCACCTTGCACCGCGGATGTTGCACCCTGTAGATATCGATTTTTCGGACGTCCATAACTTCTGGCTCGTTTAGAGTTACGGGAGGCATAACCTGTCAAAACGAAGGCCACGGTGAGTTTTACAGCTTTGACCGCTTTCAGCCGTCAACGGATAGATTAATGCCCGAAAAGGACGACCCAAATCTCCATCGGGTCTCGTAAGTTTTTTACCCTTCGTTTTTTCGACACCGGATTTTTACGGTAAAACGGGATTACCGTGCCTCGTCTTCGATCTACCATCGCTGGAGAGTGGTGCACAATGGTACTGTTCCTTTTCAAATCCATGCACGCATTTCTAAAAGTCGTGCGGCACTGTTTCGCTATTTCGGACGGATGTTGCACCTTGCACCGCGGATGTTGCACCCTGTAGATATCGATTATTCGGACGGGCATAACTTCTGGCTCGTTTAGAGTTACGGGAGCCATAACCTGTCAAAACGAAGTCCACGGTGAGTTCTATGGCTTTGACAGCTTTCAGCTGTCAATGGATAGATTAATGGCCGAAAAGGACAACCCGAATCTCAATCGGGTCTCGTAAGTTTTTTACCCTTCGTTTTTTCGACACCGGATTTTTACTGTAAAACGGGATTACCGTGGCTCGTCTTCGATTTACCATCGCTGGAGAGTGGTGCACCATAGTACTGTTCCGTTTCAAATCCATGCATGCATTTCTAAAAGTTGTACGGCACTGTTTCGCCATTTCGGACGGATGTTGCACCTTGCACCGCGGATGTTGCACCCTGTAGATATCGATTATTCGGCCGGCTTTAACTTCTGGCTCGTTTAGAATTATGGGAGCCATAACCTGTCAAAACAAAGGCCATGGTGAGTTCTACGGCTTTGACCGCTTTCAGCCGTCAACGGATAGATCAATGACCAAAAAGAACAACCCGAATCTCAATCGGGTCTCGTAAGTTTTTTACCCTTCGTTTTTTCGACACTGGATTTTAACGATAAAACGGGATTACCGTGGCTCGTCTTCGATTTACCTTCGCTGGAGAGTGGTGCATCGTGGTACTATTCCATTTCAAATCCATGCACACATTTCTAAAAGTCGTACGACACAGTTTCGCCATTTCGGACGGATGTTGCACCTTGCACCGCGGATGTTGCACCCTTTAGATATCGATTTTTCGGACGGCCATGACATCTGGCTCGTTTAGAGTTACGGGAGGCCTAACCTGTCAAAACGAAGGCCAAGGTGAGTTTTACGGCTTTGACCGCTTTCAGCCATCAACGGATAGATTAATGCCCAAAAAGGACAACCCGAATCTCAATCGGTCCTCGTAAGTTTTTTACCCTTCGTTTTTTTGACACCGGATTTTTACGGTAAAACGGGATTACCGTGCCTCGTCTTCGATTTACCATCACTGGAGAGTGGTGCACCATGGTACTGTTCCGTTTCAAATCTATGCACGCATTTCTAAAAGTCTTTACGCCACTGTTTCGCCATTTCGGACGGATGTTGCAACTTGCACCGCAGATGTTGCACCCTGTAGATATCGATTATTCGGACGGCCATAACTTCTGGCTCGTTTAGAGTTACGGGAGCCATAACCTGTCAAAATGAAACCCACGGTGAGTTCTACGGCTTCGACAGCTTTCATCCGTCAACGGATAGATTAATACCCGAAAAGGACAACCCGAATCTCAATCGGGTCTCGTAAGTTTTTTACCCTTCCTTTTTTCGACACCGGATCTTTACGGTAAAACGGGATTATCGTGCCTCGTCTTCGATTTACCATCGCTGGAGAGTGGTGCACCATGGTAGTGTTCCGTTTCAAATCCATGCACGCATTTCTAAAAGTCGTACGACACTGTTTCGCCATTCGGACGGATGTTGCACCTTGCACCGTGGATGTTGCACCCTGTAGATATCGATTATTCAAACGACCATAACTTCTCGCTCGTTTAGAGTTATGGGAGCCATAACCTGTCAAAACGAAGGCCTCGATGATTTCTATGACTTTGACCGCTTTCAGCCGTCAGCGGATGGATTAATGCCCAAAAAGGACAACCCGAATCTCAATCGGGTCTCTTAAGTTTTTTACCCTTCGTTTTTTCGACACGTGGATTTTTGCGGTAAAACGGGATTACCGTGGCCCGTCTTCGACTTCCCATCATTGGAGAGTGGTGCACCATGGTAGTGTTCCGTTTCAAATCCACGCACGCATTTCCAAAAGTCGTACGACACTGTTTCGCCATTTCGGACGGATGTTGCACCTTGCACCGTGGATGTTGCACCCTGTAGATAACGATTATTCGGACGACCATAACTTCTGGCTCGTTTAGAGTTACGGGAGCCATAACCTGTCAAAACAAAGGCCTCGATGAGTTCTACGGCTTTGACCGCTTTCAGCCGTCAACGGATAGATTAATGCCCAAAAAGGACAACCCGAATCTCAATCGGGTCTCGTAAGTTTTTTACCCTTCGTTTTTTCGACACGTGTATTTTTACGGTAAAACAGGATTACCGTGGATGGGCTTCGATTTACCATCACTGGAGTGTGGTGCACCATGGTATTGTTCCGTTTGAAATCCATGCACGCATTTTCAAAAGTCGTACGACACTGTTTCGCCATTTCGGACGGATGTTGCACCTTGCACCGTGGATGTTGCACCCTGTAGATATCGATTATTCGGACGGCCATAACTTCTGGCTCGTTTAGAGTTACGGGAGCCATAACCTGTCAAAACGAAGGCCTCGATGTGTTCTATGGCTTTGACAGCTTTCAGCCGTCAACGGATAAATTAATGCCCAAAAAGGACAACCCGAATCTCAATCGGGTCTCGTAAGTTTTTTAACCTTCGTTTTTTCGACACGTGGATTTTTGCGGTAAAACAGGATTACCGTGTCCCGTCTTCGACTTCCCATCGATGGAGAGTGGTACACCATGGTACTGTACCGTTTCAAATCCATGCACGCATTTCTAAAAGTCGTACGGCACTGTTTCGCCATTTCGGACGGATGTTGCACCTTGCACCGTGGATGTTGCACCCTCTAGATATCGATTATTCGGACGGCCATAACTTCTGGCTCGTTTAGAGTTACGGGAGCCATAACCTGTCAAAACGAACTCCTCGATGAGTTCTACGGCTTTGACAGCTTTCAGTCGTCAACGGATAGATTAATGCCCAAAAAGGACAACCCAAATCTCAATCGGGTCTCGTAAGTTTTTTACCCTTCGTTTTTCCGACACGTGCATTTTTACGGTAAAACGGGATTACCGTGGCCCGTCTTCGACTTTCCATCACCGGAGAGTGGTGCACCATGGTACTGTTCCGTTTCAAATCCATGCATGCATTTCTAAAAGTCGTACGACGCAGTTTCGCCATTTCGGACGGATGTTGCACCTTGCACCGTGGATGTTGCACCCTGTAGATATCGATTATTCAAACGACCATAACATCTGGCTCGTTTAGAGTTATGGGAGCCATAACCTGTCAAAACGAAGGCCTCGATGAGTTCTATGGTTTTGACCGCTTTCAGCCATCAACGGATGGATTAATGCCCAAAAAGGACAACCTGAATCTCAATCGGGTCTCTTAAGTTTTTTACCCTTCGTTTTTTCGACACGTGGATTTTTACGGTAAAACGGGATTACCGTGGCCCGTCTTCGACTTCCCATCGCTGGAGAGTGGTGCACCATGGTAGTGTTCCGTTTCAAATCAATGCACGCATTTCTAAAAGTCGTACGGCGCTGTTTCGCCATTTCGGACGGATGTTGCACCTTGCACCGTGGATGTTGCACCCTGTAGATATTGATTATTCGGACGGCCATAACTTCTGGCTCGTTCAGAGTTACGAGAGCCATAACCTGTCAAAATTAATGCCTCGATGAGTTCTACGGCTTTGACAGCTTTCAGCCGTCAACAGATAGATTAATGCCCAAAAAGGACAACCCGAATCTCAATCGGGTCTCGTAAGTTTTTTACCCTTCGTTTTTTCGACACGTGGATTTTTACGGTAAAACAGGATTACCGTGGATGGACTTCGATTTACCATCGCTGGAGAGTGGTGCACCATGGTACTGTTCCGTTTCAAATCCATGCACGCATTTCCAAAAGTCGTACGACACTGTTTCGCCATTTCGGACGGATGTTGCACCATGCACCGTGGATGTTGCACCCTATAGAAATCGATTATTCGGACGGCAATAACTTCTGGCTCGTTTTGAGTTACGGGAGCCATAACCTGTCAAGATGAAGGCCTCGATGAGTTCTACGGCTTTGACAGCTTTCAGCCGTCAACGGATAGATTAATACCCAAAAAGGACAACCCGAATCTTAATCGGGTCTCGTAAGTTTTTTACCCTTCGTTTTTTCGACACGTGGATTTTTACGGTAAAACAGGATTACGGTGGCCGGTCTTTGATTTACCATCACTGGAGAGTGGTGCACCATGGTACTGTTCCGTTTCAAATCCATGCATGCATTTCTAAAAGTCGAACGGCACTGTTTCGCCATTTCGAACGGATGTTGCACCTTGCACCGTGGATGTTGCACCCTGTAGATATCGATTATTCGGACGGCCATAACTTCTGGGTCGTTTGGAGTTACGGGAGCCATAACCTGTCAAAAGGAAGGCCTCGATGAGTTCTACGGCTTTGACAGCTTTCAGCCGTCAACGGATAGATTAATGCCCAAAAAGGACAACCCGAATCTCAATCGGATCTCGTAAGTTTTTTACCCTTCGTTTTTTCGACACGTGGATTTTTACGATAAAACGGGATTACCGTGGCCCGTCTTCGACTTCCCATCGCTGGAGAGTGGTGCACCATGGTACTGTTCCATTTCAAATCCATGCACACATTTCTAAAAGTTGTACGGCACTGTTTCACCATTTCGGACGGATGTTGCACAATGCACCGTGGATGTTGCACCCAGTGGATATCGATTATTCAAACCGCTATAACTTCTGGCTCGTTTAGAGTTACGGGAGCCATAACCTGTCAAAACGAAGGCCTCGATGTGTTCTACGGCTTTGACAGCTTTCAGCCGTCAACGGATAGATTAATGCCCAAAAAGGACAACCCGAATCTCAATCGGGTCTCGTAAGTTTTTTACCCTTCGTTTTTTCGACACGTGGATTTTTACGGTAAAACAGGATTACAGTGTCCCGTCTTCGACTTCCCATCGATGGAGAGTGGTACACCATGGTACTGTACCATTTCAAATCCATGCACGCATTTCTAAAAGTCATACGACACTGTTTCGCCATTTTGGACGGATGTTGCACCTTGCACCGTGGATGTTGCACCCTCTAGATATCGATTATTCGGACGGCCATAACTTCTGGCTCGTTTAGAGTTACGGGAGCCATAACCTGTCAAAACGAAGTCCTCGATGAGTTCTACGGCTTTGGCAGCTTTCAGTCGTCAACGGATAGATTAATGGCCAAAAAGGACAACCCAAATCTCAATCGGGTCTCGTAAGTTTTTTACCCTTCGTTTTTCCGACACGTGTATTTTTACGGTAAAACGGGATTACTGTGGCCCGTCTTCGACTTCCCATCACCGGAGAGTGGTGCACCATGGTACTATTCCGTTTCAAATCCATGCATGCATTTCTAAAAGTCGTACGAAAATCTTTCGCCATTTCGGACGGATGTTGCACCTTGCACCGTGGATGTTGCACCCTGTAGATATCGATTATTCGGACGACCATAACTTCTGGCTCGTTTAGAGTTACGGGAGACATAACCTGCCAAAACAAAGGCCTCGATGAGTTCTACGGCTTTGACAGCTTTCAGCCATCAACGGATAGATTAATGCCCAAAAAGGACAACCCGAATCTCAATCGGGTCTCGTAAGTTTTTTACCCTTCGTTTTTTCGACACGTGGATTTTTACGGTAAAACAGGATTACCGTGTTCCGTCTTCGACTTCCCATCGATGGAGAGTGGTACACCATGGTAATGTACCGTTTCAAATCCATGCACGCATTTCTAAAAGTCGTACGGCACTGTTTCGCCATTTCGGACGGATGTTGCACCTTGCACCGTGGATGTTGCACCCTCTAGATATCGATTATTCGGACGGCCATAACTTCTGGCTCGTTTAGAGTTACGGGAGCCATAACCTGTCAAAACGAAGTCCTCGATGAGTTCTACGGCTTTGACAGCTTTCAGTCGTCAACGGATAGATTAATGCCCAAAAAGGACAACCCAAATCTCAATCGGGTCTCGTAAGTTTTTTACCCTTCGTTTTTCCGACACGTGTATTTTTACGGTAAAACGGGATTACCGTGGCCCGTCTTCGACTTTCCATCACCGGAGAGTGGTGCACCATGGTACTGTTCCGTTTCAAATCCATGCATGCATTTCTAAAAGTCGTACGTCACAGTTTCGCCATTTCGGACGGATGTTGCACCTTGCACCGTGGATGTTGCACCCTGTAGATATCGATTATTCAAACGACCATAACATCTGGCTCGTTTAGAGTTATGGGAGCCATAACCTGTCAAAACAAAGGCCTCGATGAGTTCTATGGTTTTGACCGCTTTCAGCCGTCAACGGATGGATTAATGCCCAAAAAGGACAACCTGAATCTCAATCGGGTCTCTTAAGTTTTTTACCCTTCGTTTTTTCGACACGTGGATTTTTACGGTAAAACGGGATTACCGTGGCCCGTCTTCGACTTCCCATCGCTGGAGAGTGGTGCACCATGGTAGTGTTCCGTTTCAAATCAATGCACGCATTTCTAAAAGTCGTACGGCGCTGTTTCGCCATTTCGGACGGATGTTGCACCTTGCACCGTGGATGTTGCACCCTGTAGATATTGATTATTCGGACGGCCATAACTTCTGGCTCGTTTAGAGTTACGGGAGCCATAACCTGTCAAAATGAATGCCTCGATGAGTTCTACGGCTTTGACAGCTATCAGCCGTCAACTGATAGAGTAATGCCCAAAAAGGACAACCCGAATCTCAATCGGGTCTCGTAAGTTTTTTACCCTTCGTTTTTTCGACACGTGGATTTTTACGGTAAAACAGGATTACCGTGGATGGACTTCGATTTACCATCGCTGGAGAGTGGTGCACCATGGTACTGTTCCGTTTCAAATCCATGCACGCATTTCCAAAAGTCGTACGACACTTTTTCGCCATTTCGGACGGATGTTGCACCTTGCACCGTGGATGTTGCACCCTGTAGAAATCGATTATTCGGACGGCCATAACTTCTGGGTCGTTTAGAGTTACGGGAGCCATAACCTGTCAAAAGGAAGGCCTCGATGAGTTCTACGGCTTTGACAGCTTTCAGCTGTCAACGGATAGATTAATGCCCAAAAAGGACAACCCGAATCTCAATCGGATCTCGTAAGTTTTTTACCCTTCGTTTTTTCGACACGTGGATTTTTACGGTAAAACGGGATTACCGTGGCCCGTCTTCGACTTCCCATCGCTGGAGAGTGGTGCACCATGGTACTGTTCCATTTCAAATCCATGCACACATTTCTAAAAGTCGTACGGCACTGTTTCACCATTTCGGACGGATGTTGCACAATGCACCGTGGATGTTGCACCCTGTAGATATCGATTATTCAAACCGCCATAACTTCTGGCTCGTTTAGAGTTACGGGAGCCATAGCCTGTCAAAACGAAGGCCTCGATGTGTTCTACGGCTTTGACAGCTTTCAGCCGTCAACGGATAGATTAATGCCCAAAAAGGACAACCCGAATCTCAATCGGGTCTCGTAAGTTTTTTACCCTTCGTTTTTTCGACACGTGGATTTTTACGGTAAAACAGGATTACAGTGTCCCGTCTTCGACTTCCCATCGATGGAGAGTGGTACACCATGGTACTGTACCATTTCAAATCCATGCACGCATTTCTAAAAGTCATACGGCACTGTTTCGCCATTTTGGACGGATGTTGCACCTTGCACCGTGGATGTTGCACCCTCTAGATATCGATTATTCGGACGGCCATAACTTCTGGCTCGTTTAGAGTTACGGGAGCCATAACCTGTCAAAACGAAGTCCTCGATGAGTTCTACGGCTTTGGCAGCTTTCAGTCGTCAACGGATAGATTAATGCCCAAAAAGGACAACCCAAATCTCAATCGGGTCTCGTAAGTTTTTTACCCTTCGTTTTTCCGACACGTGTATTTTTACGGTAAAACGGGATTACTGTGGCCCGTCTTCGACTTCCCATCACCGGAGAGTGGTGCACCATGGTACTGTTCCGTTTCAAATCCATGCATGCATTTCTAAAAGTCGTACGAAAATCTTTCGCCATTTCGGACGGATGTTGCACCTTGCACCGTGGATGTTGCACCCTGTAGATATCGATTATTCGGACGGCCATAACTTCTGGCTCGTTTAGAGTTACGGGAGACATAACCTGTCAAAACAAAGGCCCCGATGAGTTCTACGGCTTTGACAGCTTTCAGCCATCAACGGATAGATTAATGCCCAAAAAGGACAACCCGAATCTCAATCGGGTCTCGTAAGTTTTTTACCCTTCGTTTTTTCGACACGTGGATTTTTACGGTAAAACAGGATTACCGTGTCCCGTCTTCGACTTCCCATCGATGGAGAGTGGTACACCATGGTACTGTACCGTTTCAAATCCATGCACGCATTTCTAAAAGTCGTACGGCACTGTTTCGCCATTTCGGACGGATGTTGCACCTTGCACCGTGGATGTTGCACCCTCTAGATATCGATTATTCGGACGGCCATAACTTCTGGCTCGTTTAGAGTTACGGGAGCCATAACCTGTCAAAACGAAGTCCTCGATGAGTTCTACGGCTTTGACAGCTTGCAGTCGTCAACGGATAGATTAATGCCCAAAAAGGACAACCCAAATCTCAATCGGGTCTCGTAAGTTTTTTACCCTTCGTTTTTCCGACACGTGTATTTTTACGGTAAAACGGGATTACCGTGGCCCGTCTTCGACTTTCCATCACCGGAGAGTGGTGCACCATGGTACAGTTCCGTTTCAAATCCATGCATGCATTTCTAAAAGTCGTACGACACAGTTTCGCCATTTCGGACGGATGTTGCACCTTGCACCGTGGATGTTGCACCCTGTAGATATCGATTATTCAAACGACCATAACATCTGGCTCGTTTAGAGTTATGGGAGCCATAACCTGTCAAAATGAAGGTCTCGATGAGTTCTATGGTTTTGACCGCTTTCAGCCGTCAACGGATGGATTAATGCCCAAAAAGGACAACCTGAATCTCAATCGGGTCTCTTAAGTTTTTTACCCTTCGTTTTTTCGACACGTGGATTTTTACGGTAAAACGGGATTACCGTGGCACGTCTTCGACTTCCCATCGCTGGAGAGTGGTGCACCATGGTAGTGTTCCGTTTCAAATCAATGCACGCATTTCTAAAAGTCGTACGGCGCTATTTCGCCATTTCGGACGGATGTTGCACCTTGCACCGTGGATGTTGCACCCTGTAGATATTGATTATTCGGACGGCCATAACTTCTGGCTCGTTTAGAGTTACAGGAGCCATAACCTGTCAAAATGAATGCCTCGATGAGTTCTACGGCTTTGATAGCTTTCAGCCGTCAACAGATAGATGAATGCCCAAAAAGGACAACCCGAATCTCAATCGGGTCTCGTAAGTTTTTTACCCTTCGTTTTTTCGACACGTGGATTTTTACGGTAAAACAGGATTACCGTGGATGGACTTCGATTTACCATCGCTGGAGAGTGGTGCACCATGGTACTGTTCCGTTTCAAATCCATGCACGCATTTCCAAAAGTCGTACGACACTGTTTCGCCATTTCGGACGGATGTTGCACCTTGCACCGTGGATGTTGCACCCTGTAGAAATCGATTATTCGGACGGCCATAACTTCTTGCTCGTTTTGAGTTACGGGAGCCATAACCTGTCAAGATGAAGGCCTCGATGAGTTCTACGGCTTTGACAGCTTTCAGCCGTCAGCGGATAGATTAATGCCAAAAAGGACAACCCGAATCTTAATCTGGTCTCGTAAGTTTTTTACCCTTCGTTTTTTCGACACGTGGATTTTTACGGTAAAACAGGATTACGGTGGCCGGTCTTCGATTTACCATCACTGGAGAGTGTTGCACCATGGTACTGTTCCGTTTCAAATCCATGCATGCATTTCTAAAAGTCGAACGGCACTGTTTCGCCATTTCGAACGGATGTTGCACCTTGCACCGTGGATGTTGCACCCTGTAGATATCGATTATTCGGACGGCCATAACTTCTGGGTCGTTTAGAGTTACGGGAGCCATAACCTGTCAAAAGGAAGGCCTCGATGAGTTCTACGGCTTTGACAGCTTTCAGCCATCAACGGATAGATTAATGCCCAAAAAGGACAACCCGAATCTCAATCGGGTCTCGTAAGTTTTTTACCCTTCGTTTTTTCGACACGTGGATTTTTACGGTAAAACAGGATTACCGTGTCCCGTCTTCGACTTCCCATCGATGGAGAGTGGTACACCATGGTACTGTACCGTTTCAAATCCATGCATGCATTTCTAAAAGTCGTACGGCACTGTTTCGCCATTTCGGATGGATGTTGCACCTTGCACCGTGGATGTTGCACCCTCTAGATATCGATTATTCGGACGGCCATAACTTCTGGCTCGTTTAGAGTTACGGGAGCCATAACCTGTCAAAACGAAGTCCTCGATGAGTTCTACGGCTTTGACAGCTTGCAAACGTCAACGGATAGATTAATGCCCAAAAAGGACAACCCAAATCTCAATCGGGTCTCGTAAGTTTTTTACCCTTCGTTTTTCCGACACGTGTATTTTTACGGTAAAACGGGATTACCGTGGCCCGTCTTCGACTTTCCATCACCGGAGAGTGGTGCACCATGGTACTGTTCCGTTTCAAATCCATGCATGCATTTCTAAAAGTCGTACGACACAGTTTCGCCATTTCGGACGGATGTTGCACCTTGCACCGTGGATGTTGCACCCTGTAGATATCGATTATTCAAACGACCATAACATCTGGCTCGTTTAGAGTTATGGGAGACATAACCTGTCAAAACGAAGGCCTCGATGAGTTCTATGGTTTTGACCGCTTTCAGCCGTCAACGGATGGATTAATGCCCAAAAAGGACAACCTGAATCTCAATCGGGTCTCTTAAGTTTTTTACCCTTCGTTTTTTCGACACGTGGATTTTTACGGTAAAACGGGATTACCGTGGCCCGTCTTCGACTTTCCATCGCTGGAGAGTGGTGCACCATGGTAGTGTTCCGTTTCAAATCAATGCACGCATTTCTAAAAGTCGTACGGCGCTGTTTCGCCATTTCGGACGGATGTTGCACCTTGCACCGTGGATGTTGCACCCTGTAGATATTGATTATTCGGACGGCCATAACTTCTGGCTCGTTTAGAGTTACGGGAGCCATAAACTGTCAAAATGAATGCCTCGATGAGTTCTACGGCTTTGACAGCTTTCAGCCGTCAACAGATAGATTAATGCCCAAAAAGGACAACCCGAATCTCAATCGGGTCTCGTAAGTTTTTTACCCTTCGTTTTTTCGACACGTGGATTTTTACGGTAAAACAGGATTACCGTGGATGGACTTCGATTTACCATCGCTGGAGAGTGGTGCACCATGGTACTGTTCCGTTTCAAATCCATGCACGCATTTCCAAAAGTCGTACGACACTGTTTCGCCATTTCGGACGGATGTTGCACCTTGCACCGTGGATGTTGCACCCTGTAGAATTCGATTATTCGGACGGCCATAACTTCTGGCTCGTTTTGAGTTACGGGAGCCATAACCTGTCAAGATGAAGGCCTCGATGAGTTCTACGACTTTGACAGCTTTCAGCCGTCAACGGATAGATTAATGTCCAAAAAGGACAACCCGAATCTTAATCTGGTCTCGTAAGTTTTTTACCCTTCGTTTTTTCGACACGTGGATTTTTACGGTAAAACAGGATTACGGTGGCCGGTCTTCGATTTACCATCACTGGAGAGTGGTGCACCATGGTACTGTTCCGTTTCAAATCCATGCATGCATTTCTAAAAGTCGAACGGCACTGTTTCGCCATTTCGAACGGATGTTGCACCTTGCACCGTGGATGTTGCACCCTGTAGATATCGATTATTCGGACGGCCATAACTTCTGGGTCGTTTAGAGTTACGGGAGCCATAACCTGTCAAAAGGAAGGCCTCGATGAGTTCTACGGCTTTGACAGCTTTCAGCCGTCAACGGATAGATTAATTCCCAAAAAGGACAACCCGAATCTCAATCGGATCTCGTAAGTTTTTTACCCTTCGTTTTTTCGACACGTGGATTTTTACGGTAAAACGGGATTACCGTGGCCCGTCTTCGACTTCCCATCGCCGGAGAGTGGGGCACCATGGTACTGTTCCATTTCAAATCCATGCACACATTTCTAAAAGTCGTACGGCACTGTTTCACCATTTCGGACGGATGTTGCACAATGCACCGTGGATGTTGCACCCTGTAGATATCGATTATTCAAACCGCCATAACTTCTGGCTCGTTTAGAGTTAAGGGAGCCATAACCTGTCAAAACGAAGGCCTCGATGTGTTCTACGGCTTTGGCAGCTTTCAGCCGTCAACGGATAGATTAGTGCCCAAAAAGGACAACCCGAATCTCAATCGGGTCTCGTAAGTTTTTTACCCTTCGTTTTTTCGACACGTGGATTTTTACGGTAAAACAGGATTACAGTGTCCCGTCTTCGACTTCCCATCGATGTAGAGTGGTACACCATGGTACTGTACCATTTCAAATCCATGCACGCATTTCTAAAAGTCATACGGCACTGTTTCGCCATTTTGGACGGATGTTGCACCTTGCACCGTGGATGTTGCACCCTCTAGATATCGATTATTCGGACGGCCATAACTTCTGGCTCGTTTAGAGTTACGGGAGCCATAACCTGTTAAAACGAAGTCCTCGATGAGTTCTACGGCTTTGGCAGCTTTCAGTCGTCAACGGATAGATTAATGCCCAAAAAGGACAACCCAAATCTCAATCGGGTCTCGTAAGTTTTTTACCCTTCGTTTTTCCGACACGTGTATTTTTACGGTAAAACGGGATTACTGTGGCCCGTCTTCGACTTCCCATCACCGGAGAGTGGTGCACCATGGTACTGTTCCGTTTCAAATCCATGCATGCATTTCTAAAAGTCGTACGAAAATCTTTCGCCATTTCGGACGGATGTTGCACCTTGCACCGTGGATGTTGCACCCTGTAGATATCGATTATTCGGACGGCCATAACTTCTGCCTCGTTTAGAGTTACGGGAGACATAACCTGTCAAAACAAAGGCCTCGATGAGTTCTACGGCTTTGACAGCTTTCAGCCATCAACGGATAGATTAATGCCCAAAAAGGACAACCCGAATCTCAATCGGGTCTCGTAAGTTTTTTACCCTTCGTTTTTTCGACACGTGGATTTTTACGGTAAAACAGGATTACCGTGTCCCGTCTTCGACTTCCCATCGATGGAGAGTGGTACACCATGGTACTGTACCGTTTCAAATCCATGCACGCATTTCTAAAAGTCGTACGGCACTGTTTCGCCATTTCGGACGGATGTTGCACCTTGCACCGTGGATGTTGCACCCTCTAGATATCGATTATTCGGACGGCCATAACTTCTGGCTCGTTTAGAGTTACGGGAGCCATAACCTGTCAAAACGAAGTCCTCGATGAGTTCTACGGCTTTGACAGCTTGTAGTCGTCAACGGATAGATTAATGCCCAAAAAGGACAACCCAAATCTCAATCGGGTCTCGTAAGTTTTTTACCCTTCGTTTTTCCGACACGTGTATTTTTACGGTAAAACGGGATTACCGTGGCCCGTCTTCGACTTTCCATCACCGGAGAGTGGTGCACCATGGTACTGTTCCGTTTCAAATCCATGCATGCATTTCTAAAAGTCGTACGACGCAGTTTCGCCATTTCGGACGGATGTTGCACCTTGCACCGTGGATGTTGCACCCTGTAGATATCGATTATTCAAACGACCATAACATCTGGCTCGTTTAGAGTTATGGGAGACATAACCTGTCAAAACGAAGGCCTCGATGAGTTCTATGGTTTTGACCGCTTTCAGCCGTCAACGGATGGATTAATGCCCAAAAAGGACAACCTGAATCTCAATCGGGTCTCTTAAGTTCTTTTCCCTTCGTTTTTTCGACACGTGGATTTTTACGGTAAAACGGGATTACCGTGGCCCGTCTTCGACTTCCCATCGCTGGAGAGTGGTGCACCATGGTAGTGTTCCGTTTCAAATCAATGCACGCATTTCTAAAAGTCGTACGGCGCTGTTTCGCCATTTCGGACGGATGTTGCACCTTGCACCGTGGATGTTGCACCCTGTAGATATTGATTATTCGGACGGCCATAACTTCTGGCTCGTTTAGAGTTACGGGAGCCATAACCTGTCAAAATGAATGCCTCGATGAGTTCTACGGCTTTGACAGCTTTCAGCCGTCAACAGATAGATTAATGCCCCAAAAGGACAACCCGAATCTCAATCGGGTCTCGTAAGTTTTTTACCCTTCGTTTTTTCGACACGTGGATTTTTACGGTAAAACAGGATTACCGTGGATGGACTTCGATTTACCATCGCTGGAGAGTGGTGCACCATGGTACTGTTCCGTTTCAAATCCATGCACGCATTTCCAAAAGTCGTACGACACTGTTTCGCCATTTCGGACGGATGTTGCACCTTGCACCGTGGATGTTGCACCCTGTAGAAATCGATTATTCGGACGGCCATAACTTCTGGCTCGTTTCGAGTTACGGGAGCCATAACCTATCAAGATGAAGGCCTCGATGAGTTCTACGGCTTTGACAGCTTTCAGCCGTCAACGGATAGATTAATGCCCAAAAAGGACAACCCGAATCTTAATCGGGTCTCGTAAGTTTTTTACCCTTCGTTTTTTCGACACGTGGATTTTTACGGTAAAACAGGATTACGGTGGCCGGTCTTCGATTTACCATCACTGGAGAGTGGTGCACCATCGTACTGTTCCGTTTCAAATCCATGTATGCATTTCTAAAAGTCGAACGGCACTGTTTCGCCATTTCGAACGGATGTTGCACCTTGCACCGTGGATGTTGCACCCTGTAGATATCGATTATTCGGATGGCCATAACTTCTGGGTCGTTTAAAGTTACGGGAGCCATAACCTGTCAAAAGGAAGGCCTCGATGAGTTCTACGGCTTTGACAGCTTTCAGCCGTCAACGGATAGATTAATGCCCAAAAAGGACAACCCGAATCTCAATCGGATCTCGTAAGTTTTTTACCCTTCGTTTTTTCGACACGTGGATTTTTACGGTAAAACGGGATTACCGTGGCCCGTCTTCGACTTCCCATCGCTGGAGAGTGGTGAACCATGGTACTGTTCCATTTCAAATCCATGCACACATTTCTAAAAGTCGTACGGCACTGTTCCACCATTTCGGACGGATGTTGCACAATGCACCGTGGATGTTGCACCCTGTAGATATCGATTATTCAAACCGCCATAACTTCTGGCTCGTTTAGAGTTACGGGAGCCATAACCTGTCAAAACGAAGGCCTCGATGTGTTCTACGGCTTTGACAGCTTTCAGCCGTCAACGGATAGATTAATGCCCAAAAAGGACAACCCGAATCTCAATCGGGTCTCGTAAGTTTTTCACCCTTCGTTTTTTCGACACGTGGATTTTTACGGTAAAACAAGATTACCGTGTCCCATCTTCGACTTCCCATCGATGGAGAGTGGTACACCATGGTACTGTACCATTTCAAATCCATGCACGCATTTCTAAAAGTCATACGGCACTGTTTCGCCATTTTGGACGGATGTTGCACCTTGCACCGTGGATGTTGCACCCTCTAGATATCGATTATTCGGACGGCCATAACTTCTGGCTCGTTTAGAGTTACGGGAGCCATAACCTGTCAAAACGAAGTCCTCGATGAGTTCTACGGCTTTGGCAGCTTTCAGTCGTCAACGGATAGATTAATGCCTAAAAGGACAACCCAAATCTCAATCGGGTCTCGTAAGTTTTTTACCCTTCGTTTTTCCGACACGTGTATTTTTACGGTAAAACGGGATTACTGTGGCCCGTCTTCGACTTCCCATCACCGGAGAGTGGTGCACCATGGTACTGTTCCGCTTCAAATCCATGCATGCATTTCTAAAAGTCATACGACATTGTTTCGCCATTTCGGACGGATGTTGCACCTTGCACCGTGGATGTTGCACCCTGTAGATATCGATTATTCAAACGACCATAACATCTGGCTCGTTTAGAGTTATGGGAGCCATAACCTGTCAAAACGAAGGCCTCGATGAGTTCTATGGTTTTGACCGCTTTCAGCCGTCAACGGATGGATTAATGCCCAAAAAGGACAACCCGAATCTCAATCGGGTCTCTTAAGTTTTTTACCCTTCGTTTTTTCGACACATGGATTTTTACGGTAAAACGGGATTACCGTGGCCCGTCTTCGACTTCCCATCGCTGGAGAGTGGTGCACCATGGTAGTGTTCCGTTTCAAATCAATGCACGCATTTCTAAAAGTCGTACGGCGCTGTTTCGCCATTTCGGACGGATGTTGCACCTTGCACCGTGGATGTTGCACCCTGTAGAAATCGATTATTCGGACGACCATAACTTCTGGCTCGTTTAGAGTTACGGGAGCCATAACCTGTCAAAACGAAGGCCTCGATGAGTTCTACGGCTTCGACAGCTTTCAGCCGTCAACGGATATATTAATGCCCAAAAAGGACAACCCGAATCTCAATCGGGTCTCGTAAGTTTTTTACCCTTCGTTTTTTCGACACGTGGATTTTTACGGTAAAACAGGATTACGGTGGCCGGTCTTTGATTTACCATCACTGGAGAGTGGTGCACCATGGTACTGTTCCGTTTCAAATCCATGCATGCATTTCTAAAAGTCGAGCGGCACTGTTTCGCCATTTCGAACGGATGTTGCACCTTGCACCGTGGATGTTGCACCCTGTAGATATCGATTATTCGGACGGCCATAACTTCTGGGTCGTTTAGAGTTACGGGAGCCATAACCTGTCAAAAGGAAGGCCTCGACGAGTTCTATGGCTTTGACAGCTTTCAGCCGTCAACGGATAGATTAATGCCCAAAAAGGACAACCCGAATCTCAATCGGATCTCGTAAGTTTTTTACCCTTCGTTTTTTCGACACGTGGATTTTTACGGTAAAACGGGATTACCGTGGCCCGTCTTCGACTTCCCATCGCTGGAGAGTGATGCACCATGGTACTTTTCCGTTTCAAATCCATGCACGCATTTCTAAAAGTCGTACGGCACTGTTTCACCATTTCGGACGGATGTTGCACCATGCACCGTGGATGTTGCACCCTGTAGATATCGATTATTCAAACCGCCATAACTTCTGGCTCGTTTAGAGTTACGGGAGCCATAACCTGTCAAAACGAAGGTCTCGATGTGTTCTACGGTTTTGACAGCTTTCAGCCGTCAACGGATAGATTAATGCCCAAAAAGGACAACCCGAATCTCAATCGGGTCTCGTAAGTTTTTTACCCTTCGTTTTTTCGACACGTGGATTTTTACGGTAAAATAGGATTACCGTGGCCCGTCTTCGACTTCCCATCGATGGAGAGTGGTATACGATGGTACTGTTCCGTTTCAAATCCATGCACGCATTTCTAAAAGTCGTGCGGCACTGTTTCGCCATTTCGGAAGGATGTTGCACCTTGCACCGTGGATGTTGCACCCTGTAGATATCAATTATTCGGACGGCCATAACTTCTGCCTCGTTTAGATTTACGCGAGCCATAACCTATCAAAAAGAAGGCCACGATGAGTTCTATTGTTTTGACAGCTTTCAGCCGTCAACGGATAGATTAATGCCCAAAAAGGACAACCCGAATCTCAACCGGGTCTCGTAAGTTTTTTACCCTTCGTTTTTTCGACACGCGGATTTTTACGGTAAAACGGGATTACCGTGGCCCGTCTACGACTTCCCATCGCTGGAGAGTGGTTCACCATGGTACTGTTCCATTTCAAATCCATGCACGCATTTCTAAAAGTCGTACGGCACTCTTTCGCCATTTCGGACGGATGTTGCACCTTGCACCGTGGATGTTGCACCATGTAGATATCGATTATTCGGACGGCCATAACTTTTGGCTCGTTTAGAGTTACGGGAGCCATAACCTGTCAAAACGAAGGCCTCGATTAGTTCTACGCCTTTGATAGCTTTCTGCCGTCAACGGATAGATTAATGCCCAAAAAGGACAACCCGAATCTCAATCGGGTCTCGTAAGTTTTTTACCCTTCGTTTTTTCGACACGTGGATTTTTACGGTAAAACAGGATTACCGTGGCTGGCCTTCGATTTACCATCGCTGGAGAGTGGTGCACCATGGTACTATTCCATTTCAAATCCATGCATGCATTTCTAAAAGTCGTACGGCACTGTTTCGCCATTTCGGACGGATGTTGCACCTTGCACCGTGGATGTCGCACCCTGTAGATATCGATTATTCGGACGGCCATAACTTCTGGCTCGTTTAGAGTTACGGGAGCCATAACCTGTCAAAACGAAGGCCTCGATGAGTTCTACGGTTTTGACAGCTTTCAGCCGTCAACGGATAGATTAATGCCCAAAAAGGACAACCCGAATATCAATCGTGTCTAGTAAGTTTTTTACCCTTCGTTTTTTCGACACGTGGATTTTTACGGTAAAACGGGATTACCGTGGCTGGTATTCGATTTACCATCGCTGGAGAGTGGTGCACCATGGTACCGTTCCGTTTCAATTCCATGCACGAATTTCAAAAAGTCGTACGACACTGTTTCCCCATTTCGGACGGATGTTGCACCTTGCACCGTGGATGTTGCACCCTGTAGATATCGATTATTCGGACGGCCATAACATCTGGCTCGTTTAGAATTACGGGAGCCATAACCTATCAAAACGAAGGCCTCGGTGAGTTCTACGGCTCTGATAGCTTTCAGCTATCAATGGATTGTTTAAGCCGCAAAAAAGACTATCCGAATCTCAATCGCGTCTCGGAAGTTTTTTACCCTTCGTTTTTTCGACACGTGGATTTTTACGGTAAAACTGGATTACCATGGCTGGTCTTCGATTTACCATCGCTGGAGAGTGGTGCACCATGGTACCATTACGTTTCAAATCCGTGCACGCATTTCAAAAAGTCGTACGACACTGTTTCGCCATTTTGGACGGATGTTGCACCTTGCACCGTGAATGTTGCACCCTATAGATATCGATTATTCGGACGGCCGTAACTTCTGGCTCGTTTAGAGTTACGGGTGCCATAACCGGTCAAAACGAAGGCCTCCGTGAGTTCTACGGCTCTGGCAGCTTTCAGCCGTCAATGGATTGTTTAATGCCCAAAAAAGACTATCCGAATCTCAATCGGATCTCGGAAATTTTTTACCCTTCGTTTTTTTGACACGTGGATTTTTACGGTAAAACGGGATTACCGTGGCTGGTCTTCGATTTACCATCGCTGGAGAGTGGTTTACAATGGTATCGTTCCGTTTCAATTCCATGCACGCATTTCAAAAAGTCGTACGACACCATTTCTCCATTTCGGACGGATGTTGCACCTTGCACCGTGGATGTTGCACCCTGTAGATATCGATTATTCGGACGGCCATAACTTCTGGCTCGATTAGAGTTACGGTAGCCATAACCAGTCAAAATGAAGGCATCTGTGAGTTCTTCGGCTCTGACAGCTTTCAGCCGTCAATGGATTGTTTAATGCCCATAAAAGACTATCCGGATCTCAATCGGGTCTAGGAAGTTTTTTACCCTTCGTTTTTCGACACATGGATTTTTACGGTAAAACGGGATTACCGTGGCTGGTCTTGTAACGACCCTTATTTTACGTGTTGATAAAATCGTAGGATTTTAGGTCGTTAGAGTCGTATGGAAGTTAGATCGTGTGGGAAAGTTAACTCGTGTAGAGATTAACTCGTGGGGAAAGCTTAGGTCGGTATTCATGAGTCGTAGATGACCTAAGGGGATATGAGTTAAGGAATAGGTTGTTAGCAAGTTCGTAATTGGAGTAGGTTAATATGTTGCGGCCTAAGGTAACTAACGAGTTAACGGGTTAAGAGTTGGGTCGAGTGTTTTTAGGTCGTGGGCGACCTAAGGTTGTTGGCAACTTACGGGTTAGCAACTTAGTGGTTGTTCGAGTTAAGGGTTTGGAGATAGGTCGTATGAAGATAGGTCGGTGATACGACTTAAGGTGGTAGACGAGTTAGTGTTTAGGTCGAGTGGAGCGACCTATAGAAATAGCGACCTAAGTTGATTGAGCGACCTAAAAACTTATGGGTCGGTGAGTTAGTGGGGTTTTTAAGTCGTAGACGACTTAAGGGGAACCAACGGGTTAAGAAGGGAACGACCTAAGAGTTAGATGACCTATAGATTTAACCGGCTTAAGAGATTAAGCGACCTAAGGAATCCCTGTGTAGTTAGGTCGTTAGACTACCTAAGGTAGGTCGCATAGATGGTAGGTCGTAGCTCGCACGTGAGTTTAGGTCGGCAGTGTTTATAGGTCGAGCAAATGACTTGGCAACTAGGCCACTAAGTATAGTTAGGTCGCACGCGTTATAAGTCATTAGATTTAGGCCGCGTGTGTATGCGCCGTATGTTCTGTTAGGTCGTTAGCGACTTAGTTAGGTCGCGGCTTCGTTAATTTGCGTTCGTTTTAGGTCACAGGGTCATCTGGGCCGTTGATTTGTTGAGCCGTTTGTAGTTAGGTCGTGTGTAGACGATAGGTCGTTGATTAGTTAGGTCGGGGACTTTTTAGGTCGGCAATGACCTAATAGCGAGCCTACGAGTTAAGATCTGGGCGACCTAAGGGGCGATTCAGCCTATAAATACGCGACCACTTGTGCACTTTTTGGGATCCGGATTTCGAAGCGACGAAGTGCTGCCATTTTGAGAGCTCGACTTCTACATTTCTTCACTTCTTTCCTCTACTCTAATCTAGTGCTAACATCCATCCAAGATCGAAGATCAAGATTGAAGATCCAAGAGCCAAAGTTGAAGATCTCCATCCAACGAAGTGAGATTTCATCGTTTCAAGCGGGATTTCGACGAATCAAGCTTGAATCCTTGCTGTCCAGATCTATAGTGATTTGCTTTTGAGTTGTTTTGGAGATTTGGTGAGTGGTAGTTATCTCTCAAGCGGACCCAAAGGAGTATATTGGATTGGTGGCTTGTTTGAGTGTTAAAGTTAGAGATTTCATGCATTTTTCTTAGTTCCAAGACTAGATTCATTACTTTTGAAGATGTTTACCTATGCAAGTTCAATTAACAAGTTATAGAGACAAAACCCATGTTTTATATTTGATATATCTATGCTAAAATCCATGATTTCATATATGTTAGACTTATGCTCATTTATTTACTAGTTGATATTGCTTGATTAGATCTTGTTTGAATGCTTGATTGTTTGGATGTATGATTGATTTGATTGTCTCGAGTTAGCTTGTAGTTGATTTGGGACAAGATGGTTGAAGATGATTCAAAAGCTAAGTGGAAAGGCTCTTGAATGGTGAAAGCTGCTGTGGCATATGAAGCGGATGATGAAGCTCATGTGGATGGGTTCGAGGACTTTGCTATAGTTAGAGGAAGCAAAGTATGATGACGAAATGGACTTTGCCATGACATGTTGAGGCGAAGTATGATGATGAGATGGACTTTGCTAAGATGCGTTGGAGCAAAGCATGATGTGGAAGCCTTGGTTTAATCCAGACGGGATTATCCCAAGCATGTTGATTACTCGATGATGCGGTTCGAGTTGGTAGATAATGGTGGGCTCGAGAGGTGCTTGAGCTATAATGGGAATAGTCGTCGAGGAGGATGACTAGAAGGCTGAGATCTTATCGTTATTGAAGGTTCTAGCAAGCTCAAAGCAAGAGTACGTTGGGTAGATCCGTTATACCCAGGCGCGGGTCATGATAACGTGCTAGTACTCTGGGTAGATTCGTTATACCTAGGCACGGGTCACGGTGACGTGCGGAGTTATGTCTAGAACCGGGGTTGCCATTAGCCCTTGACGGATGGTTGAAAGATGAGTTGGTCATTCAATTAACGATAAAATCAAGGCAATGATAACAGTGATAGCCAGAGTCATGGATGTTTGGTTGTATCGTCATTCGATCTCAAGAGCGGTGTTTTCTGGGTCCTTATCTGATCTTGGTTTAGGCCTTAGGGGTTTGTATTTGGGAAACATCGACCTTGACTCGAGTGATTATTTCTTTACTTTAATTATCTGCTTTGCTATGCTTGCTTCTCCTTAGTGTGTGTTTGGGGGCTATCACTGTAGAAAGAGGTGGAGTGGGATGATTTGGGTTCCTATTCCTTTTATCCTTTATGTTCCTTTGGTATGTTTGATAGTTGATTTATTGCTCACTAAGACTGTTGTCTGACTCAAGGTTTTATGTCTCCTCTTATTACCTTGGGCTGTTCATCCATGTTTGGGATGGGCAGACTAGGTGACAGGTGGCAGGTGCTGATCTTAGTGGCTCACGTTGATGATGACGAAGACGAGCAGTGTTTGCACAAAAAATGGACAAACACCTCCAAGTCGTATTATTTAGTTGATTATATGTAATTTTCAATGATTTTAGATGAGTATGTAAATATGAGAAAAGTAGGGGCTGAAATGTAAAAGACACACAGATTTATAGTGGTTCGGCCAGAATGTGCCTACGTCCACTTTATATGTTATTATCTTCTTTCTTTCAGGTTACAAGTACAATGCGTTGTGTACAAGTGTATGAAAGTAGTTTGAAAGTTCCTTCCTTGCTTGAGCTCTCAAACTTGTCTGCCATTGTTGTACCCCTGCCCCTCTATTTATAGAATGAGGTAGGGGGCAGGGGTCATGGAAGTATATAGCTGCTAGTGGGCCCGGGCTGAAGCAATCTGGACTGGCAGTTGTCTGGTTCGGCGAGGTCTCATTCGGCATGGAGCTTGGACCGGTGGTAGGCTTGGACCGGTTGTGAGTGTGGAACGGTGGTCCGGTGCTTGTTTGGACCGGCTGTGGGGTTGGTCCGGTAGGTCATTTGGTCCGGTGGTTGCAATTGCTTTGGTTCGGTTATGGTTGGACCGGATGTGGGGATGACCGAATGGCCTTCGGTTCGGCATGAATTGGAGATGCCGAATGGACTCATGCCGAATGGACCTTCACACTTGGAGTGCCGAATGAGCTAATAGGCTTGTATAGCCGGATGAAAAGGTACTCCGGATGGACCATCACTGCCGAATGAGCTTGTTCCTTCGAATCGCCGAATGGACATAGGAGCTGATGGAATGGAGGTTGCAAACCCGGGTGAAACTGACACTTCTTGGTCTCGAGATCTTCTGGGTGAGAATTCGCCCAACATTTGCCCCCCAAAGTGGGGCGCGTGCTTGCACGTGTCGCGCTTTGTTTCCCGGTGATAGAAAGGCTTGTTTCGTAACGCCATGGGCTGGACGTTCGTATCCTGCTGATGTCCTGCAAAGGAATTTACAGTTTTAGTGTGGTTTCAAATAACGACCGTTCATGATCGAAATATTTGAGATGAAGTGAACTGTGTCGCTCGGGACGAGCAAGTGTGCCCCGAAGGGGCTTAGCATCGTCGATGCCAGGTTCACGTTAGAGTGGGTCCCTGGGTCGTTTGCCAAGGTGGCTTATCGCCAGCTCAGAGCATGCCTAGGGATCGTTCGCGACCCCGTACATGTGTAAGTAGCTTAGCCATTTCACAATTATCAAATATCCATTTGACCGATGGGCTTAAAAATGCGTGTCAAAGTGTAAATTCCCACGATGATAGGGTTAATGACCATTCAGAGCGTGCCTATGGACCATTCGTGGTCGCGTACACGTGTGAACGATTTAATTCATGCTAGTGGGAGTTTTACGACTTATTCATCGTTGTCATAATCTTATTTTATTAGTTAGTTCCGGAGTTCGGTACTTATCTGAGTGAAGCGCCTTGCGTGCCCCCTGTTTCTGGTTTCTGCTGGTAGAGACAGTTTTATTCGGTTGTTGGTTGGACCGGTACGCTGGTCCGGTATGTTGGTCCGGTAGGCCGAACCAGCTGGTTCGGCAATCCTGAGTTTGCCTATATATAGAGGCTACCCCCCTTAGTTTTCCCTTACCGAACCAAAGAGAGCCGAATCAATTTTTAGCCGAACCAAACTTCTGCCGAACCAAGCTTATACCGAATTAGGTATATATTCTTTTGCCGAATGGTTTTTTATCACCGAATGAATATGATTGCCGAATGCACACGAAGGGTTTTGTTTTACCGAATGATATGTATACCGGATGTGTTTTTTAGTGCCGAATGGACTTATGACCCCATTGCCGAATGAACTTAAGTCCCTAGTGCCGAATGAGCATAAGACCCTAGTGCCGAATGAACTTTGTATTCGGTCTTTGGGTGGAACTCTGGACTTATGTATGCTTGCTTGTATTCTTGTTCTAACATCATGTTTTTCACTTTTGTGTATGCAGATAAATGTCTCGCAAGGCGGAAACACGATCAGACAGACGGAAATCCAAGGATGGAGGAGAGTCTTCTTCTGTGCCCCCAGCCCAACCAGGATCCGGGCAACATCGACCTGTTCCGAGGTCGTTGGTGGACGGACATGGTCCACAGGAACTTCTGGTCTCCCCTCCCGACTGCTTTCCTAGCTCCCTAAAGGAGGAGCAACTTGACGTTATATCCCGTTCCTTTGGGATAGACAGGGCTCTTATGCTGTTACCGGGGGAGGGGGTCATGCCATATGATCCCCCTGAGGGGTACTTTGCTTACAGCCGTTACCATTGTATGTGCGGGGCTATTCCTCCAGTCAACGCCTGGATATTAAGCTTCGTCACTTATCTGAAGGTGGCTCCATTCCAGCTCCAGCCCAACTCTTATGCCATTCTGGTTTGCTTGTATGCTATCTTCCAGAAGAGATACGGGCGTGCCCCCTCCCACCGGGAAATACGATATCTGTACAATCTGAGGGGGTACAGGAAGGGGTCCCCATATATTAGCTTGGAGTCAGCTGTTTCCTTCAAGCCTGTTTTGGATTTATACTCGAAGTATAGTATGTTCAAGAAGGAGTGGTTCTTTGTCAGGGATGACTCCGTCTCTATTCGCCGATTTACCTCCGGATGTAAGTAAAAACTCTACTCATAATTCCTGTCTTGGCTGTAATTCACTCTCTTATGCGCTTTTATTTCTTGCTAGCGACAGGTGGTTTTGCGATTGTGGAAGATGATCGCTTGGTTCGGATGGCAGCAGAAATTGAAGCTATTTCCGGGAGAGACAGATCGGCTGCTTATCTGATTAGGAATGCCAGGCTCTTGTCGTATAATTTGATCCTCCCACATCAGTCCGTAGTCAAACAGAGGGACACGGCAGAAGAGAAGGCTGCCCAGCCTAAAGGTGGGGTGACAGCGAAGGGTGGCAAGAGGAAGCCCTTTGCACAACGTCCAGTCGTAGGAGGCAAGAAGCTCAAGGAGTCCGATGGCCCTTCTCCAAGTACTTGCCCGGATGTCCCGGAGGAGGAAGGTGTAGAAGAGGAGGAAGGAGGTGAAGTTGGAGAAGGGTCGGAGGGTGGAGGAGATGGCGATGGTCAGGGTGGTAGCGGTGTTGCTGCTCTAACCTCTGAGCAGGACCTCGAACTGGATGAGGCTCTCCGTCGGGCCTTCGGGGAGTCAGAGGGGGAGTCGGAAACAGAGAAGGAAACGGAGAGGGCAGAGGAAACCGGCAAAGCTGTGGTTAGCACTGACCCATCCTCTAAGGGTTCCTCAGCTAGGGTGACCCCGGCGATGCAAGGTGAACTTTTGTCTTCTGCCGATTCCATTTTCGATAGGGACTTAGAAATTTTTTACGGTTCACTTCCGTCCTGGAATGAGATCCAGGACTTATTGCAGTATCCCACTCCTCCGCCGGGTTTGTATAACAGATGTGTCTCCTCACTTTTCTTTCTTTTTAACTTAGCACATTTTTTGAATTGCGGATTATTGTATGTTCGTAACACTTGTTCTTTATTCCAGGGGCAGGCCAGGCGGGTAAAACGTCGGATGTTCGACACCGCCTCGAACAATTTAAGTCGAGGAGAGCTTCCGCGAAACCTTCTACTGATCGCACTGGGGACGTAGTCAAGTACCGCCCTCTTCTTGGGGTCATCGAAGAGGGCATTCAGAAAAGGAAGCGGAGCCGTTCCTTATTTGAGTCTTCTTCTGCTTCGCAGCTTCCTACTCTGTCTCCCCCTACTCAGCCTCCTCGTGATACTACGGAGGAGAGCACGGAGCCCTGCCCCCCTCCTCCTCCTTCCAAGAGATCTACTGTCATTCATATAAGGCGTCCCGATGTGCCTCGCCCCGTGCCTCGTGACCCTTTTGCCGGTCATCCTGATTTAGACCCAAGTTTTCGGGACATTTCATTTGATGAGACCACGGGCGAGCACCTACTTCCCCGCAACCCCATGGTACGTGTGCTGGATGAGGCCAAGTCCCTAGATCTTGATCTGCTTACTACTCGGGTAGTTACTATGGGGGACGAGGCCAAGGCTAATATTGACCGGGTGGCCGAAGAGACTAAGAAGTTAATGGAGCATCATGCTCGATTGGTCAAGGCCGGGGAGGAGATTGGGAGTGCTAATATTCGGTTAAGGCTAAAGGTTGCCGATCAGGCCAAGCAGCTTGCCGACCAAGCCATCCAGATCTCCCAGCATGAGGAAGCCTCCCAGCGTCTGAAAGAGACCATGGAGAAGGCCAGTAGGGCGGAGTTACGGAAGATGGAGGTTACCTGCAGGGAGCGGATTAACATGGCCATTACAACGGTGGATGAGGTTCGAAATGCGGATCTCGAGCGGGTAGAGGAGTTGTCGAGGAGACTCGAGGCTGCGGAGATGGCTCAGGCTGAGTTGAAGGAGGAGATGGAGGAGATGAGGAGGTCCCTTAGGTTGAAGGAGGAGGAAATGAGGAGGTCACTCCAGGCTGACTGCTTGAGATACCAATCAGAGAGGGACGTCGCCGTCGCTAAGTTGCAAGCTTCCGAGGCTCGGGTGAGGGAGTTTGAGGAAAATGAGGGGATGATGGATGAGATGCTTCAGGATATGTACTTCCATACTTGGAAAGAGGGCGGCTTGTCTTGGATGGACGATTACCCTCGGGTCATGGCCAAGGTGTATCTCCAGGCTTTAGAGGAGGCCAGGGTGAACGCGGGTAAGGAAGGCGGAGAGGCTTTCAACTTGAGTGCGGTTACTGCTCAGTTCTCAAAGGAGGAGCAAGCGGCGGTGAAGGAGGGGATGCGGCTGCTTGCTGCGGAGGAAGCGGGCGTGCAGTTGGATGATGAGGATCAAGCGGCGGATGCTGGTGAGTTATTCTTTTCCCTTTCTTTTCTTTCCGTGTTTTCATAACTTGATCGTTCGTTTAATGAATTCCTCTTCCGATCTGGACAGGTGGGACTTCAGATCCACATGCTGGGGGCTCCGATCCTGCGGCTAAGTAGGCTGGGGGAGTTGGTGATGGAGTGTGGATGCATCTGCCATCTTTTTGTTTCTTTTTTATCACTGTTCATGTTAGTCTTTGATATGCAACTGTAATAAAATTATTTGCAAAGAATAACTTCGTGTGATCTTATAATATAAGCTGATTTTGTCATGTTTAAATGTTGTTGCTATCTTTATGTGCTGTGTGAGAAGTATAATTATGTATATGCCTGTGATTCCACTTGTGTTTGATGTTAAGTTTTTGCTTGAAATATAATTTCACGTTTTGCAATGTCAGTGTATGAATAAGTTATAGTTACGCATTTATGTACAAGAGAAGAGAGTACCGCCCTTTATGTTTTATTCGCAGGCGGTAGCTTTGAGTGTCTTGTGTAACTGTTCACGGGTATAGCAGAGCGCCCTGCTACCCAGCACGCAGGCTTAGAGCCTCATGAGTGAATGTTTCCTATTTGGTTTCCTGTACTTTAGAGTTTGTTATACAGGATAGGAGAAAAATATTTAAATGAAATGGAAATATAGTAAAAGTAAAACTTCCAGTCACGGAAGGCCGTCGATGTGCTTAAGTTCGTGGCAAACGGGTTTTGTAGTCACTTTCCCTAGCTGTGGGTCTTGGAGACATTTGTCACCCATCTTACGCCTCCGCGGGGAGTTTTCTTTTTTACCACAGCCGCACTTAAGACACATCGGAGCCGAGATCGCGCACGGTAACTACCCGAACCGTTATGGTCCGTAATCGTGGGTATTATTCGATTTACCGTGGCCGGCTAGCGTGGGTGCCGTTGGCCGTGAACTACCCCTGGCTGGCCACACCTTATGTTGGGGCTTAAAGTAGGTTCACGGTTACCGACGAGCCGAACGCCGTAATGAGCTGCCATCGGCTATAGTCGGCCTTTATGATGACTTATAATCGGCTCATTACAGTTGGCTTTGAGGGCAGGCGCGCAATGAGTTAACCCGCAGCAGAGGGATGCTGGAGCAAAAGAGTCTCATTGGCGAGTGCATAGAATCGTGGCGTACCTGTTAGGCCTAGTCTAGATGAGGCCGCGGTGCGTCTTGAGTGGAGATGCCATAGGATTTTGTTCAACAGAAAGGGATAAAACTTAACAAGTAGCCAAGACATAAAGGAACAAGTTAAAAAGAGACAAGATTTTTTAAAGTGGTTCGGCACGAAAATGCCTACGTCCACTGGTTCTCTTTGTTAATTCACTTCATATGGGCAGTACAAGTTAAGAAAAGTATCGACGGAGGTGTCGGATGTTCCATGCCCTCTGGAACACCTCTCCGTCCACTGTTGACAAAATGTAAGCTCCGTTGTGGAGATCTTTGTGAATTACATATGGTCCGTCCCAGATGGGGTCCAGTGCCCCGGGGCGCGGAAAGATTCGCCTGAGGACAAGATCTCCTTCTTGTAAGCTGCGATGCTTGACTTTGGAATTGTATAGTGCTGCCACTTTTTGTTTGTGAGCTGCTGCTTTGAGTGCTGCATCGTTTCTCCTTTCCTCAATCAGTTCCAAAGACATGAGGAGGAGTTCTTCGTTTTCTTCTGGGTTGTAGTGGATCCTACGGTGGGAAGGCACAATAGTCTCAACTGGGAGCATTGCCTCCGATCCATATGCCAAAGAGAAAGGAGTATGTCCCGTTGATGTTCTGAAAGATGTGCGGTATGCCCATAGTGCCGTAGGAAGTTCGTCCACCCAAGCGCCTTTTGACTTTTCAAGTTTCTTCTTGATTAGGGTTTTGAGAATTTTGTTGACAGCTTCAACTTGTCCGTTTGCCTGAGGGTAAGCTACTGATGAGAAGCTTTTATGAATTCCATGTTCTTGGCACCAGTCGGCAAATTCTTCGCTGTCAAATTGGAGTCCGTTGTCTGATACGATCTTGAGGGGGACTCCATACCTGCACAGAATGTTTTTGATCAAGAAGTTAATAATTTTTGCTGAAGATATTTTATTTAAAGGTTCCGCTTCCACCCATTTGGTGAAATAATCGACTGCCACTATAGCATATTTGGCTCCGCCTCGGCCCGTTGGCAGTTCGCCAATTAAGTCAATTCCCCATACAGCAAAGGGCCAAGGGCTGGTCATTTGAGTAATTTCGTTTGTGGGTAGTCGAGGGATCTTGGCGAACTTCTGACATCTGTCGCATTTCTTAACGAAGTCTAGGGTATCTTTGTTTAGTGTGGGCCAGTAATATCCATATCGGAGTATCTTTCTTGCCAAAGTCTGTCCTCCAGTGTGATCTCCGCATCCTCCCTGATGGATGTTTGTTAATATCTCCTTGGCTTCCCTTCCGGCGACGCATCTTAATAAGGGGCTAGAGAAGCCACGCCGGTAGAGGATGCCTTCTTGTATTGTGTAGTGGGGAACTTTTCTCAAGATCTTCTTGGCTTCGTCACGCCTGTCGGGTAGTATGCCATCTTGCAAATATTTCCGGATAGGAGTCATCCAGGTTCCTTCTTCGATTGCAGTTATCAGATTTACTTGTTCGAAACTTGGGGCTAGCTGCCTTGAGATTACTAGTGCTCCGGGAATGGTGCTGTCCTTCATACTAGCTTGCTTTGCAAGTTCATCTGCCTCTTGGTTTTCTTCTCGAGGAATGTGTTTGATTAGATAATGGTCCAATCGATCGAGCAGCAGTCTGGTTTTCTTTAGGTATGCTGTGAGCCGTTCTCCTCGAGTCTGGAATTCTCCTAGTACCTGGTTTACGATAAGCTGAGAATCACTATGAATACATAAGGAATTGATCCCAATTTCTAGGGCCAGTTCCAATCCCGCTATTACTGCTTCATATTCAGCATCGTTGTTAGTGGCCGTGAACTCCAATCTTAATGCATAGTACAACTTTCTTCCCCTGGGGGTGACGATCACAATACCTGCCCCCGAGCCTTGTTCGTTCGATGCTCCGTCTGCAAAGAGGTTCCACTTGATGTTTTTTGCTACTTCGGATTGTTCCTTGCCTTCGTTGGTAGTGAATTCGGCAATGAAATCAGCCATGGCTTGTCCTTTGATAGCGGTGCGGGGATGGTAGGTGATATCATACTGACTTAGTTCGATGCACCATTTGAGGAGTCGCCCAGAAGTGTCAGGACGATGGAGCACTTGTCTTAGTGGTTGATCGGTTAGAACCCTGATGGAGTGAGACTGGAAGTAGTGTCGCAGTTTCCGTGACGCGATCAATAAACAATATGCTAACTTCTCAAGTTTAGGATATCTGGCTTCTGCCCCCGTAAATCTCTTGCTTACAAAGTAAACCGGACGTTGTGTGCGGTCTTCTTCTCTTACCAAGGCGGCGCTTAGAGCATGAGATGATACAGCGAGGTATAGGTATAACACTTCACCTTCATTTGGAGTTGAGAGTACTGGTGGTCTCTGAAGGTGTTCGATTAGGTTGAGGAAGGCTTTTAAGCATTCGTCGGTCCACTCGAACCTCCCTTTGTCTTTCTTGAGTGCTTCGAAGAAAGGGACACACTTGTCAGTTGCCTTGGAAATGAATCTGCTTAGGGCGGCCACCTTTCCGTTTAGGCTCTGCATTTCTTTTCGAGTGGAAGGTATCCTTATTTCTTTTAAAGCTCGGATTTGTTCAGGGTTTGCTTCGATTCCTCTGGCGTGGACGATGAATCCTAAGAATTTTCCCGATGATACTCCGAAGGAGCACTTTAGAGGATTCAGCTTCATTCCATATCGGCGAAGTACCCGAAACATATCGTCCAGATGGCTTACATGGTCGTTGGCTTTCCTGGACTTCACCAACATGTCATCCACATATACTTCCATAGTACGTCCTATCAGTTCTGCGAACATTTTGTTGACGAGGCGTTGATAGGTAGCTCCAGCATTTTTGAGTCCAAAAGGCATGACTTTGTAACAATATAATCCGCGGTCGGTGATGAAGCTAGTGTGGTCCTGATCGGGAGCGTGCATGGGGATCTGGTTATATCCGGAGTATGCATCCATAAAAGATAGGAGTTCGTGCCCAGCTGTGCTGTCCACGAGTTGGTCAATTCGGGGAAGTGGGAAGCAGTCTTTCGGGCAAGCGTCATTCAGATTGGAGAAGTCAATACATGTTCGCCACTTTCCATTGGCCTTTTTTACTAGCACTGGGTTAGCGATCCATTCTGGGTAGATGACTTCCCGTATGAAGTCATTAGCAAGTAGATTTTTTACTTCCTCATCAAGGGCTGCTGATCGCTCTGCCCCCATGCTCCTCTTTTTCTGCTTTACTGGTACCTTGGTGGGATCGATGTTCAACATGTGGCATGCTACGTCTGGGGAGATTCCTGTCATATCGGCATGGGTCCACGCAAATACATCTAAGTTGTGGCGGAGAAAGTCAATGAGTCGATCCTTCAATTCCGTTTTCAGCTGAGATCCGATTTTTAATAGTCTACTTGAATCATGCTTATCTACAGATACGAATTCCATAGCCTCTGCAGGCTCGGCGGTAGCCTCCTCCTCTTTATCCCGGGGGTCTAGTTCATTGAAGGGATCGCTTGTGTATCGAAGAGGAGGGGCTTTCTTTAGTTGCTATGCCTCCAAGCTTTTCATGCAGAGAGTAGTCTCTGCATCTTTTCCTTTATTCTTTCTGCGGTTGTTGCGAAGCTCAGTTACATAGCAGTCTCGGGCAGCGTCTTGATCTCCTTCTACTTCTCCTATTCCGTTGTCTGTCGGGAATTTCATCTTCAGGCACCAGGGGGCTAGGACAATTTGGAAGTCAGACAAGGCTGGTCTCCCCAAGAAGGCGTTGTAAGCCGAGTGGTTCTCTATTAGCACGAACGTTTGTTTTCGCACCACGGAGCGGGGATGACTTCCTATTTCGACGAAGAGGTCAAGTTGCCCGAGGGGCATTTTTGCATCTCCAGTGAAACCGTGCAGTGGTTTGTCGCAGGGAGACACATCCTTCATTGATAACTTCATTTTGTCGAAAGCATGTTTGAACAAGATGTTTACGGAGCTTCCCGTGTCTATTAGAATCCGAAAAACTTTAGCAGGGCCGAACCAGGCAGAGATGACCATAGGATCCATATGTGGGTACTGTCTTCCTTCCAAATCGCGTCTACTGAATATGATGTCGTCGCTCTCTTTTCGTTTCGGTTGGCGTTCTTCTGTGACGGAGTTAACGTATCCTTCGGTATTTCTAAGCGACTTGCCGTACCTTTCCATCTCTGCCCAACTTCTGTCGGCAATGTGTGGTCCTCCTGAGATGGTAAGGACTACTATCTTCTCTTGACTAGAGCCACTGGTGTTGTGATTGTTGCGACTCCCTCCGCCTACTTCTGGGAGGGGTTGCTTTGAGTTCTCATTGGCAGGAGTTGGAGTCCTGTTCTGACTTTTCACATAACGTTCCAGTCTTCTTCTTCTAATGTGTTCTTCGATCAAGTCCCGAAGATGGTGGCATTCATTGGTGTCATGTCCGTGGGATTCGTGGAAGCGACAGAACTTTCCGGACTTGAGTGCGTTATCTGATTCTTTCTTGTGCGGGGGGCGCTTGTATCCGAGTTCGCCCTGAGTGGCTAGGTAGATGTTTTCGATTGTTTCATTCAAAGGGGTGTAGGAGTCAAATCTTGGCCCTGGTCGATATTGGCGCTTCTCACCCTTTCTGCCCCCAGCATTGTCTCTAGATTCATTTCTTCGAGCGTCCTTAGCTGCAGTGGGAACCTTGTCCTGAATTATCTTGCCTTGTTGCCCTGGCTGCCTCTCCGTAGCAGCGTCTTCAAGTCTCATATACTTTCCAGCTTCATGGAAGAAATCAGGCAAGGTAACTGGTTTTTCCTTAGTTAATCTTCTGGCAAACTTGGTGTCTGGATGCACACCACTACAGAGGGCCATTAGAGTGAGTTTTTCATCGGCATCTTGAACTGCTGCCGCTGCGGCGTTGAACCGTGTTAGATATTGTTGTAGCGTCTCTCCGGTTTTCTGTTTGACATTGGATAGAGAATAAGCATCCCTGGGTTGTTCCACATGGATGCGGAACTGGCTAATAAACCTTTCTTTTAACATCTCCCATGAGTTGATGGATCCTTGGGGTAGATGGCAGAACCAGGAGGTAGCTAGATCTGATAGGAATAGCGGAAAGCATTTACATAATACTCCTTCTGTTGCTCCACTCATGAGCATATGCTGGGTGTATCTCTGCAGGTGTACGATGGGGTCGGAAGTTCCTTTGTAAGGTTCCATGGTTGGCATTTTCCATTCCCGGGGAGTGATGGCAGTTTCGATATTTCGGGTAAAGGGACTGGTGACCCTAGCGCCTATTCCCCGGTCCCTTTGCTCCCGTTGGACACATTCTCTGAATAATCGTGCCATCCGCTCGTCAGAACTTGGAGCGGACAAAAATGAGCTCGGTTCTTCCCTGCGGGATCTATCTCGTCCAGATGACCTGTAGGGATGGTACAGTCTATCACCTCTAGCATTATCTAGTGGTTGTCTTTGGCTGCTTGGATGCACGCTAGGACCAGCTACAGTTGCCCCCTGCCTTGATCTTCCCCTGTGGGGTTCTGTTTCGAGCACATCCATGGGGTCAACTTCGGGCTGGGTTCTAGCTCGGCTCCGTTCAGCGGGGTTTCTATGATTAGGTGGCATGACTGGCTCAGCTACATCCGACCCTCGCCTGGTGCCTCCCCCGCTAGGTTCGGTTCCAAGGGCTTCCTCGAGTCGGAATTCGGGCTGAGTCCGGGCGCGGCCCCTATCATTGTTTTTCCTGTTGATAGCTTGTTCGAAGAGTGAAGACCTTTGTTGCCTCCGGGATCCTCCGGATTGGGATTCACCCCATGATTCAGTGTTGCGGTTGGACTCTTCAGCGTCCCTTAAGCGTGTCATGAGTTGGTCCACCAAAGTTTCTTGTTGGGATGTGAAGCGGTTAGTTACTTCAGCCACAACCCTGTCCAGATCTGCCCTAGTGATTGGTTGTTCCGTTGCGGGACCAGTTGGATTTTCCTGATTTTCATCTGGTACTGCTGTTGAAGTGGGCTGATCTGTGATTGCTGGATCTGGAAGGCTGCTAGTTGCGATGTTCTTTCCTTTGTTAACATCCCTTTTCTGTTTGGAAGGCATGATTTCTAAGCAACGAGTGATGTCGTTAGGAAAAAGGTTGAGTGGGAGAAGATGAAGTTTGAGTTCAGCTCTCAATGAAAGCACCAAAAATGTTTGCACAAAAAATGGACAAACACCTCCAAGTCGTATTATTTAGTTGATTATATGTAATTTTCAATGATTTTAGATGAGTATGTAAATATGAGAAAAGTAGGGGCTGAAATGTAAAAGACACACAGATTTATAGTGGTTCGGCCAGAATGTGCCTACGTCCACTTTATATGTTATTATCTTCTTTCTTTCAGGTTACAAGTACAATGCGTTGTGTACAAGTGTATGAAAGTAGTTTGAAAGTTCCTTCCTTGCTTGAGCTCTCAAACTTGTCTGCCATTGTTGTACCCCTGCCCCTCTATTTATAGAATGAGGTAGGGGGCAGGGGTCATGGAAGTATATAGCTGCTAGTGGGCCCGGGCTGAAGCAATCTGGACTGGCAGTTGTCTGGTTCGGCGAGGTCTCATTCGGCATGGAGCTTGGACCGGTGGTAGGCTTGGACCGGTTGTGAGTGTGGAACGGTGGTCCGGTGCTTGTTTGGACCGGCTGTGGGGTTGGTCCGGTAGGTCATTTGGTCCGGTGGTTGCAATTGCTTTGGTTCGGTTATGGTTGGACCGGATGTGGGGATGACCGAATGGCCTTCGGTTCGGCATGAATTGGAGATGCCGAATGGACTCATGCCGAATGGACCTTCACACTTGGAGTGCCGAATGAGCTAATAGGCTTGTATAGCCGGATGAAAAGGTACTCCGGATGGACCATCACTGCCGAATGAGCTTGTTCCTTCGAATCGCCGAATGGACATAGGAGCTGATGGAATGGAGGTTGCAAACCCGGGTGAAACTGACACTTCTTGGTCTCGAGATCTTCTGGGTGAGAATTCGCCCAACAAGCAGGAGGCTTTACATATTATTTTCACATTCTATGTACTGGATATTCCGCTGATTGTTGATTACTCTGAGTGATATGTAGTGAGGCTTCTTGTATTCATGATTCAGACCATGTATAAAGCTATTATGATTAGATGATGATATTCTGTTCTATGGGAGCTTCACTATATTATATTTCTCTATTGTATTTTATCCATGCGCTGTGAGTTTTACGATAGAGTTTCTGTTTTATCTTACCCTGACTATCGTCCATGGCTGCCTGGCACGCCTTTCAGCGCACCATTCTCTTGTTTTAGTGCGGGAGTCATGGGCGGTCGTCACATTTGGTATCAGAGCTTTGGTTAATCGATTTTAGCCAACGCTCGCTGACGTAACTACGTATGAGAGACGTAATTGTAATTTTGATGGATGATTACTATATATAATATAGTAGTTTAGAAGGATTTGAACTCCTTATGTAGTTGTTTCTCAAGGTGTTCTAAATCATTCCTTTTAGTAGATATTAAGGATGAGTCGAAGTGAGAGACAAGCTGCTAGGGAAAGACGTGCTGCTGGGGGAGCTACTGACTGTGCTGCAATGTTCGAAGCTATGATGATTTCGATCATGAGAAGGATACCAACTTCAGGACCGTCAGTAGATGTTGGAGTTCAAGTTCAAGCTCCAAGACCAGTGGATTTTGCTAAGTTGTGTAAGGACTATACTGCTCTTGGAGGGAAGGTTTTCTTGGGAACAGAATCAACCATTGAAGTGCAGAGATGGATTGATGCTTGTAGAAGGATCTTTGGTGACTTGGGAATTGATGATGCAACTAAGAGGAAGCTTGCATCGAGACAGCTTCAAGGAAGAGCTGCTGATTGGTGGAACTCTATCACCATTGATACTCCGGAGGAAGAAATCACTTGGGTGCAGTTCCAAGCTAGATTTGAAGCTAAGTTCATTTCTGCGGCTCAGAAGTCTGTTTTGTTCAAGAAGTTTGTTGAGCTCAAGCAAGGAGGAAGATAGGTTCTTGAGTATGTTTCTGAATTTGAGGCTTTGTCCAAGTATGCCCGGTCGTATATTGAATCTCCCTACCAGAAGAACGAGAAATTCGTGACAGGCTTAGACAGTTATCTTGGAAGACAGTTGGTGGATCATCTGGACGATCCATTTGAGAAGCTAGTGGAGAAAGCTCTCAGGCACGAGAGTTTGTTTCCTAAGGAAGTATCTGTTGTTGCTGTGACCAAGGAGGAATCTAAACCACAGCAGGGTGGAAACAAGAAGAGGAAGCAGCAACAGCAGAAGGGTAAGGATGATCAGAAGAAGCTGAAGGGGGAAAAGACCTGCTATAATTGTCGGCAGAAGGACCATCTCTCCAAGGATTGCAAGAATCCGAAGGTGTTGTTGAAGTGCTACAACTGTGATAAGCTGGGTCACATTAAGAAGAACTGTCCGGAACCGATAAAGGACAGGCAGGTTGTGCAAGCTTATGCTTTGGGGGCTGTCCCGTCATCTTCGAAAGCTCCTACCGCTGAAGAGAAAGGTAAGAGTGTGGTGGTTCAAGGTACTCTTTCCATTTGTGGTGTTCCAGTTAGAGTGTTATTTGATACTGGAGCGTCTCATTCTTTTGTTTGTAATGAGTTGGTAGACCGGTTGGGTTTGGAACCGGATATTGTTGATAGACCATTGGTAGTGACTAATCCAGTTGGGGGTTCGTCTTGTTTGTGTATGCTATGCCGTGGTCTAGTTATATCGAGTCATGATTGCTCTTTTGTTTGTGATTGCTTTGTTCTGAACTTTGCGGGGTTTGGAATTATTTTGGATATGGACTGGCTTAGGAAGTATGCGACAAAGGTTGATTGTGAGAGATTGGAGGTGACAGTCGAGAATGTGGAGGGGCGAAAGGTTGTGATACGATGTAAGCATGAGAAAGGCGTCTTCATGAGCTTCATGTATTCGCTGGTTGTTCCATGGGATGGACTGTCATCGATGCCATTCGTGAATGGATTCGAGGATGTCTTTGACGAGGTCAAAGGGTTACCGCCGCATAGGGAGATCGAGTTTCGTATCGATCTAGTTGAGGGAGCCAGACCTGTTGTGATGCCTCTTAGGCGGATGGCGCCTAGAGAACAGCAAGAGTTGAGGGTGCAGGTTGATGACCTTTTATGGAAAGGATTCATTCGGCGTAGTGTGTCCGAATGGGGTGCACCAGTTGTGTTCGCAACCAAAGCGGATGGATCGTTGAGGTTGTGTGTCGATTATCGTGAGCTGAATAAGGTGACTAAGAAGAACAAGTATCCATTGCCGAGAATAGATGACTTGTTTGATCAGCTTCACGAGGCTAAGGTGTTTTCTCAGATGGATTTGGCAACGGGATTTCACCAGTTAAGAGTGGCGAAGGATAGTGTGCCGAAGACTGCTTTCAGGACACCATCCGGTTTCTATGAGTGGCTGGTAATGCCGTTTGGATTAACTAATGCACCAGCATATTTTGTGGATCTTATGAATAGAGTGTTCAGAGATCAGTTGAACAAGTTCGTACTTGTGTTCGTGGATGATATTCTGATTTACTCCAGAACTGAAGAAGAGTACAAGACGCACTTGCGTATTGTTTTGGAAATCTTGCGAAAACATCAGCTAAAGGCTAAGTTTTCGAAGTGTCACTTCTGGAAGAGTGAAGTGAGGTTCTTAGGCCATGTTATCTCTGGAAATGGAATCGCGGTTGATCCCGCTAAGGTGGCAGCAATCCAGGATTGGGTTAGACCTAAGAATGCATCTGATGTGAGAAGTTTTCTTGGATTAGCAGGATATTATCATCGGTTTATCAAAGACTTTTCCAAGATAGTTGCACGATTAACAGGATTGACGAAGAAGAACCAAGTGTTCTGTTGGGATGCTAGGTGTGAGAAAGCTTTTGGAATCCTGAAAGAGAGATTGACGAGTGCTCCTGTTTTGACTATTCCAAGTGGGAATGATGAGATGGTGGTTTACACCGATGCATGTGGTACTGGACATGGAGCAGTGCTAATGCAGAAGGATAAAGTTGTTGCGTATGCAAGTCGACAACTTAAGCCGCATGAAAGGAATTATCCGACTCATGATTTGGAGTTAGCGGCGATTGTTTTTGCTCTGAAGATGTGGAGACATTACCTATTGGGAGTTCGATTCGAGTTGTTTACGGATCATAAGTCGTTGAAGTATCTTTTCTCCCAAAAGGATTTGAATCTTCGGCAGCAACGATGGCTAGAGTTTTTAGCATCATATGATTTTGGTATAGCCTATACTCCGGGAAGAGGAAACGCGGTAGCAGATGCGTTGAGTCGAAGACATGCGAGATTGGGAGCCATGTTTTCGGAATGGAAGAGTCTCGAGTATTTAGCTGGATTTGATTTCAGGCCCAGATGTGAATTGGAACCTGAGATGTTGGCAAACTTATCGATAAGACCTACTCTTGTGGAAAGGATTGGCGAGAGTCAAAAGCAAGACGATAGGATTGTCAAGATTATCCGTGATTTGGAATCTGGATTGGATCCAGAGAAGAATGAAGGATTCGAAGTCGATCGAGAGGGTTGGCTTCGAAAGCAAGGACGACTGGTTGTTCCCGATATCGATGAATTGAGAGATGAAGTTCTGAGGGAAAGTCATCACTCGAAGTTGACAATTCACCCAGGTGGAAATAAGATGTATCGGGATATGAAGAGAACCTATTACCGGGAAGGTATGAAGAAGGATATTGGAAATTTTATTTCCAAATGTATGAACTGTCAGTTGGTAAAAGCTGAACAGAAGAAGCCAAGTGGATTGCTTCAGCCATTGGAAGTTCCTACATGGAAGTGGGAGCAGATATCGATGGATTTTATCGATGGTCTACCTAGGACGAGAGCGGGAAATGAACGGATTTGGGTCATTGTAGATCGTTTGACCAAAAGTGCAAGATTCATTCCTGTTCGATCAACTAGGACGGCATCGAAGTTGGCTGAGTTGTATGTAAAGTGGATAGTTCGATTCCATGGTATTCCGAAGAGTATAGTGAGCGATCGAGACCCATTGCTCACTAGTGGTTTTTGGAAGAGCTTCCAGGAAGTTTTGGGAACCGAGTTGTGTTTGAGTACAGCTTATCATCCCCAAACCGATGGTCAGACTGAGAGAGTCAACCGAGTTTTGGAAGATCTCTTGAGAGCATGTGTTTTGGATTTCGGAGGATCGTGGGAAGATCATCTTCATTTGGTGGAGTTTGCGTATAATAACAGTTACCAGTCAAGCATTGGTATGGCACCATATGAGGCACTGTATGGAAGACCGTGTAACTCTCCGACATGTTGGATGGAAGCTGGAGAAAAGCTGATGCTTGGGCCAGAGATAATTCGTCAGACTTCGGATTGCATAGAGATCATTCGGCAATGAATGAAGGCAGCCCAGGATCGTCAGAAAAGTTATGCAGATAAACGTCGAAAGGATTTGGAATTCGACGTGGGAGATATGGTTTTTGTGAAGATTTCTCCTTTGAAGAATGTTATTCGATTCAGGAAGAAAGGAAAATTGACTCCGAGGTTTGTTGGGCCATTCCCGATCATCGAGCGAATTGGAAAGCTCGCTTATAGATTGGAGTTACCGGATAAGATGGCGGGTGTGCACAATGTTTTTCATGTATCGTATCTACGGAAGTATGTGCACGACTCGAATATTGCGGTTTCTGCTGATAGCTGTGAAGATTTGGAGGTTGATCAAGTTGTCAGAAGACCTCGTAAGCCGCTTCGTATTGTTGAAACCGACACGAAACAGCTTAGGAGGAAGACGATTACGTTGCTCAAGATACAATGGAGTGATGATGTTAACGACTGTACATGGGAGGAGGAAGAGAGGATGAAGGCAGCTCATCCTGAACTCTTCAAGGTATGGCCCTAAGATGTCGTGGCATCTCATGAATTTGTAACTTGATTTTGAATTTAGAATTCTGCATGCTAGGCTAGTAATTGGATGCATGGTTTGTTGGTTGCTATGGATGGTAGGCATGCGGAATAACTTTGGTTGCTCTTGTTTATTTGGAATTTCGGGGACGAAATTCCTAAGGGGGAGAGAATGTAACGACCCGTATTTTACGTGTCGATAAAATCGTAGGATTTTAGGTCGTTAGAGTCGTATGGAAGTTAGATCATGTTGGAAAGTCAACTCGTGTAGAGATTAACTCGTGGGGAAAGTTAGGTCGGTATTCATGAGTCGTAGATGACCTAAGGGGATATGAGTTAAGGAATAGGTTGTTAGCAAGTTAGTAATTGGAGTAGGTTAATATGTTGCGACCTAAGGTAACTAACGAGTTAACGGGTTAAGAGCTGGGTCGAGTGTTTTTAGGTCGTGGGCGACCTAAGGTTGTTGGCAACTTACGGGTTAGCAACTTAGTGGTTGTTCGAGTTAAGGGTTTGGAGATAGGTCGTATGAAGATAGGTCGGTGATACGGCTTAAGGTGGTAGACGAGTTAATGTTTAGGTCGAGTGGAGCGACCTATAGAAATAACGACCTAAGTTGATTGAGCGACCTAAAAACTTATGGGTCGGTGAGTTAGTGGGGTTTTTATGTCGTAGACGACTTAAGGGTAACCAACGGGTTAAGAAGGGAACGACCTAAGAGTTAGACGACCTATAGATTTAACCGGGTTAAGAGATTAAGCGACCTAAGGAATCCCTGTGTAGTTAGGTCGTTAGACGACCTAAGGTAGGTCGCATTGATAGTAGGTCGTAGCTCGCACGTGAGTTTAGGTCGGCAGTGTTTATAGGTCGAGCAAACGACTTAGCAGCTAGGCCACTAAGTATAGTTAGGTCGCACGCGTTATAAGTCATTAGATTTAGGCCGCGTGCATATGAGCCGTATGTTCTGTTAGGTCGTTAGCGACTTAGTTAGGTCGCGGCTTCGTTAATCTGCGTTCGTTTTAGGTCACAGGGTCATCTGGGCCGTTGATTTGTTGAGCCGTTTGTAGTTAGGTCGTGTGTAGACGATAGGTCGTTGATTAGTTAGGTCGGGGACTTTTTAGGTCGGCAATGACCTAATAGCGAGCCTACGAGTTAAGATCTGGGCGACCTAAGGGGCGATTCAGCCTATAAATACGCGACCACTTGTGCACTTTTTGGGATCCGGATTTCGAAGCGACGAAGTGCTGCCATTTTGAGAGCTCGACTTCTACATTTCTTCACTTCTTTCCTCTACTCTAATCTAGTGCTAACATCCATCCAAGATCGAAGATCAAGATTGAAGATCCAAGAGCCAAAGTTGAAGATCTCCATCCAACGAAGTGAGATTTCATTGTTTCAAGCGGGATTTCGACGAATCAAGCTTGAATCCTTGTTGTCCAGATCTATAGTGATTTGCTTTTGAGTTGTTTTGGAGATTCGGTGAGTGGTAGTATCTCTCACGCGGACCCAAAGGAGTATATTGGATTGGTGGCTTGTTTGAGTGTTAAAGTTAGAGATTTCATGCATTTTTCTTAGTTCCAAGACTAGATTCATTACTTTTGAAGATGTTTACCTATGCAAGTTCAATTAACAAGTTATAGAGACAAAACCCATGTTTTATATTTGATAGATCTATGCTAAAATCCATGATTTCATATATGTTAGACTTATGCTCATTTATTTACGAAATTGCCATTATATTTGATATTGCTCGATTAGATCTTGTTTGAATGCTTGATTGTTTGGATGTATGATTGATTTGATTGTCTCGAGTTAGCTTGTAGTTGATTTGGGACAATATGGTTGAAGATGATTCAAAAGCTAAGTGGAAAGGCTCTTGAATGGTGAAAGCTGCTGTGGCATATGAAGCGGATGATGAAGCTCATGTGGATGGGTTCGAGGACTTTGCTATAGTTAGAGGAAGCGAAGTATGATGACGAAATGGACTTTGCCATGATATGTTGAGGCGAAGTATGATGATGAGATGGACTTTGCTAAGATGCGTTGGAGCAAAGCATGATGTGGAAGCCTTGGTTTAATCCAGACGGGATTATCCCAAGCATGTTGATTACTCGATGATGCAGTTCGAGTTGGTGGATAATGGTGGGCTCGAGAGGTGCTTGAGCTATAATGGGAATAGTCGTCGAGGAGGATGACTAGAAGGCTGAGATCTTATCGTTATTGAAGGTTCTAGCAAGCTCAAAGGAAGAGTACGTTGGGTAGATCCGTATACCCAGGCGCGGGTCATGATGACGTGCTAGTACTCTGGGTAGATTCGTTATACCTAGGCACGGGTCACGGTGACGTGCGGAGTTATGTCTAGAACCGAGGTTGCCATTAGCCCTTAACGGATGGTTGAAAGATGAGTTGGTCATTCAATTAACGATAAAATCAAGGCAATGATAACAGTGATAGCCAGAGTCATGGATGTTTGGTTGTATCATCATTCGGTCTCAAGAGCGGTGTTTTCTGGGTGCTTATCTGATCTTGGTTTAGGCCTTGGGGGTTTGTATTTGGGAAACATCGACCTTGACTCGAGTGATTATTGCTTTACTTTAATTATCTGCTTTGCTATGCTTGCTTCTCCTTAGTGTGTGTCTGGGGGCTATCACTGTAGAAAGAGGTGGAGTGGGATGATTTGGGTTCCTATTCCTTTTATCCTTTATGTTCCTTTGGTATGTTTGATAGTTGATTTACTGCTCACTAAGACTGTTGTCTGACTCAAGGTTTTATGTCTCCTCTTATTACCTTGGGCTGTTCATCCATGTTTGGGATGGGCAGACTAGGTGATAGGTGGCAGGTGCTGATCTTAGTGGCTCACGCTGATGATGACGAAGACGAGCAGGAGGCTTTACATATTATTTTCACATTCTATGTACTGGATATTCCGCTGATTGTTGATTACTCTGAGTGCTATGTAGTGAGGCTTCTTGTATTCATGATTCAGACCATGTATAAAGCTATTATGATTAGATGATGATATTATGTTCTATGGAAGCTTCACTATATTATATTTCTCTATTGTATTTTATCCATGCACTGTGAGTTTTACGATAGAGATTCTGTTTTATCTTACCCTGACTATCGTCCATGGCTGCTGGCACGCCTTTCAGCGCACCATTCTCTTGTTTTAGTGCGGGAGTCATGGGCGGTCGTCACAGGTCTTCGATTTACCATTGCTGGAGAGTGGTGCACCATGGTACCGTTCCGTTTCAAATCCATGCATGCATTTCAAAAAGTCGTACGACACTGTTTCGCTATTTCGGACGAATGTTGCACCTTGCACCGTGGATGTTGCACCCTGTAGATATCGATTATTCGAACGACCATAACTTCTGGCTCGTTCAGAGTTACGGGAGCCATAACTAGTCAAAACGAAGGCCTTAGTGAGTTCTAGGGCTCTGACAGCTTTCTGCCGTCAATGGATTGTTTAATGCCCAAAAAAGACTATCCGAATCTCAATCGGGTCTCGGAAGTTTTTTACCCTTTGTTTTTTTGACACGTGGATTTTTACGGTAAAACTGGATTACCGTGGCTGGTCTTCGATTTACCATCGCTGGAGAGTGGTGCACAATGGAACCGTTCCGTTTCAATTCCATGCATGCATTTCAAAAAGTCGTACGACACTGTTTCGCCATTTCGGACGGATGTTGCACCTTGCACCGTGGATGTTGCACCCTTTAGATAACGATTATTCGGACGGCCATAACTTCTGGCTCGTTTAGAGTTACAGGAGCCATAAGCTGTCAAAACGAAATCCTCAGTGAGTTCTACGGCTATGACAGCTTTCAGCCATCAATGGATTGTTTAATGCCCGAAAAAGACTATCCGAATCTCAATCGGCACTCGTAAGTTTTTTACCCTTCGTTTTTTCGACACATGGATTTTTACGGTAAAACTGGATTACCGTGGCTGGTCTTAGATTTACCATCGCTGGAGAGTGGTGCACCATGGTACCGTTCCGTTTCAAATCCATGCACGCATTTCAAAAAGTCGTACGACACTGTTTCGCCATTTCGGACGGATGTTGCACCTTGCACCGTGGATGTTGCACCCTGTAGATATCGGTTATTCGGACGGCCATAACTTCTCGCTCGTTTTGAGTTACGGGAGCCATAACCTGTCAAAACGAAGGCCTCGATGAGTTCTATGGATTTGACAGTTTTCAGCCGTCAACGGATAGATTAGTGCCCAAACAGGACAACCCGAATCTCAATCGGGTCTCGTAAGTTTTTTACCCTTCGTTTTTTCGACACCGGATTTTTACGGTAGAACGAGATTACCGTGGCTCTTCTTTGATTTACCATCGCTGGAGAGTGGTGCACCATGGTACCGTTTCGTTTCAAATCCATGCACGCATTTCAAAAATTCGTACGACACTGTTTCGCCATTTCGGACGGATGATGCACCTTGCACCGTGGATGTTGCACCATGTAGATATCGACTATACGGACGGCCATAACTTCTGGCTCATTTAGAGTTACGGGAGCCATAACCAGTCAAAACGAAGGCCTTAGTGAGTTCTAGGGCTCTGACATGTTTCTGCCATCAATGAATTGTTTAATGCCCAAAAAAGACTATCCGAATCTCAATCGGGTCTCGGAAGTTTTTTACCCTTCGTTTTTTCGACACGTGGATTTTTATGGTAAAACTGGATTACCGTGGCTGGTCTTCGGTTTACCATCGCTGGAGAGTGGTGCACAATGGAACCGTTCCATTTCAATTCCATGCATGCATTTCAAAAAGTCGTATGAAACTGTTTCGCCATTTCGGACGGATGTTGCACCTTGCACCGTGGATGTTGCACCCTGTAGATATCGATTATTCGGACGACCATAACTTCTGGCTCGTTTAGAGTTACATGAGCCAAATCTGTCAAATCAAAGTCCTCGGTGAGTTCTACGGCTCTGACAGCTTTCAGCGGTCAATGGATTGTTTAATGCCCAAAAAAGACTATCCGAATCTCAATCGGGAATCGGAAGTTTTTTACCCTTCGTTTTTTGACACGTGAATTCTTACGGTAAAACTGGATTACCGTGGCTGGTCTTCGATTTACCATCGCTGGAGAGTGGTGCACCATGGTACCGTTCCGTTTCAAATCCATGCATGCATTTCAAAAAGTCGTACGACACTGTTTCGCCATTTTGGACGGATGTTGCACCTTGCACCGTGGATGTTGCACCCTGTAGATATCGATTATTCGGACGACCATAACTTCTGGCTCGTTTAGAGTTACGGGAGCCATAACTAGTCAAAACGAATGCCTCCGTGAGTTCTACGGCTCTGACAGCTTTTAGCTGTCAATGGATTGTTTAATACCCAAAAAAGACTATCCGAATCTCAATCGGGTCTCGGAAGTTTTTTACCCTTCGTTTTTTCGACACGTGGATTTTTACGGTAAAACGGGATTACCCTGGCTGGTTTTCGATTTATCATCGCTGGAGAGTGGTGCACCATGGTACCGTTCCGTTTTAAATCCATGCACGCATTTCAAAAAGTCATACGACACTGTTTCGCCATTTCGGACGGATGTTGCACCTTGCGCCGTGGATGTTGCACCCTGTAGATATCGATTATTCGGACGACCATAACTTCTGTCTCGTTTAGAGTTACGGGAGCCATAACCTGTCAAAACGAAGGCCTCGATGAGTTCTACGGCTTTGACATCTTTCAGTCGTCAACGGACAGATTAATACCTAAAAAGGACAAGCCGAATCTCAATCGGGTCTCGTAAGTTTTTTACCCTTCGTTTTTTCGACACGTGGAATTTTACGGTAAAACGGGATTACGGTGGCTGTCTTCGATTTACCATCGCTGGAGAGTGGTGCACCATGGTACTGTTCCGTTTCAAATCCATGCATGCATTTCTAAAAGTCGTACGGCACAGTTTCGCCATTTCGGACGGATGTTGCACCTTGCACCGTGGATGTTGCACCCTGTAGATATCGATTATTCAAACGGCCATAACATCTGACTCGTTTAGAGTTACGGGAGCCATAACCTGTCAAAACGAAGGCCTCGATGAGTTCTACGGCTTTGACCGCTTTCAGCCGTCATCGGATAGATTAATGCCCAAAAAGGACAACCCGAATCTCAATCGGGTCTCCTAGTATTTTACCCTTCGTTTTTTCGACACGTGGATTTTTACGGTAAAACGGGATTACCGTGGCCCGTCTTCGACTTCCCATCGCTGGAGAGTGGTGCACCATGGTAGGTTCCGTTTCAAAACATCCACGCATTTCTAAAAGTCGTACGACACTGTTGCACTTTTTCGGACGGATGTTGCACCATGCACCGTGGATGTGGCACCCTCTAGAAATCGATTATTCGGACGGCCAAAACTTCTGGCTCGTTTAGAGTTGCGGGAGCCATAACCTGTCAAAACGAAGGCCTCGATGAGTTCTACGGCTTTGACATCTTTCAGTCGTCAACGGATAGATTAATGCCCAAAAAGGACAACCCGAATCTCAATCGGGTCTCGTAAGTTTTTTACCCTTCGTTTTTTCGACACGTGTATTTTTACGGTAAAACGGGATTACCGTGGCCCGTCTTCGACTACCCATCACTGGAGAGTGGTGCACCATGGTACTGTTCCGTTTCAAATCCATGCACGCATTTCTAAAAGTCGTACGGCACTGTTTCGCCATTTCGGATGGATGTTGCACCTTGCACCGTGGATGTTGCACCTTGTAGATATCGATTATTCAAACGGCCATAACTTCTGGCTTGTTTAGAGTTATGGGAGCCATAACCTGTCAAAACGAAGGCCTCGACGAGTTCTACGGTTTTGATAGCGTTCAGCCGTCAAAGGATAGATTAATGCCCAAAAAGGACAACCCGAATCTCAATCGGGTCTCGTAAGTTTTTTACCCTTCGTTTTTTCGACATGTGGATTTTTACGGTAAAACAGGATTGCCGTTGCCCGTCTTCGATTTCCCATCGCTGGAGAGTGGTACACCATGGTATTGTTCCGTTTCAAATCCGCGCACGTATTTCTAAAAGTCGTACGGCACTGTTTCGCCATTTCGGACGGATGTTGCACCTTGCACCGTGGATGTTGCACCCAGTAGATATCGATTATTCGGACGGCCATAACTTCTGGCTCGTTTAGAGTTACGGGACCGATAACCTGTCAAAACGAAGGCCTCGATGAGTTCTATGGCTTTGATAGCTTTCAGCCGTCAACGGATAGATTAATGCCCAAAAAGGACAACCCGAATCTCAATCGGGTCTCATAAGTTTTTTACCTTTCGTTTTTTCGACACGTGGATTTTTACGGTAAAACGGGATTACCGTGGCCCGTCTTCGACTTCCCATCGCTGGAGAGTGGTGCACCATGGTACCGTTCCGTTTCAAATCCATGTACGCATTTCTAAAAGTCATACGGCGCTGTTTCACCATTTCGGACGGATGTTGCACCATGCACCGTGGATGTTGCACCCTGTAGATATCGATTATCCAAACGGCCATAACTTCTAGCTCATTTAGAGTCACGGGAGCCATAAACTGTCAGAAAAAAGGCCTCGATGAGTTCTACGGTTTTGACAGCTTTCAGCCGTCAACGGATAGATTAATGCCCAAAAAGGACAACCCGAATCTCAATCGGGTCTCGTAAGTTTTTTACCCTTCGTTTTTTCGACACGTGGATTTTTACGGTAAAAAAGGATTACCGTGGCCCGTCTTCGACTTTACATCGTTGGAGAGTGGTGCACCATGGTACTGTTCCGTTTCAAATCCCTGCACGCATTTCTAAAAGTCGTACGGCACTGTTTCGCCATTTCGGACGGATGTTGCACCTTGCACCGTGGATGTTGCACCCTGTAGATATCGATTATTCGGACAGCCATAACTTCTGGCTCGTTTAGAGTTACGGGAGCCATAACCTGTCAAAACGAAGACCTCGATGAGTTCTATGGCTTTGACAGCTTTCAGCCGTCAACGGATAGATTAATGCCCAAAAAAGGACAACCCGAATCTCAATCGGGTCTCGTAAGTTTTTTACCTTTCGTTTTTTCGACACGTGGATTTTTACGGTAAAACGGGATTACCGTGGCCCGTCTTCGACTTCCCATCGCTGGAGAGTGGTGCACCAGGGTACTGTTCCGTTTCAAATCCATGCACGCATTTCTAAAAGTCGTACGGCACTGTTTTACCATTTCGGTCGGATGTTGCACCATGCACCGTGGATGTTGCACCCTGTAGATATGATTATTCAAACGTCCACAACTTCTGGCTCGTTTAGAGTTACGGGAGCCATAACCTGTCAAAACGAAGGTCTCGATGAGTTCTACGGTTTTAACAGCTTTCAGCCATCAACGGATAGATTAATGCCCAAAAAGGACAACCCGAATCTCAATCGGGTCTCGTAAGTTTTTTACCCTTCGTTTTTTCGACACGTGGATTTTTACGGTAAAACAGGATTACCGTGGCTGGCCTTCGATTTACCATCGCTGGAGAGTGGTGCATCATGGTACTGTTCCGTTTCAAATCCATGCACTCATTTCTAAAAGTCGTACATCACCGTTTCGCCATTTCGGACGGATGTTGCACCTTGCACCGTGGATGTTGCACCCTGTAGATATCGATTATTCGGACGACCATAACTTTTGGCTCGTTTAGAGTTACGGAAGCCAAAACCTGTCAAAACAAAGGCCTCGATGAGTTCTAAGGCTTTGATAGCTTTTAGCCATCAACGGATAGATTAATGCCCAAAAAGGATAACCCGAATCTCAATCGGGTCTCGTAAGTTTTTTACCCTTCGTTTTTTCGACACGTGGATTTTTACGGTAAAACAGGATTACGGTGGCTGGTCTTCGCTTTACCATCGCTGGAGAGTGGTGCACCATGGTACTGTTCCATTTCAAATCCATGCAAGCATTTCTAAAAGACGTACGGCACAGTTTCGCCATTTCGGACGGATGTTGCACCTTGCACCGTGGATGTTGCACCCTGTAGATATCGATTATTCGGACGGCCATAACTTCTGGCTCGTTTAGAGTTACGGGGGCCATAACCTGCCAAAATGAAGGCCTCGATGAGTTCTACGGCTTTGAAATCTTTCATTCATCAATGGATAGATTAATGCCCAAAAAGGACAACCCGAATCTCTATCGGGTCTCGTAAGTTTTTTACCCTTCGTTTTTTCGACACGTGGAATTTTACGGTAAAACGGGATTACGGTGGCTGGTCTTCGATTTACCATTGTTGGAGAGTGGTGCACCATGGTAATATTCCGTTTCAAATCCATGCACGCATTTCTAAAAGTCGTACGGCACTGTTTCGCCATTTCGGACGGATGTTGCACCTTGCACCGTGGATGTTGTACCCTGTAGATATCGATTATTCAAACGACCATAACTTCTGGATCGTTTAGAGTTACGGGAGCCATAACCTGTCAAAACGAAGGCCTCGATGGGTTCTACGGCTTTAACAGCTTTCATCCGTCAATGGATAGATTAATGCCCAAAAAGGACAACCCGAATCTCAATCGGGTCTCGTAAGTTTTTTACCTTTCGTTTTTTCGACACGTGGATTTTTACGGTAAAACGGGATTGCCGTGGCCCGTCTTCGACTTCCCATCGCTGGAGAGTGGTGCACCAGGGTACTGTTCCGTTTCAAATCCATGCACGCATTTCTAAAAGTCGTACGGCACTGTTTTACCATTTCGGTCGGATGTTGCACCATGCACCGTGGATGTTGCACCCTGTAGATATCGATTATTCAAACGGCCATAACTTCTGGCTCGTTTATAGTTACGGGAGCCATAACCTGTCAAAATGAAGGTCTCGACGAGTTCTACGGTTTTGACAGCTTTCAGCCATCAACGGATAGATTAATGCCCAAAAAGAACAACCCGAATCTCAATCGGGTCTCGTAAGTTTTTTACCATTCGTTTTTTCGACACGTGGATTTTTACGGTAAAACAGGATTACCGTGGCTGGCCTTCGATTTACCATCGCTGGAGAGTGGTGCACCATGGTACTGTTCCGTTTCAAATCCATGCACTCATTTCTAAAAGTCGTACATCACCGTTTCGCCATTTCGGACGGATGTTGCACCTTGCACCGTGGATGTTGCACCCTGTAGATATCGATTATTCGGACGACCATAACTTCTGGCTCGTTTAGAGTTACGGAAGCCAAAACCTGTCAAAACAAAGGCCTCGATGAGTTCTATGGCTTTGATAGCTTTTAGCCATCAACGGATAGATTAATGCCCAAAAAGGATAACCCGAATCTCAATCGGGTCTCGTAAGTTTTTTACCCTTCGTTTTTTCGACACGTGGATTTTTACGGTAAAACAGGATTACGGTGGCTGGTGTTATCTCATTTTTTGGTCAAAACTGGAATATCAACAAATTGGCAAGGAATTATGGATATCAGGACTGGAGATAAGGCTACGATGAATATCGTCAAAATTTTGTTGAACTCCGATCGGGACGAAATTGATTGGAAATGATGATAAGGACTATGAAAGGCTATATTTCAAATTTCAGGTTAATCGGAGTTCGTATGAAGGAAATATGATGGATTCAAGGTAGGAATAGTACGTAGTTCGAATCCATCAAAAAGGGGATAAAGTGACGCTCGGTTCGAACCGATCAGGTTCGAACCCATCAAGATTCGAACCCATGAGGTTCGCATCGATGACGCTTCGAATCGATGGGAACTAGATGGGTTCGAAAGGAGTAGCTTCAATGCAATGGACATGGATTCGAACGATGGACATGGACTCGAAGATGGTGGATTCGAACGATAGGTATGGATTCGAAGATCATGGATTCGAAGATGAAGATGGACTCGAAGAAGGTAATGGATTCGAAGTATACATGGATTCGAAGTGGACATGGACTCGAAGAAGGAGATGGATTCGAAGTGGACATGGGTTCGAAGAAGGAGATGGAGTCGAAGTGGACATGGATTCGAAGAAGGAGATGGAGTCGAAGTAGACATGGATTCGAAGAAGGAGATGGAGTCGAAGTAGACATGGATTCGAAGAAGGAGATGGATTCGAAGTGGACATGGATTCGAAGAAGGAGATGGATTCGAAGAGGACATGGATTCGAAGATGATGGATACGAAGCAAGGGGCATGGATTCGAAGGACGAGGATTCGAAAGGGATGGATTCGAAGAGGATGGACTCGTAGGATATGGACTCGAAGGAGGCGGCTTCAGAAAGCATGGATTCGAAGAGCGTGGGTTCGAAGGGTATGGATTCGAAGGAGTCGGCCCTATGGATTCGAAGGGGATGGTTTCGAAGTAGATGGTTTCGAAGCATGGGTTCGAACCATTCAGGACGCACGGATTCTTGAACTTGGATCGATCATATCTTCCAAGCCGTTGATCCAAATGCAATGAAATTTTTACAGGAGCTTACATACATGTTGAAGAATGTTCACACCAAATTTCAGCTCAATTGGATGGATTCTTGATCGATTCGAACGTCACTTCGAATCGATCCCAAACTGGGCACGGATTCCGAGAACACAGGCCTGTGGGCCCCCCTCACGTGCCAAGCAGCCTCCCCAGGTTTTAGGCGGGATTTCAGCCTTCCACGCCTATAAATAGAGCCCCTGGTCATTCAGAAAAGGGGGTCGGAAAATTTGGAGAAGAAAGGCAAGCCCAGACGCTGCTAAAATTATACCATAGCATCATTACTGCAATTTTTTTTAGATTTGGTCACTACAACTGTGGTAATCACTTTTCAAGGATAATCAATAAAAAGAAAAAAAAATTGGAGTGGACGTAGGCCGGAGATAGCCGAACCACTATAAAACCTGTGTCTCTGTTCTTTACTTTTGGACTACTGTCTATTATTTGTTGAGATTTGTTGTTTGTGTCTGAATATCACTAATTTATATTCATACACTGGTGCTTTCACGGTATTGGGTGTTTGTGACCAATTTTGGCGCAAACAGCTGGTCTTCGCTTTACCATCGCTGGAGAGTGGATCACCATGGTACTGTTCCATTTCAAATCCATGCAAGCATTTCTAAAAGACGTACGGCACAGTTTCGCCATTTCGGACGGATGTTGCACCTTGCACCGTGGATGTTGCACCCTGTAGATATCGATTATTCGGACGGCCATAACTTCTGGCTCGTTTAGAGTTACGGGGCCATAACCTGCCAAAACGAAGGCCTCGATGAGTTCTACGGCTTTGAAATCTTTCATTCATCAACGGATAGATTAATGCCCAAAAAGGACAACCCGAATCTCTATCGGGTCTCGTAAGTTTTTTACCCTTCGTTTTTTCGACACGTGGAATTTTACGGTAAAACGGGATTACGGTGGCTGGTCTTCGATTTACCATTGTTGGAGAGAGGTGCACCATGGTAATATTCCGTTTCAAATCCATGCACGCATTTCTGAAAGTCGTACGGCACTGTTTCGCCATTTCGTACGGATGTTGCACCTTGCACCGTGGATGTTGTACCCTGTAGATATCGATTATTCAAACGACCATAACTTCTGGCTCGTTTAGAGTTACGGGAGCCATAACCTGTCAAAACGAAGGCCTCGATGGGTTCTACGGCTTTGACAGCTTTCATCCATCAACGGATAGATTAATGCCCAAAAAGGACAACCCGAATCTCAATCGGGTCTCGTAAGTTTTTACCCTTCGTTTTTTCGACACGTGGATTTTTACGGTAAAACGGGATAACCGTGGCCCGTCTTCGACTTCCCATCACTGGAGAGTGGTAAAACAAAGGCCTCGATGAGTTCTATGGCTTTGACAGTTTTCAGCCGTCAACGGATAGATTAATGCCCAAAAAGGACAACCCGAATCTCAATCGTGTCTCGTAAGTTTTTTACCTTTCGTTTTTTCGACACGTGGATTTTTACGGTAAAACGGGATTACCGTGGCCCGTCTTCGACTTTCCATCGCTGGAGAGTGGTGCACCATGGTACTGTTCCGTTTTAAATCCATGCACGCATTTCTAAAAGCCGTACGACACTGTTTCCCAATTTCGGACGGATGTTGCACCATGCACCGTGGATGTTGCACCCTGTAGATATCGATTATTCAAACAGCCATAACTTCTGGCTCGTTTAGTGTTACGGGAGCCATAACCTGTCAAAACGAAGGCCTCGATGAGTTCTACGGTTTTGACAGCTTTCAGCCATCAACGGATAGATTAATACCCAAAAAGGACAACCCGAATCTCAATCGGGTCTCGTAAGTTTTTTACCCTTCGTTTTTTCGACACGTGGATTTTTATGGTAAAACAGGATTACCGTGGCTGGCCTTCGATTTACCATCGCTGGAGAGTGGTGCACCATGGTACTGTTCCGTTTCAAATCCATGCACGCATTTCTAAAAGTCGTACGGCACTCTTTCGCCATTTCGGACGGATGTTGCACCTTGCACCGTGGATGTTGCACCCTGTATATATCGATTATTCGGACAGCCATAATTTCTGGCTCGTTTAGAGTTACGGGAGCCACAACCTGTCAAAACAAAGGCCTCGATGAGTTCTACGGCTTTGACAGCTTTCAGTCGTCAACGGATAGATTAATGCTCAATACGGACAACCCGAATCTCAATCGGGTCTCATAAGTTTTTTACCCTTCTTTTTTCGACACGTGGATTTTTACGGTAAAACAGGAATACTGTGGATGGTCTTCGATTTACCATCGCTGGAGAGTGGTGCACCATGGTACTGTTCCATTTCAAATCCATGCACGCCTTTCTAAAAGTCGTACGGCACTGTTTCGCCATTTCGGACGGATGTTGCACCTTGCACCGTGGATGTTGCACCCTGTACATATTGATTATTCGGACGGCCATAACTTCTGGCTCGTTTAGAGTTACGGGGGCCATAACCTGCCAAAACGAAGGCCTCGATGAGTTCTACGGCTTTGAAAGCTTTCATTCGTCAATGGATAGATTAATGCCCAAAAAGGACAACCCGAATCTCTATCGGGTCTCGTCAGTTTTTTACCCTTCGTTTTTTCGACACGTGGAATTTTACGGTAAAACGGGATTACGGTGGCTGGTCTTCGATTTACGATCGCTGGAGAGTGGTACACCATGGTACTGTTCCGTTTCAAATCCATGCACGCATTTCTAAAAGTCGTACGGCACTGTTTCGCCATTTCGGACGGATGTTGCACCATGCAACGTGGATGTCGCACCCTGTAGATATCGATTATTCGGACGGCCATAACTTCTGGCTCGTTCAGAGTTACGGGAGCCATAACCTGTCAATACGAAGGCCTCGATGAGTTCTGTGGCTTTGACAGCTTTCAGTCCTCAACGGATAGATTAATGCCCAAAAAGGACAACCCGAATCTCAACCGGGTCTCGTAAGTTTTTTACCCTTCGTTTTTTCGACACGTGTATTTTTACGGTAAAACGGGATTACCTCGGCCCGTCTTCGACTTCCCATCACTGGAGAGTGGTGCACCATGGTACTGTTCCGTTTCAAATCCATGCACGCATTTCTAAAAGTCGTACGGCACTGTATCGCCATTTCGGGCGGATGTTGCACCTTGCACCGTGGATGTTTCACCCTATAGATATCGATTATTCAAACGGCCATAACTTCTGGCTCGTTTAGTGTTACGGGAGCCATAACCTTTCAAAACGAAGGCCTCGATGAGTTCTACGGTTTTGACAGCTTTCAGCCGTCAATGGATAGATTAATGCCTAAAAAGGACAACCCGAATCTCAATCGGGTCTCGTAAGTTTTTTACCCTTCGTTTTTTCGACACGTGGATTTTTACGGTAAAACGGGATTACCGTGGCTGGCCTTCGATTTACCATCGCTAGAGAGTGGTGCACCATGGTACTGTTCCGTTTCAAATCCATGCACGCATTTCTAAAAGTCGTACGACACTGTTTCGCCATTTCGGACGAATGTTGCACCTTGCACCGTGGATGCTGCTCCCTGTAGATATCGATTATTCCGACAGCCATAACTTCTGGCTCGTTTAGAGTTACGGGAGCCATAACCTGTCAAAACAAAGCCTCTATGAGTTCTACGGCTTTGACAGCTTTCAGTCGTCAACGAATAGATTAATGCTCAATAAGGACAACCCGAATGTCAATCTGGTCTCGTAAGTTTTTTACCCTTCGTTTTTTCGACACGTGGATTTTTACGGTAAAACAGGAATACGGTGGCTGGTCTTTGATTTACCATCGCTGGAGAGTGGTGCACCATGGTACTGTTCCGTTTCAAATACATGCACGCATTTCTAAAAGTCGTACGGCACTGTTTCGCCATTTCGGACGGATGTTGCACCGTGGATGTTGCACCCTGTAGATATCGATTATTCGGACGACCATAACTTCTGGCTCGTTTAGAGTTACGGGAGCCATAACCTGTCAAAACGAAGGCCTTGATGAGTTCTACGGCTTTGATAGCATTCAGCCGTCAACGGATAGATTAATGCCCAAAAAGGACAACCCGAATCTCAATCGTGTCTCGTAAGTTTTTTACCCTTCGTTTTTTCGACACGTGGATTTTTATGGTAAAACGGGATTACCGTGGCCCATCTTCGACTTCCCATCACTGGAGAGTGGTAAAACGAAGGCCTCGATGAGTTCTATGGCTTTGACAGCTTTCAGCCGTCAACGGATAGATTAATGCCCAAAAAGGACAACCCGAATCTCAATCGGGTCTCGTAAGTTTTTTACCTTTCGTTTTTTCGACACGTGGATTTTTACGGTAAAACGGGATTACCGTGGCCCGTCTTCGACTTCCCATCGCTGGAGAGTGGTGCACCATGGTACTGTTCCGTTTCAAATCCATGTACGCATTTCTAAAAGTCGTACGGCGCTGTTTCACCATTTCGGACGGATGTTGCACCATGCACCGTGGATGTTGCACCCTGTAGATATCGATTATTCAAACGGCCATAACTTCTGGCTCGTTTAAAGTCACGGGAGCCATAACCTGTCAAAATGAAGGCCTCGATGGGTTCTACGGTTTTGACAGCTCTCAGCCATCAACGGATAGATTAATGCCTAAAAAGGACAACCCGAATCTCAATCGGGTCTCGTAAGTTTTTTACCCTTCGTTTTTTCGACACGTGGATTTTTACGGTAAAACAGGATTACCGTGGCTGGCCTTCAATTTAACATCGCTGGAGAGTGGTGCACCATGGTACTGTTCCGTTTCAAATCCATGCATGCATTTCTAAAAGTCGTACGGCACTGTTTCGCCATTTCGGACGGATGCTGCACCTTGCACCGTGGATGTTGCACCCTGTAGATATCGATTATTCGGACAGCCATAACTTCTGGCTCGTTTAGAGTTACGGGAGCCATAACCTGTCAAAACGAAGGCCTCGATGAGTTCTACGGCTTTGACAGCTTTCAGTCGTCAACGGATAGATTAATGCTCAATAAGGAAAACCCGAATCTCAATCGGGTCTCGTATGTTTTTTACCCTTCGTTTTTTCGACACGTGGATTTTTACGGTAAAACAGGAATACGGTGGCTGGTCTTCGGTTTACCATCGCTGGAGAGTGGTGCACCATGGCACTGTTCCATTTCAAATCCATGCATGCGTTTCTAAAAGTCGTACGACACTGTTTCGCCATTTCGGACGGATGTTGCACCTTGCACCGTGGATGTTGCACCCTGTAAATATCGATCATTCGGACGGCCATAACTTCTGCCTCGTTTAGAGTTACGGGGGCCATAACCTGCCAAAACGAAGGCCTCGATGAGTTCTACGGCTTTGAAAGCTTTCATTTGTCAACGGACAGATTAATGCCCAAAAAGGACAACCCGAATCTCTATCGGGTCTCGTAAGTTTTTTACCCTTCGTTTTTTCGACTCGTGGAATTTTACGGTAAAACGGGATTACGGTGCCTGGTCTTCGATTTACCATTGTTGGAGAGTGGTGCACCATGGTACTGTTCCGTTTCAAATCCATGCACGCATTTCTAAAAGTCGTACGACACTGTTTCGCCATTTCGGACGGGTGTTGCACCATGCACCGTTGATGTTGCACCCTGTAGATATCGATTATTCGGACGGCCATAACTTCTGGCTCGTTCAGAGTTACGGGAGCCATAACCTGTCAAAACGAAGGCCTCGATGAGTTCTGCGGCTTTGACAGCTTTCAGTCCTCAACGGATAGATTAATGCCCAAAAAGGACAACCCGAATCTCGATCGGGTCTCGTAAGTTTTTTACCCTTCGTTTTTTCGACATGTGGAATTTTACGGTGAAACGGGATTACGGTGGCTGGTCTTCGATTTACCATTGTTGGAGAGTGGTGCACCATGGTACTATTCCGTTTCAAATCCATGCACGCATTTCTAAAAGTCGTACGGCACTGTTTCGCCATTTCGGACGGATGTTGCACCTTGCACCGTGGATGTTGCACCCTGTAGATATCGATTATTCAAACGACCATAACTTCTGGCTCGTTTAGAGTTATGGGAGCCATAACCTGTCAAAACGAAGGCCTCGATGAGTTCTACGGCTTCGACAGCTTTCACCCGTCAACGGATAGATTAATGCCCAAAAAGGACAACCGAATCTCAATCGGGTCTCGTAAGTTTTTTACTCTTCGTTTTTTCGACATGTGGATTTTTACGGTAAAACAGGATTACCGTTGCCCGTCTTCGATTTCCCATCGCTGGAGAGTGGTACACCATGGTATTGTTCCGTTTCAAATCCATGCACGTATTTCTAAAAGACGTACGACACTGTTTCGCCATTTCGGACGGATGTTGCACCTTGCACCGTGGATGTTGCACCCAGTAGATATCGATTATTCGGACGGCCTTAACTTCTGGCTCGTTTAGAGTTACGGGACCCATAACCTGTCAAAACGAAGGCCTCGATGAGTTCTATGGCTTTGACAGCTTTCAGCCGTCAACGGATAGATTAATGCCCAAAAAGGACAACCCGAGTCTCAATCGGGTCTCATAAGTTTTTTACCTTTCGTTTTTTCGACACGTGGATTTTTACGATAAAACGGGATTACCTTGGCCCGTCTTCGACTTCCCATCGCTGGAGAGTGGTGCACCATGGTACCGTTCCGTTTCAAATCCATGTACGCATTTCTAAAAGTCATACGGCGCTGTTTCACCATTTCGGACGAATGTTGCACCATGCACCGTGGATGTTGCACCCTATAGATATCGATTATTCAAACGGCCATAACTTCTAGCTCGTTTAGAGTCACGGGAGCCATAAACTGTCAAAAAAAAGGCCTCGATGAGTTCTACGGTTTCGATAGCTTTCAGCCGTCAACGGATAGATTAATGCCCAAAAAGGACAACCCGAATCTCAATCGGGTCTCGTAAGTTTTTTACCCTTCGTTTTTTCGGCACGTGGATTTTTACGGTAAAACAGGATTACCGTGGCCCGTCTTCGACTTTACATCGCTGGAGAGTGGTGCACCATGGTACTGTTCCGTTTCAAATCCCTGCACGCTTTTCTAAAAGTCGTACGGCACAGTTTCGCCATTTCGGACGGATGTTGCACCTTGCACCGTGGATGTTGCACCCTGTAGATATCGATTATTCGGACAGCCATAACTTCTGTCTCGTTTAGAGTTACGGGAGCCATAACCTGTCAAAACGAAGGCCTCGATGAGTTCTATGGCTTTGACAGCTTTCAGCCGTCAACGGATAGATTAATGCCCAAAAAGGACAACCCGAATCTCAATCGGGTCTCGTAAGTTTTTTACCTTTCGTTTTTTCGACACGTGGATTTTTACGTTAAAACGGGATTACCGTGGCCCGTCTTCGACTTCCCATCGCTGGAGAGTGGTGCACCATGGTACTGTTCCGTTTCAAATCCATGCACGCATTTCTAAAAGTCGTACGGCACTGTTTCACCATTTCGGACGGATGTTGCACCATGCACCGTGGATGTTGCACCCTGTAGATATCGATTATTCAAACGGCCATAACTTCTGGCTCGTTTAGAGTTACGGGAGCCATAACCTGTCAAAACGAAGGTCTCGATGAGTTCTACGGTTTTGACAGCTTTCAGCCATCAACGGATAGATTAATGCCCAAAAAGGACAGCCCGAATCTCAATCGGGTCTCGTAAGTTTTTTACCCTTCGTTTTTTCGACACGTGGATTTTTACGGTAAAACGGGATTACCGTGGCTGGCCTTCGATTTACCATCGCTGGAGAGTGGTGCACCATGGTACTGTTCCATTTCAAATCCAAGCACTCATTTCTAAAAGTCGTACATCACTGTTTCGCCATTTCGGACGGATGTTGCACCTTGCACCGTGGATGTTGCACCCTGTAGATATCGATTATTCGGACGACCATAACTTCTGGCTCGTTTAGAGTTACGGAAGCCAAAACTTGTCAAAACAAAGGCCTCGATGAGTTCTACGGCTTTGATAGCTTTTAGCCATCAACGGATAGATTAATGCCCAAAAAGGATAAGCCGAATCTCAATCGGGTCTCGTAAGTTTTTTACCCTTCGTTTTTTCGACACGTGGATTTTTACGGTAAAACAGGATTACGGTGGCTGGTCTTTGCTTTACCATCGCTGGAGAGTGGTGCACCATGGTACTGTTCCATTTCAAATCCATGCAAGCATTTCTAAAAGACTACGGCACAGTTTCGCCATTTCGGACGGATGTTGCACCTTGCACCGTGGATGTTGCACCCTGTAGATATCGATTATTCGGACGGCCATAACTTCTGGCTCGTTTAGAGTTACGGGGGCCATAACCTGCCAAAACGAAGGCCTCGATGAGTTCTACGGATTTGAAATCTTTCATTCGTCAACGGATAGATTAATGCCCAAAAAGGACAACCCGAATCTCTATCGGGTCTCGTAAGTTTTTTACCCTTCGTTTTTTCGACACGTGGAATTTTACGGTAAAACGGGATTACGGTGGCTGGTCTTCGATTTACCATTGTTGGAGAGAGGTGCACCATGGTACTATTCCGTTTCAAATCCATGCACGCATTTCTAAAAGTCATACGGCACTGTTTCGCCATTTCGGACGGATGTTGCACCTTGCACCGTGGATGTTGCCCCCTGTAGATATCGATTATTCAAACGACCATAACTTCTGGCTCGTTTAGAGTTACGGGAGCCATAACCTGTCAAAACGAAGGTCTCGATGAGTTCTATGGCTTTGACAGCTTTCAGCCATCAACGGATAGATTAATGCCCAAAAAGGACAACCCCAATCTCAATCGGGTCTCGTAAGTTTTTTACCCTTCGTTTTTTCGACACGTGGATTTTTACGGTAAAACAGGATTACCGTGGTTGGCCTTTGATTTAACATCGCTGGAGAGTGGTGCACCATGGTACTGTTCCGTTTTAAATCCATGCACGCATTTCTAAAAGCCGTACGACACTGTTTCCCAATTTTGGACGGATGTTGCACCATGCACCGTGGATGTAGCACCCTGTAGATATCGATTATTCAAACAGCCATAACTTCTGGCTCGTTTAGAGTTACGGGAGCCATAACCTGTCAAAACGAAGGCCTCGACGAGTTCTACGGTTTTGACAGCTTTCAGCCATCAACGGATAGATTAATGCCCTAAAAGGACAACCCGAATCTCAATCGGGTCTCGTAAGTTTTTTACCCTTCGTTTTTTCGACACGTGGATTTTTACGGTAAAACAGGATTACCGTTGCTGGCCTTCGATTTACCATCGCTGGAGAGTGGTGCACCATGGTACTGTTCCGTTTCAAACCCATGCACGCATTTCTAAAAGTCGTACGGCATTGTTTCGCCATTTCGGACGGATGTTGCACCTTGCACCGTGGATGTTGCACCCTGTATATATCGATTATTCGGACAGCCATAAAGTTTGGCTCGTTTAGAGTTACGGGAGCCATAACCTGTCAAAACAAAGGCCTCGGTGAGTTCAACGGCTTTGATAGCTTTCAGTCGTCAACGGATAGATTAAAGCTCAATAAGGACAACCCGAATCTCAATCGGGTCTCGTAAGTTTTTTACCCTTCGTTTTTTCGACTCGTGGATTTTTACGGTAAAACAGGAATACGGTGGCTGGTCTTCGATTTACCATCGCTGGAGAGTGGTGCACCATGATACTGTTCCATTTCAAATCCATGCACGCATTTCTAAAAGTCGTACGGCACTGTTTCGCCATTTCGGACGGATGTTGCACCTTGCACCATGGATGCTCCTCCCTGTAGATATCGATTATTCCGACAGTCATAACTTCTGGCTCGTTTAGAGTTACGGGAGCCATAACCTGTCAAAACAAAGGCCTCTATGAGTTCTACGGCTTTGACAGCTTTCAGTCATCAACGGATAGATTAATGCTCAATAAGGACAACCCGAATGTCAATCTGGTCTTATAAGTTTTTTACCCTTCGTTTTTTCGACACGTGGATTTTTACGGTAAAATAGGAATACGGTGGCTGGTCTTTGATTTACCATCGCTGGAGAGTGGTGCACCATGATACTATTCCGTTTCAAATACATGCACGCATTTCTAAAAGTCGCACGGCACTGTTTCGCCATTTCGGACGGATGTTGCACCTTGCACCGTGGATGTTGCACCCTGTAGATATCGATTATTCGGACGACCATAACTTCTGGCTCGTTTAGAGTTACGGGAGCCATAACCTGTCAAAACGAAGGCCTCGATGAGTTCTATGGCTTTGATAGCTTTCAGCCGTCCACGGATAGATTAATGCCCAAAAAGTACAACCCGAATCTCAATCGGGTCTCGTAAGTTTTTTACACTTCGTTTTTTCGACACGTGGATTTTTACGGTAAAACAGGATTACGGTGGCTGGTCTTCGCTTTACCATCGCTGGAGAGTGGTGCACCATGGTACTGTTCCATTTCATATCCATGCAAGCATTTATAAAAGACGTACGACACAGTTTCGCCATTTCGGACAGATGTTGCACCTTGCACCGTGGATGTTGCACCCTGTAGATATCGATTATTCGGACGGCCATAACTTCTGGCTCGTTTAGAGTTACAGGGGCCATAACCTGCCAAAACGAAGGCCTCGATGAGTTCTACGGCTTTGAAATCTTTCATTTGTCAACGGATAGATTAATGCCCAAAAAGGAAAACCCGAATCTCATCGGGTCTCGTAAGTTTTTTACCCTTCGTTTTTTCGACACGTGGAATTTTACGGTAAAACGGGATTACGGTGGTTGTTCTTCGATTTACCATTGTTGGAGAGTGGTGCACCATGGTACTATTCCATTTCAAATCCATGCACGCATTTCTAAAAGTCGTACGGCACTGTTTCGCCATTTCGGACGGATGTTGCACCTTGCACCGTGGATGTTGCACCCTGTAGATATCGATTATTCAAACGACCATAACTTCTGGCTCGTTTAGAGTTACGGGAGCCATAACCTGTCAAAACGAAGGCTTCGATGAGCTCTACGGTTTTGACAACTTTCAGCCGTCAACGGATAGATTAATACCTAAAAGGAAAACCCAAATCTCAATCGAGTCTCGAAAGTTTTTTACCCTTCGTTTTTTCGACACGTGGATTTTTACGGTAAAACAGGATTACCGTGGCTGGCCTTCGATTTACCATCGCTGGAGAGTGGTGCAACATGGTTCTGTTCTATTTCAAATCCATGCACGCATTTCTAAAAGTCGTACGACACTATTTCGCCATTTCGGACGAATGTTGCACCTTGCACCGTGGATGCTCCTCCCTGTAGATATCGATTATTCCGACAGTCATAACTTCTGGCTCGTTTAGAGTTACGGGAGCCATAACCTGTCAAAACAAAGGCCTCTATGAGTTCTACGGCTTTGACAGCTTTCAGTCATCAACGGATAGATTAATGCTCAATAAGGACAACCCGAATGTCAATCTGGTCTCATAAGTTTTTTACCCTTCGTTTTTTCGACACGTGGATTTTTACGGTAAAACAGGAATACGGTGGCTGGTCTTTGATTTACCATCGCTGGAGAGTGGTGCACCATGATACTATTCCGTTTCAAATACATGCACGCATTTCTAAAAGTCGTACGGCACTGTTTCGCCATTTCGGACGGATGTTGCACCTTGCACCGTGGATGTTGCACCCTGTAGATATCGATTATTCGGACGACCATAACTTCTGGCTCGTTTAGAGTTACGGGAGCCATAACCTGTCAAAACGAAGGCCTCGATGAGTTATACGGCTTTGATAGCTTTTAGCCGTCAACGGATAGATTAATGCCCAAAAAGTACAACCCGAATCTCAATCGGGTCTCGTAAGTTTTTTACCCTTCGTTTTTTCGACACGTGGATTTTTACGGTAAAACAGGATTACGGTGGCTGGTCTTCGCTTTACCATCGCTGGAGAGTGGTGAACCATGGTACTGTTCCATTTCATATCCATGCAAGCATTTATAAAAGACGTACGGCACAGTTTCGCCATTTCGGACAGATGTTGCACCTTGCACCGTGGATGTTGCACCCTGTAGATATCGATTATTCGGACGGCCATAACTTCTGGCTCGTTTAGAGTTACAGGGTCCATAACCTGCCAAAACGCAGGCCTCGATGAGTTCTACGGCTTTGAAATCTTTCATTTGTCAACGGATAGATTAATGCCCAAAAAGGACAACCCGAATCTCATCGGGTCTCGTAAGTTTTTTACCCTTCGTTTTTTCGACACGTGGAATTTTACGGTAAAACGGGATTACGGTGGCTGTTCTTCGATTTACCATTGTTGGAGAGTGGTGCACCATGGTACTATTCCATTTCAAATCCATGCACGCATTTCTAAAAGTCGTACGACACTGTTTCGCCATTTCGGACGGATGTTGCACCTTGCACCGTGGATGTTGCACCCTGTAGATATCGATTATTCAAACGACCATAACTTCTGGCTCGTTTAGAGTTACGGGAGCCATAACCTGTCAAAACGAAGGCCTCGATGAGTTCTACGGTTTTGACAGCTTTCAGCCGTCAACGGATAGATTAATGCCTAAAAAGGACAACCCGAATCTCAATCGGGTCTCGTAAGTTTTTTACCCTTCGTTTTTTCGACACGTGGATTTTTACGGTAAAACGGGATAACCGTGGCCCGTCTTCGACTTCCCATCACTGGAGAGTGGTAAAACGAAGGCCTCGATGAGTTCTATGGCTTTGACAGCTTTCATCCGTCAACGGATAGATTAATGCCCAAAAAGGACAACCCGAATCTCAACCGGGTCTCCTAAGTTTTTTACCTTTCGTTTTTTCGACACGTGGATTTTTACGGTAAAACGGGATTACCGTGGCCCGTCTTCCACTTTCCATCGCTGGAGAGTGGTGCACCATGGTACTGTTCCGTTTTAAATCCAAGCACGCATTTCTAAAAGCCGTACGACACTGTTTCCCAATTTCGGACGGATGTTGCACCATGCACCGTGGATGTTATACCCTATAGATATCGATTATTCAAACAACCATAACTTCTGGCTCGTTTAGAGTTACGGGAGCCATAACCTGTCAAAACGAAGGCCTCGATGAGTTCTACGGTATTGACAGCTTTTAGCCATCAACGGATAGATTAATGCACAAAAAGGACAACCCGAATCTCAATCGGGTCTCGTAAGTTTTTTACCCTTCGTTTTTTCGACACGTGGATTTTTACGGTAAAACAGGATTACCGTGGCTGGCCTTCGATTTACCATCGCTGGAGAGTGATGCACCATGGTACTGTTCCGTTTCAAATCCATGCACGCATTTCTAAAAGTCGTACGGCACTGTTTCGCCATTTCGGACGGATGTTGCACCTTGCACCGTGGATGTTGCACCCTGTATATATCGATTATTCGGACAGCCATAATTTCTGGCTCGTTTAGAGTTACGGGAGCCATAACCTGTCAAAACAAAGGCCTCGATGAGTTCTACGGCTTTGACAGCTTTCAGTCGTCAACGGATAGATTAATGCTCAATAAGGACAACCCGAATCTCAATCGGGTCTCGTAAGTTTTTTACCCTTCGTTTTTTCGACACGTGGATTTTTACGGTAAAACAGGAATACGGTGGCTGGTCTTCGATTTACCATCGCTGGAGAGTGGTGCACCATGGTACTGTTCCATTACAAATCCATGCACGCATTTCTAAAAGTCGTACGGCACTGTTTCGCCATTTCGGACGGATGTTGCACCTTGGACCGTGGATGTTGCACCCTGTACATATCGATTATTCGGACGGCCATAACTTCTGGCTCGTTTAGAGTTACGGGGGCCATAACCTGCCAAAATGAAGACCTCGATGAGTTCTACGGCTTTGAATGCTTTCATTCGTAAATGGATAGATTAATGCCCAAAAAGGACAACCCGAATCTCTATCGGGTCTCGTCAGTTTTTTACCCTTCGTTTTTTCGACACGTGGAATTTTACGGTAAAACGGGATTACGGTGGCTGGTCTTCGATTTACCATCGCTGGAGAGCGGTGCACCATGGTACTGTTCCGTTTCAAATCCATGCACGCATTTCTAAAAGTCGTACGGCATTGTTTCGCCATTTCGGATGAATGTTGCACCATGCATCGTGGATGTTGCACCCTGTAGATATCGATTATTCGGACGGCCATTACTTCTGGCTCGTTCAGAGTTACGGGAGCCATAACCTGTCAAAACGAAGGCCTCGATGAGTTCTGTGGCTTTGACAGCTTTCAGTCCTCAACGGATAGATTAATGCCCAAAAAGGACAACCCGAATCTCAATCGGGTCTCGTAAGTTTTTTACCCTTCGTTTTTTCGACACGTGTATTTTTGCGGTAAAACGGGATTACCTCGGCCCGTCTTCGACTTCCCATCACTGGAGAGTGGTGTACCATGGTACTATTCCGTTTCAAATCCATGCACGCATTTCTATAAGTCGTACGGCACTGTTTCGCCATTTCGGACGGATGTTGCACCTTGCACCGTGGATGTTGCACCCTATAGATATCGATTATTCAAACGGCCATAACTTCTGGCTCGTTTAGAGTTACGGGAGCCATAACCTGTCAAAACGAAGGCCTCGATGAGTTCTACGGTTTTGACAGCTTTCAGCCGTCAACGGATAGATTAATGCCTAAAAAGGACAACCCGAATCTCAATCGGGGCTCGTAAGTTTTTTACCCTTCGTTTTTTCGACACGCGGATTTTTACGGTAAAACAGGATTACCGTGGTTGGCCGTCGATTTACCATCGCTGGAGAGTGGTGCACCATGGTACTGTTCCGTTTCAAATACATGCACGCATTTCTAAAAGTCGTACGACACTGTTTCGCCATTTCGGACGAATGTTGCACCTTGCACCGTGGATGCTGCTCCCTGTAGATATCGATTATTCCGACAGCCATAACTTCTGGCTTGTTTAGAGTTACGGGAGCCATAACCTGTCAAAACAAAGCCTCTATGAGTTCTACGGCTTTGACAGCTTTCAGTCGTCAATGAATAGATTAATGCTCAATAAGGACAACCCGAATGTCAATCTGATCTCGTAAGTTTTTTACCCTTCGTTTTTTCGACACGTGGATTTTTACGATAAAACTGGAATACGGTGGCTGGTCTTTGATTTACCATCGCTGGAGAGTGGTGCACCATGGTACTGTTCCGTTTCAAATACATGCACGCATTTCTAAAAGTCGTACGACACTGTTTTGCCATTTCGTACGGATGTTGCACCTTGCACCGTGGATGTTGCACCCTGTAGATATCGATTATTCGGACGACCATAACTTCTGGCTCGTTTAGAGTTACGGGAGCTATAACCTGTCAAAACGAAGGCCTCGATGAGTTCTACGGCTTTGATAGCTTTCAGCCGTCAACGGATAGATTAATGCCCAAAAAGGACAACCCGAATCTCAATCGGGTCTCGAAAGTTTTTTACCCTTCGTTTTTTCGACACGTGGATTTTTACGGTAAAACGGGATTACCGTGGCCCGTCTTCGACTTCCCATCACTGGAGAGTGGTAAAATGAAGGCCTCAATGAGTTCTATGGCTTTGACAGCTTTCAGCCGTCAACGGATAGATTAATGCCCAAAAAGGACAACCCGAATCTCAATCGGGTCTCGTAAGTTTTTTACCCTTCGTTTTTTCGACACGTGGATTTTTACGGTAAAACAGGATTACCGCGGCTGGCCTTCAATTTACCATCGCTGGAGAGTGGGGCACCATGGTAATGTTCCGTTTCAAATCCATGCACGCATTTCTAAAAGTCGTACGGCACTGTTTCGCCATTTCGGACGGATGCTGCACCTTGCACCGTGGATGTTGCACCCTGTAGATATCGATTATTCGGACAGCCATAACTTCTGGCTCGTTTAGTGTTACGGGAGCCATAACCTGTCAAAACAAAGGCCTCGATGAGTTCTACGGCTTTGACAGCTTTCAGTCGTCAACGGATAGATTAATGCTCAATAAGGAAAACCCGAATCTCAATCGGGTCTCGTAAGTTTTTTACCCTTCGTTTTTTCGACACGTGGATTTTTACGGTAAAACAGGAATACGGTGGCTGGTCTTCGGTTTACCATCGCTGGAGAGTGGTGCACCATGGCACTGTTCCATTTCAAATCCATGCACGCATTCCTAAAAGTCGTACGGCACTGTTTCGCCATTTCGGACGGATGTTGCACCTTGCACCGTGGATGTTGCACCCTGTAGATATCGATTATTCGGACGGCCATAACTTCTGCCTCGTTTAGAGTTACGGGGGCCATAACCTGCCAAAACGAAGGCTGCGATGAGTTCTACGGTTTTGACAACTTTCAGCCGTCAACGGATAGATTAATACCTAAAAGGAAAACCCAAATCTCAATCGAGTCTCGAAAGTTTTTTACCCTTCGTTTTTTCGACACGTGGATTTTTACGGTAAAACAGGATTACCGTGGCTGGCCTTCGATTTACCATCGCTGGAGAGTGGTGCAACATGGTTCTGTTCCATTTCAAATCCATGCACGCATTTCTAAAAGTCGTACGACACTATTTCGCCATTTCGGACGAATGTTGCACCTTGCACCGTGGATGCTCCTCCCTGTAGATATCGATTATTCCGACAGTCATAACTTCTGGCTCGTTTAGAGTTACGGGAGCCATAACCTGTCAAAACAAAGGCCTCTATGAGTTCTACGGCTTTGACAGCTTTCAGTCATCAACGGATAGATTAATGCTCAATAAGGACAACCCGAATGTCAATCTGGTCTCATAAGTTTTTTACCCTTCGTTTTTTCGACACGTGGATTTTTACGGTAAAACAGGAATACGGTGGCTGGTCTTTGATTTACCATCGCTGGAGAGTGGTGCACCATGATACTATTCCGTTTCAAATACATGCACGCATTTCTAAAAGTCGTACGGCACTGTTTCGCCATTTCGGACGGATGTTGCACCTTGCACCGTGGATGTTGCACCCTGTAGATATCGATTATTCGGACGACCATAACTTCTGGCTCGTTTAGAGTTACGGGAGCCATAACCTGTCAAAACGAAGGCCTCGATGAGTTCTACGGCTTTGATAGCTTTTAGCCGTCAACGGATAGATTAATGCCCAAAAAGTACAACCCGAATCTCAATCGGGTCTCGTAAGTTTTTTACCCTTCGTTTTTTCGACACGTGGATTTTTACGGTAAAACAGGATTACGGTGGCTGGTCTTCGCTTTACCATCGCTGGAGAGTGGTGAACCATGGTACTGTTCCATTTCATATCCATGCAAGCATTTATAAAAGACGTACGGCACAGTTTCGCCATTTCGGACAGATGTTGCACCTTGCACCGTGGATGTTGCACCCTGTAGATATCGATTATTCGGACGGCCATAACTTCTGGCTCGTTTAGAGTTACAGGGTCCATAACCTGCCAAAACGCAGGCCTCGATGAGTTCTACGGCTTTGAAATCTTTCATTTGTCAACGGATAGATTAATGCCCAAAAAGGACAACCCGAATCTCATCGGGTCTCGTAAGTTTTTTACCCTTCGTTTTTTCGACACGTGGAATTTTACGGTAAAACGGGATTACGGTGGCTGTTCTTCGATTTACCATTGTTGGAGAGTGGTGCACCATGGTACTATTCCATTTCAAATCCATGCACGCATTTCTAAAAGTCGTACGACACTGTTTCGCCATTTCGGACGGATGTTGCACCTTGCACCGTGGATGTTGCACCCTGTAGATATCGATTATTCAAACGACCATAACTTCTGGCTCGTTTAGAGTTACGGGAGCCATAACCTGTCAAAACGAAGGCCTCGATGAGTTCTACGGTTTTGACAGCTTTCAGCCGTCAACGGATAGATTAATGCCTAAAAAGGACAACCCGAATCTCAATCGGGTCTCGTAAGTTTTTTACCCTTCGTTTTTTCGACACGTGGATTTTTACGGTAAAACGGGATAACCGTGGCCCGTCTTCGACTTCCCATCACTGGAGAGTGGTAAAACGAAGGCCTCGATGAGTTCGGTGGCTTTGACAGCTTTCAGCCGTCAACGGATAGATTAATGCCCAAAAAGGACAACCCGAATCTCAATCGGGTCTCCTAAGTTTTTTACCTTTCGTTTTTTCGACACGTGGATTTTTACGGTAAAACGGGATTACCGTGGCCCGTCTTCCACTTTCCATCGCTGGAGAGTGGTGCACCATGGTACTGTTCCGTTTTAAATCCAAGCACGCATTTCTAAAAGCCGTACGACACTGTTTCCCAATTTCGGACGGATGTTGCACCATGCACCGTGGATGTTATACCCTACAGATATCGATTATTCAAACAGCCATAACTTCTGGCTCGTTTAGAGTTACGGGAGCCATAACCTGTCAAAACGAAGGCCTCGATGAGTTCTACGGTATTGACAGCTTTCAGCCATCAACGGATAGATTAATGCACAAAAAGGACAACCCGAATCTCAATCGGGTCTCGTAAGTTTTTTACCCTTCGTTTTTTCGACACGTGGATTTTTACGGTAAAACAGGATTACCGTGGCTGGCCTTCGATTTACCATCGCTGGAGAGTGATGCACCATGGTACTGTTCCGTTTCAAATCCATGCACGCATTTCTAAAAGTCGTACGACACTGTTTCGCCATTTCGGACGGATGTTGCACCTTGCACCGTGGATGTTGCACCCTGTATATATCGATTATTCGGACAGCCATAATTTCTGGCTCGTTTAGAGTTACGGGAGCCATAACCTGTCAAAACAAAGGCCTCGATGAGTTCTACGGCTTTGACAGCTTTCAGTCGTCAACGGATAGATTAATGCTCAATAAGGACAACCCGAATCTCAATCGGGTCTCGTAAGTTTTTTACCCTTCGTTTTTTCGACACGTGGATTTTTACGGTAAAACAGGAATACGGTGGCTGGTCTTCGATTTACCATCGCTGGAGAGTGGTGCACCATGGTACTGTTCCATTACAAATCCATGCACGCATTTCTAAAAGTCGTACGGCACTGTTTCGCCATTTCGGACGGATGTTGCACCTTGGACCGTGGATGTTGCACCCTGTACATATCGATTATTCGGACGGCCATAACTTCTGGCTCGTTTAGAGTTACGGGGGCCATAACCTGCCAAAATGAAGACCTCGATGAGTTCTACGGCTTTGAATGCTTTCATTCGTAAATGGATAGATTAATGCCCAAAAAGGACAACCCGAATCTCTATCGGGTCTCGTCAGTTTTTTACCCTTCGTTTTTTCGACACGTGGAATTTTACGGTAAAACGGGATTACGGTGGCTGGTCTTCGATTTACCATCGCTGGAGAGCGGTGCACCATGGTACTGTTCCGTTTCAAATCCATGCACGCATTTCTAAAAGTCGTACGGCATTGTTTCGCCATTTCGGATGAATGTTGCACCATGCATCGTGGATGTTTCACCCTGTAGATATCGATTATTCGGACGGCCATTACTTCTGGCTCGTTCAGAGTTACGGGAGCCATAACCTGTCAAAACGAAGGCCTCGATGAGTTCTGTGGCTTTGACAGCTTTCAGTCCTCAACGGATAGATTAATGCCCAAAAAGGACAACCCGAATCTCAATCGGGTCTCGTAAGTTTTTTACCCTTCGTTTTTTCGACACGTGTATTTTTGCGGTAAAACGGGATTACCTCGGCCCGTCTTCGACTTCCCATCACTGGAGAGTGGTGTACCATGGTACTATTCCGTTTCAAATCCATGCACGCATTTCTAAAAGTCGTACGGCACTGTTTCGCCATTTCGGACGGATGTTGCACCTTGCACCGTGGATGTTGCACCCTATAGATATCGATTATTCAAACGGCCATAACTTCTGGCTCGTTTAGAGTTACGGGAGCCATAACCTGTCAAAACGAAGGCCTCGATGAGTTCTACGGTTTTGACAGCTTTCAGCCGTCGACGGATAGATTAATGCCTAAAAAGGACAACCCGAATCTCAATCGGGGCTCGTAAGTTTTTTACCCTTCGTTTTTTCGACACGCGGATTTTTACGGTAAAACAGGATTACCGTGGCTGGCCTTCGATTTACCATCGCTGGAGAGTGGTGCACCATGGTACTGTTCCGTTTCAAATACATGCACGCATTTCTAAAAGTCGTACGACACTGTTTCGCCATTTCGGACGAATGTTGCACCTTGCACCGTGGATGCTGCTCCCTGTAGATATCGATTATTCCGACAGCCATAACTTCTGGCTTGTTTAGAGTTACGGGAGCCATAACCTGTCAAAACAAAGCCTCTATGAGTTCTACGGCTTTGACAGCTTTCAGTCGTCAATGAATAGATTAATGCTCAATAAGGACAACCCGAATGTCAATCTGATCTCGTAAGTTTTTTACCCTTCGTTTTTTCGACACGTGGATTTTTACGGTAAAACTGGAATACGGTGGCTGGTCTTTGATTTACCATCGCTGGAGAGTGGTGCACCATGGTACTGTTCCGTTTCAAATACATGCACGCATTTCTAAAAGTCGTACGACACTGTTTTGCCATTTCGTACGGATGTTGCACCTTGCACCGTGGATGTTGCACCCTGTAGATATCGATTATTCGGACGACCATAACTTCTGGCTCGTTTAGAGTTACGGGAGCTATAACCTGTCAAAACGAAGGCCTCGATGAGTTCTACGGCTTTGGTAGCTTTCAGCCGTCAACGGATAGATTAATGCCCAAAAAGGACAACCCGAATCTCAATCGGGTCTCGAAAGTTTTTTACCCTTCGTTTTTTCGACACGTGGATTTTTACGGTAAAACGGGATTACCGTGGCCCGTCTTCGACTTCCCATCACTGGAGAGTGGTAAAATGAAGGCCTCAATGAGTTCTATGGCTTTGACAGCTTTCAGCCGTCAACGGATAGATTAATGCCCAAAAAGGACAACCCGAATCTCAATCGGGTCTCGTAAGTTTTTTACCCTTCGTTTTTTCGACACGTGGATTTTTACGGTAAAACAAGATTACCGCGGCTGGCCTTCAATTTACCATCGCTGGAGAGTGGGGCACCATGGTAATGTTCCGTTTCAAATCCATGCACGCATTTCTAAAAGTCGTACGGCACTGTTTCGCCATTTCGGACGGATGCTGCACCTTGCACCGTGGATGTTGCACCCTGTAGATATCGATTATTCGGACAGCCATAACTTCTGGCTCGTTTAGTGTTACGGGAGCCATAACCTGTCAAAACAAAGGCCTCGATGAGTTCTACGGCTTTGACAGCTTTCAGTCGTCAACGGATAGATTAATGCTCAATAAGGAAAACCCGAATCTCAATCGGGTCTCGTAAGTTTTTTACCCTTCGTTTTTTCGACACGTGGATTTTTACGGTAAAACAGGAATACGGTGGCTGGTCTTCGGTTTACCATCGCTGGAGAGTGGTGCACCATGGCACTGTTCCATTTCAAATCCATGCACGCATTCCTAAAAGTCGTACGGCACTGTTTCGCCATTTCGGACGGATGTTGCACCTTGCACCGTGGATGTTGCACCCTGTAGATATCGATTATTCGGAAGGCCGTAACTTCTGCCTCGTTTAGAGTTACGGGGGCCATAACCTGCCAAAACGAAGGCTGCGATGAGTTCTACGGCTTTGAAAGCTTTCATTTGTCAACGGACAGATTAATACCCAAAAAGGACAACCAGAATCTCTATCGGGTCTCGTCAGTTTTTACCCTTCGTTTTTTCGACTCGTGGAATTTTACGGTAAAACGGGATTACGGTGGCTGGTCTTCGATTTACCATTGCTGGAGAGTGGTGCACCATGGTACTGTTCCGTTTCAAACCCATGCACGCATTTCTAAAAGTCGTACGGCACTGTTTCGCCATTTCGGACGGGTGTTGCACCATGCACCGTTGATGTTGCACCATGTAGATATCGATTATTCGGACGGCCATAACTTCTGGCTCGTTCAGAGTTATGGGAGCCATAACCTGTCAAAACGAAGGCCTCGATGAGTTCTGCGGCTTTGATAGCTTTCAGTCCTCAACGGATAGATTAATGCCCAAAAAGGACAACCCGAATCTCGATCGGGTCTCGTAAGTTTTTTACCCTTCGTTTTTTCGACACGTGAATTTTTACGGTAAAACGGGATTACCGTGGCCCGTCTTCGACTTCCCAACACTGGAGAGTGGTGCACCATGGTACTGTTCCGTTTCAAATCCACGCACGCATTTCTAAAAGTCGTACGGCACTGTTTCGCCATTTCGGACGGATGTTGCACCTTGCACCGTGGATGTTGCACCCTGTAGATATCGATTATTCAAACGGCCATAACTTCTGGCTCGTTTAGAGTTACGGGAGCCATAACCTGTCAAAACGAAGGCCTCGATGAGTTCTACGGCTTTGACAACTTTCAGCCGTCAACGGATAGATTAATACCTAAAAGGAAAACCCGAATCTCAATCGAGTCTCGAAAGTTTTTTACCCTTCGTTTTTCGACACGTGGATTTTTACGGTAAAACAGGATTACCGTGGCTGGCCTTCGATTTACCATCGCTGGAGAGTGATGCAACATGGTACTGTTCTATTTCAAATCCATGCACGCATTTCTAAAAGTCGTACGACACTATTTCGCCATTTCGGACGAATGTTGCACCTTGCACCGTGGATGCTCCTCCCTGTAGATATCGATTATTCCGACAGTCATAACTTCTGGCTCGTTTAGAGTTACGGGAGCCATAACCTGTCAAAACAAAGGCCTCTATGAGTTCTACGGCTTTGACAGCTTTCAGTCATCAACGGATAGATTAATGCTCAATAAGGACAACCCGAATGTCAATCTGGTCTCCTAAGTTTTTTACCCTTCGTTTTTTCGACACGTGGATTTTTTCGGTATAACAGGAATACGGTGGCTGGTCTTTGATTTACCATCGCTGGAGAGTGGTGCACCATGGTACTGTTCCGTTTCAAATCCATGCACGCATTTCTAAAAGTCGTACGACACTGTTTCGCCATTTCGGATGGATGTTGATCCTTGCACCGTGGATGTTGCACCCTATAGATATCGATTATTCGGACGACCATAACTTCTGGCTCGTTTAGAGTTACGGGAGCCATAACCTGTCAAAACGAAGGCCTCGATGAGTTCTACGGCTTTGACAGCTTTCAGTCATCAACGGATAGATTAATGCCCAAAAAGGACAACCCGAATCTCAATCGGGTCTCGTAAGTTTTTTACCCTTCGTTTTTTCGACACGTGGATTTTTACGGTAAAACGGGATTACCGTGGCTGGCCATCGATTTACCATCGCTGGAGTGTGGTGCACCATGGTACTTTTCCGTTTCAATTCCGTGCACGCATTTCTAAAAGTCGTACGGCACTGTTTCGCCATTTCGGACGGATGTTGCACCTTGCACCGTGGATGTTGCACCCTGTAGATATCGATTATTCGGACGGCCATAACTTCTGGCTCGTTTAGAGTTACGGGAGCCATAACCTGTCAAAACGAAGGCCTCGATGAGTTCTACGGCTTTGACGGCTTTCATCGGTCAACGGATAGATTAATGCCCAATAAGGTCAACCCGAATCTCAATCGGGTCTCGTAAGTTTTTTACCTTTCGTTTTTTCGACACGTATATTTTTACGGTAAAACGGGATTACCATGGCCCGTCTTCGACTTCCCATCGCTGGAGAGTGGTGCACCATGGTACTGTTCCATTTCAAATCCATGCATGCTTTTCTAAAAGTCGTACGACACTGTTTCGCCATTTAGGACAGATGTTGCACCTTGCACCGTGGATGTTGCACCCTGTAGATATCGATTATTCAAACGGCCATAAATTCTGGCTCGTTTAGAGTTACGGGAGCCATAATCTGTCAAAATGAAGGCCTCAATGAGTTCTACGGCTATGACAGCTTTCAGCCATCAACGGATAGATTAATACCCAAAAAGGACAACCCGAATCTCAATCGGGTCTCGTAAGTTTTTTACCCTTCGTTTTTTCGACATGTGGATTTTTTCGGTAAAACGGGATTACCGTGGCTGGCCTTCGATGTACCATCGTTGGAGTGTGGTGCACCATGGTACTTTTCCGTTTCAAATCCATGCACGCATTTCTAAAAGTCGTACGGCACTGTTTCGCCATTTCGGACGGATGTTGCACCTTGCACCGTGGATGTTGCACCCTGTAGATATCGATTATTCGGACGGCCATAACTTCTGGCTCGTTTAGAGTTACGGGAGCCATAACCTGTCAAAACGAAGGCCTGGATGAGTTCTACGGCTTTGACAGCTTTCAGTCGTCAACGGACAGATTAATGCCCAAAAAGGACAACCCGAATCTAAATCGGGTCTCGTAAGTTTTTTAACCTTCGTTTTTTCGACACGTGGATTTTTACGGTGAAACAGGACTACAGAGGCTGGTCTTCGATTTACCATCGCTGGAGAGTGGTGCACCATGGTACTGTTCCGTTTCAAATCCATGCACACATTTCTAAAAGATGTACGACACTGTTTCGCCATTTCGGACGGATGTTGTACCTTGCACCGTGGATGTTGCACCCTGTAGATATCGATTATTCGAACGGCCATAACTTCTGACTCGTTTAGAGTTACGGGAGCCATAACCTGTCAAAACGAAGGCCTCGATGAGTTCTACGGCTTTGACAGCTTTCAGCCATCAACGGATAGATTAATACCCAAAAAGGACAACCCGAATCTCAATTGGGTCTCGTAAGTTTTTTACCCTTCTTTTTTTCGACACGTGGATTTTTACGGTAAAACGGGATTACCGTGGCTGGCCTTCGATTTACCATCGTTGGAGTGTGGAGCACCATGGTACTTTTCCGTTTCAAATCCATGCACGCATTTCTAAAAGTCGTACGGCACTGTTTCGCCATTTCGGACGGATGTTGCACCTTGCACCGTGGATGTTGCACCCTGCAGATATCGATTATTCGGACGGCCATAACTTCTGGCTCGTTTAGAGTTACGGGAGCCATAACCTGTCAAAACGAAGGCCTCGATGAGTTCTACGGCTTTGACAGCTTTCAGTCATCAACGGACAGATTAATACCCAAAAAGGACAACCCGAATCTCAATCGGGTCTCGTAAGTTTTTTACCCTTCGTTTTTTCGACACGTGGATTTTTACGGTAAAACGGGATTACCGTGGCTGGCCTTCAATTTACCATCGCTGGAGTGTGGTGCACCATGGTACTTTTCCATTTCAAGTCCATGCACGCATTTCTAAAAGTCGTACGGCACTGTTTCGCCATTTCGGACGGATGTTGCACCTTGCACCGTGGATGTTGCACCCTGTAGATATCGATTATTCGGACGGCCATAACTTCTGGCTCGTTTAGAGTTACGGGAGCCATAACTTGTCAAAACGAAGGCCTCGATGAGTTCTATGGCTATGACTGCTTTCAGGCATCAACGGATAGATTAATACCCAAAAAGGACAACCCGAATCTCAATCGGGTCTCGTAAGTTTTTTACCCTTCATTTTTTCGACACGTGGATTTTTACGGTAAAACGGGATTACCGTGGCTGGCCTTCGATTTACCATCGCTGGAGTGTGGTGCACCATGGTACTTTTCCGTTTCAAATCCATGCACGCATTTCTAAAAGTCATACGGCACTGTTTCGCCATTTCGAACGGATGTTGCACCTTGCACCGTGGATGTTGCACCCTGTAGATATCGATTATTCGGACGGCCTTAACTTCTGGCTCGTTTAGAGTTATGGGACCAATACCTGTCAAAACGAAGGTCTCGATGAGTTCTACGGCTTTGACAGCTTTTAGTCGTCAACGGACAGATTAATGCCCAAAAAGGACAACCCGAATCTCAATCGGGCCTCGTAAGTTTTTTACCCTTCGTTTTTTTGACACGTGTATTTTTACGGTAAAACGGGATTACCATGGCCCGTCTTCGACTTCCCACACTGGAGAGTGGTGCTCCATGGTACTTTTCCGTTTCAAATCCATGCAAGCATTTCTAAAAGTCGTACGGCACTATTTTGCCATTTCGGACGGATGTTGCACCTTGCACCGTGGATGTTGCACCCTGTAGATATCGATTATTCAAACGGCCATAACATCTGGCTCATTTAGAGTTACGGGAGCCATAACCTGTCAAAACGAAGGACTCGATGATTTCTACGGCTTTGACAGCTTTCAGCCGTCAACGGATAGATTAATGCCCAAAAAGGACAACCCGAATCTCAATCGGGTCTCGTAAGTTTTTTACCCTTCGTTTTTTCAACACGTGGATTTTTACGGTAAAACAGGATTACCATGGCCCGTCTTCGACTTCCCATCGATGGAGAGTGGTGCACCATGGTACTGTTCCGTTTCAAATCCATGCACGCATTTCTAAAAGTCGAACGGCACTGTTTCTCCATTTCGGACGGATGTTGCACCTTGCACCGTGGATGTTGCACCCTGTAGATATCGATTATTCGGATGGCCATAACTTCTGGCTCGTTTAGAGTTACGGGAGCCATAACCTGTCAAAACGAAGGCCTCGATGAGTTCTATGGTTTTGACCGCTTTCAACCATCAACGGATAGATTAATGCCCAAAAAGGACAACCCGAATCTCAATCGGGTCTCGTAAGTTTTTTACCTTTCGTTTTTTCGACACGTGGATTTTTACGGTAAAACGGGATTACCGTGGCCCGTCTTCGACTTCCCATCGTTGGAGAGTGGGGCACTAGGGTACTGTTTCGTTTCAAATCCATGCACGAATTTCTAAAAGTCGTACGACACTGTTTCGCCATTTCGGACGGATGTTGCACCTTGCACCGTGGATGTTGCACCCTGTAGATATCGATTATTCAAACGGCCATAAATTCTGGCTCGTTTAGAGTTACGGGAGCCATAACCTGTCAAAACGGAGGCCTCGATGAGTTCTACGGCTTTGATAGCTTTCAGCAGTCAACGGATAGATTAATGCCCAAAAAGGACAACCCGAATCTCAATCGGGTCTCGTAAGTTTTTTACCCTTCGATTTTTCGACACGTGGATTTTTACGGTAAAACGGGATAACCGTGGCTGGCCTTCGATTTACCATCGCTAGAGAGTGGTGCACCATGGTACTATTCCGTTTCAAATCCATGCACGAATTTCTAAAAGTCGTACGACACTGTTTCGCCATTTCGGACGGATGTTGCACCTTGCACCGTGGATGTTGCACCCTGTAGATATCGATTATTCGGACGGCCATTACTTATGGCTCGTTTAGAGTTAAGGGAGCCATAACCTGTCAAAATGAAGGCCTCGATGAGTTCTACGGCTTTGACAGCTTTCAGCCGTCAACGGATAGATTAATACCCAAAAAGGACAACCCGAATCTCAATCGGGTCTCGTAAGTTTTTTACCCTTCGTTTTTTCGACACGTGGATTTTTACGATAAAACGGGATTACCGTGGCCCGTCTTCGACTTCCCATCGTTGGAGAGTGGTGCACCAGGGTACTGTTTCGTTTCAAATCCATGCACGCATTTCTAAAAGATGTACGGCACTGTTTCGCCATTTCGGACGGATGTTGCACCTTGCACCGTGGATGTTGCACCCTGTAGATATCGATTATTCAAACGGCCATAAATTCTGGCTCGTTTAGAGTTACGGGAGCCATAACCTGTCAAAACGGAGGCCTCGATGAGTTCTACAGCTTTGATAGCTTTCAGCAGTCAACGGATAGATTAATGCCCAAAAAGGACAACCCGAATCTCAATCGGGTCTCGTAAGTTTTTTACCCTTCGTTTTTTCGACACGTGGATTTTTACGGTAAAACGGGATAACCGTGGCTGGCCTTCGATTTACCATCGATGGAGAGTGGTGCACCATGGTACTATTTTATTTCAAATCCATGCACGAATTTCTAAAAGTCGTACGACACTGTTTCGCCATTTCGGACGGATGTTGCACCTTGCACCGTGGATGTTGCACCCTGTAGATATCTATTATTCGGACGGCCATTACTTATGTCTCGTTTAGAGTTACGGGAGCCATAACCAGTCAAAACGAAGGCCTCGATGAGTTCTACGGCTTTGACAGCTTTCAGCCGTCAACGGATAGATTAATGCCCAAAAAGGACAACCCGAATCTCAATCGGGTCTCGTAAGTTTTTTACCCTTCGTTTTTTCGACACGTGGATTTTAACGGTGAAACAGGATTACAGAGGCTGGTCTTCGATTTACCATCGCTGGGGAGTGGTGCACCATGGTACTGTTCCGTTTCAAATCCATGCACGCATTTCTAAAAGATGTACGGCAGTGTTTCGCCATTTCGGACGGATGTTGTACCTTGCACCGTGGATGTTGCACCCTGTAGATATCGATTATTCGGACGGCCATAACTTCTGGCTCGTTTAGAGTTACGGGAGCCATAACCTGTCAAAACGAAGGCCTCGATGAGTTCTACGGCTTTGACGGCTTTCAGCGGTCAACGGATAGATTAATACCCAAAAAGGACAACCCGAATCTCAATCGGGTCTCGTAAGTTTTTTACCCTTCGTTTTTTCGACACGTGGATTTTAACGGTGAAACAGGATTACAGAGGCTGGTCTTCGATTTACCATCGCTGGAGAGTGGTGCACCATGGTACTGTTCCGTTTCAAATCCATGCACGCATTTCTAAAAGATGTACGGCACTGTTTCGCCATTTCGGACGGATGTTGTACCTTGCACCGTGGATGTTGCACCCTGTAGATATCGATTATTCGGACGGCCATAACTTCTGGCTCGTTTAGAGTTACGGGAGCCATAACCTGTCAAAACGAAGGCCTCGATGAGTTCTACGGCTTTGACGGCTTTCAGCGGTCAACGGATAGATTAATAACCAAAAAGGACAACCCGAATCTCAATCGTGTCTCGTACCCTTCGTTTTTTCGACACGTGGATTTGTACGGTAAAACGGGATTACTGTGGCTGGCCTTCGATTTACCATCGCTGGAGTGTGGTGCATCATGGTACTTTTTCGTTTCAAATCCATGCACGCATTTCTAAAAGTCGTACGACACTGTTTCGCCATTTCGGACGGATGTTGCACCTTGCACCGTGGATGTTGCACCCTGTAGATATCGATTATTCGGACGGCCATAATTTCTGGCTCGTTTAGAGTTACGGGAGCCATAACCTGTCAAAACGAAGGCCTCGATGAGTTCTACGACTTTGACAGCTTTCAGTCGTCAACGGATAGATTAATGCCCAAAAAGGACAACCCGAATCTCAATCGGGTCTCGTAAGTTTTTTACCCTTCGTTTTTTCGACACGTGGATTTTTACGGTAAAACGGGATTACCGTGGCCCGTCTTCGACTTCCCATCGTTGGAGAGTGGTGCACCAGGGTACTGTTTCGTTTCAAATCCATGCACGAATTTCTAAAAGTCGTACGACACTGTTTCGCCATTTCGGACGGATGTTGCACCTTGCACCGTGGATGTTGCACCCTGTAGATATCGATTATTCAAACGGCGATAACATCTGGGCCGTTTAGAGTTACGGGAGCCATAACCTGTCAAAACGGAGGCCTCGATGAGTTCTACAGCTTTGATAGCTTTCAGCAGTCAACGGATAGATTAATGCCCAAAAAGGACAACCCGAATCTCAATCGGGTCTCGTAAGTTTTTTACCCTTCGTTTTTTCGACACGTGGATTTTTACGGTAAAACGGGATAACCGTGGCTGGCCTTCGATTTACCATCGATGGAGAGTGGTGCACCATGGTACTATTCCATTTCAAATCCATGCACGAATTTCTAAAAGTCGTACGACACTGTTTCGCCATTTCGGACGGATGTTGCACCTTGCACCGTGGATGTTGCACCCTGTAGATATCTATTATTCGGACGGCCATTACTTATGTCTCGTTTAGAGTTACGGGAGCCATAACCAGTCAAAACGAAGGCCTCGATGAGTTATACGGCTTTGACAGCTTTCAGCCGTCAACGGATAGATTAATGGCCAAAAAGGACAACCCGAATCTCAATCGGGTCTCGTAAGTTTTTTACCCTTCGTTTTTTCGACACGTGGATTTTAACGGTGAAACAGGATTACAGAGGCTGGTCTTCGATTTACCATCGCTGGAGAGTGGTGCACCATGGTACTGTTCCGTTTCAAATCCATGCACGCATTTCTAAAAGATGTACGGCAGTGTTTCGCCATTTCGGACGGATGTTGTACCTTGCACCGTGGATGTTGCACCCTGTAGATATCGATTATTCGGACGGCCATAACTTCTGGCTCGTTTAGAGTTACGGGAGCCATAACCTGTCAAAACGAAGGCCTCGATGAGTTCTACGGCTTTGACGGCTTTCAGCGGTCAACGGATAGATTAATACCCAAAAAGGACAACCCGAATCTCAATCGGGTCTCGTAAGTTTTTTACCCTTCGTTTTTTCGACACGTGGATTTTAACGGTGAAACAGGATTACAGAGGCTGGTCTTCGATTTACCATCGCTGGAGAGTGGTGCACCATGGTACTGTTCCGTTTCAAATCCATGCACGCATTTCTAAAAGATGTACGGCACTGTTTCGCCATTTCGGACGGATGTTGTACCTTGCACCGTGGATGTTGCACCCTGTAGATATCGATTATTCGGACGGCCATAACTTCTGGCTCGTTTAGAGTTACGGGAGCCATAACCTGTCAAAACGAAGGCCTCGATGAGTTCTACGGCTTTGACGGCTTTCAGCGGTCAACGGATAGATTAATAACCAAAAAGGACAACCCGAATCTCAATCGTGTCTCGTACCCTTCGTTTTTTCGACACGTGGATTTGTACGGTAAAACGGGATTACTGTGGCTGGCCTTCGATTTACCATCGCTGGAGTGTGGTGCATCATGGTACTTTTTCGTTTCAAATCCATGCACGCATTTCTAAAAGTCGTACGACACTGTTTCGCCATTTCGGACGGATGTTGCACCTTGCACCGTGGATGTTGCACCCTGTAGATATCGATTATTCGGACGGCCATAATTTCTGGCTCGTTTAGAGTTACGGGAGCCATAACCTGTCAAAACGAAGGCCTCGATGAGTTCTACGACTTTGACAGCTTTCAGTCGTCAACGGACAGATTAATGCCCAAAAAGGACAACCCGAATCTCAATCGGGTCTCGTAAGTTTTTTACCCTTCGTTTTTTTGACACGTGTATTTTTACGGTAAAACGGGATTACCGTGGCCCGTCTTCGACTTCCCATCACTGGAGAGTGGTGCACCATGGTACTATTCCGTTTCAAATCCATGCACGCATTTCTAAAAGTCGTACGACACTGTTTCGCCATTTCGGACGGATGTTGCACCTTGCACCGTGGATGTTGCACCCTGTAGATATCGATTATTCAAACGGCAATAACATCTGGGTCGTTTAGAGTTACGGGAGCCATAACCTGTCAAAACGAAGGACTCGATGAGTTCTATGGCTTTGACAGCTTTCAGCCGTCAACGGATAGATTAATGCCCAAAAAGGACAACCCGAATCTCAATCGGATCTCGTAAGTTTTTTACCCTTCGTTTTTTCGACACGTGGATTTTTACGGTAAAACGGGATTACCGTGGCCCGTCTTCGACTTCCCATCGATGGAGAGTGGTGCACCATGGTACTGTTCCGTTTCAAATCCATGCACGCATTTCTAAAAGTCGAACGGCACTGTTTCGCCATTTCGGACGGATGTTGCACCTTGCACCATGGATGTTGCACCCTGTAGATATCGATTATTCGGACGGCCATAACTTCTGGCTCGTTTAGAGTTACGGGATCCATAACCTGTCAAAACGAAGGCCTCGATGAGTTCTATAGCTTTGACCGCTTTCAGCCGTCAACGGATAGATTAGTGCCCAAAAAGGACAACCCGAATCTCAATCGGGTCTCGTAAGTTTTTTACCTTTCGTTTTTTTGACACGTGGATTTTTACGATAAAACGGGATTACCGTGGCCCGTCTTTGACTTCCCATCGTTGGAGAGTGGTGCACCAGGGTACTGTTTCGTTTCAAATCCATGCACGAATTTCAAAAAGTCGTACGGCACTGTTTCGCCATTTCGGACCGATGTTGCACCTTGCACCGTGGATGTTGCACCCTGTAGATATCGATTATTCAAACGGCCATAAATTCTGGCTCGTTTAGGGTTACGAGAGCCATAACCTGTCAAAACGAAGGCCTCGACGAGTTCTACGGCTTTGATAGCTTTCAACAGTCAACGGATAAATTAATGCCCAAAAAGGACAACCCGAATCTCAATCGAGTCTCGTAAGTTTTTTACCCTTCGTTTTTTCGACACGTGGATTTTTACGGTAAAACGGGATAACCGTGCCTGGCCTTCGATTTACCATCGCTCGAGAGTGGTGCACCATGGTACTATTCCGTTTCAAATCCATGCATAAATTTCTAAAAGTCGTACGACACTGTTTCGCCATTTCGGACGGATGTTGCACCTTGCACCGTGGATGTTGCACCCTGTAGATATCGATTATTCGGACGGCCATAACTTATGGCTCGTTTAGAGTTACGGGAGCCATAACCTGTCAAAACGAAGGCCTCGATGAGCTCTACGGCTTTGACAGCTTTCAGCCGTCAACGGATAGATTAATGCCCAAAAAGGACAACCCGAATCTCAGTTGGGTCTCGTAAGTTTTTTACCCTTCGTTTTTTCGACACGTGGATTTTTACGGTGAAACAGGATTACAGAGGCTGGTCTTCGATTTACCATCGCTGGAGAGTGGTGCACCTTGGTACTGTTCCGTTTAAAATCCATGCACACATTTCTAAAAGATGTACGGCACTGTTTCGCCATTTCGGACGGATGTTGTACCTTGTACCGTGGATGTTGCACCCTGTAGATATCGATTATTCGGACGGCCATAACTTCTGGCTCGTTTAGAGTTACGGGACCCATAACCTGTCAAAACGAAGGCCTCGATGAGTTCTACGGCTTTGACAGCTTTCAGCCGTCAACGGATAGATTAATGCCCAAAAAGGACAACCCGAATCTCAATCGGGTCTCGTAAGTTTTTTACCCTTCGTTTTTTCGACACGTGTATTTTTACGGTAAAACGGGATTACCGTGGCTGGTCTTCGATTTACCATTGCTGGAGAGTGGTGCACCATGGTTCTGTTCCGTTTCAAATCCATGCACGCATTTCTAAAAGTCGTACGACACTGTTTCGCCATTTCGGACGTATGTTGCACCTTGCACCGTGGATGTTACACCCAGTAGATATCGATTATTCGGACGGCCGTAACTTCCGGCTCGTTTACAGTTACGGGAGCCATAACCTATCAAAACGAAGGCCTCGATGTGTTCTACGGCTTTGACGGCTTACAGCCGTCAACGGATAGATTAATGCCCAAAAAGGTCAACCCGAATCTCAATCGGGTCTCATAAGTTTTTTACCCTTCGTTTTTTCGACACGTGGATTTTTATGGTAAAACGGGATTACGGTGGCTGGTCTTCGATTTACCATCGCTGGAGAGTGGTGCACCATGGAACCGTTCCGTTTCAAATCCATGCACGCATTTTTAAAAGTCGTACGGCACTGTTTCGCCATTTCGGACGAATGTTGCACCTTGCACCGTGGATGTTGCACCCTGTAGATATCGATTATACGGACGACCATAACGTTTGGCTAGTTTAGAGTTACGGGAGCCATAACCTTTCATAACGAAGGCCTCAATGAGTTCTACGGCTTTGAAAGCTTTCAGCCGTCAACGGATAGATTAATGCCCATAAAGGACAACCCGAATCTCAATCGGGTCTCGTAAGTTTTTTACCCTTCGTTTTTTCGACACGTGGAATTTTATGGTAAAACGGGATTACGGTGGCTGGTCTTCGATTTACCATCGCTGGAGAGTGGTGCACCATGGTACTGTTCCATTTCAAATCCATGTACGCATTTCTAAAAGTCGTACGGCACTGTTTCGCCATTTTGGACGGATGTTGCACCTTGCACCGTGGATGTTGCACTCTGTAGATATCGATTATTCGGAAGACCATAACTTCTGGCTCGTTTAGAGTTACGGGAGCCATAACATGTCAAAACGAAGGCCTCGATGAGTTCAACGGCTTTGATAGCTTCTAGCCATCAACGGATAGATTATTGCCCAAAAAGGACAACACGAATCTCAATCGGGTCTCGTAAGTTTTTTACCCTACGTTTTTTCGACACGTGGATTTTTACGGTAAAACGGGATTATGGTGGCTGGTCTTCGATTTACCATCGTTGGAGAGTGGTGCACCATGGTACTGTTCCGTTTCAAATCCATGCACGCATTTCTAAAAGTCGTACGGCACTGTTTCGCCATTTCGGACGGATGTTGCACCTTGCACCGTGGATGTTGCACCCTGTAGATATCGATTATCCAGACGGCCATAACTTCTGGCTCGTTTAGAGTTACGGGAGCCATAACCTGTCAAAACGAAGGCCTCGATGAGTTCAACGGCTTTGATAGCTTTCAGCCGTCAACGGATAGATTAATGCCAAAAAAGGACAACCCGAATCTCAATCGGGTCTCGTAAGTTTTTTACCCTACGTTTTTTCGACACGTGGATTTTTATGGTAAAACGGGATTACGGTGGCTGGTCTTCGATTTACCATCGTTGGAGAGTGGTGCACCATGGTACTGTTCCGTTTCCAATTCATGCACGCATTCCTAAAAGTCGTACGGCACTGTTTCGCCATTTCGGACGGATGTTGCACCTTGCACCGTGGATGTTGCACCCTGTAGATATCGATTATTCGGACGGCCATAACTTAAGGATCGTTTAGGGTTACAAAAGCCATAACCTATCAAAACGAAGGCCTCGATGAGTTCTATGGCTTTGACAGCTTTTAGCCGTCAACGGATAGATTAATGCCCAAATAGGACAACCCGAATCTCAATCGGGTCTCCTAAGTTTTTTACCCTTCGTTCTTTCGACACGTGGATTTTTACGGTAAAACGGGATTACGGTGGTTGGTCTTCGATTTACCATCGCTGGAGAGTGGTGCACCATGGCACTGTTCTGTTTCAAATCCATGCACGCATTTCGAAATGTCGTACGGCACCGTTTCGCCATTTCGTACGGATGTTGCACCTTGCACCGTAGATGTCGCACCCTGTAGATATCGATTATTCGGACGGCCATTACTTCTGGCTCGTTTAGAGTTACGGGAGCCATAACCTGTCAAAACGAAGGCCTCGATGAGTTCTACGGCTTTGACAGCTTTTAGCCGTCAATGGAGATTAATGCCCAAAAAGGACAACCCGAATCTCAATCGGGTCTCGTAAGTTTTTTACCCTTCGTTTTTTCGACACGTGGAATTTTACGGTAAAACGGGAATACCATGGCTGGCCTTCGATTTACCATCGCTGGAGAGTTGTGCACCATGGTACTGTTCCATTTCAAATCCATGCACGCATTTCTAAAAGTCGTACGGCACTGTTTCGCCATTTCGGACGGATGTTGCACCTTGCACCGTGGATGTTGCACCCTGTAGATATCGATTATTCAAACGACCATATCTTCTGGTTCGTTTAGAGTTACGGGAGCCATAACCTGTCAAAACGAAGGCCTCGATGAGTTCTACGGCTTTGACAGCTTTCAGCCGTCAACGGATAGATTTATGCCTAAAAAGGACAACCCGAATCTCAATCGGGTCTCGTAAGTTTTTTACCCTTCGTTTTTTCGACACGTGGATTTTTACGGTAAAACGGGAATACCGTGGCTGGCCTTCGATTTACCATCGCTGGAAAGTGGTGCACCATGGTACTGTTCCGTTTCAAATCCATGCACGCATTTCTAAAAGTCGTACGACACTGTTTCGCCATTTCGGACGGATGTTGCACCTTGCACCGTGGATGTTGCACCCTGTAGATATCGATTATTCGGACGGTCATAACTTCTGGCTCGTCTAGAGTTACGGGAGCCATAAGCTGTCAAAACGAAGGCCTCGATGAGTTCTACGGCTTTGATAGCTTTCAGACATCAACGGATAGATTAATGCCAAAAAAGGACAACCCGAATCTCAATCGGGTCTCGTAAGTTTTTTACCCTTCGTTTTTTTCGACACGTGGATTTTTACAGTAAAACAGGATCACGGTGGCTGGTCTTCGATTTACCATCGCTGGAGAGGGGTGCACCATGGTACTGTTCCATTTCAAATCCATGCACGCATTTCTAAAAGACGTACGACACTGTTTCGCCATTACGGATGGATGTTGCACCTTGCACCCTGTAGATATCGATTATTCGTACGGCCATAAATTCTGGCTCGTTTAGAGTTACGGGAGCCATAACCTGTCAAAACGAAGGCCTCGATGAGTTCTACGGCTTTGAAAGCTTTCAGCCGTCAACGGATAGATTAATGCCCAAAAAGGGTAACCCGAATATCTATCGGGTCTCGTAAGTTTTTTACCCTTCGTTTTTTCGACACGTGGAATTTTACGATAAAACGTGTGAGGACCGCCCATGACTCCCGCACCAAAACAAGAGAATAGAGCGCTGAAAGGTGTGCCAGGCAGCCATGGACGATAGTCAGGGTAAAATAAAATCGCAGAATCTCTATCGTAACTCACAGCGCATGGATAAAATACAATAGAGAAATATATAGTGAAGTCTCATAACAGAAAATCATCATATAAGCATCACAGAGGTTTTATACAATCATCTCAACAAATCCATACATCAAGACCTCACTACAAGCACTCATCAAATACAGCAGCGGATACCCAGTACATATAAGAAAATAATATGCATAGCCTCCTGCTCGTCTTCGCCATCATCAACGGAAAACTCTACTCTAAGCACAGCACCTGCCACCTGCTACCTAGTCTGCCCATCCCAAACATGGATGAACAGCCCAAGGTAATAAGAGGAGACATAAAACCTTGAGTCAGACAAAGTCTTAGTGAGCAGTAAATTAACAATCAAGCATACCAAAAGAGCATAAGGAAATAAAGGAATAGGAACCAAACCATCCCACTCCACCTCTTTCTACAGTGATAGCCCCCAGACACACACTAAGGAGAAGTAAGCATAACATAGCAGATAAGTAAGGTAAAGCAATAATCACTCGAGTCAAGGACGATGTTTTCCAAATACAAACCCCCAAGGCCTAAACCAAGATCAGATAAGCACCCAGAAAACACCGCTCTTGAAGCCGAATGATGATACAACCAAACATCCAAACATCCATGACTCTGGCTATCACTGTTAACCTTGCTTCGAAATCACCGTTAATTGAATGACCGACTCCTTCCTGAGCCATCTGTCAAGGGCTAATGGTAACCCCGGTTCTAGACAAAACCCCGCACACTGCCTTGTGCCTAGGACTTATCTTCTTGGCCCAGAGTACTCGACTAACTGCCTGTAGTCTTTTAGGCGTCCCTATGTACTCTTGCTTTAGGTTTGCTAGAACCTTCAATAACGATGAGATCCAAGCCTCCTTGTCATCCTTCTTGACGACTTCTATCAACTTAGCCCAAGCTTCCTCTTGAGCAATCCATTATCAACCAACTTGAACTACCCTTCAAGTTATCAACATGCTTGGAATGATCCCTGCCTGGATTAAGCCAAGACTCACATCATACTTCGCTTCATCGTACCAAAGCAAAGTCTCAACTCAACCATACTTTGCCTTTTCGCATCCTGACAAAGTCCCATCTCGATCTCATACTTCGCCTCTTCGCATCACGGCAAAGTCCCATCATCGAATCCATCCATATGAGCTTCCACATCCGCTTCATATACCATCGGCAGCTTTCACCATTCAAGAGCCTTTCCACTTAGCTTTTGAATCATCTTCAACCATCTTGTTCCAAATCAACTACAAGCTAACTTGGAGCAATCAAATCTAACATACATTCAAACATTCAAGCATTCAAACAAGATATATTAAGCAATATCAACTATAATGGCAATTTCGTAATTAAGTGAGCAAAAGTCCAACATATGTGAAATCATAGTTTTTAGCATAGATCTATCAAATCTAAAACATGGGTTTTGTCTCTAATACTTGTTAAATAGCTTCTATAGATAAACATTTTCAAATATGATGGATCTACATGCAGACTTAAGGAAAATGCGAGAAAACGCTAACTTTAACACATAAACATATCACCAATCCCATATACTCCTTTGGATCCGCGTGAGAGATAACTACCACTCACCAAATCACCAAAACAACCTAAAATCAAACAACTTCAGATCTGGACAGCAAGGACTTGAGCTTGATCCGGAGAAATTTCACTTGAAACGGTGAAATCTAGCCTCTTCGGATGAAAATCTTCAACTTTGGCACTTGATCTTTGATCTTGATCCTCGATCTTCAATGGATGTTAGCACTTTGATGGAAGTAGAGAAAGAAGTGAAGAAAATACTGTAGTCGAATCTCCAAAATGGCAGCACTTCGTCGCTTCGAAATCCGGTGCCAAAAAGTGAGCCGAACACCTCTATTTATAGGCTGGATACCCCATGAGTCGTCGCCCATGAGTCGGTCACGAGTCATCTTATGAGTCGTTCGCGACTCAATTCTTGCCGACTCACTATGAGTCGTCGCCGACTCATCAACTCCAGAAGCCTAACCGAGACAACAATCCTAGCTACACAACGGCTCAACGACTCAGCGCCCTACCGACTCAAGCGCTCGCGACTTAACACACATAGCCTATTGCCTGAAGTCAGCGACTTAACAACCATGCCGACTTACGACTTAACATACCTACGACTCATCAGTGCCGACCTAACCCCTATCCAAACTAACCCTAAGTCGCTAACGACTCAACTTGTCTCACCGACTCAACTCAAGGCCGACCCAACGACTCAACTAAGACGCGACTCAAGACCCTGCCGACTCAACCTAAGTCCTAGCCGACTCAACAACTTATCTGGGTACACGGCATACGACCTAACGACTCAACTAGGTTCGACCTATCTCAATACCGAGTCACGACCTAACCATGCTACGACTTACAACTTAACTCGTATACGAGTTAACACATAGACCATGTCCTTATGACTTACCCTGACTCGGCCATACGACTCATACGACTCACACGACCTAACACTTCTACGAGTCATCGCCTTACGACCTAGATCCCTAACACTCAACCATGCCGACCTAACACAAAACCGAGTCACGACCTAACTACTCATGCCCTTCTAACACTAAGTCGTAACTCGTTCTCCACCTAACTTCTTAGGTCGGCTAAAACTATGAGTCATAACTCGGCAACTTCATAACTCGTTGACGACTTATACCAGGTTGCTAACCCTTAACTCGTTAGATATACTAACCTGTTAACTCTTAACTCGGTCACTTCCTTAGGTCGCTATCCCCTATAGGTCGTAGCACACTAACCCGCTAACTTTTATGAGTCGTTGCATACGAGTTAATTCATATTTCTTAACTCGTTAGCTCCTTAGCAATGCTAACTTGCTAACCCATAAGTCGTTCCAACGACTTAACAACCTTATGACCTAAGATATAACTCGTATTCGACTCATAGCATACACGACCTATCAACTTAACCAATACTGGGTTACGACCTACTACAACCATTAACCCGTATAACTCCTAGGTCGTCTACAACTTAAGACTCGAACCCCCTTAGGTCGTTACTCATCCCAAACCACTAGGTCGCTAAACCTTAAGTCGTTCACGACTCATACATGAGTCGTTCACTTCCTTAACTCGTTAACTCGTGCACGACTCATCGCTTATCTCGAACACGACTCATCACTTAACTCACGAGTTAACTTCCTATAACTCGAATACGACTCAAGCCTTAGCTAACTCGGTCATGACTTAACATCTAACACGTTAACTTGTACACGACCTAACTCTTAACTCGTCTACGAGTTAACCTCTATTCGAGTTAACTTCTCTATACGACTTAGGCTATAGCTAACACAAACAACACCAACGACCTGCAAATTCTACGATATATCGACACGTAAAATACGGGTCGTTACATTCTCTCCCCCTTAGGAATTTCGCCCCCGAAATTCCAAGCAAACAACAGCAATCAAAATTATTCCGCATGCCTATCATCCATAGCAATCTACAAACCATGCATCCAACTCTAACCTAGCATGCAGAATTCTAAGACTTAGAACAAGCTACAAATTCATGAGATGTCACGACACTTTAGGGCCATACCTCGAAGAGTTCTGGATGAGCTGCCTTCATCCTCTCTTCCTCCTCCCACGTACAGTCGTTAACATCATCACTCCATTGTACCTTGAGCAACGTAATCGTCTTCCTCCTAAGCTGTTTCGTATCGGTTTCAACAATACGAAGCGGCTTACGAGGTCTCGTAACCACTGGATCAACCTCCAAGTCTTCACAGCTATCAGCAGAAACCACCGTACTTGGGTCGTGCACATACTTCCGTAGATAAGATACATGAAAAACATTGTGCACACCCACCATCTTCTCCGGTAACTCCAATCTATAAGCGAGCTTTCCAATTCGCTTGATAATCGGGAATGGTCCAACAAATCTTGGAGTCAATTTCCCTTTCTTCCCAAATCTTATAACATTCTTCAATGGAGAAATCTTCACAAAAACCATATCACCCACGTCGAATTCCAAATCCTTTCGACGATTATCTGCATAACTTTTCTGACGATCTTGGGCTGCCTTCATTCTTTGCCGAATGATCTCTATACAATCCGAAGTCTGTCGAATCATCTCTGGCCCAAGCATCAGCTTTTCTCCAGTTTCCAACCAACATGTCGGAGAGTTACACGGTCTTCCATATAATGCCTCATATGGTGCCATACCAATACTCGACTGATAACTGTTATTATAAGCAAATTCCACCAAATGAAGGTGATCTTCCCATGATCCTCCGAAGTCCAAAACACATGCCCTAAGAAGATCTTCCAATACTCGGTTGACTCTCTCAGTCTGACCATCTGTTTGAGGGTGATAAGCTGTACTCAAACACAACTTGGTTCCCAAAACCTCCTGGAAGCTCTTTCAAAAATCCACTAGTGAACAACAGATCTCGATCGCTCACTATACTCTTCGGAACACCATGGAATCGAACAATCCACTTCACATATAGCTCAGCCAATTTCGATGCAGTCCTAGTCGATCGAACAGGAATGAGCCTTGCATTCTTGGTCAAACGATCTACAATAACCCAAATCCCTTCATTCCCTGTCCTGGTTCTAGGTAGACCATCAATAAAATCCATCGACACTTGCTCCCACTTCCACGTAGGAACTTCTAATGGCTGAAGTAATCCACTGGGCTTCTTCTGCTCAGCTTTCACCAACTGGCAATTCATACACTTGGAAATAAAATTTCCAACATCCTTCTTCATACCTTCCCAGTAGTAAGCTCTCTTCATATCCCGATACATCTTATTTCCACCTGGATGAATTGTCCACTTCGAGTGATGACTTTCCCTCAGAACTTCATCTCTCAATCCATCAATATCGGGAACAACCAATCGTCCTTGCTTTCGAAGCCAACCCTCTCGATCGACCTCGAATCCTTTATCCTTCTCTGGATCCAATCCAGATTCCAAATCACGGATAATCTTGACAAGCTTATCATCTCGCCTTTGGCTCTCACCAATTCTTTCCACAAGTGTAGGCCTTATCGATAAGTTTGCCAACATCTCAGGTTCCAATTCGCATCTAGGCCTGAAATCAAATCCAGCCAAATACTTAAGACTCTTCCATTCTGAAAACATGGCTCCCAATCCTGCATGTCTTCGACTTAACGCATCAGCCACTGCGTTACCTTTTCCTGGAGTATAGGCTATACCAAAATCATAAGATGCTAGAAACTCTAACCACCTTTGCTGTCGAAGATTCAAATCCTTTTGGGAGAACAGATACTTCAACGACTTATGATCCGTAAACAACCCGAATCTAACTCCCAATAGGTAATGTCTCCACATCTTCAAAGCAAACATAATCGCCGCTAACTCCAAATCATGAGTTGGATAATTCCTTTCATGCGGCTTCAGTTGTCGACTAGCATACGCAACAACTTTATCCTTCTGCATTAACACTGCTCCTAATCCAGTACCACATGCATCGGTGTAGACCACCATCTCATCATTCCCACTAGGAATAGTCAAAACAGGAGCACTTGTCAGTCGCTCTTTCAGGATTACGAAAGCTTGCTCACACTTATCATCCCATCTGAATGCTTGGTTCTTCTTCGTCAATCCTGTCAACGGTGCAGCTATCTTGGAAAAGTCTTTGATAAACCGACGATAATATCCTGCTAATCCAAGAAAACTTCTCACATCAGATGCATTCTTAGGTCTAACCCAATCTTGGATTGCTGCCACCTTAGCGGGATCAACCGCTATTCCATTTCCAGAGATAACATGGCCTAAGAACCTCACTTCACTCTTCCAGAAGTGACACTTCGAAAACTTAGCCTTCAGCTGATGTTTCCGTAGTATTTCCAAAACAATTCTCAAGTGCGTCTTGTGCTCTTCCTCAGTTCCGGAATAAACCAAAATATCATCCACGAACACAAGCACGAACTTATTCAACTGATCTCTGAATACTCTATTCATAAGATCCACAAAATATGCTGGTGCGTTAGTCAATCCAAACGGCATTACCAGCCACTCATAAAACCCGGACGGTGTCCTGAGTGCAGTCTTTGGCACACTATCCTTCGCCACTCTCAACTGGTGAAATCCCGTTGCCAAATCCATCTGAGAGAACACCTTCGCCTCGTGAAGCTGATCAAACAAGTCATCTATTCTCGGCAATGGATACTTGTTCTTCTTAGTCACCTTATTCAACTCACGATAATCAACACACAACCTCAACGATTCATCCGCTTTGGTTGCGAACACAACGGGCGCACCCCATTCGGACACACTTCTCCGAATGAATCCTTTCCGTAAAAGGTCATCAACCTGCACCTTCAGCTTTTGCTGCTCCCTCGGTGCCATCCGCCTAAGAGGCATCACAACAGGTCTGGCTCCCTCAACTAGATCGATACGAAACTCGATCTCCCTATGCGGCGGCAACCCTTTGACTTCGTCAAAGACGTCCTCAAATCCATTCACAATAGGCACCGATGACAGTCCATCCCGTGGAACAACCAGCGAATACATGAAGCTCATGAAGACGCCTTCTTCATGCTTACATCGTATCACAACCTTTCGCCCATCCACATTCCCGACTGTCACCTCCAGCCTCTCACAATCAACCCTAGCCGCATACTTCCTAAGCCAGTCCATACCCAAAATAATTCCGAACCTCGCAAAGTTCAGAACAAAGCAATCACAAACAAACGAGCAATCATGACTCGACACAACCAGATCACAGCATAACATCCACAACCCAGACAAATCTTCAACTGAAATAGTTACAACCAAGGGTCTATCAATAATATCTGGTTCCTAACCCAATTGGTCATACAAGTTATTACAAACAAGAGAATGTATCATCTCAACATCGAACAACATTCTTAAACGGAAACATCTCAAATGGAAAGAGTACTTTAAACCACCACACTCTTCCCCTTTTCCTCAGCAGTAGGAGCTTTTGAAGTTGGAGGAACAGCTCTCAACACATAGGCTTGCTCAACCTGCTCAACCTTTGGCGGCTCTGGACAATTCTTCTTAATATGCCCTGGCTTATCACAGTTGTAGCACTTTCCCTGCACCTTTGGATTCTTGCAATCCCTGGAGAAGTGGCCCTTCTGTTGGCAATTGTAGCAGGTCACCTCGCCCTTCTGCTTCTTTTGGCCACTCTTACCCTTCTTCTGTTGCTGTCTCTTCTTCTTGTTCCCGCCTTGCGATGATTTAAACCCATCCTTGGTAACAACAACATCAGACTCTTCTTTAGGAAACAGGCTCCTGTGCCTAGAAGTCTTCTCCATAAATTCTTCAAATGAATTATCCAGAAAGTCCACCAACTGTCTCTTCATGATTGAAGTCACCATAGCCTCGAACTTAGCATCATGATCAATAACTCCTTCAGCTTCACAACCTTCCTTAGCAGCTTGTCCCTTTTCTAGACTCATCCTTAATATCTACAAAAAGAAATGATTAGAACACCTTTGAGAAACAACTGCATAAGGAGTGCAAATCCTTCTAAGCTACTATATTATATATATAGTAATCATCCATCAAAATACAATTACGTCTCTCTTACGTAATTACGTCAGCGAGCGTTGGCTAAAATCGATTAACCAAAGCTCTGATACCAAATGTGAGGACCGCCCATGACTCCCGCACCAAAACAAGAGAATAGAGCGCTGAAAGGTGTGCCAGGCAGCCATGGACGATAGTCAGGGTAAAATAAAATCGCAGAATCTCTATCGTAACTCACAGCGCATGGATAAAATACAATAGAGAAATATATAGTGAAGTCTCATAACAGAAAATCATCATATAAGCATCACAGAGGTTTTATACAATCATCTCAACAAATCCATACATCAAGACCTCACTACAAGCACTCATCAAATACAGCAGCGGATACCCAGTACATATAAGAAAATAATATGCATAGCCTCCTGCTCGTCTTCGCCATCATCAACGGAAAACTCTACTCTAAGCACAGCACCTGCCACCTGCTACCTAGTCTGCCCATCCCAAACATGGATGAACAGCCCAAGGTAATAAGAGGAGACATAAAACCTTGAGTCAGACAAAGTCTTAGTGAGCAGTAAATTAACAATCAAGCATACCAAAAGAGCATAAGGAAATAAAGGAATAGGAACCAAACCATCCCACTCCACCTCTTTCTACAGTGATAGCCCCCAGACACACACTAAGGAGAAGTAAGCATAACATAGCAGATAAGTAAGGTAAAGCAATAATCACTCGAGTCAAGGACGATGTTTTCCAAATACAAACCCCCAAGGCCTAAACCAAGATCAGATAAGCACCCAGAAAACACCGCTCTTGAAGCCGAATGATGATACAACCAAACATCCAAACATCCATGACTCTGGCTATCACTGTTAACCTTGCTTCGAAATCACCGTTAATTGAATGACCGACTCCTTCCTGAGCCATCTGTCAAGGGCTAATGGTAACCCCGGTTCTAGACAAAACCCCGCACACTGCCTTGTGCCTAGGACTTATCTTCTTGGCCCAGAGTACTCGACTAACTGCCTGTAGTCTTTTAGGCGTCCCTATGTACTCTTGCTTTAGGTTTGCTAGAACCTTCAATAACGATGAGATCCAAGCCTCCTTGTCATCCTTCTTGACGACTTCTATCAACTTAGCCCAAGCTTCCTCTTGAGCAATCCATTATCAACCAACTTGAACTACCCTTCAAGTTATCAACATGCTTGGAATGATCCCTGCCTGGATTAAGCCAAGACTCACATCATACTTCGCTTCATCGTACCAAAGCAAAGTCTCAACTCAACCATACTTTGCCTTTTCGCATCCTGACAAAGTCCCATCTCGATCTCATACTTCGCCTCTTCGCATCACGGCAAAGTCCCATCATCGAATCCATCCATATGAGCTTCCACATCCGCTTCATATACCATCGGCAGCTTTCACCATTCAAGAGCCTTTCCACTTAGCTTTTGAATCATCTTCAACCATCTTGTTCCAAATCAACTACAAGCTAACTTGGAGCAATCAAATCTAACATACATTCAAACATTCAAGCATTCAAACAAGATATATTAAGCAATATCAACTATAATGGCAATTTCGTAATTAAGTGAGCAAAAGTCCAACATATGTGAAATCATAGTTTTTAGCATAGATCTATCAAATCTAAAACATGGGTTTTGTCTCTAATACTTGTTAAATAGCTTCTATAGATAAACATTTTCAAATATGATGGATCTACATGCAGACTTAAGGAAAATGCGAGAAAACGCTAACTTTAACACATAAACATATCACCAATCCCATATACTCCTTTGGATCCGCGTGAGAGATAACTACCACTCACCAAATCACCAAAACAACCTAAAATCAAACAACTTCAGATCTGGACAGCAAGGACTTGAGCTTGATCCGGAGAAATTTCACTTGAAACGGTGAAATCTAGCCTCTTCGGATGAAAATCTTCAACTTTGGCACTTGATCTTTGATCTTGATCCTCGATCTTCAATGGATGTTAGCACTTTGATGGAAGTAGAGAAAGAAGTGAAGAAAATACTGTAGTCGAATCTCCAAAATGGCAGCACTTCGTCGCTTCGAAATCCGGTGCCAAAAAGTGAGCCGAACACCTCTATTTATAGGCTGGATACCCCATGAGTCGTCGCCCATGAGTCGGTCACGAGTCATCTTATGAGTCGTTCGCGACTCAATTCTTGCCGACTCACTATGAGTCGTCGCCGACTCATCAACTCCAGAAGCCTAACCGAGACAACAATCCTAGCTACACAACGGCTCAACGACTCAGCGCCCTACCGACTCAAGCGCTCGCGACTTAACACACATAGCCTATTGCCTGAAGTCAGCGACTTAACAACCATGCCGACTTACGACTTAACATACCTACGACTCATCAGTGCCGACCTAACCCCTATCCAAACTAACCCTAAGTCGCTAACGACTCAACTTGTCTCACCGACTCAACTCAAGGCCGACCCAACGACTCAACTAAGACGCGACTCAAGACCCTGCCGACTCAACCTAAGTCCTAGCCGACTCAACAACTTATCTGGGTACACGGCATACGACCTAACGACTCAACTAGGTTCGACCTATCTCAATACCGAGTCACGACCTAACCATGCTACGACTTACAACTTAACTCGTATACGAGTTAACACATAGACCATGTCCTTATGACTTACCCTGACTCGGCCATACGACTCATACGACTCACACGACCTAACACTTCTACGAGTCATCGCCTTACGACCTAGATCCCTAACACTCAACCATGCCGACCTAACACAAAACCGAGTCACGACCTAACTACTCATGCCCTTCTAACACTAAGTCGTAACTCGTTCTCCACCTAACTTCTTAGGTCGGCTAAAACTATGAGTCATAACTCGGCAACTTCATAACTCGTTGACGACTTATACCAGGTTGCTAACCCTTAACTCGTTAGATATACTAACCTGTTAACTCTTAACTCGGTCACTTCCTTAGGTCGCTATCCCCTATAGGTCGTAGCACACTAACCCGCTAACTTTTATGAGTCGTTGCATACGAGTTAATTCATATTTCTTAACTCGTTAGCTCCTTAGCAATGCTAACTTGCTAACCCATAAGTCGTTCCAACGACTTAACAACCTTATGACCTAAGATATAACTCGTATTCGACTCATAGCATACACGACCTATCAACTTAACCAATACTGGGTTACGACCTACTACAACCATTAACCCGTATAACTCCTAGGTCGTCTACAACTTAAGACTCGAACCCCCTTAGGTCGTTACTCATCCCAAACCACTAGGTCGCTAAACCTTAAGTCGTTCACGACTCATACATGAGTCGTTCACTTCCTTAACTCGTTAACTCGTGCACGACTCATCGCTTATCTCGAACACGACTCATCACTTAACTCACGAGTTAACTTCCTATAACTCGAATACGACTCAAGCCTTAGCTAACTCGGTCATGACTTAACATCTAACACGTTAACTTGTACACGACCTAACTCTTAACTCGTCTACGAGTTAACCTCTATTCGAGTTAACTTCTCTATACGACTTAGGCTATAGCTAACACAAACAACACCAACGACCTGCAAATTCTACGATATATCGACACGTAAAATACGGGTCGTTACAAAACGGGATTACGATGGCTGGTCTTCGATTTACCATCAATGGAGAGTGGTGCACCACGGTACTATTCCGTTTCAAATCCATGCACGCAATTCTAAAAGTCGTACGGCACTGTTTCGCCATTTTGGACGGATGTTGCACCTTGCACCGTGGATGTTGCAACCTGTAGAAATCGATTATTCAAACGGCCATAACTTCTGGCTCGTTTAGAGTTACGGGAGCCATAACTTGTCAAAACAAAGGCCTCGATGAGTTCTATCTCTTTGACAGCTTTAATCCGTCAACGGATAGATTAATGCCCAAAAAGGACAACCCGAATCTCAATCGGGTATCGTAAGTTTTTTAGCCTTCGTTTTTTCGACACATGGATTTTTACGGTAAAACGGGATTACGGTGGCTGGTCTTCGATTTACCATCGCTGGAGAGTGGTGCAACAAGGTACTGTTCCGTTTCAAATCCATTCATGCATTTCTCAAAGTCGTACGGCACTGTTTCGCCATTTCGGACGGATGCTGCACCTTGCACCGTGGATGTTGCACCCTGTAGATATCGATTATTCAAACGGCCATAGCTTCTGGCTCATTTAGAGTTACGGGAGCCATAACCTGTCAAAACGAAGGCCTCGATGAGTTCTACGGTTTTGACAGCTTTCAGCCGTCAACGGATAGATTAATGCCTATAAAGGACAACCCGAATCTCAATCTGGTCTCGTAAGTTTTTTACCCTTCGTTTTTTCGACACGTGGATTTTTACGGTAAAACAGGATTACCGTGGCTGGCCTTCGATTTACCATCGCTAGAGAGTGGTGCACCATGGTACTATTCCGTTTCAAATCCATGCACGCATTTCTAAAAGTCGTACGGCACTATTTCGCCATTTCGGACGGATGTTGCACCTTGCACCATGGATGCTGCACCCTGTAGATATCGATTATTCGGACAGCCATAACTTCTGGCTCGTTTAGAGTTACGGGAGCCATAACCTGTCAAAACAAAGGCCTCTATGAGTTCTACGGCTTTGACAGCTTTCAGTCGTCAACGGATAGATTAATGCTCAATAAGGACAACCCGAATGTCAATCGGGTCTCGTAAGTTTTTTACCCTTCGTTTTTTCGACACGTGGATTTTTACGGTAAAATAGGAACACAGTGGCTGGTCTTCGATTTACCATCGCTGGAGAGTGGTGCACTATGGTACTGTTCCGTTTCAAATCCATGCACGCATTTCTAAAAGTCGTACGGCACCGTTTCGCCATTTCGGACGGATGTTGCACCTTGCACCGTGGATGTTGCACCCTGAAGATATTGATTATTCGGACGGCCATAACTTCTGGCTCGTTTAGAGTTACGGGAGCCATAACCTGTCAAAACGAAGGCCTCGATGAGTTCTACGGCTTTGACAGCTTTCAGCCGTCAACGGATAGATTAATGCCCAAAAAGTTCGACCCGAATCTCAATCGGGTCTCGTAAGTTTTTTACCCTTCGTTTTTTCGACACGTGGATTTTTATGGTAAAACGGGATTACCGTGGCCTGTCTTCGACTTCCCATCACTGGAGAGTGGTGCACTATGGTACTGTTCTGTTTCAAATCCATGCACGCTTTTCTAAAAGTCGTACGACACTGTTTCACCATTTCGGACGAATGTTGCACCTTGCACCGCGGATGTTGCACCCTGTAGATATCGATTATTCGGACGGCCATAACTTCCGGCTCGTTTAGAGTTACGGGAGCCATAACATGTCAAAACGAAGGCCTCGATGAGTTCTACGGCTTTGACAGCTTTCAGCCGTCAACGGATAGATTAATGCCCAAAAAGTTCAACCCGAATCTCAATCGGGTCTCGTAAGTTTTTTACCCTTCGTTTTTTCGACACGTGGATTTTTATGGTAAAACAGGATTACCGTGGCCCGTCTTCGACTTCCCATCGCTGGAGAGTGGTGCACCATGGTATGTTCCGTTTCAAATCCATGGACGTATTTCTAAAAGTCGTACGGCAGTGTTCGCCATTTCGGACGGATATTGCACCTTGCACCGTGGATGTTGCACCCAGTAGATATCGATTATTCGGACGGCCATACCTTCTGGCTCGTTTAGCGTTATGGGACCCATAACCTATCAAAACGAAGGCCTCGATGAGTTCTATGGCTTTGACAGCTTTTAGCCGTCAACGGATAGATTGATGCCCAAAAAGGATAACCCGAATCTCAATCGGGTCTCGTAAGTTTTTTACCTTTCGTTTTTTCGACACATGGATTTTTACGGTAAAGCGGGATTACCGTGGCCCGTCTTCGACTTCCCACCACTGGAGAGTGGTGCACCATGGTACTGTTCCGTTTCAAATCCATGCACGCTTTTTTAAAAGTCGTACGGCACTGTTTCGCCATTTCGGACGGATGTTGCACCTTGCACCGTGGATGTTGCACCCTGTAGATATCGATTAATCGGACGGCCATAACTTCTGGCTCATTTAGAGTTACGGGAGCCATAACCTGTCAAAACGAAGGCCTCGATGAGTTCTATGGCTTTGACCGCTTTCAGCCGTCAACGGATAGATTAATGCCCAAAAAGGACAACCCGAATCTCAATCGGCTCTCGTAAGTTTTTTACCTTTCGTTTTTTCGACACGTGGATTTTTACGGTAAAACGGGGTTACCGTGGCCCGTCTTCGACTTCCCATCGCTGGAGATTGGTGCACCAGGGTACTTTTTCGTTTCAAATCCATGCACGCATTTCTAAAATTCGTACGGAACTGTTTCGCCATTTCGGACGGATGTTGCACCTTGCACCGTGGATGTTGCACCCTGTAGATATCGATTATTCAAACGGCCATAAATTCTGGCTCGTTTAGAGTTACAAGAGCCATAACCTGTCAAAACGAAGGCCTCGATGAGTTCTACGGCTTTGATAGCTTTCAGCCGTCAACGGATAGATTAATGCCCAAAAAGTACAACCCGAATCTCAATCGGGTCTCGTAAGTTTTTTACCCTTCGTTTTTTCGACACGTGGATTTTTACGGTAAAACGTGATAACCGTGGCTGTCTTTCGATTTACCATCGCTGGAGAGTGGTGCACCATGGTACTATTCCGTTTCAAATCTATGCACGAATTTCTAAAAGTCATACGACAATGTTTCGCCATTTCGGACGGATGTTGCACCTTGCACCGTGGATGTTGCACCCTGTTGATATCGATTATTCGGACGGCCATAACTTTTGGCTCGTTTAGAGTTACGGGAGCCATAACCTGTCAAAACAAAGGCCTCGATGAGTTCTACGGCTTTGACAGCTTTCAACCGTCAACGGATAGATTAATGCCCAAAAAGGACAACCCGAATCTCAATCGGGTCTCGTAAGTTTTTTACCCTTCGTTTTTTCGACACGTGGATTTTTACGGTAAAACGGGATTACGGTGGCTGGTCTTCGATTTACCATCGCTGGCGAGTGGTGCACCATGGTACTGTTCCGTTTCAAATCCATGTACGCATTTCTAAAAGACGTACGACACTGTTTAGCCATTTCGGACGGATGTTCCACCTTGCACCGTGGATGATGCACCCTGTAGATATCGATTATTCAAACGGCCATAACTTCTGGCTCATTTAGAGTTACGGCAGCCATAACCTGTCAAAACGAAGGCCTCGATGAGTTCTACGGCTTTGACAGCTTTCAGCCATCAACGGATAGACTAATGCCCAAAAAGGACAACCCAAATCTCAATCGGGTCTCGTAAGTTTTTTCCCTTCGTTTTTTCGACACGTGTATTTTTACGGTAAAACGGGATTACCGTGGCTGGTCTTCGATTTCCATTGCTGGAGAGTGGTGAACCATGGTTCTGTTCCATTTCAAATCCATGCACGCATTTCTAAAAGTCGTACGGCACTGTTTCGCCATTTCGGACAGATGTTGCACCTTGCACCATGGATTACACCTAGTAGATATCGATTATTCGGACGGCCATAACTTCTGGCTCGTTTAGAGTTACGGGCGCCATAACCTATCAAAACGAAGGCCTCGATGAGTTCTACGGCTTTGACGGATTTCAGCCGTCAACTGATAGATTAATGCCCAAAAAGTTCAACCCGAATCTCAATCGGGTCTCATAAGTTTTTTACCCTTCATTTTTTCGACACGTGGATTTTTACGGTAAAACGGGATTACGGTGGCTGGTCTTCGATTTAACATCGCTGGAGAGTGGTGCACCATGGCACCATTCCGTTTCAAATCCATGCACGCATTTTTAAAAGTCGTACGGCACTGTTTCGCCATTTCGGACGAATGTTGCACCTTGCACCGTGGATGTTGCACCGTGTAGATATCGATTATACGGACGGCCATAACTTTTGGCTCGTTTAGAGTTACGGGAGCCATAACCTGTCAAAACGAAGGCCTCGATCAGTTATATGGCTTTGAAAGCTTTCAGCCGTCAACGGATAGATTAATGCCCAAAAAAGACAACCCGAATCTCAATCGAGTCTCGTAAGTTTTTTACCCTTCGTTTTTTCGACACGTGGAATTTTACGGTAAAACGGGATTACGGTGGCTGGTCTTCGATTTACCATCGCTGAAGAGTGGTGCACAATGGTACTGTTCCGTTTCAAATCCATGCACGCCTTTCTAAAAGTCGTACGGCACTGTTTTGCCATTTCGGACGGATGTTGCACCTTGCACCGTGGATGTTGCACCCTGTAGATATCGATTATTCGGACGGCCATAACTTCTGGCTCGTTTAGAGTTACGGGAGCCATAACCTGTCAAAACGAAGGACTCGATGAGTTCAACGGCTTTGATAGCTTTCAGCCTTCAACGGATAGATTTTTGCCCAAAAAGGACAACCCGAATCTCAATCGGGTCTCCTAAGTTTTTTCCCCTACGTTTTTTCGACACGTGGATTTTTACGGTAAAACGGGATTACGGTGGCTGGTCTTCGATTTACCATCGTTGGAGAGTGGTGCACCATGGTACTGTTCCGTTTCAAATCCATGCATGCATTTCTAAAAGTCGTACGGCACTGTTTCGCCATTTCGGACGGATGTTGCACCTTGCACCGTGGATGTTGCACCCTGTAGATATCGATTATCCGGACAGCCATAACTTCTGGCTCGTTTAGAGTTACGGGAGCCATAACCTGTCAAAACGAATGCCTCAATGAGTTCAACGGCTTTGATAGCTTTCAGCCATCAACGGATAGATTAATGTCAAATAAGGACAACCCGAATCTCAATCGGGTCTCGTAAGTTTTTTACCCTACGTTTTTCGACACGTGGATTTTTATGGTAAAACGGGATTACGGTGGCTGGTCTTCGATTTACCATCGTTGGAGAGTGGTGCAGCATGGTACTGTTCCGTTTCAAATCCATGCACGCATTTCTAAAAGTCGTACGGCACTGTTTCGCCATTTCGGACGGATGTTGTACCTTGCACCGTGGATGTTGCACCATGTAGATATCGATTATTCGGACGGCCATAACTTAAGGATCGTTTAGAGTTACAAAAGCCATAACCTATCAAAACGAAGGCCTCGATGAGTTCTACGGCTTTGATAGCTTTCAGCCGTCAACGGATAGATTAATGCCCAAAAAGGACAACCCAAATCTCAATCGGGTCTCCTAAGTTTTTTACCCTTCGTTTTTTCGACGCGTGGATTTTTACGGTAAAACGGGATTACGGTGCTTGGTCTTCGATTTACCATCGCTGGAGAGTGGTGCACCATGGTACTGTTCTGTTTCAAATCCATGCATGCATTTCTAAAATTCGTACGACACTGTTTCGCCATTTCGAACGGATGTTGCACCTTGCACCGTGGATGTTGCACCCTGTAGATATCGATTATTCAAACGGCCATAACTTCTGGCTCGTTTAGAGTTACGGTAGCCATAACCTGTCAAAATGAAGGCCTCGATGAGTTCTATGGCTTTGACAGCTTTCAGCCGTCAACGGATAGACTTATGCCTAAAAAGGACAACCCGAATCTCAATCGGGTCTCGTAAGTTTTTTACCCTTCGTTTTTTCGACACGTGGATTTTTACGGTAAAACGGGATTACCGTGGATGGCCTTAGATTTACCATCGCTGGAGAGTGGTGCACCATGGTACTGTTCCATTTCAAATCCATGCACGCATTTCTGAAAGTCGTACGACACTGTTTCGCCATTTCGGAAGGATGTTGCACCTTGCACCGTGGATGTTGCACCCTGTAGATATCGATTATTCAAACGGCCATAACTTCTGGCTCGTTTAGAGTTATGGGAGCCATAAACTGTCAAAACGAAGGCCTCGATGAGTTCTATGGCTTTGACAGCTTTCAGCCGTCAACGGATAGATTAATGCCCAAAAAGGACAACCCGAATCTCAATCGGGTCTCGTAAGTTTTTTACCTTTCGTTTTTTCGACACGTGGATTTTTACTGTAAAACGGGATTACCGTGGCCCGTCTTCGACTTCCCATCGCTGGAGAGTGGTGCACCATGGTACTGTTCCGTTTCAATTCCATGTATGCATTTCTAAAAGATGTACGGCACTGTTTCGCCATTTCGGACGGATGTTGTACCTTGCACCGTGGATGTTGCACCCTGTAGATATCGATTATTCGGACGGCCATAACTTCTGGCTCGTTTAGAGTTACGGGAGCCATAACCTGTCAAAACGAAGGCCTCGATGAGTTCTACGGCTTTGACATCTTTCAGCCGTCAACGGATAGATTAATGCCCAAAAAGGACAACCCGAATCTCAATCGGGTCTCGTAAGTTTTTTACCCTTCGTTTTTTCGACACGTGTATTTTTACGGTAAAACGGGATAACCGTGGCTGGTCTTCGATTTACCATTGCTGGAGAGTGGTGCACCACGGTTCTGTTCCGTTTCAAATCCATGCACGCATTTCTAAAAGTCGTACGACACTGTTTCGCCATTTCGGACGTATGTTGCACCTTGCACCGTGGATTTTACACCCAGTAGATATCGATTATTCGGACGGCCATAACTTCTGGCTCGTTTACAGTTATGGAGCCATAACCTATCAAAACGAAGGCCTCGATGTGTTCTACGGCTTTGACGGCTTACAGCCGTCAACGGATAGATTAATGCCCAAAAAGGTCAACCCGAATCTCAATTGGGTCTCATAAGTTTTTTACCCTTCGTTTTTTCGACACGTGGATTTTTACGGTAAAACGGGATTACGGTGGCTGGTCTTCGATTTACCATCGCTGGAGAGTGGTGCACCATGGAACCGTTCCGTTTCAAATCCATGCACGCATTTTTAAAAGTCGTACGACACTGTTTCGCCATTTCGGACGAATGTTGCACCTTGCACTGTGGATGTTGCACCCTGTAGATATCGATTATACGGACGACCATAACTTTTGGCTCGTTTAGATTTACGGGAGCCATAACCTTTCAAAACGAAGGCCTCAATGAGCTCTACGGTTTTGAAAGCTTTCAGCCGTCAACGGATAGATTAATGCCCATAAAGGACAACCGAAATCTCAATCGGGTCTCGTAAGTTTTTTACCCTTCGTTTTTTCGACACGTGGAATTTTATGGTAAAACGGGATTACGGTGGCTGGTCTTCGATTTACCATCGCTGGAGAGTGGTGCACCATGGTACTGTTCCGTTTCAAATCCATGCACGCATTTCTAAAAGTCGTACGGCACTGTTTCGCCATTTCGGACGGATGTTGCACCTTGCACCGTGGATGTTGCACTCTGTAGATATCGATTATTCGGAAGACCATAACTTCTGGCTCGTTTAGAGTTACGGGAGCCATAACGTGTCAAAACGAAGGCCTCGATGAGTTCAACGGCTTTGATAGCTTCTAGCCGTCAACGGATAGATTATTGCCCAAAAAGGACAACACGAATCTCAATCGGGTCTCGTAAGTTTTTTACCCTACGTTTTTTCGACACGTGGATTTTTACGGTAAAACGGGATTATGGTGGCTGGTCTTCGATTTACCATCGTTGGAGAGTGGTGCACCATGGTACTGTTCCGTTTCAAATCCACGCACGCATTTCTAAAAGTCGTACGGCACTGTTTCGCCATTTCGGACGGATGTTGCACCTTGCACCGCGGATGTTGCACCCTGTAGATATCGATTATCCGGACGGCCATAACTTCTGGCTCGTTTAGAGTTACGGGAGCCATAACTTGTCAAAACGAAGGCCTCGATGAGTTCAACGGCTTTGATAGCTTTCAGCCGTCAACGGATAGATTAATGCCAAAAAAGGACAACCCGAATCTCAATCAGGTCTCGTAAGTTTTTACCCTACGTTTTTTCGACACGTGGATTTTTATGGTAAAACGGGATTACGGTGGCTGGTCTTCGATTTACCATCGTTGGAGAGTGGTGCACCATGGTACTGTTCCGTTTCCAATTCATGCACGCATTCCTAAAAGTCGTACGGCACTGTTTCGCCATTTCGGACGGATGTTGCACCTTGCACCGTGGATGTTGCACCCTGTAGATATCAATTATTCGGACGGCCATAACTTAAGGATCGTTTAGAGTAACAAAAGCCATAACCTATCAAAATGAGGGCCTTGATGAGTTCTACGGCTTTGACAGCTTTTAGCCGTCAACAGATAGATTAATGCCCAAAAAGGACAACCCGAATCTCAATCGGGTCTCCTAAGTTTTTTACCCTTCGTTCTTTCGACACGTGGATTTTTACGGTAAAATGGGATTACGGTAGTTGGTCTTCGATTTACCATCGCTGGAGAGTGGTGCACCATGGCACTGTTCTGTTTCAAATCCATGCATGCATTTCTAAATGTCGTACGGCACTGTTTCGCCATTTCGGACGGATGTTGCACCTTGCACCGTAGATGTCGCACCCTGTAGATATCGATTATTCGGACGGCCATAACTTCTGGCTCGTTTAGAGTTACGGGAGCCATAACCTGTCAAAACGAAGGCCTCGATGAGTTCTACGGCTTTGAAAGCTTTCAACCGTCAACGGATAGATTAATGCTCAAAAAGGGCAACCCGAATCTCTATCGGGTCTCGTAAAATTTTTTACCCTTCGTTTTTTCGACACGTGGAATTTTACGGTAAAACGGGATTACGGTGGCTGGTCTTCGATTTACCATCGCTGGAGAGTGGTGCACCATGGTACTGTTCCTTTTCAAATCCATGCACGCATTTCTGAAAGTCGTACGGCACTGTTTCGCCATTTCGGACGGATGTTGCACCTTGCACCGTGGATGTTGCACCCTGTAGATATCGATTATTCAAACGGCCATATCTTCTGGTTCGTTTAGAGTTACGGGAGCCATAACCTGTCAAAACGAAGGCCTCGATGAGTTCTACAGCTTTGACAGCTTTCAGCCGTCAACGGTTAGATTTATGCCTAAAAAGGACAACCCGAATCTCAATCGGGTCTCGTAACACGTGGATTTTTACGGTAAAACGGGAATACTGTGGCTGGCCTTCGATTTACCATCGCTGGAAAGTGGTGCACCATGGTACTGTTCCGTTTCAAATCCATGCACGCATTTCTAAAAGTCGTACGACACTGTTTCGCCATTTCGGACGGATGTTGCACCTTGCACCGTGGATGTTGCACCCTGTAGATATCGATTATTCGGACGGCCATAACTTCTAGTTCGTTTAGAGTTACGGGAGCCATAACTTGTCAAAACAAAGGCCTCGATGAGTTCTACGGCTTTGAAAGCTTTCAGCCGTCAACAGATAGACTAATGCCCAAAAAGGACAACCCGAATCTCAATCGGGTCTCGTAAATTTTTTACCCTTCGTTTTTTTCGACACGTGGATTTTTACAGTAAAACAGGATCACGGTGGCTGGTCTTCGATTTACCATCGCTGGAGAGTGGTGCACCATGGTATTGTTCCATTTCAAATCCATGCACGCATTTCTAAAAGACGTACGACACTGTTTCGCCATTACGGACGGATGTTGCACCTTGAACTATGGATGTTGCACCCTGTAGATATCGATTATTCGTACGGCCATAACTTCTGGCTCGTTTAGAGTTACGGGAGCCATAACCTGTCAAAACGAAGGCCTCGATGAGTTCTTCGGGTTTGAAAGCTTTCAGCCGTCAACGGATAGATTAATGCCCAAAAAGGGCGACCCGAATATCTATCGGGTCTCGTAAGTTTTTTACCCTTCGTTTTTTCGACACGTGGAATTTTATGATAAAACAGGATTACGATGGCTGGTCTTCGATTTACCATCGACGGAGAGTGGTGCACCACGGTACTGTTCCGTTTCAAATCCATGCACGCAATTCTAAGAGTCGTACGGCACTGTTTCGCCATTTCGGACGGATGTTGCACCTTGCACCGTGGATGTTGCACCCTGTAGATATCGATTATTCAAACGGCCATAACTTCTGGCTCGTTTAGAGTTACGGGAGCCATAACCTGTCAAAACGAAGGCCTCGATGAGTTCTATGTCTTTGACAGCTTTAATCCGTCAACGGATAGATTAATGCCCAAAAAGGACAACCCGAATCTCAATCGGGTATCGTAAGTTTTTTACCCTTCGTTTTTTCGACACATGGATTTTTACGGTAAAACGGGATTACGGTGGCTGGTCTTCGATTTACCATCGCTTGAGAGTGGTGCAACATGGTACTGTTCCGTTTCAAATTCATTCACGCATTTCTAAAAGTCGTACGGCACTGTTTCGCCATTTCGGACGGATGTTGCACCTTGCACCGTGGATGTTGCACCCTGTAGATATCGATTATTCAAACGGCCATAACTTCTGGCTCATTTAGAGTTACGGGATCCATAACCTGTCAAAACGAAGGCCTCGATGAGTTCTACGGTTTTGACAGCTTTCAGCCGTCAACGGATAGATTAATGCCTATAAAGGACAACCCGAATCTCAATCGGGTCTCGTAAGTTTTTTACCCTTCGTTTTTTCGACACGTGGATTTTTACGGTAAAACAGGATTACCGTGGCTGGCCTTTGATTTACCATCGCTAGAGAGTGGTGCACCATGGTACTGTTCCGTTTCAAATCCATGCACGCATTTCTAAAAGTCGTACGGCACTATTTCGCCATTTCGGACGGATGTTGCACCTTGCACCGTGGATGCTGCACCCTGTAGATATCGATTATTCAGACAGCCATAACTTCTGGCTCGTTTAGAGTTACGGGAGCCATAACCTGTCAAAACAAAGGCCTCTATGAGTTCTACGGCTTTGACAGCTTTCAGTCGTCAACGGATAGATTAATGCTCAATAAGGACAACCCGAATGTCAATCGGGTCTCGTAAGTTTTTTACCCTTCGTTTTTTCGACACGTGGATTTTTACGGTAAAATAGGAATACAGTGGCTGGTCTTCGATTTACCACCGCTGGAGAGTGGTGCACTATGGTACTGTTCCGTTTCAAATCAATGCACGCATTTCTAAAAGTCGTACGGCACTGTTTCGCCATTTCGGACGGATGTTGCACCTTGCACCGTGGATGTTGCACCCTGAAGATATTGATTATTCGGACGGCCATAACTTCTGGCTCGTTTAGAGTTACGGGACCCATAACCTGTCAAAACGAAGGCCTCGATGAGTTCTACGGCTTTGACAGCTTTCAGCCGTCAACGGATAGATTAATGCCCAAAAAGGACAAACCGAATCTCAATCGGGTCTCGTAAGTTTTTTACCCTTCGTTTTTTCGACACGTGTATTTTTATGGTAAAACGGATTACCGTGGCCTGTCTTCGACTTCCCATCACTGGAGAGTGGTGCACCATGGTACTGTTCTGTTTCAAATCCATGCACGCTTTTCTAAAAGTCGTACGACACAGTTTCACCATTTCGGACGGATGTTGCACCTTGCACCGCGGATGTTGCACCCTGTAGATATCGATTATTCGGACGGCCATAACTTCTGGCTCGTTTAGAGTTACGGGAGCCATAACATGTCAAAACGAAGGCCTCGATGAGTTCTACGGCTTTGATAGCTTTTAGCCGTCAACGGATAGATTAATGCCCAAAAAGTTCTACCCGAATCTCAATCGGGTCTCGTAAGTTTTTTACCCTTCGTTTTTTGGACACGTGGATTTTTATGGTAAAACAGGATTACCATGGCCCGTCTTCGACTTCCCATCACTGGAGAGTGGTGCACCATGGTACTGTTCCGTTTCAAATCCATGCACGTATTTCCAAAAGTCGTACGGCAGTGTTTCGCCATTTCGGACGGATATTGCACCTTGCACCGTGGATGTTGCACCTAGTAGATATCGATTATTCGGACAGCCATACCTTCTGGCTCGTTTAGCGTTATGGGACCCATAACCTGTCAAAACAAAGGCCTCGATGAGTTCTATGGCTTTGACAGCTTTCAGCCGTCAACGGATAGATTAATGCCCAAAAACGATAACCCGAATCTCAATCGGGTCTCGTAAGTTTTTTACCTTTCGTTTTTTCGACACATGGATTTTTACGGTAAAACGGGATTACCGTGGCCCGTCTTCGATTTCCCATCGCTGGAGAGTGGTGCACCATGGTACTGTTCCGTTTCAAATCCATGCACGCTTTTCTAAAAGTCGTACGGCACTGTTTCACCATTTCGGACGGATGTTGCACCTTGCACCGTGGATGTTGCACCCTGTAGATATCGATTAATCGGACGGCCATAACTTCTGGCTTGTTTAGAGTTACGGGAGCCATAACCTGTCAAAACGAAGGCCTCGATGAGTTCTATGGCTTTGACCGCTTTCAGCCGTCAACGGATAGATTAATGCCCAAAAAGGACAACCCGAATCTCAATCGGGTCTTGTAAGTTTTTTACCTTTCGTTTTTTTGACACGTGGATTTTTACGGTAAAACGGGGTTACCATGGCCCGTCTTCGACTTCCCATCGCTGGAGAGTGGTGTACCAGGGTACTTTTTCGTTTCAAATCCATGCACGCATTTCTAAAATTCGTACGACACTGTTTCGCCATTTCGGACGGATGTTGCACCTTGCACCGTGGATGTTGCACCCTGTAGATATCGATTATTCAAATGGCCATAAATTCTGGCTCGTTTAGAGTTACGGGAGCCATAACCAGTCAAAACGAAGGCCTCGATGAGTTCTACGGCTTTGATAGCTTTCAGCCGTCAATGGATAGATTAATGCCCAAAAAGTACAACCCGAATCTCAATCGGGTCTTGTAAGTTTTTTACCCTTCGTTTTTTCGACACGTGGATTTTTACGGTAAAATGTGATAACCGTGGCTGGCTTTCGATTTACCATCGCTGGAGAGTGGTGCACCATGGTACTATTCCGTTTCAAATCCATGCACGAATTTCTAAAAGTCGTAAAACACTGTTTCGCCATTTCGGACGGATGTTGCACCTTGCACCGTGGATGTTGCACCCTGTTGATATCGATTATTCGGACGGCCATAACTTTTGGCTCGTTTAGAGTTACGGGAGCCATAACCTGTCAAAACGAAGGCCTCGATGAGTTCTACGGATTTGACAACTTTCAGCCGTCAACGGATAGATTAATGCCCAAAAAGGACAACCCGAATCTCAATCGGGTCTCGTAAGTTTTTTACCCTTCGTTTTTTTCGACACGTGGATTTTTACAGTAAAACAGGATCACGGTGGCTGGTCTTCGATTTACCATCGCTGGCGAGTGGTGCACCATGGTACTATTCCGTTTCAAATCCATGTACGCAATTCTAAAAGACGTACGACACTGTTTCGCCATTTTGGATGGATGTTCCACCTTGCACCGTGGATGATGCACCCTGTAGATATCGATTACTCAAACGGCCATAACTTCTGGCTCATTTAGAGTTACGGCAGCCATAACCTGTCAAAACGAAGGCCTCGATGAGTTCTATGGCTTTGATAGCTTTCAGCCGTCAACGGATAGATTAATGCCCAAAAAGGACAACCCGAATCTCAATCGGGTCTCGTAAGTTTTTTACCCTTCGTTTTTTCGACACGTGTATTTTTACGGTAAAACGTGATTACCGTGGCTGGTCTTCGATTTGCCATTGCTGGAGAGTGGTGAACCATGGTTCTGTTCCGTTTCAAATCCATGCACGCATTTCTAAAAGTCGTACGGCACTGTTTCGCCATTTCGGACAGATGTTGCACCTTGCACCATGGATTACACCCAGTAGATATCGATTATTCGGACGGCCATAACTTCTGGCTCGTTTAGAGTTACGGGCGCCATAACCTATCAAAACGAAGGCCTCGATGAGTTCTACGGCTTTGACGGATTTCAGCCGTCAACTGATAGATTAATGCCCAAAAAGGTCAACCCGAATCTCAATCGGGTCTCATAAGTTTTTTACCCTTCATTTTTTCGACACGTGGATTTTTACGGTAAAACGGGATTACGGTGGCTGGTCTTCGATTTACCATCGCTGGAGAGTGGTGCACCATGGCACCATTCTGTTTCAAATCCATGCACGCATTTTTAAAAGTCGTACGACACTGTTTCGCCATTTCGGACGAATGTTGCACCTTGCACCGTGGATGTTGCACCGTGTAGATATCGATTATACGGACGGCCATAACTTTTGGCTCGTTTAGAGTTACGGGAGCCATAACCTGTCAAAACGAAGGCCTCGATCAGTTCTATGGCTTTGAAAGCTTTCAGCCGTCAACGGATAGATTAATGCCCAAAAAAGACAACCCGAATCTCAATCGAGTCTCGTAAGTTTTTTACCCTTCGTTTTTTCGACACGTGGAATTTTACGGTAAAACGGGATTACGGTGGCTGGTCTTCGATTTACCATCGCTGAAGAGTGGTGCACAATGGTACTGTTCCGTTTCAAATCCATGCACGCATTTCTAAAAGTCGTACGGCACTGTTTCGCCATTTCGGACGGATGTTGCACCTTGCACCGTGGATGTTGCACCCTGTAGATATCGATTATTCGGACGGCCATAACTTCTGGCTCGTTTAGAGTTACGGGAGCCATAACCTGTCAAAACGAAGGCCTCGATGAGTTCAACGGCTTTGATAGCTTTCAGCCTTCAACGGATAGATTATTGCCCAAAAAGGACAACCCGAATCTCAATCGGGTCTCCTAAGTTTTTTACCCAACGTTTTTTCGACACGTGAATTTTTACGGTAAAACGGGATTACGGTGGCTGGTCTTCGATTTACCATCGTTGGAGAGTGGTGCACCATGGTACTGTTCCGTTTCAAATCCATGCGTGCATTTCTAAAAGTCGTACGGCGCTGTTTCGCCATTTCGGACGGATGTTGCACCTTGCACCGTGGATGTTGCACCCTGTAGATATCGATTATCCGGACGGCCATAACTTCTGCCTCGTTTAGAGTTACGGGAGCCATAACCTGTCAAAACGAAGGCCTCAATGAGTTCAACGGCTTTAATAGCTTTCAGCCTTCAACGGATAGATTAATGTCAAAAAAGGACAACCCGAATCTCAATCGGGTCTCGTAAGTTTTTTACCCTACGTTTTTTCGACACGTGGATTTTTATGGTAAAACGGGATTACGGTGGCTGGTCTTCGATTTACCATCGTTGGAGAGTGGTGCACCATGGTACTGTTCCGTTTCAAATCCATGCACGCATTTCTAAAAGTCGTACGGCACAGTTTCGCCATTTTGGACGGATGTTGTACCTTGCACCATGGATGTTGCACCATGTAGATATCGATTATTCGGACGGCCATAACTTAAGGATCGTTTAGAGTTATAAAAGCCATAACCTATCAAAACGAAGGCCTCGATGAGTTCTACGGCTTTGATAGCTTTCACCTGTCAACGGGTAGATTAATGCCCAAAAAGGACAACCCAAATCTCAATCGGGTCTCCTAAGTTTTTTACCCTTCGTTTTTTCGACACGTGGATTTTTACGGTAAAACGGGATTACGGTGGTTGGTCTTCGATTTACCATCGCTGGAGAGTGGTGCACCATGGCACTGTTCTGTTGCAAATCCATGCATGCATTTCTAAAAGTCGTACGACACTGTTTCGCCATTTCGAACGGATGTTGCACCTTGCACCGTGGATGTTGCACCCTGTAGATATCGATTATTCAAACGGCCATAACTTCTGGCTCGTTTAGAGTTACGGTAGCCATAACCTGTCAAAATGAAGACCTCGATGAGTTCTATGGCTTTGACAGCTTTCAGCCGTCAACGGATAGATTTATGCCTAAAAAGGACAACCCGAATCTCAATCGGGTCTCGTAAGTTTTTTACCCTTCGTTTTTTCGACACGTGGATTTTTACGGTAAAACGGGATTACCGTGGATGGCCTTCGATTTACCATCGCTGGAGAGTGTTGCACCATGGTACTGTTCCATTTCAAATCCATGCACGCATTTCTGAAAGTCGTACGACACTGTTTCGCCATTTCGGACGGATGTTGCACCTTGCACCGTGGATGTTGCACCCTGTAGATATCGATTATTTAAACGGCCATAACTTCTGGCTCGTTTAGAGTTATGAGAGCCATAACCTGTCAAAATGAAGGCCTCGATGAGTTCTATGGCTTTGACAGCTTTCAGCCGCCAACGGATAGATTTATGCCTAAAAAGGACAACCCGAATCTCAATCGGGTCTCGTAAGTTTTTTACCCTTCGTTTTTTCGACACGTGGATTTTTACGGTAAAACGGGATTACCGTGGATGGCCTTCGATTTACCATCACTGGAGAGTGGTGCACCATGGTACTGTTCCGTTTCAAATCCATGCACAAATTTCTGAAAGTCGTACGGCACTGTTTCGCCATTTCGGACGGATGTTGCACCTTGCACCGTGGATGTTGCACCCTGTAGATATCGAATATTCGGACGGCCATAACTTCTAGCTCGTTTAGAGTGACGGGAGCCATAACCTGTCAAAACAAAGGCCTCGATGAGTTCTACGGCTTTGACAGCTTTCAGCCGTCAACAGATAGATTAATGCCCAAAAAGGACAACCCGAATCTCAATCGGGTCTCGTAAGTTTTTTACCCTTCGTTTTTTTCGACACGTGGATTTTTACGGTAAAACAGGATCACGGTGGCTGGTCTTCGATTTACCATTGCTGGAGAGTGGTGCACCATGGTACTGTTCCGTTTTAAGTCCACGCATGCATTTATAAAAGACGTACGACACTGTTTCGCCATTTCGGACGGATGTTGCACCTTGCACCGTGGATGTTGCACCCTGTAGATATCGATTATTCGGACGACCATAACTTCTGGCTCGTTTAGAGTTACGGGAGCCATAACCTGTCAAAATGAAGGCCTCGATGAGTTCTACGGCTTTGAAAGCTTTCAGCCATCAACGAATAGTTTAATAGCCAAAAAGGACAACCCGAATCTCTATCGGGTCTCGTAGGTTTTTTACCCTTCGTTTTTTCGACACGTGGAATTTTACGATAAAACGGGATTACGATAGCTGGTCTTCGATTTACCATCGCTGGAGAGTGGTGCACCACGGTACTGTTCCGTTTCAAATCCATGCACGCAATTCTAAAAGTCGTACGGCACTGTTTCGCCATTTCGGACGGATGTTGCACCTTGCACCGTGGATGTTGCACCCTGTAGATATCGATTATTCAAACGGCCATAACTTCTGGCTCGTTTAGAGTTACGGGAGCCATAACCTGTCAAAACGAAGGCTTCGATAAGTTCTACCTCTTTGACAGCTATCATCCGTCAACGGATAGATTAATGCCCAAAAAGGACAACCCGAATCTCAATCGGGTATCGTAAGTTTTTTACCCTTCGTTTTTTCGACACGTGGATTTTTACGGTAAAACGGGATTACGGTGGCTGGTCTTCGATTTACCATCGCTGGAGAGTTGTGCACCATGGTACTATTCCGTTTCAAATCCATGCACGCATTTCTAAAAGTCGTACGGCACTGTTTCGCCATTTCTGACGGATGTTGCACCTTGCACCGTGGATGATGCACCCTGTAGATATCGATTATTCAAACGGCCATAACTTCTGGCTCATTTAGAGTTACGGGAGCCATAACCTGTCAAACCGAAGGCCTCGATGAGTTCTACGGCTTTGACAGCTTTCAGCCGTCAATGGATAGATTAATGCCCAAAAAGGACAACCCGAATCTCAATCGGGTCTCGTAAGTTTTTTACCCTTCGTTTTTTCGACACGTTTATTTTTGCGGTAAAACGGGATTACCGTGGCTGGCCTTCGATTTACCATCGCTGGAGAGTGGTGCACCATGGTACTGTTCCGTTTCAAATCCATGCACGCATTTCTAAAAGTCGTACGGCACTATTTCGCCATTTCGGACGGATGTAGCACCTTGCACCGTGGATGTTGCACCCTGTAGATATCGATTATTCGGACGGCCATAACTTCTGGCTCGTTTAGAGTTACGGGAGCCATAACCTGTCAAAACGAAGGCCTTGATGAGTTCTACGGCTTTGACCCCTTTCAGCCGTCAACGGATAGATTAATGCCCAAAAAGGACAACTCGAATCTCAATCGGGTCTCGTAAGTTTTTTACCCTTCGTTTTTTTCGACACGTGGATTTTAACAGTAAAACAGGATCACGGTGGCTGGTCTTCGATTTACCATCGCTGGAGAGTGGTGCACCACGATACTGTTCCGTTTCAAATCCATGCACGCAATTCTAAAAGTCATACGACACTGTTTCGCCATTTCCGACGGATGTTGCACCTTGCACCGTGGATGTTGCACCCTGTAGATATCGATTATTCAAACGGCCATAACTTCTGGCTCGTTTAGAGTTACGGGAGCCATAACCTGTCAAAATGAAGGCATCAATGTGTTCTATGTCTTTGACAGCTTTAATCCGTCAACGGATATATTAATAGCCAAAAAGGGCAAACCGAATCTCAATCGGGTATCCTAAGTTTTTTACCCTTCGTTTTTTCGACACGTGGATTTTTACGGTAAAACGGGATTACGGTGGCTGGTCTTCGATTTACCATCGCTGGAGAGTGGTGCAACATGGTACTGTTCCGTTTCAAATCCATGCACGCATTTCTAAAAGTCGTACGGCACTGTTTCGCCATTTCGGACGGATGTTGCACCTTGCACCGTGGATGTTGCACCCTGTAGATATCGATTATTCAAACGACCATAACTTCTGGCTCATTTAGAGTTACGCGAGCCATAACCTGTCAAAACGAAGGCCTCAATGAGTTCTACGGTTTTGACAGCTTTCAGCCGTCAACGGATAGATTAATGCCTAAAACGGACAACCCGAATCTCAATCGGGTCTCTTAAGTTTTTTACCCTTCATTTTTTCGACACGTGGATTTTTACGGTAAAACAGGTTTACCGTGGCTGGCCTTCGATTTACCATCGCTGGAGGGTGGTGCACCATGGTACTGTTCCGTTTCAAATTCATGCACGCATTTCTAAAAGACGTACGACACTGTTTCGCCATTTCGGACGGATGTTGCACCTTGCACCGTGGATGCTGCACCCTGTAGATATCGATTATTCGGACAGCCATACCTTCTGGCTCGTTTAGAGTTACGGGAGCCATAACCTGTCAAAACAAAGGCCTCTATGAGTTCTATGGCTTTGACAGCTTTCAGTCGTCAACGGATAGATTAATGCTCAATAAGGACAACCCGAATGTCAATCGGGTCTCGTAAGTTTTTTACCCTTCGTTTTTTCGACACGTGGATTTTTATGGTAAAACAGGAATGCAGTGGATGGTCTTCGATTTACCATCGCTGGAGAGTGGTGCACCATGGTACTGTTCCGTTTCAAATCCATGCACGCATTTCTAAAAGTCGTACGGCACTGTTTCGCCATTTCGGACGGATGTTGCACCTTGCACCGTGGATGTTGCACCCTGAAGATATCGATTATTCGGACGGCCATAACTTATGGCTCGTTTAGAGTTGCGGGAGTCATAACCTGTCAAAACGAAGGCCTTGATGGGTTCTACGGCTTTGACGGCTTTCAGACGTCAACGGATAGATTAATGCCCGAAAAGGACAACCCGAATCTCAATCGGGTCTCGTAAGTTTTTTACCCTTCGTTTTTTCGACACGTGTATTTTTACGGTAAAACGGGATTACCGTGGCCCGTCTTCGACTTCCCATCACTGGAGAGTGGTGCACCATGGTACTGTTCTGTTTCAAATCCATGCATGCATTTCTAAATGTCATACGACACTGTTTCGCCATTTCGGACGGATGTTGCACCTTGCACCGTGGATGTTGCACCCTGTTGATATCGATAATTCAAACGGCCATAACTTCTGGCTCGTTTAGAGTTACGGGAGCCATAACCTGTCAAAACGAAGGCCTCGATGAGTTCTACGGCTTTGACAGCTTTCAGCCGTCAACGGATAGAACAATGCCCAAAAAGGTCAACCCGAATCTCAATCGGGTCTCGTAAGTTTTTTACCCTTCGTTTTTTCGACACGTGGATTTTTACGATAAAACATGACTACCGTGGCCCGTCTTCGGCTTCCCATCGCTGGAGAGTGGTGCACCATGGTACTGTTCCGTTTCAAATCCATGCACGTATTTCTAAAAGTCGTACGACACTGTTTCACCATTTCGGACGGATGTTGCACCTTGCACCGTGGATGTTGCACAAAGTAGATATCGATTATTCGGACGGCCATAACTTCTGGCTCGTTTAGAGTTACGGGACCCATAACCTTTCAAAACGAAGGCCTCGATGTGTTCTATGGCTTTGACAGCTTTCATCCGTCAACGGATAGATTAATGCCCAAAAAGGACAACCCGAATCTCAATCGGGTCTCGTAAGTTTTTTACCTTTCGTTTTTTCGACACGTGGATTTTTACGGTAAAACGGGATTACCATGGCCCGTCTTCGACTTCCCATCGCTGGAGAGTGGTGAACCATGGTACTGTTCCGTTTCAAATCCATGCACGCTTTTCTAAAAGTCGTACGGCACTGTTTCGCCATTTAGGACGGATGTTGCACCTTGCACCGTGGATGTTGCACCCTATAGATATCGATTATTCAAACAGCCATAAATTCTGGCTCGTTTAGAGTTACGGGAGCCATAACCTGTCAAAACGAAGACCTCGATGAGTTCTACGGCTATGACAGCTTTCAGCCATCAACGGATAGATTAATACCCAAAAAGGACAACCCGAATCTCAATCGGGTCTCGTATGTTTTTTACCCTTCGTTTTTTCGACACGTGGATATTTACGGTAAAACGGGATTACCGTGGTTGGCCTTCGATTTACCATCGTTGGAGTGTGGTGCACCATGGTACTTTTCCATTTCAAATCCATGCACGCATTTCTAAAAGTCGTACGACACTGTTTCGTCATTTCGGACGGATGTTGCACCTTGCATGTGGATGTTGCACCCTGTAGATATCAATTATTCGGACGGCCATAACTTCTGGCTCGTTTAGAGTTACGGGAGCCATAACCTATCAAAACGAAGGCCTCGATGCGTTCTACGGCTTTGACAGCTTTCAGTAGTCAACGGACAGATTAATGCCCAAAAAGGACAACCCGAATCTCAATCGGGTCTCGTAAATTTTTTACCCTTCGTTTTTTTGACACGTGTATTTTTACGGTAAAACGGGATTACCGTGGCCCGTCTTCGACTTCCCATCACTGGAGAGTGGTGCACCATGGTACTATTCCGTTTCAAATCCATGCACGCATTTCTAAAAGTCATACAGCACTCTTTCGCAATTTCGGACGGATGATGCACCTTGCACCGTGGATGTTGCACCCTGTAGATATCGATTATTCAAACGGCCATAACATCTGGCTCGTTTAGAGTTACGGGAGCCATAACCTATCAAAACGAAGGACTCGATGAGTTCTACGGCTTTGACAGCTTTCAGCCGTCAACGGATAGATTAATGCCCAAAAAGGACAACCCGAATCTCAATCGGGTCTCGTAAGTTTTTTACCCTTCGTTTTTTTCGACACGTGGATTTTAACAGTAAAACAGGATCACGGTGGCTGGTCTTCGATTTACCATCGCTGGAGAGTGGTGCACCATGGTACTGTTCCGTTTCAAATCCATGCACGCATTTCTAAAAGTCGTACGGCACTGTTTCGCCATTTCGGACGGATGTTGCACCTTGCACCGTGGATGTTGCACCCTGTAGATATCGATTATTCGGACGGCCATAACTTCTGGCTCGTTTAGAGTTACGGGAGCCATAACCTCTCAAAATGAAGGCCTCGATGAGTTCTACGGCTTTGAAAGCTTTCAGCCATCAACGGATAGATTAATGCCCAAAAAGGGCAACCCGAATATCTATCGGGTCTCGTAAGTTTTTTACCCTTCGTTTTTTCGACACGAGGAATTTTACGATAAAACGGGATTACGATGGCTGGTGTCACGACCCGACTTTCACTCCCAGAAAATCGCATCATGAATTAAGAAAGAAAGGGATAGAAGAAGAAAAGAAAGAAGAGAAGAAAGAAACAACACAAGAATCTCAACAGCGGAAACGAATAAATTATATTAATAACAAAGTATTACATAGTATACATCAAATATCAGAGTACACAGACATATACAACACATACTAGACAGTTATAAACACCTGTCTAGTTATTACAACTCAATACAAACAGAACACTCAGAGACCAAACACAGCGGAACTATATAACTATACGCAGAAGCCTCCTGCTCCATATGCTCCTCCACAATTCGTCAAAGCTAATCCTGAATCCTAACCTGAATTCCCTTGACTACTCATAAAAATTTGAGTACCCAAGAGTTAAAGAAAAACAGAAAATAACTCCGGGTCAGACATGGGTCTGGTGTGAGTAACAGGTTAAAGTTGCTTAACTTTAAAAAACCTTTGAAAAGAAAAGGTATCACGTAAGACTTCCCACACATAAACATGGAAAAGTTTTTACCTTACGCTAACCAAAACATTTGATAGGAAATCAGATGATATTATAATAGTGTCTAGGGTTTTCAAATAAAATACAGAAATAGCTGAAATGCTTACATCTCACATTCCAACATAGTTGGGCACAACTAATACGTACGGCACTTATTGGATTTTGGATTCCATCAATGGCAGGGCTACTGGGGTACCGCCCGTCACAGTACGTGGCCTAGATCACCGTACCGAGAAGCCACCCTAACTCCCCTGCAACACAAAGCCGGACCCGTTCCTTACTGAACAGTTCCAAATAAGACAACCCCGACGGTTGTCATGATCAACCGTCCCACACAGCCGAAATATAAAGGGACCTCTAGACAGGGGTAAATCTTACTCTCCAGTGGGGGCTACCCACGAAGCTTTGCTGCACCTCCCCTGTTTTAGCCATTCCCGGTTGATGAGGCTTGAGGTTACGATTACCTTTATAGGACACATTTATCTTAGAATGCTCATCGTCCACCTGACGATGTTCTGAAAGCATTCAATCCATACAAGTTCGTTCCGGGTTCGAACGAAACCGAAGGCATTATCTCGTTACACTCGTATTGGAATCACCCTCAGAGTTAACGACAATAACCCTTGCACTCTGATTCACCATCTCGAATCTATAAGACCTATTCCGTCAAACTCATTACGGAATCACCCACAGAGTTATACTGACGTATAGCCCTTACACCTCGAGTCTTCACTTGCTCCACTTAGATTCACGACCTAACGTTAATTGGAATCGATGTGGTTTTCGGAATTCCAAATATGGAAACCCGATCCCGGTCTCATCGAAAACCAAAGCGTGTCTTATTAAGCCCAAGTTGTTTTAAGTTTAAAACAATTCAATTCATTATCTAAATACAGATAGATAATTCACAATACAATAGATAATCAACCTTATCATTATCAACAGATAATTCATACCAAACCAGATAATCTATATTATCATCCAGAAGCAACCAATGCATCCATATCACATCCACTACTCATCTCATAACTGAGATTACAAACCATACCAGGCAACCAATACCATTCAACTAACATAAGCAATGATCTAATGATCACACAATTTATAATTAATTTAGAATGAATTAAATTAATTTCTCAATCTCTAATTAATTTAAAATGAATTAAATTAATTTCTTCATCATCAATTCTGCTTAACTTAATCATCTATTGATTATAAATCAACTTATAAATCATTATTCATTATTCTTTTCAATTAATCATTACTGATTAACTATCTCTAATTACAATAAGTAATTAGCATTTAATATTAATCACACAAGTTAATTACATTAAACCCTACATATATATTAATCACCCTTGATTAATAACCATTCAGTAATTAACTACATTAATTACTCAATCCAATAATTAATTAATCTTAATTAATTATCTAAATTAATCCCCTTGATTAATTTCAAGGTAATTTAAATCCAAATTACTTCTATATCAAATATCTTTAATTACATCCTGTAATTATTAATTAATTACTTCCTTAAGTAATTACAAATTTCATTAACTGCATAAAGTAATTATCTACAATCAAAAATTGTTTAAATCAATTAACTTAATTAATTAATCTAAACAAATCATATTAACCTTAATTAATTACATTAAGTAATTAATTCACTAATTACTTTCATTAAGTAATTAAACCTAAACAATTGATTAATAATTAATTAATCTAATTAATTATCAATATTAATCACATTAATTATTTGTTAATTAATCTTGAGTTAATGACTTCATTAACATTCTTAATTACTTAATTAAGAGATTAACTTAAATTAATCATCATTAGTTATTAAGTAATTAATATTTAATTACTATTTAATTAATCTCCAATTATTAATTAACTAAGTGTTAATTAAAAACTTAATTATCATTAATCACTTGATTAAATAAATCTTAATCATAAATTAAAATTTAATTAATCATCCTTAATTATAGATTAATTAAACTTAATTAATTAATCTCAAATCAAATTAATCATCATTAATTATTTAATTAAAACATCCATATTGTTAATTAATTAAATAATTAACATTTATCTTAATTACTTTAATAATTAATGAATCCAATCATTAATCTTTTATTTATCTTAAGATAAAACATTTCTTATTTTTATCATGCATTTAAAAACAAAATATTCTTTAAATTTACATTAAATTCAATTTAACATTTCTTTTAAACTTAAGTCCAAATTTATTTAAAATAAGATTTTAAACAATACCAATCTTAATCTTATATGTTTACAAGTAACATATACTTAATTAATAAGATTAAAAGGATTTAAATTTCAATTCAAATCAAATTCAAACAAATTTAAAAAAAAAACTTTAACATTTGAAATTCAACTTTCAAACTTATTTTAGCTTTAAACTCTTTCTATAATTTATACCTTTAATTCAAATGCAAATCATTTGAAAACAATTTAAATTTAAATCTTTAATTTAAAAACTGAAATCTAAATTTTAAATCCAGATTTAAAAACTCAGTTTTGAATTCAATTTGAATTTTTAATTTTAAATACTTAATCCTTCCAATACAAATGCCAAAACACACAAGCAATCACACTTGAGAGTTTAAATTCAAATTTGAATTTGAAAACATAAATGGTCTCAAATTCTTAGACAAATCCAAATTTGAATTCATATTCAAATTTCAAACTAAACTCAGTTTGAATTCAATTTGAATTCCTAAATTAAAAACTTAACTTTTCAATTCAATATGCAAAACAACAATGCATTTATACTTGAGATTTCCAAATCAAATTTAAATTTTAAAAGCTTAAATGATTTCAAACTCCAGACAAATCAAATTTTGAATTCATATTCAAATTCAAACCAAAACTCAGTTTAAAATCTTCACCTGCAAATTTAAACTTTATATTTACATATGAAACAGAAAACAGTTTTTCTGTTCTTATATTTTTTTTTTCTTCTTTAAAACCAATTTAAAATTCTGCAGAAAAATAATTCAAACAAGTTTGAATTCATCCTTAGGTTTAAGTTTAAATCCTAAGCTAAACTCCAGATTTAAATTCAAACTTAACTTTTTAAAAAAAAAAATTAAAAACCAGAACAGAACAGCTCTGTTTGTAAAAGCCTGAAACAAAATGGCATACTCGAGTCACCATATATTTGCTTCGAGTCAGAAGCTTATATGCTTCGAGTCATTTGCCAAAAATCCCGAGATCAACCCGAGTCACAGTTCCCTGCAACCCTGAAACATCAAACCCTGCACAACATTAACCCCACTGCAGTGACAAGCCTGTCAACGCTGGTTCCTCCACTTCTCGACCATCTTCAACTCCCAAACTCCGGTGACTAATTCATCACTTCACCATCCAACAATACCCCAAACAGCTTCGAACTCGATGCATTCAAGAAGCCACAGCACCCAAACCTTTTTCTAATCCCAGTAAATCAGTGTTCTTACTGTAATTCCCAAATTCCCATCTCAAACTTGAATTGTAGATCAAGTCAAAAAAATTTCCTATGTTTATTGATAGCTACATTCATTCCAGAATCAATTTCAAACAGTTCGAATGTAAGATTTAACTGAACTTGATAAAAGTGTAAATTACAGTTCATTTAAAACTGCATTTTACTCTTTACACTGTAAATTTTAATTTTGGTTTTAAACTTCCTGAATTTACTAAATGATTCTATTTGTAAACTTATGCTATTCTAGAATATCATGATCTATTCAAAGCTAAGTAATAACAACAACAACAAAACAAGTCAAAGGGGAGAACTCAGAGATTAAACATGAGTTTGGAATTTAGAGGCTCAGACATGAAACTTCTTCAACATGTATACTGGCATATATCACAGGTATAAAATTCACAGCCATTTCATATAAGTTCATATCAAATTTTAAAAAGAAAACATAAACAACTTTACCTATTAACTAAATTATAAGTGAGTTACTCACCTCATTTTCCAAATGCAGAGCACATTGCAGGTTCCAGATTCTTGAAAATGAATGCATGCAGTAGCTTTAATCCCTTTTTTAAAACTTGAATATTGCTTTTTAAAACATGCAGGTCCTTGTTTGAAAATTCATGCAGGCCTCCAGTTCAAATGCCAAGAATGCAGACCCCTATCTTGCTTCCAGATTTCATGAATGCATGTTTCAACATGATGCATGCAGGCCTCAACTTGATGAAGATTGAAATGCAGGTGAATTGCTCCCAGATTATGAAAATTGAGATGCAGGTCTTTGATTCATATTTGATGCAGGGATGCTAGAAATTGCATGCAGGCTTCCAATTTGTTGTGCAGGTGAGAATTTTGGAAAAGAGGAGTTTTGAATGTAAAGTTTTACAGTTTTAAGATATGCAGTTTTGGATTTTGGTGAAAAAGAGTTGAATGCAATGTATATGCAAACTTGAATATGGTTTGAGAATGAAGATTTTGGGTTTTCTTGATTAAGGAATGAGAAAAAAATAATGTAAATGAATGAAGACACAAATGATATGAATGTATTTTCAGAAAATGAAATAAAGAAAAAGAAAATAGAATTGACACATGTCATTTTAAATAGATGATAAGATTACATTTGTTAGCTTTAAGTCTTAATATATGTACACTTGTCTTCATAAAACATGTTTAATTAAAGTTAATAAGCATTAAGCCTAGTTAATTAAATCTTATACATAATTATGAATTAAATAAATTTCTAAAGAACAAAGCAAGTATTACTATTATAAATAAAATGATATACAAGTAGTTTATTTGAAAAGAAACCTTTAAAACAAATTTATAAAAGAATTTGTAACATATTTTAATATACAACTTGAATTAAAATGAATTTTAAACTAATTAAAACATTCATCTCATATTTAAAAACATATAATATTTAATTAAATATTTTTGAAAAGCTCAAATCAAAAAAATAAATCACCATTTCTATTTTCAAAACATATTACTATGCTATACTAATTTAACTAAAAACAACTTGTCTATTTAAAATATATACATAAATACATATACATTATTAAATAGAAAACAATTTATTAACTTATCAAAAATAATTTCACAAATTAAATTATTAAATAAAGAAGATTATTTAAATCAATATCAAATTTATTAACAAAAATATCAATTCAATATAAATTTAAACCCAGATTATTAAATTTATATTGTCCAAAATTCCGGGTCGTTACAATCCTTCCCCCTTAAAAGAATTTCGTCCCCGAAATTTAAAACAAAGGCAATTTAATAATCTATTTACAGATTTTATTTTAAAATACAGCATATGTTAATCATATGCCAACAACCAAAGCAACCAATTCACACAATCAGAATAAATCTAATTATCCAAAAGAATTTTGGATAAAACCTTCACGAGTTTCCCCGGTATATATATATATATCGGGATACTCGCTCTATAGAATACAATCAATCAATACTTCTAAACTATAGAGCTCCTAACAACAATTCTATATAGAGTATCAGACTACAGACGAGTCTGACTCAGCAAACAAACCATCCTAAACTGCTAGTTCTAAAACCAGAAATATCAAACACGAACTCCCTCAGAGATACGTGAAACACCCTGAATCCCAGTTATCCAAACTGACAATTCAGCTCTAGAAAAATCAAACACTGATCTTACCAATCACAGAAGAAACCAATACTCTTCGGAGCTAGCTTCCCAAACTTATAGCTCCTTGAATCAGAGAAAAACTTATCCAAAATCAAATCTCCAATTCCAGAATCCAAATTTCTCTGTCTCTTATCCATAAAAATTCTTCGGACGATCCTGGGCTACCAACATCCATCCTGATCAGCTCAACTCTTGCTGATTCCAAAAGAAACAGACCGAAGCAAAACAATCCAATGATCCTTATGATCACTCAAAAACCAAGAACACAACCTCTGCTTCTCAACAACAGAAGACAAAACCAACTTCTCCTTATCCGGAAAAGAAAACAGAAACATTCCCAAACTGCTTCCGCTGCACAACTCTGATCCGAAACAGAAGAAAATGCTGACGAAGAGCACAAGCACAGACCAGACAACCCAGCACAGAAATATGGTTCCACATATCCATTAGAAAACTCAGATGTTCCTCCCAAACCTGAGTTACTTCACCAACTTCTATCTCAAGGAACCATCCATCTACTAACTGAACCACCAGCTCCAATCCTGAAAAGAAATCTCGATCTCCAGATGCAGACAAACTCTGACTTCCAGAAAACATCCAGACAATCTCCAACAAACACAAGAGAACATACTATCGCAAGTCACTTTTGCGATCAACTCAGCCTAAATCCAAAGAAAACTGCTCTCTCTCAACCAAACAGAACAGCTTATGCTGACTTAGCCAACTTACCAGAGAAAAGATCCACTCTGCTGCTTCTGAACTCCACTTCAGAGAAACTACTCAGCCAGAAGACTCCTTACCAACTCAGAATACTCAGCTAAACTCTGCCACATCACCTGGCAGACTCACTTCTTATTCTTATTCCAAGGAAACATCTTCGGAAATATCCATAGTCACTGCATCTCATCACGCAGCTACTAATTCCTGAGATATCAAGATATCATCACTTGCTTGCTTCTGCTCAACCGACAGATCAAAACTCAATTCAACACTTCAAAGATGAACTCCGAACCTTTACAGGTTACCTTCAGAGATCGATGAAGTCCTTAAACCAAACAAAACTCACTCGAGACAGTATTAGGTCTACAGTCTCGACAAATACACTTCCAACCTCATCCATCAAACTCTAACCAATGGTAGTCGTGTTACACACACTTCGACCTCATCCACCTTTATGACTTATATTGGAAAAAACCCGAACAGGTAATCCAACAAATAGGTAGAACCAATAAATATATATATATACATATAAAATTACAAATACGCTCTCTCAAGATAGACACCACTACAGAGCCTAGGTATTCACTCAACCTAATGCTCCCTAAAGAAAGACACACTTCAGAGCCTAGGTATTCACTCAACCTAACGCTCTGATACCAAGATGTCACGACCCGACTTTCACTCCCAGAAAATCGCATCATGAATTAAGAAAGAAAGGGATAGAAGAAGAAAAGAAAGAAGAGAAGAAAGAAACAACACAAGAATCTCAACAGCGGAAACGAATAAATTATATTAATAACAAAGTATTACATAGTATACATCAAATATCAGAGTACACAGACATATACAACACATACTAGACAGTTATAAACACCTGTCTAGTTATTACAACTCAATACAAACAGAACACTCAGAGACCAAACACAGCGGAACTATATAACTATACGCAGAAGCCTCCTGCTCCATATGCTCCTCCACAATTCGTCAAAGCTAATCCTGAATCCTAACCTGAATTCCCTTGACTACTCATAAAAATTTGAGTACCCAAGAGTTAAAGAAAAACAGAAAATAACTCCGGGTCAGACATGGGTCTGGTGTGAGTAACAGGTTAAAGTTGCTTAACTTTAAAAAACCTTTGAAAAGAAAAGGTATCACGTAAGACTTCCCACACATAAACATGGAAAAGTTTTTACCTTACGCTAACCAAAACATTTGATAGGAAATCAGATGATATTATAATAGTGTCTAGGGTTTTCAAATAAAATACAGAAATAGCTGAAATGCTTACATCTCACATTCCAACATAGTTGGGCACAACTAATACGTACGGCACTTATTGGATTTTGGATTCCATCAATGGCAGGGCTACTGGGGTACCGCCCGTCACAGTACGTGGCCTAGATCACCGTACCGAGAAGCCACCCTAACTCTCCTGCAACACAAAGCCGGACCCGTTCCTTACTGAACAGTTCCAAATAAGACAACCCCGACGGTTGTCATGATCAACCGTCCCACACAGCCGAAATATAAAGGGACCTCTAGACAGGGGTAAATCTTACTCTCCAGTGGGGGCTACCCACGAAGCTTTGCTGCACCTCCCCTGTTTTAGCCATTCCCGGTTGATGAGGCTTGAGGTTACGATTACCTTTATAGGACACATTTATCTTAGAATGCTCATCGTCCACCTGACGATGTTCTGAAAGCATTCAATCCATACAAGTTCGTTCCGGGTTCGAACGAAACCGAAGGCATTATCTCGTTACACTCGTATTGGAATCACCCTCAGAGTTAACGACAATAACCCTTGCACTCTGATTCACCATCTCGAATCTATAAGACCTATTCCGTCAAACTCATTACGGAATCACCCACAGAGTTATACTGACGTATAGCCCTTACACCTCGAGTCTTCACTTGCTCCACTTAGATTCACGACCTAACGTTAATTGGAATCGATGTGGTTTTCGGAATTCCAAATATGGAAACCCGATCCCGGTCTCATCGAAAACCAAAGCGTGTCTTATTAAGCCCAAGTTGTTTTAAGTTTAAAACAATTCAATTCATTATCTAAATACAGATAGATAATTCACAATACAATAGATAATCAACCTTATCATTATCAACAGATAATTCATACCAAACCAGATAATCTATATTATCATCCAGAAGCAACCAATGCATCCATATCACATCCACTACTCATCTCATAACTGAGATTACAAACCATACCAGGCAACCAATACCATTCAACTAACATAAGCAATGATCTAATGATCACACAATTTATAATTAATTTAGAATGAATTAAATTAATTTCTCAATCTCTAATTAATTTAAAATGAATTAAATTAATTTCTTCATCATCAATTCTGCTTAACTTAATCATCTATTGATTATAAATCAACTTATAAATCATTATTCATTATTCTTTTCAATTAATCATTACTGATTAACTATCTCTAATTACAATAAGTAATTAGCATTTAATATTAATCACACAAGTTAATTACATTAAACCCTACATATATATTAATCACCCTTGATTAATAACCATTCAGTAATTAACTACATTAATTACTCAATCCAATAATTAATTAATCTTAATTAATTATCTAAATTAATCCCCTTGATTAATTTCAAGGTAATTTAAATCCAAATTACTTCTATATCAAATATCTTTAATTACATCCTGTAATTATTAATTAATTACTTCCTTAAGTAATTACAAATTTCATTAACTGCATAAAGTAATTATCTACAATCAAAAATTGTTTAAATCAATTAACTTAATTAATTAATCTAAACAAATCATATTAACCTTAATTAATTACATTAAGTAATTAATTCACTAATTACTTTCATTAAGTAATTAAACCTAAACAATTGATTAATAATTAATTAATCTAATTAATTATCAATATTAATCACATTAATTATTTGTTAATTAATCTTGAGTTAATGACTTCATTAACATTCTTAATTACTTAATTAAGAGATTAACTTAAATTAATCATCATTAGTTATTAAGTAATTAATATTTAATTACTATTTAATTAATCTCCAATTATTAATTAACTAAGTGTTAATTAAAAACTTAATTATCATTAATCACTTGATTAAATAAATCTTAATCATAAATTAAAATTTAATTAATCATCCTTAATTATAGATTAATTAAACTTAATTAATTAATCTCAAATCAAATTAATCATCATTAATTATTTAATTAAAACATCCATATTGTTAATTAATTAAATAATTAACATTTATCTTAATTACTTTAATAATTAATGAATCCAATCATTAATCTTTTATTTATCTTAAGATAAAACATTTCTTATTTTTATCATGCATTTAAAAACAAAATATTCTTTAAATTTACATTAAATTCAATTTAACATTTCTTTTAAACTTAAGTCCAAATTTATTTAAAATAAGATTTTAAACAATACCAATCTTAATCTTATATGTTTACAAGTAACATATACTTAATTAATAAGATTAAAAGGATTTAAATTTCAATTCAAATCAAATTCAAACAAATTTAAAAAAAAAACTTTAACATTTGAAATTCAACTTTCAAACTTATTTTAGCTTTAAACTCTTTCTATAATTTATACCTTTAATTCAAATGCAAATCATTTGAAAACAATTTAAATTTAAATCTTTAATTTAAAAACTGAAATCTAAATTTTAAATCCAGATTTAAAAACTCAGTTTTGAATTCAATTTGAATTTTTAATTTTAAATACTTAATCCTTCCAATACAAATGCCAAAACACACAAGCAATCACACTTGAGAGTTTAAATTCAAATTTGAATTTGAAAACATAAATGGTCTCAAATTCTTAGACAAATCCAAATTTGAATTCATATTCAAATTTCAAACTAAACTCAGTTTGAATTCAATTTGAATTCCTAAATTAAAAACTTAACTTTTCAATTCAATATGCAAAACAACAATGCATTTATACTTGAGATTTCCAAATCAAATTTAAATTTTAAAAGCTTAAATGATTTCAAACTCCAGACAAATCAAATTTTGAATTCATATTCAAATTCAAACCAAAACTCAGTTTAAAATCTTCACCTGCAAATTTAAACTTTATATTTACATATGAAACAGAAAACAGTTTTTCTGTTCTTATATTTTTTTTTTCTTCTTTAAAACCAATTTAAAATTCTGCAGAAAAATAATTCAAACAAGTTTGAATTCATCCTTAGGTTTAAGTTTAAATCCTAAGCTAAACTCCAGATTTAAATTCAAACTTAACTTTTTAAAAAAAAAAATTAAAAACCAGAACAGAACAGCTCTGTTTGTAAAAGCCTGAAACAAAATGGCATACTCGAGTCACCATATATTTGCTTCGAGTCAGAAGCTTATATGCTTCGAGTCATTTGCCAAAAATCCCGAGATCAACCCGAGTCACAGTTCCCTGCAACCCTGAAACATCAAACCCTGCACAACATTAACCCCACTGCAGTGACAAGCCTGTCAACGCTGGTTCCTCCACTTCTCGACCATCTTCAACTCCCAAACTCCGGTGACTAATTCATCACTTCACCATCCAACAATACCCCAAACAGCTTCGAACTCGATGCATTCAAGAAGCCACAGCACCCAAACCTTTTTCTAATCCCAGTAAATCAGTGTTCTTACTGTAATTCCCAAATTCCCATCTCAAACTTGAATTGTAGATCAAGTCAAAAAAATTTCCTATGTTTATTGATAGCTACATTCATTCCAGAATCAATTTCAAACAGTTCGAATGTAAGATTTAACTGAACTTGATAAAAGTGTAAATTACAGTTCATTTAAAACTGCATTTTACTCTTTACACTGTAAATTTTAATTTTGGTTTTAAACTTCCTGAATTTACTAAATGATTCTATTTGTAAACTTATGCTATTCTAGAATATCATGATCTATTCAAAGCTAAGTAATAACAACAACAACAAAACAAGTCAAAGGGGAGAACTCAGAGATTAAACATGAGTTTGGAATTTAGAGGCTCAGACATGAAACTTCTTCAACATGTATACTGGCATATATCACAGGTATAAAATTCACAGCCATTTCATATAAGTTCATATCAAATTTTAAAAAGAAAACATAAACAACTTTACCTATTAACTAAATTATAAGTGAGTTACTCACCTCATTTTCCAAATGCAGAGCACATTGCAGGTTCCAGATTCTTGAAAATGAATGCATGCAGTAGCTTTAATCCCTTTTTTAAAACTTGAATATTGCTTTTTAAAACATGCAGGTCCTTGTTTGAAAATTCATGCAGGCCTCCAGTTCAAATGCCAAGAATGCAGACCCCTATCTTGCTTCCAGATTTCATGAATGCATGTTTCAACATGATGCATGCAGGCCTCAACTTGATGAAGATTGAAATGCAGGTGAATTGCTCCCAGATTATGAAAATTGAGATGCAGGTCTTTGATTCATATTTGATGCAGGGATGCTAGAAATTGCATGCAGGCTTCCAATTTGTTGTGCAGGTGAGAATTTTGGAAAAGAGGAGTTTTGAATGTAAAGTTTTACAGTTTTAAGATATGCAGTTTTGGATTTTGGTGAAAAAGAGTTGAATGCAATGTATATGCAAACTTGAATATGGTTTGAGAATGAAGATTTTGGGTTTTCTTGATTAAGGAATGAGAAAAAAATAATGTAAATGAATGAAGACACAAATGATATGAATGTATTTTCAGAAAATGAAATAAAGAAAAAGAAAATAGAATTGACACATGTCATTTTAAATAGATGATAAGATTACATTTGTTAGCTTTAAGTCTTAATATATGTACACTTGTCTTCATAAAACATGTTTAATTAAAGTTAATAAGCATTAAGCCTAGTTAATTAAATCTTATACATAATTATGAATTAAATAAATTTCTAAAGAACAAAGCAAGTATTACTATTATAAATAAAATGATATACAAGTAGTTTATTTGAAAAGAAACCTTTAAAACAAATTTATAAAAGAATTTGTAACATATTTTAATATACAACTTGAATTAAAATGAATTTTAAACTAATTAAAACATTCATCTCATATTTTTTTTTTTTTTTTTTTTTTTTTTTTTGAAAATTGGTGAATTTTATTGATTCATCAAAGCTCAGAACAAATATACATGTTTCGTGTATTACATAGAAAGTAAAACAAAACACGTGCTAAGTTTATTTATAAAGAACATTCCACCAATCAACGCAAAAACAACAAATGCCCCTTTCTATAAGCTCTGAAGCATAGGTTCATGGCGGATCCACTTTCCATTCTCGGAGGATTTTGTTTTCCAAATCAGTCACATGAGTAAATAATTTTCCTTTAATTCTTCTTACAAGTATCTTGACATCTTGCTCTATTGCAATTTGAATTTGTTTATGATCCTTTGCAGTGCTCTTGAAGATTCTCCGGTTCCTCTCCTTCCAGAGGTGATAAACAGTTGTAGTGAGGCTGATGGTCTGCAATTGGGTCAGCAGGTCTCCTTTCTTGCTGTGGCTCAGGTATAGCAGTTCGTCTTCAAGTGTAGAAATCGCATGCATGTCTCGATTTTTGCTTTTAACATGGCTTAGTACACGAGTGGAGTATTCACATTCAAAAAATAGATGATTGTGTGATTCTGGAGTGTAGTTACATAGTTTACATGTTAGATTAACCTCCATACCCCATCTTGCTAATCTGTCAGCTGTGGGAAGTCTTAAATTAATTGCTTTAAACGTTGTGAAAGCCATCTTTGGGTTGTTAGATCTGGACCAGATAGGGGCTGCCCAATATTTGTTAGTATGTTTAGTTCGAATTGCTTCCCATGTACTGTTGGTGGTAAAAATGCCGTCTTTTGTATAATTCCAAGTCCAAGTATCATTAGGTTCAGATGAGTAGATAGGGATGTACTTGACATCTTCAGCTATGGCATGTAATCCTTTTTGTTCTGGTATCCAAGTGCCCTGATAAATGATTGATGCAACTAGGTCATCATATTCCCCAATACATGAAATCATACCCCAGCCATATTTGTTAGCAAATGATTTTCCATTTATCCATGGGTCCCTCCAAAGATAAGTATCCCTTCCATTAGCAATTCTCTTTGAGATGCATGTTTTCAGAACTTCCCTGCTTCTTAAAATACATTTCCAAACCCCAGAAGAGTTAATATCCTCATGCATTGTCCAGAAACTTCCTTTTATATATCTATTTCTCATCCACCTGGCCCAAAGAGTATTTGATGTTAGAATATTCCATCCATGTTTGATTTGGTAAGTCTTTCTAAGGTCTTTCAGGTTGATAAGACCAACACCTCCTTCAGCTTTAGGCCTAGAAAGAATATCATAACTAACTTTATGTAATCCCCCCCTCCAGATGAAGTTTGCACATGCTGATTTAATCTTCTCAATTGAACTATCAGGAATGTGAAATGTTTGAAGCCAAAATCTAACTTTAGCAGTGATAACTGTGTGTACCAATTCAATTCTGCCAGCAAAAGAAAGTAATTTAGAGCTCCAACCATTGAGTTTGTCTCTGATTTTACCAACTAGTTCACCACATTCACGATCAGTAATTACATTAGTTGATAAAGGAACTCCAAGATACTTGACAGGAAGTTGTCCTTCCTTAATTTGCAAAATTTCCAGGATCTGATTTTTGGATGTACAGTATTTGCTAAAGTAGCATTTGGACTTATTAGTATTTAGTTCAAGTCCCACACATAACTGTAATTGATCAAATATGTGTAGTAAACCCTGAGCTGCAGAAGAGGAAGCTCTAATAGCAATTATCAAATCATCAGCATATAAAAGATGATTGACATTAGGGTTATGTTTAAACAGAGGCTGAATCAAAGAATTGTGACAAGCTATTTCCATTTGTAGTGTAAAGAATTCCATGGCAACTGCAAATAAGTAGGGGGAGAGGGGATCACCTTGTCTCAAACCCCTGTTGCTAGTTATATATCCTTTGGGGATACCATTAATAATTATTGAATATGTGGGGGTAGATATGCATTCTTCAATGAGATTGATCAAAGAAGTAGGAAAATTCATACAGTGTAGTACATGTATAATGAATTGTCTATTAATTTTATCATATGCTTTTTGTAGATCAATCTTTAGACACATTTTGTCAGCTCCAGGTTTGTTGAAATTTCTAATTAGTTCATGAGCTAGTAAAGAATTTTCAGAAATGTGTCTTCCTTTTATAAAAGCAGATTGACATTCAGAAATTAGATCAGGGAGGACTTTTGTAAGTCTGTTGCATATTACCTTGCTGAGGATCTTATATAGCACATTACAGCATGCAATAGGTCTAAATTCTTCAATCATAGTAGGGCTTTCTACCTTTGGGATAAGAGTGATAAATGTGTGATTTAATTCATGAAGAATTTTGCCAGTGTTGAAAGATTCCTGAATAGCTTCTAATAATTGATTTTTCAGATGTTGCCAGTGCAATTGATAGAACTTGGAATTCCAACCATCAGGTCCTGGGGAGGAGTCTATGTGAATGGAGAAGACAGCAGCCCTTACTTCTTCCTCAGTAACAGTCTCTTGCAACATTTGCCTTCCCACATCAGATATTATAGCCCTGCAATTAATAGGAGGTAAAGTTATCTTAATCTCACTATTATATAAATTTGTGAAATAAGATATGGCTCCCTGTTCAAATTGGGATATATTAGTTGCTATATCCCCCTGGTCATTTATAGAGTTAATAAGAGCATTGCAGTTCCTCCTATAAGACATCTTAGCATAGAAAAATTTGGTACATTCATCTCCTTGAGTGAGCCATTTCTCCTTTGCCATTTGTTTAGCTTGTATAGCTTGTAAATGCAATGCCTCTTTAAGTTTCTGTTGTGTAGAAAAATAATTTGAGATTCTATCATCATCAAGAGGGTCCGTATCAAGAAGGGTCTGCATCTGTTCACATTTTTGTTGTAAATGACTTATATTATCCTTTGTTTTATTCCTTTCTCTATTCCATTTCTTCAATCTCTTTTTTAACTCTCTTAGCATCATGACCATGGAAAACCAGCAATTTCCATCAGTTTTAGTAATGTTATTGAAGTCTACAACATCAGCATATCCTTCAATTTGGTGCCAGTGGTTTCCATATCTAAAAGGTTTTCCTTTCAATGAGTTAGCTTGTTGATTAAATTGAATATGTAATGGGGAATGATCACTTGTTGAGCTAGGAAGAACTGATATTTTCAAATTTGGGATGCTTGTTAGAATTTTGTCATTTATAAGAACTCTATCAAGTCTGCAGGCAATTTTTTTAACTTCTCCACTAAACCAAGTAAATTTCAGGCCAAAGTGGATAGCTTCAGAGAGGCCAGCTGCTACAACACACTTGTTGAACTCCTCTGTTTGGGATAGTCTAAGGGTACTTCCACCTCTTTTCTCATTAGTTTTAAGAACTGCATTAAAATCCCCCATTACCATCCAATTATTATTAATTTGCTTTGATGTTTGAACTAAATAAGACCATAATTGTCTGCGAAGAGAAGCCCAGTTATGGGCATAAACAAATGTGCATATGAAATTCAAACCACCTACATTATTACAAGTAACAGTAATATGTTGTTCAGATTTATCTTTGATAGATAGGTTCCATATGGATTTGTGCCAAGTGATCAGTATACGACCTTTAGACGATGCTGAATTATTGTCTATCCATTCCCAATCTTTACCAAACATGTTAGCAAATATCTGAATACTACTATCCCCCATCTTATTCTCAAGAAAAGCAATTATGGTAGGATTAACTTTATTTCTTAAATTAAAGAGGTCTAATCTTCTAGTTTCACCATTTAGACCCCTTACATTCCAACATATAATAGACATTAAGAATGTCTGGATTGGCTCCTTGTTACACGAGCCAAAGTGTTCCTATTTTTCTTTTTTTCTTTGTTTTTGTCATTGAATTGTTCCACATATTTTGGATTTTCTTTAGTATATTGGTCAGAAAAATAAACCTCCTCTTCTGAGTTTATGGATTCCACATCCAATTCAATTCCCATCTGATTAATTTCCTGTATATTATTAGGTGTATCATCATGTTGTACAACAGCAACAGTTGCAGGAGATTTATTATGATGTGCCTCAGCATTTGCCAGATACTTATTATGTTGACAAGCAGTTGCAGACCTTGTTGGGGACATTGCAATTGAAAGTTCTAACTCCGCAGTTGCTGAGCGTCCAGGGGAATGAATTTCAACAGGAGTTTCAACCATGCAGGGATTACCTTGATCAGCTTTATTCTGAAGAGAATGTTCACTCAGTGGAGACTCATTTATTTGAACAAGATTTTGCAGTGGTGGATTCTTATTCTGCTCTGTTAAACAATGCTGCCCTTCCAGATTGGACTGCCTCTCCTCAGGTGTGGGACTTCCAGTATTAAAGCCAGCTTCATAGTTAGTCTGTTGTAAATCTTTGTAGTTATTATGGTCTAGGCTATTTTTTGGCACTGAGCTACTAGGGTGCTCAGGCAGTCTAGAAGTTTGTTCAGTCAGTGTATTAGTAGAAGCAGTATGGTTTGGTGCTGAAACTTTGGGGATCCACTTTTGAGTAGTTGTATTTGGGCATTGTAAATCACTATGTCCGAAACAACTGCATTGCTTACATCTCGGTGGAATAAACTCATATTCCACCTCTTGTTCATAAATTCTTCCTTTATTATCTTTTGCTCTGATTATTTTGGGAAAAGTAGCATCAGCTGTCACTTCTATTAACACTCTTGCAAATTTAAGCCTTTTAACATTTCTGGTGAAATCATCAATGTCCAAAGGTTTACCAATAAGACTAGCAAGTTTACTAATGCCCCTAGCATTCCACAGAGATAGGTGTAGATTATTTAACCTTACCCAAATAGGATACGAGTCTAACATGTCTCTTTCAAATTGGAAATTAGCATCCCATTTTTTCATAAAAATAAGTCTACTATCCATAAACCAGGGACCCCCATTTAATACTTTATCAAAATCAGCATGATTTTCAAACTTTACTAAGAAAAAACCATTATCTCTAGAGAAAATTTCCCATGAGCCTTCAGGTTTCCAGATCCTTTTAATATACGCATTAAAATGCACATAGTATGGTCGTTTACCCGTAAGATAAATGAATATTGAGTTATTCCACATCTCATTGGATAACTTGTAATCCAAGTCATCTATAATAGCAAAATCACCTGTATCGTCCTTAGCTGGTTGGTGGAAGATAACATCTTCTTTGATAGAGACGTGTTTATCAAATAAATCCGACCATGATCTAACACCCTGTGATTTATTGAATTTAAAAAGAGATGTAGTTGTTTTAGGGTTTGACCATGGATTAGAGGGGGTATCTAGTTTCTGCTTTCCACGACGGCGGACCTCCTGCCAGCCCTCCCGATCTTCATCATCGGTGACAGCTGGATTGGTGGCAGCGGCAATTGAAGAAGTGGCGGCGGCGGAAGAATCGGCTGCTGCAGTTGCTGAGGCCATATCTCATATTTAAAAACATATAATATTTAATTAAATATTTTTGAAAAGCTCAAATCAAAAAAATAAATCACCATTTCTATTTTCAAAACATATTACTATGCTATACTAATTTAACTAAAAACAACTTGTCTATTTAAAATATATACATAAATACATATACATTATTAAATAGAAAACAATTTATTAACTTATCAAAAATAATTTCACAAATTAAATTATTAAATAAAGAAGATTATTTAAATCAATATCAAATTTATTAACAAAAATATCAATTCAATATAAATTTAAACCCAGATTATTAAATTTATATTGTCCAAAATTCCGGGTCGTTACAGCTGGTCTTCGATTTACCATCGATGGAGAGTGGTGCACCACGATACTGTTCCGTTTCAAATCCATGCACGCAATTCTAAAAGTCGTACGACACTGTTTCGCCATTTCAGACGGATGTTGCACCTTGCACCGTGGATGTTGCACCCTGTAGATATCGATTATTCAAACGGCCATAACTTCTGGCTCGTTTAGAGTTACGGGAGCCATAACCTGTCAAAACGAAGGCCTCAATGAGTTCTACGTCTTTGACAGCTTTAATCCGTCAACGGATAGATTAATAGCCAAAAAGGGCAACCCGAATCTCAATCGGATATCGTAAGTTTTTTACCCTTCGTTTTTTCGACACGTGGATTTTTACGGTAAAACGGGATTACGGTGGCTGGTCTTCGATTTACCATCGCTGGAGAGTGGTGCAACATGGTACTGTTCCGTTTCAAATCCATGCACGCATTTCTAAAAGTCGTACGACATTGTTTCGCCATTTCGGACGGATGTTGCACCTTGCACCGTGGATGTTGCACCCTGTAGATATCGATTATTCAAACGACCATAACTTCTGGCTCATTTAGAGTTACGGGAGCCATAACCTGTCAAAACGAAGGCCTCGATGAGTTCTACGGTTTTGACAGCTTTCAGCCGTCAACGGATAGATTAATGCCTAAAACGGACAACCCGAATCTCAATCGGGTCTCGTAAGTTTTTTACCCTTCGTTTTTTCGACACGTGGATTTTTACGGCAAAACAGGATTATCGTGGCTGGCCTTCGATTTACCATCGCTGGAGGGTGGTGCACCACGGTATTGTTCCGTTTCAAATTCATGCACGCATTTCTAAAAGACGTACGACACTGTTTCGCCATTTCGGACGGATGTTGCACCTTGCACCGTGGATGCTGCACCCTATAGATATCGATTATTCGGACAGCCATAACTTCTGGCTCGTTTAGAGTTACAGGAGCCATAACCTGTCAAAACAAAGGCCTCTATGAGTTCTACGGCTTTGACAACTTTCAGTCGCTAACGGATAGATTAATGCTCAATAAGGAAAACCCGAATGTCAATCGGGTCTCGTAAGTTTTTTACCCTTCGTTTTTTCGACACGTGGATTTTTACGGTAAAACAGGAATACAGTGGCTGGTCTTCGATTTACCATCGCTGGAGAGTGGTGCACCATGGTACTGTTCCGTTTCAAATCCATGCATGCATTTCTAAAAGTCGTACGGCACTGTTTCGCCATTTCGGACGGATGTTGCACCTTGCACCGTGGATGTTGCACCCTGAAGATATCGATTATTCGGACGGCCATAACTTATGGCTCGTTTAGAGTTGCGGGAGCCATAACCTGTCAAAACGAAGGCCTTGATGAGTTCTACGGCTTTGATGGCTTTCAGACGTCAACGGATAGATTAATGCCCAAAAAGGACAACCCGAATCTCAATCGGGTCTCGTAAGTTTTTTACCCTTCGTTTTTTCGACACGTGTATTTTTACGGTAAAACGGGATTACCGTGGCCCGTCTTCGACTTCCCATCACTGGAGAGTGGTGCACCATGGTACTGTTCTGTTTCAAATCCATGCACGCATTTCTAAAAGTCATACGACACTATTTCACCATTTCGGACGGATGTTGCACCTTGCACCGTGGATGTTGCACCCTGTAGATATCGATAATTCAAACGGCCATAACTTCTGGCTCGTTTAGAGTTACGGGAGCCATAACCTGTCAACACGAAGGCCTCGATGAGTTCTATGGCTTTCACAGCTTTCAGCCGTCAACGGATAGAACAATGCCCAAAAAGGTCAACCCGAATCTCAATCGGGTCTCGTAAGTTTTTTACCCTTCGTTTTTTCGACACGTGGATTTTTACGGTAAAACAGGATTACCGTGGCCCGTCTTCGGCTTCCCATCGCTGGAGAGTGGTGCACCATGGTACTGTTCCATTTCAAATCCATGCACGTATTTCTAAAAGTCGTACGGCACTGTTTCACCATTTCGGACGGATGTTGCACCTTGCACCGTGGATGTTGCACCCAGTAGATATCGATTATTCGGACGGCCATAACTTCTGGCTCGTTTAGAGTTACGGGACCCATAAACTTTCAAAACGAAGGCCTCGATGAGTTCTATGGCTTTGACAGCTTTCAGCCGTCAACGGATAGATTAATGCCCGAAAAGGACAACCCGAATCTCAATCGGGTCTCGTAAGTTTTTTACCTTTCGTTTTTTCGACACGTGGATTTTTACGGTAAAACGGGATTACCATGGCCCGTCTTCGACTTCCCATCGCTGGAGAGTGGTGCACCATGGTACTGTTCCGTTTCAAATCCATGCACGCTTTTCTAAAAGTCGTACGACACTGTTTCGCCATTTAGGACGGATGTTGCACCTTGCACCGTGGATGTTGCACCCCATAGATATCGATTATTCAAACAGCCATAAATTCTGGCTCGTTTAGAGTTACGGGAGCCATAACCTGTCAAGACGAAGACCTCGATGAGTTCTACGGCTACGACAGCTTTCAGCCATCAACGGATGGATTAATACCCAAAAAGGACAACCCGAATCTCAATCGGGTCTCGTATGTTTTTTACCCTTCGTTTTTTCGACACGTGGATATTTACGGTAAAACGGGATTACCGTGGTTGGCCTTCGATTTACCATCGTTGGAGTGTGGTGCACCATGGTACTTTTCCGTTTCAAATCCATGCACGCATTTCTAAAAGTCGTACGGCACTGTTTCGTCATTTCGGACGGATGTTGCACCTTGCACGTGGATGTTGCACCCTGTAGATATCAATTATTCGGACGGCCATAACTTCTGGCTCGTTTAGAGTTACGGGAGCCATAACCAATCAAAACGAAGGCCTCGATGCGTTCTACGGCTTTGACAGCTTTCAGTAGTCAACGGACAGATTAATGCCCAAAAAGGACAACCCGAATCTCAATTGGGTCTCGTAAATTTTTTACCCTTCGTTTTTTTGACACGTGTATTTTTACGGTAAAACGGGATTACCGTGGCCCGTCTTCCACTTCCCATCACTGGAGAGTGGTGCACCATGGTACTATTCCGTTTCAAATCCGTGCACGCATTTCTAAAAGTCGTACAGCACTCTTTCGCCATTTCGGACGGATGATGCACCTTGCACCGTGGATGTTGCACCCTGTAGATATCGATTATTCAAACGGCCATAACATCTGGCTCGTTTAGAGTTACGGGAGCCATAACCTGTCAAAACGAAGGACTCGATGAGTTCTACGGCTTTGACAGCTTTCAGCCGTCAACGGATAGATTAGTGCCCAAAAAGGAAAACCCGAATCTCAATCGGGTCTCGTATGTTTTTTACCCTTCGTTTTTTCGACACGTGGATTTTTACGGTAAAACAGGATTATCGTGGCCCGTCTTCGACTTTCCATCGATGGAGAGTGGTGCACCATGGTACTGTTCCATTTCAAATCCATGCACGAATTTCTAAAAGTCGAACGACACTGTTTCGCCATTTCGGACGTATGTTGCACCTTGCACCGTGGATGTTGCACCCTGTAGATATCGATTATTCGGACGGCCATAACTTCTGGCTCGTTTAGAGTTACGGGAGCCATAACCTGTCAAAACGAAGGCATCGATGAGTACTATGGGTTTTACCGCTTTCAGCCGTCAACGGATAGATTAATGCCCAAAAAGGGCAACCCGAATCTCAATCGGGTCTCGTAAGTTTTTTACCTTTCGTTTTTTCGACACGTGGATTTTTACGGTAAAACGGGGTTACCGTGGCCCGTCTTCTACTTCCCATCGCTGGATAGTGGTGCACCAGGGTACTGTTCCATTTCAAATCCATGCACGTATTTCTAAAATTCTTACGGCACTGTTTCGCCATTTCGGACGGATGTTGCACCTTGCACCGTGGATGTTGCACCCTGTAGATATCGATTATTCAAACAGCCATAAATTCTGGCTCGTTTAGAGTTACGGGAGCCATAACCTGTCAAAACGAAGACCTCGATGAGTTCTACGGCTATGACAGCTTTCAGCCGTCAACGGATAGATTAATACCCAAAAAGGACAACCCGAATCTCAATCGGGTCTCGTAAGTTTTTTACCCTTCGTTTTTTCGACACGTGGATATTTACGGTAAAATGGAATTACCGTGGTTGGCCTTCGATTTACCATCGTTGGAGTGTGGTGCACCATGGTACTTTTCCGTTTCAAATCCATGCACGCATTTCTAAAAGTCGTACGGCACTGTTTCGTCATTTCGGACGGATGTTGCACCTTGCACGTGGATGTTGCACCCTGTAGATATCAATTATTCGGACGGCCATAAATTCTGGCTCGTTTAGAGTTACGGGAGCCATAACCTATCAAAACGAAGGCCTCGATGCGTTCTACGGCTTTGATAGCTTTCAGTAGTCAACGGACAGATTAATGCCCAAAAAGGACAACCCGAATCTCAATCGGGTCTCGTAAATTTTTTACCCTTCGTTTTTTTGACACGTGTATTTTTACGGTAAAACGGGATTACCGTGGCCCGTCTTCGACTTCCCATCACTGGAGAGTGGTGCACCATGGTACTATTCCATTTCAAATCCATGCACGCATTTCTAAAAGTCGTACAGCACTCTTTCGCCATTTCGGACGGATGATGCACCTTGCACCGTGGATGTTGCACCCTGTAGATATCGATTATTCAAACGGCCATAACATCTGGCCCGTTTAGAGTTACGGGAGCCATAACCTGTCAAAACGAAGGACTCGATAAGTTCTACGGCTTTGACAGCTTTCAGCCGTCAACGGATAGATTAATGCCCAAAAAGGACAACCCGAATCTCAATCGGGTCTCGTAAGTTTTTTACCCTTCGTTTTTTTGACACATGGATTTTTACGGTAAAACAGGATTATCGTGGCCCGTCTTCGACTTTCCATCGATGGAGAGTGGTTCACCATGGTACTGTTCCGTTTCAAATCCATGCACGCATTTCTAAAAGTCGAACGACACTGTTTCGCCATTTCGGACGGATGTTGCACCTTGCACCGTGGATGTTGCACCCCGTAGATATCGATTATTCGGACGGCCATAACTTCTGGCTCGTTTAGAGTTACGGGAGCCATAACCTATCAAAACGAAGGCCTCGATGAGTTCTATGGCTTTTACCGCTTTCAGCCGTCAACGGATAGATTAATGCCCAAAAAGGACAACCCGAATCTCAATCGGGTCTCGTAAGTTTTTTACCTTTCGTTTTTTCGACACGTGGATTTTTACGGTAAAACGGGGTTACCGTTGCCCGTCTTCGACTTCCCATCGCTGGATAGTGGTGCACTAGGGTACTTTTTCGTTTCAAATCCACGCACGCATTTCTAAAATTCGTACGGCACTGTTTCGCCATTTCGGACGGATGTTGCACCTTGCACCGTGGATGTTGCACCCTGTAGATATCGATTATTCAAACGGCCATAAATTCTGGCTCGTTTAGAGTTACGGGAGCCATAACCTGTCAAAACGAAGGCCTCGATGAGTTCTACGGCTTTGATAGCTTTCAGCCGTCAACGGATAGATTAATGCCCAAAAAGTACAACCCGAATCTCAATCGGGTCTCGTAAGTTTTTTACCCTTCGTTTTTTCGACACGTGGATTTTTACGGTAAAACGGGATAACCGTGGCTGGCCTTCGATTTACCATCGCTGGAGAGTGGTGCACCATGGTACTATTCCGTTTCAAATCCATGCACAAATTTCTAAAAGTCGTACGACACTGTTTCGCCATTTCGGACGGATGTTGCACCTTGCACCGTGGATGTTGCACCCTGTTGATATCGATTATTCGGACGGCCATAACTTCTGGCTCGTTTAGAGTTACGGGAGCCATAATCTGTCAAAACGAAGGCCTCGATGAGTTCTACGGCTTTGACCGCTTTCAGCCGTCAACGGATAGATTAATGCCCAAAAAGGACAACCCGAATCTCAATCGGGTCTCGTAAGTTTTTTACCCTTCGTTTTTTCGACACGTGGATTTTTACGGTAAAACGGGATTACGGTGGCTGGTCTTCGATTTACCATCGCTGGAGAGTGGTGCACCATGGTACTGTTCCATTTCAAATCCATGTACGCATTTCTAAAAGTCGTACGGCACTGTTTCGCCATGTCGGACGGATGTTGCACCTTGCACCGTGGATGATGCACCCTGTAGATATCGATTATTCAAACTGCCATAACTTCTGGCTCATTTAGAGTTACGGGAGCCATAACCTGTCAAAACGAAGGCCTCGATGAGTCCTACGGCTCTGACAGGTTTTAGCCGTCAAAGGATAGATTAATGCCCAAAAAGGACAACCCGAATCTCAATCGGGTCTCGTATGTTTTTTACCCTTCGTTTTTTCGACACGTGTATTTTTACGGTAAAACGGGATTACCGTGGCTGGTGTTCGATTTAACATTGCTGGAGAGTGGTGAACCATGGTTTTGTTCCATTTCAAATCCATGCACGCATTTCTAAAAGTCGTACGGCACTGTTTCGCCATTTCGGACAGATGTTGCACCTTGCACCGTGAATGTTACACCAAGTAGATATCGATTATTCGGACGGCCATAACTTCTGGCTCGTTTAGAGTTACGGGAGCCATAACCTATCAAAACGAAGGCCTCGATGAGTTCTACGGCTTTGACGGATATCAGCCGTCAACTGATAGATTAATGCCCAAAAAGGTCAACCCGAATCTCAATCGGGTCTCATAAGTTTTTTTTCCCTTCGTTTTTCGACACGTGGATTTTTACGGTAAAACGGGATTACGGTGGTTTGTCTTCGATTTACCATCGCTGGAGAGTGGTGCACCATGGAGCCGTTCCATTTCAAATCCATGCACGCATTTTTAAAACTCGTACGGCACTGTTTCGCCATTTCGGACGAATGTTGCACCTTGCACCGTGGATGTTGAACCCTTTAGATATCGGCTATACGGACGGCCATAACTTTTGGCTCGTTTAGAGTTACGGGAGCCATAACCTGTCAAAACGAAGGCCTCGATGAGTTCTACGGCTTTGAAAGCTTTCAGCCGTCAACGGATAGATTAATGCCCAAAAAGGACAACCCGAATCTCAATCGGGACTCGTAAGTTTTTTACCCTTCGTTTTTTCGACACGTGGAATTTTACGGTAAAACGGGATTACGGTGGCTGGTCTTCGAATTACCATCGCTGAAGAGTGGTGCACCATGGTACTGTTCCGTTTCAAATCCATGCACGCATTTCTAAAAGTCGTACGACACTGTTTCGCCATTTCGGACAGATGTTGCACCTTGCACCGTGGATGTTGCACCCTGTAGATATCGATTATTCGGACGGCCATAACTTCTGGCTCGTTTAGAGTTACGGGAGCCATAACCTGTCAAAACGAAGGCCTCGATGAGTTCAACGGCTTTGATAGCTTTCAGCCTTCAACGGATAGATTATTTCCCAAAAAGGACAACCCGAATCTCAATCGGGTCTCCTAAGTTTTTTACCCTACGTTTTTTCGACACGTGGATTTTTACGGTAAAACGGGATTACGGTGGCTGGTCTTCAATTTACCATCGTTGGAGAGTGGTGCACCATGATACTGCTCCATTTCAAATCCATGCATGCATTTCTAAAAGTCGTACGGCACTGTTTCGCCATTTCGGACAGATGTTGCACCATGCACCGTGGATGTTGCACCCTGTAGATATCGACTATCCGGATGGCCATAACTTCTGGCTCGTTTAGAGTTACAGAACCATAACCTGTCAAAACGAAGACCTCGATGAGTTCAACAGCTTTGATAGCTTTCAGCCATCAACGGATAGATTAATGCCAAAAAAGGACAACCCGAATCTCAATCGGGTCTCGTAAGTTTTTTACCCTACGTTTTTTCGACACGTGGATTTTTATGGTAAAACGGGATTACGGTGGCTGGTCTTCCATTTACCATCGTTGGAGAGTGGTGCACCATGGTACTGTTCCGTTTCAAATCCATGCACGCATTTCTAAAAGTCGTACGGCACTGTTTTGCCATTTCGGACGGATGTTGCACCTTGCACCGTGGATGTTGCACCCTATAGATATCGATTATTCGGACGGCCATAACTTAAGGATCGTTTAGAGTTACAAAAGCCATAACCTATCAAAACGAAGGCCTCGATGAGTTCTACGGCTTTGACAGCTTTTAGCCGTCAACGGATAGATTAATGCCCAAAAAGGACAACCCGAATCTCAATCGGGTCTCCTAAGTTTTTTACCCTTCGTTTTTTCGACACGTGGATTTTTACGGTAAAACGGGATTACCATCGCTATGAGTTCTACGGTGGCTGGTCTTCAATTTACCATCGCTGGAGAGTGGTACACCATGGTACTGTTCTGTTTCAAATCCATGCACGCATTTTTGAAAGTCGTACGGCACTGTTTCGCCATTTCGGACGGATGTTGCACCTTGTACCGTGGATGTTACACCATGTAGATATCGATTATTCAAACGGCCATAACTTCTGGCTCGTTTTGAGTTACGGGAGCCATAACCTGTCAGAATGAAGGCCTCGATGAGTTCTACGGCTTTGACAGCTTTCAGCCGTCAACGGATAGATTTATGCCTAAAAAGGACAACCCGAATCTCTATCGGGTCTCGTAAGTTTTTTACCCTTCGTTTTTTCGACACGTGGATTTTTACGGTAAAACGGGATTACCGTGGATAGCCTTCAATTTACCATCGCTGGAGAGTGGTGCACTATGGTACTGTTCCGTTTCAAATCCATGCACGCATTTCTAAAAGTCGTACAACACTGTTTCGCCATTTCGGACGGATGTTGCACCTCGCACCGTGGATGTTGTACCCTGTAGATGTCGAATATTCGGACGGCCATAACTTCTAGCTCGTTTAGAGTTACGGGAGCCATAACCTGTCAAAACAAAGGCCTCGATGAGTTCTACGGCTTTGACAGCTTTCAGCCGTCAATAGATAGATTAATGCCCAAAAAGGACGACCCGAATCTCAATCGAGTCTCGTAAGTTTTTTACCCTTCGTTTTTTTCGACACGTGGATTTTTACGGTAAAACAGGATCACGGTGGCTGGCCTTCGATTTACCATCGCTGCAGAGTGGTGCACCATGGTACTGTTCCGTTTCAAGTCCATGCACGCATTTCTAAAAGACGTACGACACTGTTTTGCCATTTCGGACGGATGTTGCACCGTGCACCGTGGATGTTGCACCCTGTAGATATCGATTATTCGGACGACCATAACTTCTGCCTCGATTAGAGTTACGGGAGCCATAACCTGTCAAAATGAAGGCCTCGATGAGTTCTACGGCTTTGAAAGCTTTCAGCCATCAACGGATAGATTAATGCGCAAAAAGGACAACCCGAATCTCTATCGGGTCTCGGAAGTTTTTTACCCTTCGTTTTTTCAACACGTGGAATTTTACGATAAAACGGGATTACGATAGCCGGTCTTCGATTTACCGTCGCTGGAGAGTGGTGCACCACGGTACTGTTTCGTTTCAAATCCATGCATGCAATTCTAAAAGTCGTACGGCACTGTTTCGCCATTTCGGACGGATGTTGCACCTTGCACCGTGGATGTTGCACCCTGTAGATATCGATTATTCAAACGGCCATAACTTCTGGCTCGTTTAGAGTTACAGGAGCCATAACCTATCAAAACGAAGGCCTCGATGAGTTCTATATCTTTTACAGCTTTCATCCGTCAACGGATAGATTAATGCCCAAAAAGGACAACCCGAATCTCAATCGGGTATCGTAAGTTTTTTACCCTTCGTTTTTTCGACACGTGGATTTTTACGGTAAAACGGGATTACGGTGGCTGGTCTTCGATTTACCATCGCTGGAGAGTGGTGCACCATGGTACTGTTCCGTTTCAAATCCATGCACGCATTTCTAAAAGTCGTACGGCACTGTTTCGCCATTTCGGACGGATGTTGCACCTTGCACCGTGGATGATGCACCCTGTAGATATCGATTATTCAAACGGCCATAACTTCTGGCTCATTTAGACTTACGGGAGCCATAACCTGTCAAAAAGAAGGCCTCGATGAGTTCTATGGCTTTGACAGCTTTTAGCTGTCAACGGATAGATTAATGTCCAAAAAGGACAACCCGAATCTCAATCGGGTCTCGTAAGTTTTTTACCCTTCGTTTTTTCGATACGTGGATTTTTGCGGTAAAATTGGATTACCGTGGCTGGCCTTCGATTTACCATCGCTGGAGAGTGGTGCACCATGGTACTGTTCCGGTTCAAATTAATGCACGCATTTCTAAAAGTCGTACGACATTGTTTCGCCATTTCGGACGGATGTCGCATCTTGCACCGTGGATGTTGCACCCTGTAGATATCGATTATTCGGACGGCCATAACTTCTGGCTCGTTTAGAGTTACGGGAGCCATAACCTGTCAAAACGAAGGCCTTGATGAGTTCTACGGCTTTGACCCCTTTCAGCCGTCAACGGATACATTAATGCCCAAAACGGACAACCCGAATCTCAATCGGGTTTCGTAAGTTTTTTACCCTTCGTTTTTTCGACACGTGGATTTTTACGGTAAAACAGGATTACCGTGGCTGGCCTTTGATTTACCTTCGCTAGAGAGTGGTGCACCATGGTACTGTTCTGTTTCAAATCCATGCACGCATTTCTAAAAGTCGTACGGCACTGCTTTGCCATTTCAGACGGATGTTGCTCCTTGCACCGTGGATGTTGCACTCTATAGATATCGATTATTCGGACGGCCACAATTTCTGGCTCGTTTAGGATTACCGGAGCCATAACCTGTAAAATAGAAGGCCTCGATGATTTCTACGGCTTTGACAGCTTTCAGCCGTCAACGGATAGATTAATGCCCAAAAAGGACAACCCGAATCTCAATCGGGTCTCGCAAGTTTTTTACCCTTCGTTTTTTCGACACGTGGATTTTTACTGTAAAACGGGATTACGGTGGCTGGTCTTCGATTTACCATCGTTGGAGAGTGGTGCACCATGGTACTATTCCGTTTGAAATCCATGCACGCATTTCTAAAAGTCGTAGGACACTGTTTCGCCGTTTCGGACGGATGTTGCACCTTGCACCATGGATGTTGCACCCTGTAGATATCGATTATTCGGACGGCCATAACTTCTGGCTCGTTTAGACTTACGGGAGCCATAACCTGTAAAAACGAAGGCCTCGATGAGTTCTACGGCTTTGACTTCTTTCAGCCGTCAACGGAGATAATAATGCCCAAAAAGGACAGCCTGAATCTCAATCGGGTCTTGTAAGTTTTTTGCCCTTCGTTTTTTCGACACGTGGATTTTTACGGTAAAACGGGATTACGGTGGCTGGTCTTCGATTTACCATCGTGGAAGAGTGGTGCACCATGGTATTGTTCCATTTCAAATCCATGCACGCATTTCTAAAAGTCGTACGACACTGTTTCGCCATTTCGGACGGATGTTGCACCTTGCACCGTGGATGTTGCACACTGTAGATATCGATTATTCGGACGGCCATAACTTCTGGCTCGTTTAGAGTTACAAAAGCCATAACCTATCAAAACGAAGGCCTCGATGAGTTCTACGGCTTTGACAGCTTTCAGCAGTCAACGTATAGATTAATGCCCAAAAAGGACAACCCGAATCTCAATTGGGCCTCGTAAGTTTTTTACCCCTCGTTTTTTCGACGCGTGGATTTTTACGGTAAAACGGGATTACGGTGGTTGGTCTTCGATTTACCATTGCTGGAGAGTGGTGCACCATGGCACTGTTCTGTTTCAAATCCATGCATGCATTTCCAAAAGTCGTACGACACTGTTTCGCCATTTCGGACGGATGTCGCACCTTGCACCGTAGATGTTGCACCCTGTAGATATCGATTATTCGGACGGTCATAACTTCTGGCTCGTTTAGAGCTACGGGAGCCATAACTTGTAAAAACGAAGGCCTCAATGAGTTCTACGGCTTTGAAAGCTTTCAGCCGTCAACGGATAGATTAATGCAAAAAAAGGGCAACCCGAATCTCTATCGGGTCTCGTAAGTTTTTTACCCTTCGTTTTTTCGACACGTGGAATTTTACGGTAAAACGG